>JBAMBO010001010.1:0-700621 GCA_037044535.1 Lordiphosa magnipectinata
TATTAATAGCCTCGAAGTCGAGCTCCTCCAAATTAGAATGAGCCTGGTCGAAATTGGCCTTAAGAACCGAAGCCAAATGAAGAAATTCTCTAAGCTCGTACTCATCAAATTGAGCAAGCTTTTTAGGACACAGCCTATTTTTCACACCATTTAGTCTGTCAAAGACTGATTTTGTCTTCAAACGACTGGTACGACTGTACTTGAAATAACTGCTCACTCTAACTGTGAAGGTCACCCACACTAACACAAGTTTACAACCCACGAGGCTTTAGCCAGGCCTAATATTTTCGGTGCGTGTGCATACAGTTTTTCAGAGAGTAACGGCACTTGCAAATGTCTATACGAATTTTTGCCCGAAGTCGAATTTGTTAATTTAAGTTAACTGCACAATGTTTTAGGAGTTTGCGATTGTCTTTTGTTTGTTCACAATAACTAGATGTAAGTAAATCACGTCGGGCGGGTCACCAATGTTTGAAGCCAACCGAGCTTTTTCGGCAGTTATTTGTTTTTGTCCAAAATGTTTTGATGTTCTGCTTTCTTTTCCAATGAAAACACACTTGCTCCAAATTTAAACTTTGATTTTAATTATGAATTTTCAATCAATTGACTTTTGTTACAGACTTTCAATATGCTTAATACACGCAGCTGCACTCTGCCGATGCTCGAGACGAAGTGAAGTTAGATAAAGAGAATTAGCAAAGGCAAGGCCTAGGCTTGACGGAGAAGCACAGATAATCGAAAAGAATATATAATTGAGAGAGATGATGCAAATGAGCGCAAATGACAGTGTGCATTGAGTAAATTGAACTTAAACTAGAGCATGATACAAAATGTTAAGAGTGGGCTATCCTGGGGGCCAACTACTGCACCGAACAAACCTTAAGCCTAAAACTTTCGAAAACAGTACCTAACGTTTTTATACCCATAGTGTAAAGACGTACAAATGTATGTAAACAGGCAGACGGAAACATAGTTTCGACCATATAAAGTACATATATTCTTGATCAGCATCAAGAGCCGAGTCGATATAGCCATGCCCGTTTGTCCGTCCGTCCGTCTGTCTGAATGAACAACTAGATCTCAACGACTAGAAGAGCTAGAGCAACCAAGTTTGAATTGTGGACTCCTATTATCTGCACGCAAATCAAGTCTGATTCATATTTTTGCCACGCCCACACCCACCGCCCACCACTTCGGTGGACAAAATTAAGTAGTTTTGCCAACGACACAAACAGAGAAATATAGAAATTTCTTGTAATCTGACTGCTATCATTCAAGAAATTCTCCAATTCTACTACATTTCTCCAGGTCAGATTTATACTATCATCGCCGGGATGGAGCGAATATGGTTGGAACTGGAGAACTTCTAAATCACATCTGCCGAGCAGAAAATGAATGCAACTATGAAGAGAGTAATGTTGATGAAGGTTGCTCATCTGAATTAAAAGCATTTCTTGACTTGGACGATGGCCTAGTTACCTCTGGATGAATCTATAATAATCGTTCGTTGTTCTGCACACACTGTAACTTTAGTAGTCAACGAGTTTTAAAGTAAGTTCAGTTTGAAATTAGTAGAGTTCGCACACTTTGTAAGAAACTCCGTACTAACACTAAGGGGTGTGTCCTGGAAATCTCTAGAGATTTTGTCCTCGGTTGGTTTGCAAAACGCTCGAAAAATCCGTCGGTGTCACAGAACTTCAAGAGATTTCATTTTCTTATTTGAAAATCTAGTTACATGGCTTGTGTCCAGTATATAGTGCCATCTCTATAACATTGTTGCATCTCTCGCAACAAAAATTTCCCATTTTCTAGTTATGAGCAAATTGTATGATTAATTGCAATTTGTTGGTTGTGTTTAAGTTAACATATTATATGTTTTATGATGCATTTTTAAATTATAATTTAAATTTATGTCATATTCTACGATAAAATGCAAGCTTTTAAAATATTTTCGATGCCAGTCAAGAAATATAACTTGTCAACCCTTAGCACGTGTTGATACCCTTGTTGGTACACATATGGTGCCACCATATATAGATGGCGCCAGCTGAGGTTGAGTGGCATATTCGGTTGGTTTTGCGAACAATTACACAAGCAACACAATTAGACTTTTTCCAGTATATTGAAGGGTTGCAGGTGATTCTTGACGATTTTTGTGAGTTGAATACGAATCTGTTGTCAGGAATGGTCCATCACTTCAAGATTTTTTAGTAATTTGAGTTTAAAGTTGAAAAAAATGGCTTTTTGGCCCCTTTTTAGTAGCGTTTTGTGGGGAACCTATATTTTTGCTATAACTTTTTCTGATAATAACGTAAATTTTTTTTCTTTTCTTAACTTTAAAATAAACTATATCAAAGAATTGTACGAGCATTTTAAGCGAAAATATACAATTTTTAGTAATTGTAAAATCGAATATATTGTTGCTGCCCCAAAATATGCTATGGGTCTTGTTGAAAATTTTCATTGGAGTTCTATCCAAATAGCCTGTTGTACTGTTTTTACAAGGCATAGTTTTGGGCAGTAGAAATGATACAAATTTTGTTTAATAAAATATTATACTGAAAACCATCTCTTAACTTTAAGGGCCCATAACTGGCGAACGGTGCCTGTCTGAACCCCGTCTGGAACAATTTTTATACCCTTGCAAAGGGTATTATAATTTCGCCCAGAAGTTTGCAACGCATAGAAATATTCATTCGACCCCATAAACTATATAAATTCTTGATCAGGGCGACGAGCTGAGTCGATTGAGCCTTGTCTGTCTGTCTGTGTCTACGCAAACTAGTCTCTCAGTTTTAAAGCTATCGAGCTGAAATTTTGCACAGAGCCTTTTTTTTACTGCACGCTTATGTCGGTCCGGACCGGATCGGATGACTACATCTTATAGCTGCCATAGGAACTATCGGTCAAAAATGGGTCTTACTGCGAAAAACTTTTTTGTTTTCAATGATAGCGTCCCCAAACTCGTCCATTATTAATTTTATATGTCCTGAAAGAGATTTGCAAACTTTGGTCAAAAACGGATGACTATATCTTATAGCTACCATAGGACTGATCGGTCGGAAAATGGGTTTTAGTGAGAAAAACTAATTTGAAAAAGTTGCAAATGGACCGATCGGTCGAAAATGGTTCTTAGTAAGAAATTTTTTTTGTTTTAAGGTTAGCGTCGTTAAACTCAATGATTACTAATTCAATATGCTTTCAAATATATTCGCTAAATTTGGTCGAAATCAGATGACTATATCTTATAGCTGCAATAGGACCGATCGGTCGGAAAATGACCCTTAGTGAGAATAACTTTTTTGTTCTACATTTTATCTTTCTTAAACTCGGCGATTGTTAATTTGATATGTTTTCAAAAAGATTCGCGAAATTTGGTCGAAATCAGATGTTTATCTGTCGGAAAATGGGTTTTAGTTACAAATTTTTTTTTATTTTTATGTAAGCGTTCTGAAACTCTGACATTTCAAAAGAGAAAGAGAAAACTTCGGCACAGACGAAGTTAGCGTGGCCTTCTCGTTTTTTCCATTTTCGACCTCATAAGTACAAAAACATTTAGGGTATTCACCAGCTCACGTAAAAGCGTAAATCAAAAAGCGTAAACTCCAAAAGTTTACGACACAACAACAAAACACATAGGATAAAAATTACCAACTTTTTGTTGCCCTGGGGTATGTTTATAAAATCGCTTGACGTATTCAAAGTATCGGCTAAAAGTACTTAGTATCGTACTTATCTGATTTATAAATTTAGATACCTGTTTTAATGTGTAGCCGTTGGCTGAGTGGATAGGATTGTCGCCTTGTATTTTTTGATATTCTGGCTCGAATCCCGGTAAAGGATGGTGGGTCAATAATTTTTTTTTTTTATTAAAAAAGCCCAAAACTATGGCCGAGGAGGTCAGAAAAGATGCCAATCACAAACGATAATAAATGGAAATAAAAAAAAGAAAGTCAGGTCCATGGTTCGAACACACGTCTTCCCGTCTATGAGTTATGCATGCAGTGCTTTACGCCTTTGAGGCGTCTGAAATTACTTGTAAATAGTCTCAAATAATAGCAAAATTTACTGCCTGTCAAAAACAGCTTATTTACGCCAAAAATTACGAGGGAAAACAGAAGGGGTGCTCAATAGCTGCGTCGCGTAAATTTACACAATTACGCTTTTACGCGGGCTGGTGAATATCCTAATTATAAAATAATTTTCATTTTCTAGATTGTTCTTAGCGACACACTGGGGGTGCACAGTGGTTCAAAATATGATTTTGCATAACAGCGAACCCTAGTTGCCTTCACTACTGCATCATACTAATCAGAGAAAGCTATTCTGTCAACTATTGCATCATTGGTGGACACCATAACCATTCGCTGTTAATTAATGTAAATGTTCCAGCCAAGTTGAATTTGTAAACAAAACAACTAGAGAGCGTCTTATTACGCACTTGCTATCGCCGAAATAATGTGCAGAGATTTCGCAGACATTTCGCAAGTATCTCCGCATCAAACTTTACCTAGTTATATTTTTTGACGTTTACCTTGTACCTTACCTAGGTAAGAAAATCGAGTACCTTTCCAATCACTGAGTATATATATTTGTGACCAGCATAACGAGCTTAGTTACTATAGTCATGTTCGTCCGGCCGTCCATCTGTTTCTTTGCTCTCTCCTTCGTCCGTTTTCAAGCTATCTTTACCAAACATTCGTCTTTAAGTACAAATACACTGCAAATTTGTCGGAACCGTCCGGATCGAATGACTTGATCTTAAAGCTGTAACAATCAGTCGGAAAATGGATATTAGTGGTATATACTTTTTTGTCTTCAAGTTTTTGGTTCTTAGAATCGTTGAATATTAATTTGATATGCTTTCGAAAAGATTCGCGAAATTCGGAGGAAATCAGATGACGAATTTTTTATTATAGTCAGATATTTCAAAACCAGCACTTGCGAGAGTATATACGCTTCGGCACAGGCGAAATAGCTTAGCCTTCTTGTTTGACTTGAACAACGAAATGTTCACTCTTTGGCTAGAAATGTAAAAGTCTTCCCTCGGTTAATGTACTAAACTGGTTGCAGATTTTACAACCTGCTGTAAAGCTTGCGCATGCTCTTTTTAAAAGCTTGACATAATTTTGTGCCACGAGCTTTTAGCATCGCATTCCCTAATGTCCGCAAGCTTTTATTAATACTGCAATCCAAAGCTTTTACCCACTTGTAGACCGCTTGCTAAGCCGTCAGTCGTTGTAATCTTCCGTTTCCTTTTAATTAATCGTCTTCAATTTAAGTAAATGACATGACAAACTTAATTTTGGGTGAATGTTCGTCCGACTATTTGCAGTTTGTGTCATTGCGTGGGGCTCATTTAGTTTCATTCAGTTTTATTGGCACTAATATACTTAGTTAGAGTTAAATGTATTTAAATACTGCCTTATGATACGAAATTTAATATCATTATAAAAGATCCAGCAAGATTTAAGCAAATTATGTCAAGCAACACGTTATTCCACCCAGGCAGAAGCCGAAATAGTTTGCATCACAGACGAAGCCGAATTGTACGTCAGCAGCTCAGCAGCGTTTTATGAGCAGCAAGCGGAGCGGAATGTATGAGCTTCCGGCATCCTTGCCATCGGGCAGGAAATTCTGTGCATAGTTCTTGGGTGTTGGCGTGCTGTCTGGCAAAATGTGCTCGAAAATCTGCTGCGAGGCTACAGGCAACACCAATTGCTGATTTACAGGCTGTGGCTGCGTGTGTGTCCTGTCTGCCAGCTGAAAGCGTAGCCGATGTCCTTAAACAGTTTTACGGCTCCATGTTGGGTGTAATAATATGCCTGCTGCATTTGGCGTCGTGGTAAGTACTCCCACCGACTGGGACTCAGTTGCGCCGCAAAGACAGCTTCTTCCGCCGCCAGCAACAATGACAACTGCAAGACAAATTACAAGCCATTGCTTGATAAATTGCTTTAGTCCTCAAAAACCGCACAACTTACACAAAAGCACGTCCTGTACATGATTGACTCTGGTACGTCGTTTTGCCTTATCTCTAGCCCCCCTGGATATTCAACCATACTCCGGTTCGCTTGTTAACAGACTGTAGATGTTTCAGTACGAGCGGCAACCGTTCACCGCAGTCGCCGTCGCCACCTCGTTTCAAGTTCAGGGTCTCTTGACTTTTCATGCATTTACATAATTTCTCTCCAACTAAAAGCTAGGCTACCGGTTCTTTTTTAGTTTGATTTTCGTTCAATACGGTTTAATCGATCAACACGCTCCCACTAACCAAGGCATCCACCCGGGGACTAACTTTCATTTGCCTCTTAAAGATTTAGTTTAAGATAGTGTGCAAAATACTCATCATCCAAGTGTTGCTTTGTGGGCTCAGGCAATCGGGCGGCATTTGACATTTGTTCTCGCCATTATAATAATGCAAATTCCTTTTCACTTAATGCAATAAATCAACTTTATGAGCTTGCTCCTTACACACCCATTAGAATAATAGTTTCCATATAAAGTTTAATAAAAAAAATGCCATAAGTTCGCTCGTGTTTTGTGTATGAAAATTGATTTTTAATCGCCGACACTTAATGTTGAACAATGCGAATTTAAATCGCTCCATTGATCGTTTGTCTTGTCATTTGATATGACGGCAGCATAACAACAATTGACTGGATGACTCTTTTATATATAACAATATTTTTGAAAGCCTGTTGTACATCTAATTTTATTGTCTTGACGAGAACCTAATGTGGTCAATCGATCGGACCTCAAAACGGCAAAATGGAAAAAGTAAATTTCGGCATTCCCAGATTTTGATTTTAAATGGGCGCGACAGGGCCTAAAAGTTTTGAAAAAAATTAATCATATGTTTCGGTCACCAAATACAAATTTATACAACGAAAGGCAACTAAATTTGTGGATATATGGCAGAAGAGACTGCTGTTCTTATGGTCGGCTTATTAAACCCAATTTGTAATAATACCAGATCCTTAGGGCTTGGCTGTTGATGCTGGTCAGGAATGAGAAGTACATAAAATAAACAAATCCAGTAAGTTAACATGGTGCTATCTTTTGGTTTTGGAATGCGAAATAATTTTTAATTTAAATCAACGCCGACTATTCATAAATGAAACGATTATGTGATAATAGGCAACTGCGAATGAGTTGTTCACTTTAGAGCCTATTTGCTCACGCTAAAACTCCACTTTTTATACACTTGAAAAAAACGTCATATCTCCTACAGTTTTGATAATAGATGGTTCGTATTTTCTAGAGATATCTAGGAATCAAAATTATTTATCGTTTTGCTAAAGGAAAGATAAAAATCGGATAAACGATACTCAAGTTATGAGCAAACGAGAAGGCCAAGCTAACTTTGTCTGTGCCGAAGTTTTTATACCCTTGCAAATGCTGTTTTTGAAGTGTCAAAGTTTAAGAACGCTTACATCAAAATCAAACAATTTTTTATTAAAACTCATTTTCCGACGGGTAAACACCTGATTTCGACCAAATTTCGCGAATCTTTTTGAAAACATATCAAATTGACAATCGCGGAGTTGAAGAAAGATAAAATTTAAAACAGAAAAGTTTTTTCTCACTAAGACTCATTTTCCGACCGATCGGTCCTATGGCAACCATAAGATATAGTCACCCGATGTCGATCAACTTTTTCAAATTAGTTTGAAAGCGTTTAATATTAAGAATAACCGACTTTAAGAACGATTTACCTGAAAACAAAAAAGTTTTTTTCACTAAGACCCATTTTCCGACCGATCGATCTTATGGCAGCCATATGTTATAGTCATCCGTTTTTGACCAAAATTTGCAAATCTGTTTGAAATCAGATAATATTTATTATCGCCGAGTTTTATGACGCTAGCATTGAAAACAAAAAAGTTTTTCTTACTAAGACCCATTTTCCGACCTATTGTTCCTATGACAGCTATAGGATATAGTCATCCGATCTTGACCAAAATTTGCAAATCTGTTTGAAAGCAGATAATATTAACAATGGCCGAGTTTAAGGCCGCTAACATTGAAAACAAAAAAGTTTATCTCACTAAGACCCATTTTTTGACCGATGGTTACTATGGCAGCTATAAGATATAGTCATCGGATCCGGTCGGTTCCGACATATTAGCAGCGTGCAGTAAAAAGAAGACTCTGTGCAAAATTTCAGCCCGATAGCTTTAAAACTGAGAGACTAGTTTGCGTAGAAACAGACGGACAGACAGACAGACAGACGGACGGACAAAGCTCAATCGACTCAGCTCGTCGCCCTGATCAAGAATATATATAGAGTATGGGGTCGGAAATGAATATTTCTATGCGTTGCAAACTTCTGGGCAAAATTATAATACCCTTTGCAAGTGTATAAAAACGGCCCGTTAACACCCCGCACCCCCCTACCCATCACCACAGCTTTCCATTGAACAGAGTCAATCATAGTAAGAGGGAGAGAGTACCTTAGAGATGAGCGTATAATACTCCTTGAATGTATTATAATATTATAGTCGGGGGCAAATGAACTGGTACAGAGTATGTTATAGTCGGACTCGACCGACTTTCTCTCTTGTTATACTCTGTACCAAAGGTACACAGAGTATATTAAGTTTGTGCAAAAGTATGTTACAGGGAGAAGGAATCGTTTCCGACCCTATAAAGTATATATATTCTTGATCAGCATCAACAGCCGAGTCGATATAGCCATGTCCGTCTGTCCGTCCGTCCGTCCGTCCGTATGAACGGAGAGATCTCAGAGATGGTAAGAGATAGAGGTTTGACATGTATGGGGCATATATTTCTTATACTTGCAGGCAGATCAAGTATATTTTCAATTTTTGCCACGCCCACTCACGCCCCCGCCATTTGGAAAAAACGTCATATCTCCTACAGTTTTGAAGATAGATCGTTCGTACCTTCTAGAGATACCTTGTAAACAAAATTATTTATCGATTTCCTGAATGAATGATAAAGATCGGATGAACGATACTCAAGTTATAAGCAAAAAACGGCCAGTAAACACCCAGCACCACCCCACCCACCACCGCAGCATTCTATTGAACGGCAATCTTAGTGAGAGAGAGAGAGAGAGAGAGAGAGAGAGAGAGAGAGGAGTGAAACTTAGTGATGAGCGCGTATAACTCGAGAGCAAATGCGAGCTGAGACGTTAAGGGTACAGAGTATGTTATAGTCGGGCTTGACCGACTTTCTTTCTTGTTATACTCTGTACCGAAGGTACATAGAGTATATTAAGTTTGTGCAAAAGTATGTAACAGGGAGAAGGAATCGTTTCCGACCCTATAAAGTATATATATTCTTGATCAGCATCAACAGCCGATTCGATATAGCCATGTCCGTCTGTCCGTCTGTCCGTCCGTCCGTCTGTCCGTCCGTCCGTCCGTCCGTCCGTCCGTCCGTATGAACGAAGAGATCTCAGAGATGGTAAGAGATAGAGGTTTGACATGTATGGGGCATATATTTCTTATACTTGCAGGCAGATCAAGTTTATTTTCAATTTTTGCCACACCCCGTCACGCCCCCGCCATTTGGAAAAAACGTCATATCTCCTACAGTTTTGAAGATAGATCGTTCGTACCTTCTAGAGATACCTTGTAAACAAAATCATTTATCGATTTCCTGAAGGAATGATAAAGATCGGATGAACGATACTCAAGTTATGAGCAAAAAACGGCCAGTAAACACCCACCACCCCCCACCCATCACCACAGCATTCTATCGAACGGCAATCTTAGTGAGAGAGAGAGAAAGAGAGAGAGAGAGTGAAACTTAGAGATGAGCGAGTATAACTCGTGAGCAAATGCGAGCTGCGACGTTAAGGGTACAGAGTATGTTATAGTCGGGCTTGACCGACTTTTTTTCTTGTTTTTCTATGAATTCGATACTCCCAGCATGTGTTATTTATAAATGCGTCAACTTCTCTTAATTATGTCAATCGCTTCAAATTCAACAAAAAATTAATTGACCTTTTTCTTTTCTTCAAGTTTTAGTTGCACTATAGAGACAAGAATATATATATGGTCAATTGATGAGTAATTTTTACGAAAAATAAGCTCGATATTCTTTTAGCTTTGAGATTTTCACTGATAACCTCTCATGTTTGTGGGTTAGAATATTGCTATCTGTTCCCAATTCCACTGTTGTAGAGAAGCAGCACCTTACAAGCCTAGACATCATCAGGATGAAGCAACAACAAGTATTTCAAACATCAACCGAAATACGTAAGAGTCAAAGGATGAAAACACGGAGAGGTATTTCAAACGTTAACCGAAGTCGATGAGCCAAACGAAGTACGAACGAAACCATTTTGTTGCTTTCAACTTTTACATTCTTTAAGTATCCTCATACACTTTTTATACCCTTGCAAAGGTAATTATAATTTTGCCCAGAAGTTTGCAACGCATAGAAATATTCATTTCCGACCCCATAAACTATATATATTCTTGATCAGGGCGACGAGCTGAGTCGATTGAGCTTTGTCCGTCTGTCTGTCTGTCCGTCTGTTTCTACGCAAACTTGTCTCTCAGTTTTAAAGCTATCGGGCTGAAATTTTGCACAGACTCTTCTTTTTACTGCACGCTGCTAATATGTCGGAACCGACCGGATCGGATGACTATATGTTATAGCTGCCATAGGAACCATCGGTCAAAAAATGGGTCTTAGTGAGAAAAACTTTTTTGTTTTCAATGTTAGCGGCCTTAAACTCAGCCATTGTTAATATTATCTGCTTTCAAACAGATTTGCAAATTTTGGTCAAGATCGGATGACTATAACATATAGCTGTCATAGGACCGATCGGTCGGAAAATGGGTCTTAGTGAAAAAAACTTTTTTGTTTTCAAATAAATAGTTCGTAAAGTCGGTGATTCCTAATATTAAACTAATTTGAAAAAGTTCATCGACATCGGTGACTATATTTTATGGTTGCCATAGGACCGATCGGTCGGAAAATGAGTCTTAGTGAGAAAAACTTTTCTGTTTTAAATTTTGTCTTTCTTAAACTCCGCGATTGTTAATTTGATATGTTTTCAAGAAGATTCGTGAAATTTGGTCGAAATCAGATGTTTAACTGTAGGAAAATGGGTTTTAGTTAAAAAATTGTTAGATTTTCATGTAAGCGTTCTTAAACTCAACAAGGGTATAAAAACTTCGGCACAGACGAAGTTAGCTTGGCCTTTTCGTTTCTTCTTGCTGCACTGGTCTTTACATACTTCGGTCGCTGTTTTTCTGAGTTTTTTTAGTGCATGAAAAAGTGCATCAAAGCAATTTTTTTCAAAAACAATTTTTCCAGGCTACTGCTTTTCTTATCGTGTACTCATATCACATAATCTTAGTTCCTGGTTTTCTTCTTCAGCTTGGCTCAGACTTCGGTTCAGTCGGGACTTATAGGTATTGATGTATCTAACATAACGAACTAATTATTCTTCCTTTTAATATAATTAGTTCGTTATGTTTACAGAATGCTAAAGCTGCTTTTACACTTGAAATATATCTCTAAATAGTCATAGCTTGGAACACCTTGTCTTGTCTCCTTAGCTGAATGGAATAGCTCTCTGAGGAAGTGCTGCTTTAATATGTAATGCAATTAGCTAAACTGGTCCTTAAAGCCAATTAGCTTTTAGCCAAAGCTGTTGATTTCAACTAGATAAAATCTGCATTTGATTAATCTCGCACTTTTGCGATTGCTCGTTTGAATGGAAAGTATATAAATCCTTCATCCTTCAATTTAGTGCTCGTATGGCTCCTCCTCTTCAGTTGCTAAGAGTAAAGGAAAAACTTAATCAAAATCAGTTGCGCAAATGGGAAAGAAAATTATGCCAGTTCAAGTAATTAAAAGTCCCCTCACGTTGGCAGATTGATTACAGCATGTGACATTACCTAATTACAAATTTCCATTACGCAACAGTGCAAATCTCTAGCTCCATTGCATTGACGTTTTCATTTATATGCAAAAACGAAGTCTGAGAGGAGTCGGCAAAGTGTGCCACAAGAGTGCAGGCGAAATAAGATTTACTTGTAATTACTATGTAAATGATTTATGAAATTCATTTAATCGGAAAGTCCGAGCTTAAGCTTAAACTTGCTTTTGTCATCGTGTCCATTCATATCCATATTGATGAGGGTCGTTTCCGGATGAGGTCATTGAATTGTGTGTACATCCTCGTACATATTTCATATGTTATACAATGACAGCACGCATAATCAGAAGGAGGCCGTGTTTTTCCGGATGCCGCGGAGTGGGCAACAAATCCTTGGGTCAGAGCCGTCTGAATCCTACGTAATAAGCTTGATGAGCTTTTGAACTGAGCCAAATTGAAGTCGAGCAGTATATTTTTTTATCTCAATCCTGATGGCGATGATGATGATAAGGATGCACATACAACAAATTGAGTTATGGCCTAGCCGGCTCATATTTTATGCATGACAAGGGCAAGCGAATTGCTTTCCAATCGACTAAACGCACGCACCCAAGTGCTAGAGCGATTACTTTCCCATTTGAAGGCCCCCTCTTCTTAATCACCTTCAAGGCTGTCACGATATCCTTGCCTTCACCAGCTAGAACGATAGAGCCTTTTTGCGTTCTATAATTATTGAGCAAACTTTTCAAGCACAAAATCAATTAAAATAGTTTGTTAGTTCAACACAATCGACGGCTTCAAGCAGGTCCTTGCTTGACATTTAATGATGATTCCTACAGCTTTCAAGGAGATGGAGCAGGCAGACAGACAGAAAACACACAAAAATGTACCTTTGACCTTTCTGGGTAGCTGGGTGCACAATTTATTTATGCCGGCTCAGAGCACTCACAGCTCGGGTAATCATTTATATTAATGGAGTGAGTCGGCAATTTTTGCAACCGTGAGAAATACGAACTGTAAACTGGCATTGCAAAGCCCCTGCCTGTCTAGTTGCCATTTTTGCATATATAACAAGACGTAGGCTTTGTGTACACAGAGAAAAAATGTTAAATAACATTAACAGGGGGTTTTCTTGGGTTCCAATGAACCAACAGTTGTAATGTAATTAGATTGTAGTGCAGAATTTAGATTAGTTTGACTGGATATCAGGGATTAAAACCGAAAGAAATAGTTGTCTTAGTTTCAGTTACGGTTATCTGTTTTTATTTCGGTCTTGTTACGATGGGTTACAAAAAAACTGTCTCGGTTACCGGTTGCCAACTGATCAAATTGACATTTAAATTGAAAAGATAATTAGATATAATTGGATTCTATGTATCCAAAGTATGGGATAGATCACACAATTTTCCAAATCTGAAACTAACTTGATCTGAGAACGGTAAACACCTGTGTACATGCAAACATTTGTGTCTCTATCTTTTATAATCTATGAGATCGACGCGTTCATACAGACAGACGGACAGACAGACGGACATGGCTATATGGACTCAGCTGTTGAAGCTGATCATGATTGCGTTTAAGGTTTTTGCGTCCAATTTGCTTATTACTGGATTCATTATACAAATTTTCACCATGAAATAGTCTGCTACTGCTTCTGCATTTACAGTGTAAATTACAGTCGGACTTGACCGACTTTGTTACTTGCTTTTTAATAATGAAGAGTATTTTATACAATTCTTATGTGTAAATATTTTCTAGCTGTGCTATATGTGCTTTATGTTAATATAAAATATATTCTCATTTCGACGCGCCTCCAGTGGGCCATTTGGATGCTGTGTGGCTTTTAGCGGCTACTCGGCTTATGCATACATAAGTCAAGTATGCAAATTCTGGACAGTTACAAGAGCTGCTCTTTTCTACACACAAACATACGAGTATATTTGCATCTGTGTGAATTGTTTGTAATATTAAAGTAAGCCGTGAGAGGGACAACTTCCCCTCAATGAGTGCTGTTGCTCTAGTGAATTTCGTTTCTGTTTTAGTAGGCAATTGAAAAAGTTGTGCAATAAACGTCTTTTTTTAGTAAGCTGCTCAAGGAAAAGTTTCTACTGTTGGCACACCTGACCCCACTTTAAGCAAGATGTTTCATTTTCAACTTTTGAAGACTGCCCTTAAAAAACAATGCAAATGTTTTTAATGTTTACACTCGTAACTCACATCAAAGATACCACGCAGTTAGTACGTGTCTCCTAGAACGGAATATTTATTTGCGTTATTTTTGTATCCAAACCGCATTCAACAAGATGTTTATTCTTTGCATTTTTTTTTGTCTTTTTGAAAATCTCTTTTTGTGTCCAAAACGTAAACAATTGCTAGTGAAACGCAACAGGAATTTCAATTATTTAGTTTGCATTTCTCCGCCTTTCGAGCTTTAAGCGAGCGGAGACGGAGTCAAGCAAATTCCTGATGAGCGCATCATCAAATGCCACTTGCAGTACAATGAATGCTGCTCAGTCAGAGCGCAATGGGATAATCTGAGCATTCAATTATCTTCAAAAGAAAAAATGAAAAAGAAACTCGGCAATTGTTGAATGTGCCCCAAGACACTGCAACAAGTGGCAAGTTCCGGTTTAATTGCTCTAGACTTATGCCAGCTAACGATGACAACAGTGTGGTAACTTTTGCATTTGTTTGGCATACTTAAATAGTGCGCGACAGCTTCTATGAATATATATGAATAGAGAGAGCAATTCGTAAGTTGGATGCTGCGACTACTCACAAAAGAACCAAAAACAGTTGCTGGAACTTTTTATTTGAGCAAACAATGTTTCGTTTTTGCGTTAATTCAAAGCCAAGGTTTCCTTGCTATCACAAAACGCTTAAGAAGAGAATTGAAAAACAAGAAAAAAGTAGCTAAGCTCCGACTGAAATATACTATGTACATATGTACAGTGTTTGGAAGTATCTAGATACAAATACCAAGATACATATTTTTTGTACCTTTCACCTTACCTCGGTATTTTCAAATTCTAGTACCTTTTACCTTACCTAGGTCGTAATTTTCATTTACCTTTTCAATAGGTAAAGGAGAAGGTACTTTTCGTACGTAATTTTTTTTGCACCGATTACATTGTAGTCAAGATGTTACCGCTCTGCCATGTTGAAAAGAAAAGTTTGAGGAACCTGTTCCATACACTTATTTTATGTAACAAAAGCTACTTTGGTGTAACCGGCTACAATAAAGAGCAATCCACATTCTCATTCTCTCGTACTCGCATATAAGCGTGTGCAATTTTCCCACATGAAATACTTGCTACTATATTAGCTGAAGTTCATAGAAAATACGGACTTAGAAATACCAAAATATGTCGAGCAGTTACAGATAATGCATCCAACTTCTATAAAGCATTTAAAGAGTAAAGTTTAAAAAGAACAAGCGTGAGTATTTAGAAGAGTCTGGTTTAAAGGTAATAAAGCAGGATGGTTCAGCTCATGCTAAAATTATTTTACGCACTTTGGACTCGCATCACACACTTTTCACTTAGTTGTCACGAAAGATGCTGAACATTCAAGCGGTTGTACAATTTTTGTAACTAAAAAAATATGTAAGCTTAAATTAAATGCTCCTTGCGCCACAAGAATTGAATAATGTTATTGACCTTTTCGCTAACGCTATTGATCTTCTGCAGGGAGAAAGATTTTGTTGTTATTTAGGATTTATGCTGCCTACTTTACTTTAAGAAATACAATTCAATGCTTGAATATTTGGAAATATGGTGATCCACTTGAAGATGCTCTTAAAAAAGGAGTTTTAAAACGATTTTCTTTTATTGAAAACTTGACTTCAAGCGAGACAAAGACTTGGGTTTTGATTACTATGACACTTGCAAATTTAAATTGAAGTGAATTCCATATTAAAACAACTTAATTGTAAAGTATTTGAAAGATTATTTTGTTGAAGAAATTACGAAAAATTTGGAACCTGTTGTCAATGGGAGTTCAAATACAAATGACTCTGAAATGGAAGAATTGTTATGAAAATTCTAATATTGAAATGGAAGCCTTATCTTATCTTGCCGATGTAAGCAATTCTTTTGAATCTATGATTAAGTATAAAAAAGAATGGGGTGAGGCTTTGATGTGAAACATGATGCTAAATTTAAGGGCTTTATTTCAGAATCACAAGCTCTCTCAATGGTATCTAATTCAGCAATGGCAATCTTTCTAAAGTGGAAAACCAACAGGGGGTAGAAATACCAACAACAAGATCACTTGCTCCTGTGTTCTTTCTTTTTTTCTGTAAGTCTTGTACATTGTGCTGCTCCATAGATAAATGAAAACAACAGTCGCAAAGGAATAAGAGGCAGAAATAATCTCAATTTTAAAATAGCAAAAATATAAATAATTTAAAACCCACTCTTCCCACCCTCTCTCCCTGATACGTTAAACAGTGACTGGAAATTTCGGATACCTTTTACCTTACCTAGGTATATTTTTTGACATTTACCTTGTATCTTACCTAGGTAAGGAAATTGACTACCTTTCCAGTTACTGGCTCTAGCTCTTCTAGTCTCTTAGAATTAGTTGTTTATAAAGCAATTATTGCAATCATAAACCTAGGTTGTTATCGATTACGTGAATTTTTGCCGATACTTTGCTTTGAAAAACTATACAAAGTAGTAGTAGCTGACAGCTGTTCTTGAACCTGCGAGTTTAGTGTGAAGCTTCGACATTGCTGTGCCCAGTGTGAAAAGAGTGTAACGGGTATTAAAAAATATACGGAGGTTAGCTTCATTATTTATCATTGTTACCGGAAAAAAACGGTTGGACCAATCACTTAGAATTTTCAGTTATGCATCTTTGCCCAATCCGCACTCGAAAAGAAACTATAGGTACTCATTTGAGCTGATAAGTACTAAGAGCACGCAGGCAGAGTAACTTGTCTTTAAAAATATAAATATTTATACTATATTCTAAATTAGTTAAGTTTTGTTTGTGGGGTACTTCAGAGACTTACCAGATACTACACATTCCTAGTTTGTAATTAAATCTCGTTACCAGCCGCATGACAAGTGTAATCATGTTACTACTTATCATACTTCGTTTACTTCAGCAAATTGCTGCAGTGGCCTCAAGCTGTTAGAAAACTCAGTGGGAGCACTTTCAACAGGTTACCGAGGCGCAGACAGTGGTATTAAAAAATACGTAAGCACAAGTGTGTATTTATGTAGGAAATTATACAAGGATAGTTAGAAAGACAAATAGGCCACAACCGGCTGGGTTCAGTTTACTCATCTCTTCTTTTCTGATATTTATCTCCCGTTGAAAACCTCATCAAGCTTAAGCACAGGCGCTTAATTACCGACAACCCTTGTGTCCTTCAGTGTGCATATATGAGCGTATGCGTGTATGTATGTTCTTCAGTGTTTGCTTTGCATATTACGAGTACTTCATTTGCCTGCACCCCGATGCCTTTATCTGGCGGCTGTTGAGGACTCCTGTTTTATGGGGCATGCATAAACACAAACAAAAATGGACGTTCGCTTGGCATCGAGAGCATTTTATCTTTGAGGGGAGATAAAAAAAATGCTTAATGGAGTAACACCAGTTTGCCGTATATGTTTATATTTATATATTCACATATAAAGCACTTAAATATGAGTGAAATCACAAAAAATCTTTAAGCGGTTCACACAGGTTTTGAACGCTTTTTATAAGTATTAACATACATACATAACTAATCTTTAAGCTTGATGCTTGTAATTTGCGAAATTTATATTTGGAATTGTGTTAGCAGCAAAAGTCACCAAAACAACATCAAGAATAATACTTTCCTTAATTTACCAAGGACTCAATTATTGTTAAACACGAATTTCTGGTGCTTGATTTTGGTTTAGTGAACAATAAGGGGCCTTGAATTTGCTTAATTAAGCTGACCCGAAAATAATGAAGCAGAGACAGAATCGCAATATTTCTTGCTCGCCTTCGATATTCATTATTTTCTTAGATTTCATTCTATTTGGACTTGGACTTGCAAATTTTCTTTGCCTTGTCTAAATCATATTTGCATGATATTTTTGTTAGTTTTTTGTGTGCAAAATCAAACCGCTGTCCTTTGCTACTGTGCATACTGAAGTTCTCTGCGGCAGCGACGTAGACACACTGACAGTATAAGCTCGACGCTGCTCTGTTTGAAAATGAACTGCGTGTCAGTGGCTACACACACATACGCAATGCCAAGATGTGAATCTGGGCTAGAGACACAAAAATTTACAACTTTGATATGCTATTTTTGGGAATATCATGAAAGTACAAATACAACTTCATTTTGACCAGAACCATTTTGATAAAGAGAGTCACGTGCCCAACTGTGTTGCCTACTTATTGGTAGCAGAATTCTAATCTAAGAGTTAAGTACTCAAATATTTACATTGAATTTCCCTACCTACAGCATAAGATTTCAGTACTTAAATATAGTTTCGGATCAAACCATTTGTTAGAATTTTATGCCCGAATCTAATGACGTTCTTAGAGACTTCAAACGGCAGGCGAGGGTGAAGATAATCACTTCGTTTGTGTTGTCTTCTTCTTGAAACTCGCACTTCCGCTTGAGTACCGTCTAAAATGCGTTGGAGGCCGCAAACTGTTGGCTGGCTTTTGTTCTTCATATAAACTTGTCTGTCTGGCTGTCTGTCTCCATGTCGTATACGTGATACGCGCTCGACACGTAACTTATAACGTAAGCAAATGCAGGCGGGGCATAGCAGTAGCCACAAAAGAGCAGCGGCGCAAGAGCAGAACCCAAATAAGTATACTCTCTTTAGGTTACTCTCTTAGCTTATTCCAATTATGTAGCAGATGGAAATTAAAGTTGCGATAGGCTGCTTGTAACTTAGTTGCTGGTAGGCAAGTTGATACGTAAGTTGGTCCTGGCAAACCCATTGTCGGAGGTGCAATTATGTCAACTGCTGAGCTGTGTGATATCCGAAGACCTGCTGTCACTGCGACATAAGCTTGGGGGCGGAGAGTAACTTTTGCTCCCAAGCAGGCAGATTTTTAGCAAACATATCAAAATGAGACATGGGCATAGGTGTTTGGGTTAAGACAATGTCACTCAGCAATTGCGACTAGCTTGGGAATGGGATAAGTTACACAATTGTTGAGAAGTTCACACAGATACATTAATTTTCGAAAATTTTATTTTAAATCGCCCCATTGCAAGTATAGCTAAAGGAGTTCCAGCTCGTTTCAGTAATTCAAATAAGTTGTAAGAAACATTTTTTTATAATAAAAACCACTATTTATAGGCATACTATTTGCTGAATTACTTATGGCTATATGACACTTGGCGATATTGGCAGCCTACATTGTTTTCGTCAGGAACACGGCTTTCTGTGCTGGTAAACGCTTCTTGTGAAGCGACTTGTTGTACAATCAAATTGCCAAAACATATTTATCTTTTTGTCCCGTTTTCACAAGTATTGGTCACCAATATCGGTTAATATTGTTAGTTCATCTGACATATTACAGCTATCTTGAAGCTATTCTTCTGTGCCGAAGTTTTAATACACTTGTAAAAGCTCGCTCCAACTGTTAGCGATTTTCGCCAAACTTCGCAGATCAGTTTGAAAACGTATTATTTTTAATAAAGATAAAGTAGTCATCCACTCCAGTTCCGACATATTAGCAGAGTGTAGCCAAAAGATTCAAAAAAAAAAAGAGTCACAGACAGACGGACCAATCTCAATCGACTCAGCTCGTCATGCTGGTCAAGAATATATGTACTTTATGTGGTCGGAGATGATTCCTTATATGCGATTGCAAACTTCTGGGCAAGTGATACTCGTAATCTGGACAAAAGCCATGTGACATTTTTAACATTGTTGGACTACAGTAAACCGTTTGAAATGGCAAGTCACAAAATACTGTGGGCAAAGTTAAAAAAACTCTGAAACTTCTCCAATACAGCAATGAAACTTATAGAATCATACCTTAGTGATAGGCAACAAGCTGTAGTCACACAATCGGAATTCTCTTCCTTTCTGACAGTAAATAGTGGTGTTCCACATGGTTCTGTACTGGGACTTGCTATTTTCCATGTTAATGACCTGCCATATGTCTTGTGTACATGTGAAATTCAAATGTAAGCAGATGACGGTCAAATGTATGTTAGTGCATAGTTAAGAAATATTCGTGAATGTGTCCATCATTGTAAAATGAGCTGGAGCTAGTAAGCAAATGGGCTAGGAGCAGAGGTCTTAAAATAAACCCAATTAAATCAAAATGTAAAGTTATTTATATTAAGAAATATGACACAAGTAGTCTACAGCAGCTAAAGATTGATGTATCCGTTATCGAATATGCTAAATATGCATCAAATTTTGGTTTCACTTTTATTAAAACGTTATCATGGGACGACCATATAAGCAAGGCAATTGGGAAAATATATGCTCCTTTAAGACGGTTAAACCTGTCGAAGTAATACATCCGCACACTTATAAGAGACCTGATTGCAAAAGTACATATAATACCATTGCTGTTATATGGGGTGAAAGTTTACGGAAATTGGAATGCAAGTAGCAAACATAAGTGAAATGTAGTATTAAAAACCATTGCCAGCTCACGAACTCTGCAGATATTTAGCGAACATACTCTATAACATAACGGCGGAATCAATATTTAATGTCAAAAACGCGACAGAGTTTAAAGAAAGAGTTAACAATACCCATATAAGTGATGAGAGAATTCTTGTGTCCTTTGATGTTGTGTCTCTGTTCCCTAGTTTACCGATAGAATTAGCAATGGACATCATTAGACAAAAATGACCAAATTCCCAGACAACTTATCATGGACATAGTAAAATGTTGCATTACGGAGAGTAGATACTTTAAGTTTGAAGACAGAATATACACGCAGCCAAAAGGAATGCCAATGGGATCCCCAGTCTCACCTATCATAGCCGACATAATCATGGAGGAACTTTTAGAGAGCACAATAAGGATATTAAAACATCAACCCAGAGTAGTCATAAGACACGTGGATAATTTGTTTGCCATAGTGAAGGCAGACGAAGTTCAAATTACTCTGGAGGCGCTTAAAAACTATCACAGGACTATTAAGTTCACATTGGAGTTAGAAGTAGACGAAACATTAACTTATTTAGACACAGCAACATTTTAAAAACCAAATGATACATGAAGCAAAAGCATCAGGAAGGACTATCAACTTCAGTTCAAAACATCCAAGAAGCATGATAATAAACACAGCACTTTGTTATATACGACGAATGACTAATATCAGCGACCCAACATATCACACAGCCATAGAATCGGAAATAAAAGTAATTTTAGGGAATAATGTTTTAACTATGTGGGTAATAGAGTCATTATTGAAAAGACACAAAAACTCAAATAAAAGAGTGACACACTCGCATGCGTACCTAAACTATCCGAACGATTCGCACAATCAAATTGCTACGACAAGCAAAACACAAATAGCGCATAAACCTACAAATACGATGAAAGGATTTGGTAACAGGACCAAATCACAAAAATAGACATAGCGGATGTCAACAATGTCATTTACATGATACCATGCGAAGGATATGAAGACGATAGTTGCAACAAAATATACATAGGAACGACAAAAAACCAAATTGAAGACCCGTATAGCCCCACATAAATCTGACTTCAAGCTACGACATCAAACACACATACAAAAACCTGCGCTTGCGACCCATTGTGAAGAAAGCGGCCACTATTCTATTCTATTTATATCTATATTTTCTATATTTTCTATCCCGACCGCGAGCCAGCTTACTTCAATTGCCAAATATATATGCAAAAACAAGTGGGAAAGTCTGTCACGCCCGACTATAACATACTCTGTACCAGTTCATTTGCTCCCGACTATATTATTATAATACATCCAAGGAGTCTCGCGGTTATCGTGCTATATTATTTATCTGTAAGTTTCTCTCTCTCTCGCTCTCTCTCTCCCAAAAATTGTGTTTGTTTGAATACAGCAGTGGGTGCCGGCTAACTTTTTTTGCTCATAACTTGTGTATCGCTCATCCGATCTTTATCATTCTTTCAGTAAATCGATAAATAATTTTGACAACTAGATATCTCTAGAACGTACGAACAATCTATCATCAAAACTGTGGGAGATATGACGATTTTTCCAAATTGCGGAGGCGGGAGGGGGTGTGGCAAAAATTTAAAATAAACTTGATCTGCCTGCAAGTATAAGAAATATATGTCCAATACATGTCAAACCTCTATCTCTTAGCATCTCTGAGATCTCTTCGTTCATACGGACGAACGGACAGACGGCCAGACAGACAAACAGACAGACGGATATGGCTATAGCGATTCGGCTGTTGAGGCTGATCAGGAATATATACACTTTATTGGGTCGGAGATGATTCCTTCTGGCTGTTAGATACTTTTGCACAAACTCAATATACTCTATGTACCTTTGGTACAGAGTATAAAAAGATTCGACCACATATCACAATTTGCAGAGAGAATACTAAATATACCTCTTAATTCGTGGATTAGCTTACGAGTGCAAGTGTTCCTGCACAAAATAGTTAACTCTAGGGAAACTTCCTACCTGTTTTTAATTGCTTAACTTTGCTTCATCTGAAAGAACAACAAATTTAATTCCTACAGGAAATAAACTAGCAACATCTGATTTCAACTTCTTTCCCTATGCTATTCGTCTATGGAAAAAATCAGTATAAACTATTTTTAATTTAAGTACCATTAACAATGTTATATGATTAGTCTACATTAATAACCCAATCGACTTTTGTCTTCGTAATTGTTCCAAATAAGTCCTGTAATAAATAAATAAAATAAATAAAGCTATGACCAAAAGAATGTTATCAGCGCTGCTTTCAACTGCTACTGCAGGTACAGAGTATATTACAGTCGGGCTTGACCGACTTTCTCACGTGTTGAAGTTTGAAGATGTGATTTTATTGATTTGTCATATAGGAGGGATTTGTAGGCCAAACTAAAAGTTACAGCTTCGCTGAAGACATTAATGCGAATTAAAAAACTTTTTACGATATGGAACTATAAAATTCAATCGGAAGCAGAAAACTTTAAATTGCAATAAAAGGAAAACGGCACACAGTGCCTCGCTTTCCAAAAACTCCTGCAAGTATACGAAGTTTTTGTACCATACCTGTCAAACTTCAATCTTAAATCACCTCTGAGATCTTTTTGTTTATACGGACAATCAGACAGGCGGACATGGCTATCTCGACTCTGCTGTTGTTGCTGATAGAGAATATATACTTTACTTTATAGGGTCGAAAATTATTTCTTCTTCCTGCTACATACTTTTGCACCTTTGCCACAGAGTATAAAAATGTTAATTTTGTCTTGCTGATTAAATTACATATAAAACATTTATATATTCTTTTGATATATTCCTTAAACTAAAGTTTAATCTTGTATTTCATAGCACAATATTCAAGTAATTTTGGCAAACTCTTTGATGGGAGACTGCCGTCAAACACACACGCACACATATAGTTCATTACATCCTAATAAAGCTCAACCACAAAACTGACTGATTACCACAAAAGCATAGTCCCTCGGGTCAATCAAAACGTTGATGCTGCAGAATTAGTCCAGGTAAGTTTAATAGCTAAAAGAAAGGCTCTAGGCTTAATCTCATCAGTTTGAATCATATGCAGGGCTTTACGGCCATTATCGTGAATGTGAAATGATATTAGAAGTCTCAAAACAAATTCGGCAAAAGTTTGTGCGTTAACTTAATTTTGTTTGGGCTGCAATTCATTTGCCGAGTCGTTGGCTTTTAATGCACACACATCTCAGATGTTGTTAATGTTTGTTTACTTGTTGGCAACGTTTCAGTTGACTGGGCTTACATGTTGCCTTTGACTTTGAGGTCGGCTCACCGTTTGGCTTCAGCCTTTTGGTGTTGTTGACATCGTTTTACAATTTCTTTCAAGTGGCGCATCATTGACTTTTACTCTTTTGAAGTCTGGAACACTAATGAGCGACTTAAATGTTCATGCCACAGCAAATAGCACACGTCACTCACTCGACCAGTCACATCAATCAGCATCTAACTTTACTTGCATCAAATTGGTAATCAAGCAGAAAGCATACACAATTTCAATTATTTAAGAGGCTGTCAGGTCCTCATGCGCCAACACAATCGATGGGAAGTTCCGATAAATAATAACAATTAAAGGGCAGGTAAGGAGTGTGTTTTTAAAGCTCCCTGGAGGTATTTTTCTCTTTGTCTTTATGGCTTTCAAGAGAAGGCGAGAGCCATTCATTTTGAAACACTTTGCCCACCTGGGCGGCGATTTGTTTAGACAATAAATATTAAAAGCAACGACTGAGACGCGTTAAAACTGCTCACAGGTGGTGGCGGCATCGCTTTGCTCTGTATTTTAGGGGCAATGAAAACTTTCACACCTAACGGTCATCAAAATACAAACAAACACACAATCGACAGTGGGTATGAAATTGAGAGTTAAGGGTTAAAAAAGGTGCAAGTTGAATATGATGGTAATTTAATTAAAAAAGGCCAACATTCTCCCAAATATTGACACTACTTTACAAATTTATTCTGTCATTATCATGAACTTATTCTGTCCTGTTCATAAAGAACAATTCAGCCAGAATAATAGCACAACATTAGCAAAAGTATACGTGAGGGTCACCTGGGACCAGACCAGTAGCCAGTCGTTCGAGTGGCAAAATTGAAGATTGAGTTGCGAGGCTGCCAGGGGTTTTCGTTCATAAAACGGACCCAAAGTGAACTTTTAGAATACACACAGTTCTCTCGAAATCGTTGAGTATTTACTAAATTTTCAACCACCAGGGCCTAAAAGCCAAATTCATAATATATATAAAAATATTTGTAACTTCGGAGAGGGAGTTTGACACATCAAAAAAATCGATAATGTAAGGATGTTTCTTTGACTGAGGTAATTAATCGGTGTGCTGAGATAGAATGGGCAATGGGAAGGACTAACCTTAAAAACAAACTCCGATCCACTGAGAAATGCTGCCCGAAACGATGTCTTCGTCTCAATTGGAACCGAAGCGATCGAATTGACGCTGATAAGACTGCCCATAAAAAAAAACAGACCATCTACAACTAGTCCTCAAGTGTCCTCTTATAGCCCCTTTCCACTGGCACCATTTCTAATCACTTTTATTTCTTAACATTTTGCTGTTTCCATTAAAAAATCGTCATCTTGTTAAAGCATCCTTGTAGAGGGTATATTAAAATTGTCCAGATGTTTGTAACGCATATAAGAAAGCATCTCCGACCATATAATAGCAAGACGTATATATCGTATAGCTGCCAAATAACAAACTGCCCTGGCCACCTCTGGTCACACTATTCATCGAGCTTCTGGCTATTTTTTGATTCGCGCGGGTGGCGCCCGCTTCGCTCCTTTCGACTCAACAATAGTTGTTTGCTTAAGTTATATTCAATAAAGTTAGATATACATCAAATTTCGCAGCTAAAATGGTCAAAGAAGTGGCGCAATCTATTGCTGAGTTTGGGATATTACCCACAGCTAAAAATGTTCGACGAAAATCAATTAAAGCCTTAATTTATATAAATTATACGTGCTAAAAGGATACATAAACTTCGATCGGGCCAAAGTTAGGTTTCCCCTATTTTTAAGAAATAATAGAAATGAAGTGGCAAACCATATGGAAGACCATATTTCTTGTCATTTCAAGAAATAAAGTATTATTTTTTTGGAGGAAATAGGCTATTACACAGATTAGCACAACTTCACGATTCCCATTGTAATTTGTACAACAAATTTTTTCCACTTACAACCTCACCTTATCTTGTCTCCTCCAATTCAAACTTGTCACATTGTTTCACATTTGCATTCCAAGCCAGTTTAACACACTCTTTCGGTTCGCTTCTCGGATTACGGGCACGAATTCAGAACCGAATTGCAACTTTGTTGCTTATATTCGCTGTACTTTATCGTATTTTAAAATATCAAAAAAAAACACGTAGCTTAATTTTCACCAAGGCGGCAAGCCGGTCCTGAATCGGACTCCAACGAACCGGTTCGGGACCATGAATCGGACATTTCAAATATTTAAGCTCCCGAACCCAAACCCGAACCGAACCCCCAGTATACAAAGTAAACGTTCAGTTCAAACAATCATTTAAGTACTATAGCTTAAATTCATAATTAAAGATGCTTTTTAGAAATCTAATCCTTATTGCGATTTCGAGAAGAAAAAATCACGTAAGTCAAGTTGGAAAAGGCGAAAGTAAATGTACCCAGTGAGTCTTTTTCTAGCCCATTTGGTAATTGAAAAGAGATTAGTTTCATGTGCGATTTAAGGAAGACTCGAAAATGACTCATGCATTTGCTTAAAGTGTGATTCATTAAAAAACGACTAGAAAAAGACTCGGAAATGACTCGAAAATGAGTCGAAACTGATAACAAAAATGGGGCTATAAGTGACTCTTCATGAGGAGTCGCGGTTAGGGTACCTTTTTCTCCCGACAAAAGTATCATTGACGATCAGACAACAAGCACACTTATCACTATTTAAATCAGACAGAGGACTTGAAAAAAAATTGAATGTGAACAGAAATTTCATTAAATGCTGGATTACTACGTTTATACGCACGCCTTATTTGCAAATAACAATTTAGTGAGTGACAAATTATTGCGTTTAAACACTGAGTTAATTCGTTATTTGCAAATAGCTAAGTCACGAAAAATATTATTGATTACTGACTTATTTGCAAATAGTGTGCTAGGCGTTGCCACTCTATTCACTGCTTTTGCTGTTTTCAACTATATGGTAGCACTGCTATATTGTAATTGATATTCATATCGACTGCTGGCGAAGGAGAAAGGGAAAATGTTTAAGATAACAACTGAAAACAAACGTTGCAATTGGACCAAGGCGGATACCAAAGTACTACTTGGACTAATGAAAGAAAATAAGGCCAGCAAACTGCTTGATGACAATCAGGCAGCACTAAAAAATACATTCACTAACGTATGGTATTTACCGTATAAACAGTGAGTTAGTTACTTACAAATTATTTATATTTGCAAATAGCTGGCGTATAATCGTAGTACATGACTTTTTTAATCAGACAGAGGACTCGTAAAAAAACTCGAATGTGATCAGAAATTTCATTAAATGCGTACCTAGAAGGTGAGGCTTCCAAAATTCAAAGACCATGCACTTTTGAAAGACCTTTTAGAGTACCTATGAATGATAACGAATGTGGTCCAGCCTAAAAAAAATATTTGTCTAAATTTCGACGGAATGTAGATGCAAAAATCTGTCAACTATTTAACAATCTATGATCCCAGATTTAAACCAAAACCTAAGGTTCGATTAGCGCAGGAACCGGTCCGCTGAGCGAACCTTACAGTTTTACACGGGTTCGAACCTCCGCACCGTACCTTATCCAAAATTTTACAGGTTTTACATACAAATTGCTGCTAGCTTATCAGCGAACTGCGTCATTCGTTTGTAAACGTTTGAAAGCATATTTGCCGATAAGAGGTTTTTAATTATAAGATATAATATAATGCTATGTGTCACTTTACCTAGAAGTTAAAAAGTCGACCCTACACAATAAGTACAATTAGCGTGTACCCAACCTCTATGGAATTGCTAAATTTTAAAACAGGTTTAATTGTTTTTCGACTTGTTCTCTGCATTGCTTATAAAATGCCCATGCAAAGCATTAAACACCAATTGAGCGAACTAAAAATACAAATAGGTATGAAAAGAATTGATTACACATTTCGACAACTTTTCTTAAAAACACATTATAGGACCCTTAAATTATGATAAAAGGGATCTCTACAAGCATCCCCTCATACCCTGTTTTTCAAAAAAAGGCTCTGCGTTTTACGGATACTTTTGTAGTTTTTAATGGCTTAAGATAATAATCCGCAAAATTCAGCAAATGTGGACAGAGTCATTGGGAACGCAATATAAAAAATTAACTTCACTCGAGCGATTGTTTAAGGTATCTCCAGAAGGAGCTAAACCTTAATTCTTGAATATTTTGAAAAGCGAATGGTGGAGTTTTATTAAATTCGATATTTACGATGGTATAATGGACCTTTGCACGTCCCTAAGAGATGGTACTCGACAGCCAAAAATCCGCGATGTGGAGTACCATTTTTTGACTCACACAAACCAATTCATATATGCCCTAAACCAGACCTAAAAAACGCAGTGATTTCAGATTTACCGATAAAGCTTTGGTTCGCGGATTATAGGCAATTTTGTACTAGCAATTGCCTTTGAACAACATTGACCATTTGGGTATCACAGGCTAAGGTGCAACCGAAGATTTATAGATATTATAGATGACGCATGATGAGACAAAAATAATTGTTCTTGGGAGCTGACATTGGATCCCAAAAAAATTAATAAACGAGAAGGCCAAGCTAACTTCGTCTGTGCCGAAGTTTTTATACCCTTGCAAATGCAAATGTCACAGTTTAAGAACGCTTACATAAAAATCAAAAAATTTTGTAACTAAAACCTATTTTCCGACAGATAAACGTCTGAAAAAAGTTTTTCTCACTAAGACTCAATTTCCGACCGATCGGCCCTATGGCAGCCTTAAGATATAGTCATCCGATTTCGGCCCAATTTTGCGAATCTATTTGAAAGCATATAAAATAAGTCATCAGCGAGTTTAAGGACGCTAACAAAACTAAACAAAAAAATTTTTTACCAAGACTCATGTTCGACCGATAGGTCCTATGGCAACCATAAGATATAGTCACCCGATGTCGATCAACTTTTTCAAATTAGTTCGAAAGCGTTTAATATTAATAATCACCGACCTTATGAACGATTTACCTAAAAATAAATAAGGCTTTTTCACTAAGACCTATTTTCCGACCGATCGGTCCTATGGCAGCTATAAGATATAGTCATCCGATTTTGACGAAAATTTGCCAATCTGTTTGAAAGTTTATAATATTATTAATGACCAAGTTTAATCACGTTAACATTGAAAACAAAAAAGTTTTTCTCACTAAAACCCATTTTTCGACCTATGGTTCCTATGGCAGCTATAAGATATAGTCATCCGATTTTGACCAAAATTTTCAAATCTGTTTGAAAGTTTATAATATTATTAATGACCGAGTTTAATCACGTTAACATTAGAAACAAAAAAGTTTTTCTCACTAAAACCCATTTTTCGACCTATGGTTCCTATGGCAGCTATAAGATATAGTCATCCGATTTTGACCAAAATTTGCAAATCTGTTTGAAAGTATATAATATTATTAATGACCGAGTTTAATCACGTTAACATTGAAAACAAAAAAGTTTTTCTAACTAAAACCCATTTTTCGACCGATGGTTCCTATGGCAACTATAAGATATAGTGATCCGATCCGGTCGGTTCCGACATATTAGCAGCGTGCAGTAAAAAGAAGATTCTGTGCAAAATTTCAGCTCGATAGCTTTAAAACTGAGAGACTAGTTTGCGTAGAAACAGACGGACAGACAGACAGACAGACGGACAGACAGACGGACAGACAGACGGACAGACAGACGGACGGACAAAGCTCAATCGACTCAGCTCGTCGCCCTGATCAAGAATATATATAGTTTATGGGGTCGGAAATGAATATTTCTATGCGTTGCAAACTTCTGGGCAAAATTATAATACCCTTTGCAAGGGTATAAAAAATGTTGTATGAGATGCGGTATCTATATATGTAGTGTCTTTGGTGCAACTGATATAAAACTGCAGAGAAGCCAATAGAAACCATGAACCTTACTTCTCACGAAAAATGATTTATGACATGAAATTGCAACGTTGCGGTTATAAATATGGGAATAAGTGATACTTTAACTGCAATTATTCAAGAATTCTTTTTTAAGGCCTGTGTTACTCAGATTAAATAAGACTGCTGTTCGAAAGCAATTAGGTTTGAAACTGTTAAAAAGCTTTGCTAATCACGTGAGTAAACAAAATTTAAATATAACTTTACATTCCCAACTGTGACTTGAACCTGGATCCCGTTGCTTATCATGTTTTAGCAGCTAAATGTGCTCTTCAAAATATTATAGTTCTGGCACTTTTGTAGTGCTTTCCAAAACTAGAAGATCTCATTTAAAAAACATATTTCGCTTTTACACAGCCCAAAGCGCCACGAGCCGAGCTTCTCTCAACCAAGTTCTCATTTAAATCAGAGATAAAGTGCTCAATCAGCCTAGTGTATTTTGTTGTTTTCAAACTGTTTAATATTCCTCAACCAATTCCGTAACCCAACTGTGGGTCGTGATAAACCTAAATAGTTAATAATTATAATAGTTGCTTAACTCAATAATTATTTAAGCTCAGTTCAACAAAGCACTGGCACAAGTTTTTAATATATTCTCAATTGTGCTAGGCCGAATTTGGTACGGTGTTATTTGATACAACATTTTCCATTCAAACTCTCCTTAAAACTCAAAATTCCGCATTATCGGCGGCTGTTTTTGTTCACTAGAACAGATCTCAAACAAGGGCTTTAAAGAATAATACAAATTACTCATACGACATGTTCACCCATTAAAACTTTGTTCTTCGAAATCTTTGGTACTTTTAAATCGTTGTCATCTTTTTAAATTCAAAAAGGCAGCTACGTTTTTATACTCTGTACCGAAGGTACATAGAGTATATTAGGTTTGTGCAAAAGTATGTAACAGCCAGAAGGAATCATCTCCGACCCTATAAAGAATATATTTTATATTCTTGATCACCTTCAACAGCCGAGTCGATATAGCCATGTCCGTCTCTCCGTATGAACAAAGAGATCTCTGAGATGGTAAGAGATAGAGGTTTGACATGTATGAAACATAAATTTCTTATACTTGCAGGCAGATCAAGTTTATTTTCAATTTTTGCCACGCCCCCTCCCGCCCCCGCAGTTTGGAAAAAACGTAATATCTCCCACAGTTTTGATGATAGATTGTTCGTACCTTCTAGAGATATTTTGTTGTCAAAATTATTTATCGATTTGCTGAAGGAAAGATAAAGATCGGATGAACGATACACAAGTTATGAGCAAAAACAGAATTTAACCGGCACCCCCTCGCCATTCACACCAACCACAGCTGTATTCAAACAAACACAATTTTTGGGAGAGAGAGAGAAACTTAGAGATGAGCGTATAATAAAAATGTTGCACGATAACCGCGTGACTCCTTGGATGTATTATAATATTATAGTCGGGATCAAATGAACTGGTACAGAGTATGTTATTGTCGGGCGTGACCGACTTTCTCACTTGTCTTAAAATATAGCAGACGAGGTTACAGTCTCATTGTTTGGCTTACTGGACCCAGTTTTTAATTTCAAGCGTTCCTTACGGCTCGGCTGTTGATACTGGAGTGATTCAAGCCAATTAAGGTAATAACTTTTTTGGATAAGAATCAAGAATTAGCTAAAGCTGTCTTTAAACTTCTCATACATCTCTAAAGAGACTCTCTGCAGATAGTGTAATAGCAAATCAATAAAATCTAATTATTTCGAAAATGAAATAGAAACAGGTTCTATTTGATAAGAGATTCTCTTTAGAGAAGTTTGAAAACCTACTTAGAGATATATGACAAGTGTAAAGTCAGCTTAAGTTGATATCGCATATAAAATACCAAATCAAATAAATTAACATATTTTTGGAGTTAGAAATAATTTTTTGATGAAATCAACGCCGACCATGCTGTTCGGAAATAATGGTGAAAAATGTTGACTCGCCTCTCAAAAAAGTACAAATTAGTAATCAATTTTTTTGTCTTGGGACCCCTCAATGAATCAAATAAAATCTGTCACCGCGAGGGGTGACAGTCCCCTGGCTGTTGCCTAGTTTAATTAGTCCAATGTTAAAAAATATTGGGTTTTTTTGGGGTGAAAAAGTTATAGCAGTTCAGCAGCAACGTTTCACCTTTCCAGCATAGATCTGTGAACCGTCGATCTACTACATCAAACCTCTTAGTGATAAAAGGGTTTGGTCTCATGTTCGGGGTGGTAATAACTTTAAAGGGCTCCGGTTTATAAGCAATAATTTAATTTAATTATTTATTTTTTATATTTGTACATTATTAAATTTTCGTTTAGTCTCTCTCCCACTGTGCACAGCTTTTGTATTGATTGATGGCAGTTATAAAAGTTGCTAAATTTACGAAAGCTTTGGCATGGTTTATTTAACTGTTATATCTAAGTAATTCTAATAAAAATACAATAAATAACTTAAACACTTTGTTCGTTAGCTATAAAAAAATAGCTGGACAGCTGCTGCCAGATGCTAGTGCTGTGATCTTCTTGAAAACTGGCTTGAAGTGGTGGTCATCGATTGCAACTCCGTCGACCGTTTCTGTACATCCAAGCTCATTTTGGTCGGCCAACAGAGGCCCAGCCAGGCACGTCGATTAACCTCATCAAGTAAAACGAAGTAAACGAACAGCACAAACCCTTGTATTGTGGCTGTCAGACAGAAGAGATAGGAGAAGGCCACGCCCGCCTGCATGAAGGCGAAAATACCAAAGATCCATGAGAGACCCAGTAAAAAGAATAGCAAAATGGACAACCGAATTTGTTTGATCACCATCTGTCTTTCCGCCTTGTGAATACTCTGACTGAGCGAATGTGAGATGCTATAGAAGACATAGACAAAGATTACCAAATTGGCCAGAGTAATCAAAGTGACGGGCAGAACCACCCCAAAGGTAAGACCATAGCCAGAGGGATAGCAGATTCCCGTATCCGTAACCAATTGAGCGGCGGAGGGAAGGTACGAATGGGGGTCGATAAGGGCCACCAATAAAGTGGGCAGTAAGGGTAACAGCCAAGCCACCAAAGCAGCTTTGAGGATATAATGGCTTGGCCTCTCAATGCCCACTACGGTCACATAACGCTGGAACTGTAAAAAGGCTATGATCAACATCCAGCTGAACAACACCAGAATGGAATATTGCATAAAGGCTCCCAAGACCACACAGCGTAGATTCTGGCCACCCGAAACCAAGTCTTCGGACACCTCATCAGTATTGAGGAACACAAAGAGAATCATTTGCAGAGACATGGCCAGGCACAAATTGAGCAGAACTTTGGTTGAGGCTTGACTGCGCCAGCTCTTGAAAATGGCAGCCGTGAGGAAGATGCCAATCAGACCAAACAAGGACAAAGAGCAACCCACTATGCTGATGATATCCAAAACGTGTTCATTGAAGGGGGTAACCAAAATTTCCTCGCCTAAATCATTGATGCGGTAGCTGCCCCCCACCAGAAACGAAAACTGGGTAAGATGACGCGTGTGACAAACGATAACAGGATCATGTAGTATGTTCGATGTTGGGCTGGTAGTCACACCATCAGTCATCCAGGTATGATAGTTCCAATAGCCACAACCGCTGCCTGCTGTGAGGGCCCTAGCATCCGGCTGACGATTATTCTCATTGCGCAACAACAGAGGCAACATCTCAGGCAGAGTTGAAGCTGCAAATGGAGAACTTAATGAGATACAGACACAGATAAAGCGAATTATCTTATTTAAACTTACCCCTCAGTTCCGGTATGGATATGGAGAGAACCTTACTGCGTGGTCTTCGCTCAAGGTGGTCTGCCATTTCGACAAAAAGTGCATCATTTGCATAGACCTTAAAAACCAGGTAGCTCACTCCCTTCTTTTTCAACTCCAGCCAAAGAGATTTCGGCACATAGGTGGCTATTTCCAGATCGGCTTCCTTTTTTAAGCTCTCCAGGTTTTCTTTGGAATGCAGAAATCGATACCAAAAGCCATTGTTAGAGCTTCTTAGCTCTCCACTGGGTGTTGCTCCTGAATAAATGGCTATGCCAGTGATGTCATCACATTGAGGATTCACAAAAAACACACTAAGATTGCCAGTCATTCTGGCTTGTACGCCTATATGAGCGAAATTCACCACTTCCACCTCTGAATCGTCGCTTTCACTGATGGACTGGACCACAGCTTTGCCACAGCTGGCTTTGGGTACCATTTGGTGGGGTAACCCATCCATATATTCCTCAAATCTACTTAATAACGAGTTGGTGGCATTCAGCCGAGCGGATATACGCAATGTCGCTGCATCACTGGACATTATATCCTTGCACACACTAACCAAGTCAGCACAAACGGCACCATCCTTCTCCACCTCCATCAGGGCACTAAACACCTGACTGGTGACATGAACATCTGCAGGCAACACTGTTCTTTGCGGCTCTCGGAACATTCTTCTCATCCTTCTGGTCGTTTGGCGACGCAGTTGAGTATCGTTAGTACGCTGTCGATCCTCCAGTATGCCATCGTGCAAACTATTCAGCTCCACACTGATGGTACGCTCCCGTACCCGCCTAAGGCACACAAGGGGTCGTGGCCAACCATCTAATGACTCCCATCGGGCACGCTTTCCTTTCACCTGGCACTTTCGGGTCACGGGCAAGCCATTCCGCAATAGACACACATCGTGTAGAGTCGCCGCCTCACCAATTCGGGCACGCTTCCACTTGTTGGTATGTGGACTCTGATCGTGATTGCGAATGATGTAGTCGTGAATGAACTGCTCCGGTTCGCAATACAAGGAATTGCAATAGACTAGTTGGGAGTTATTGGCCATATCATCATAGTTACATTCATGTGGTCTATAGGCGTCGTTCTCCAGACGACATAGTAGAAATTGCTTTGGGCAATTTTTCAAGATCAACTGCCTTTCCGTTGTCATTTGCCAAAACGAAGAGCTCTCGCTGGTCTCTTCCGAGCCAGAGCCTTCGTTGCCTTGACTGGGCGGAGTGAAGGCCTCCGCGTGGCAAGATAAAGTACATGCGAAGACAAACCCCAGAGCAGTCAACAGTGAATGCATTGTCTATGACTCACGACACTCGCGTGTTTTCATTTATCACTTTTTCGATTTAAAATTAAAAATATCCACGTCTGATTAACGCCGTGTGCACCGCTCAACTGTTCGCTCATCGATTCAAGAGCTCCCGAAAGCGTTTCCGCAACCTAGTGTAGTTTATCAATCGTCACCACGATCGCTTATCGAGCTTTGGCCCCGCACATAGTCGTGTGAGCTTCACTGGAACATTACTAATGCCCAATAAGGCCCACTATCTTGGTTGCAATAATGTTGATTTTTCGTACTTATTTGTCTGCTTATTAGCAAGCCAAGCGACTTGTTTGTCACTGATCGTCACGGTCCTCCCCTACTTATACTACTGCTATGAACTTGAACGCTTTGTGCTAAACTTAAGGCGGTGTCCACAAAACTACTCAGCGACTTCGACACCCCGACAGTATAATCTCGTCGCTGCGCTGCACAGTGGTCCAAATGGTTTCACTAACGGCACTTGATTCAAATTTCGTCTTTGGAAAATCCAATACATTAGCTTTCAGATGCAACACTGATCCGCTGTGAGCTTTTAAAGTGATCCCCGTCGCTTATAGAAAATTGCCGACAATTCTTGATTCATACTAATTTAGCTGTAATTAACGCAATTGCAATTTGTAATAAAAAATCCTTTCATTTTATTATTGTAGGGCATGAATCTTCTTATATATAAAACAAAGTCAGGTATAGCATAATATTGCAGAATAGCAATTAAAAAATCGCAAAAAGCCAATCGGTTCACAAAAAATCGATACAATTTTCCAAATTTTATTTATTAGAATAAGTTTAGATTATTATTAAGGTTTAAAAGTTGACAATGGTCGACCCGTAAATAGGACGTAAAAAAAATCTCAAAATATTCAAAATGTTGTCATAAGTTTAGATTATCATGAAGATTTAATAGTTGGCCATCAATTAGAAGGTGTAAAGACGTGCAAATTTTCGGGTAAATAGAAAGTGTATCTCGAACGGTCCAAAAAATCTCGAAATTGTACAAATTCATTTTTGAACTTAGATTGTCATAAGAACGGTTAAATGGACGGGTAAGAAGATGGGTAAATAGGAGGTGTGAATCGAGCGATTTCAAAAATCGCAATATTTAAAAAAATTGTATTATTATGAAAACGGGTAAATAGACGGATGGTAAAGATCGACAATTCTAAAAAAAACGAGAAGTCCAAGCAAACTTCGTCTGTGCCGAAGTTTTTATACCCTTGCAAATGCTGTTTTTGAAATGTCAGAGTTTAAGAACGCTTACATAAAAATCTAACAATTTTTCAACTAAAACCCATTTTCCTACAGGTAAACATCTGATTTCGACCAAATTTCGCGAATCTTTTTGAAAACATATCAAATTAACAATCGTGGAGTTTAAGAAAGATAAAATTTAAAACAGAAAAGTTTTTCTCACTAAGACTCATTTTCCGACCGATCGGTCCTATGGCAACCATAAAATATAGTCACCGATGTCGATCAACTTTTTCAAATTAGTTTAATATTAAGAATCACCGACTTTAAGAACTATTTATTTGAAAACAAAAAAGTTTTTTTCACGGTCCTATGGCAGCTATAAGATATAGTCATCCGATTTTGACAAAAATTTCCAAATCTGTTTGAAATCAGATAATATTAATTATCGCCGAGTTTTATGACGCTAGCATTGAAAACAAAAAAGTTTTTCTTACTAAGACCCATTTTCCGACCTATTGTTCCTATGACAGCTATAAGATATAGTCATCCGATCTTGACCAAAATTTGCAAATCTGTTTGAAAGCAGATAATATTATATTAATAATGGCCGAGTTTAAGGCCGCTAACATTGAAAACAAAAAAGTTTTTCTCACTAAGATCAATTTTTTGACCGATTGTTCCTATGGCAGCTATAAGATATAGTCATCGGATCCGGTCGGTTCCGACATATTAGTAGCGTGCATTAAAAAGAAGACTCTGTGCAAAATTTCAGCCCGATAGCTTTAAAACTGAGAGACTAGTTTGCGTAGAAACAGACGGACAGACAGACAGACGGACAGACAGACAGACGGACGGACAAAGCTCAATCGACTCAGCTCGTCGCCCTGATCAAGAATATATATAGTTTATGGGGTCGGAAATGATTATTTCTATGCGTTGCAAACTTTTGGGCAAAATTATAATACCCTTTGCAAGGGTATAAAAACGCTGAAAATTACTCAATTTTCGTATGAGTTTAAATTATTATGAACAAGGGTGAATAGGTAGAATTTGAAGATCGAAAGGTCCACAAAATCACGATATTTGCTATTGAAATGGACGTAGAAACGTGCTCCGGGATAAGCGCGCCCTGTATTTGACGTTGGAAAGTGTCATAAACATTAAATGTACTGAGAAGGAGTTAGCAGTGTTTGTTTAAAAATTTTACAATTTTGTTAGCAGCCTTGCTGAGCGATGGAAGGTATGTTGGAAAATCAAAAATTTTTTTGTGCAGATAATTCTGAATGTGAGATAGGATAATATTTTTGTGTTTGGTTTGTTTTGTTTTAAAAATGTAAGCTACTATTTGGAAATATAAAAAATATTTATTTTGTACATTTTCAGCAACTTCATAACATAACATTACATTTTTACGAAAACTCGTCAGTTTCAAGTTTCATTGCGATATCTCTTTATTTGTTCGTTTTATTACGCTAACGCAACCATTTGGACCACTGTGCACTGCTTTGCCAACAATGCTGCTGAGCCGAGAAGAACAAAGGAATCGCCGATCAAACATAATTGAGATGAGCTTGAGCGTTTGTACCGAAGTCGAAGAACAAAGAATTTGCAATGTTAGCATTATATAAATTGAGTTGGTCAAGTCACATGAAAGAATTGTTTATGCTAACTGAATGGCTAAGGCCCGCGATTAAGTGTTTGATCCAAACGATGGGATCAAAAAGAGGATGATTATATTTGAGTGTAGACTAGCTTAAGGATGTTAACTTGTACACCTACTTCTTTTTCACTTAAGTTCCCAAAATGTGAAAAGTTCTATTCGCTTTTATACAGGGCTTAACAACGTTGTAACTTTTGTCATACCAAAAAAGAATGTTTTGATTTTTTCATTGTAAAAATCAGTATGAAAAATTGCATTCATTTGGGAAAAACGTTCTGCAACGTCCGACTGGGATTGTGTTTTTCGACCCCTGGTATAAGCTCGTCGTGTTGACGACTTGGCGCCGCGGAACTTGGGGGACCTTTTATGCCAGATAGTACTTTCAATTGATTGCACTTTCTTGGAAGAATACAACTTGCGGACTATTTATGCTTGATAGTACAATCAACTGACTGCTCTTTCCGGGTAAAATAAGACGAAGGAAATCTTGCATTATTTATAATATTTAATTTATCAATATTTTGCGACCCTCGCGTTCTTTGAATTGAGTGGATATGTTTCTTATGCGAGAGATTTTATTCAACTGTGAACTGACTGATAATTGGTAATAACTTTATAACTCGGCCAAATTTGATTGAAACCAGTTTTGAATTAAGAAAGTAGCAAACTGAATATTTCCTACCTACTCATGAAATTCCCAGATCTTGCTCAAATATTATGGAAATGGTTCTGAACCACTATTAAGCCGGGAATCTCTGGTTCGGATACGGTCTTCAACTAGTCAAATGTCTAATAATTACATTATCAACCTAAATACCAGTTTTCCATATTTTCTGGAATATGGCTTTGAACTAGGGAACTTCCCAAATATACATACTTAGCAACTACCTCCCATTCAATAAACTTGACACCAAACATATTTAATATCATCACAAAACAATTCGCCCATAATCAGACACATTACACCTGAAATCAAACTTACATATATAATTCCCAACATTAACCATTGGCAAAATTCGGTTCGAACCCGCGAATTGGAGCTCCGAAAAAAATTAATGGGTTTGCAGCCCTGCTTTGAGCACCTTTTGAGCCGGAAGGTTCGTAACCTGAAAAATATTTAACTTCATACTATGTTTACACCAATTTTCCAGCTTTAAGCTTAAATCATTTCTGAGTTAATGCTCTGAGGGGGTTGAGGACGGAATTGCAAAAAAAATCGCTTAATTACTTTCGGTTGATGTACTTTAAAACTGCATAATTAAAAAATTAAAAGCATTGGATATTATAGATGACGCATGTGTAACAAAAAACGATTTTCTTGGGAGCTGACATTCGATCCCAATTTTTGCTTCTCGCTGCCTTTACGAGAAATATATGTATTGAAATTTAGTTGTACGTTTAAATAAATGGGTGTTGATTAATAGCAAAGATTTATAGATATTATAGATAACGCATGTAAAAGAAAAAACGATTCTTCTTGGAAACTGACATTGGATCCCAGAAAAATAAAATAAAAAAGTTTGTATGAGATGCGGTGTCAATATATGTAGTGTCTTTGATTTAAATCTACTACGAAATACTTTGATTTTAATTTAACAAAAAATACTCAAATTGAATACGAAACATGTTTAACTTTAGTACTATTTTCAACACAATTAAATTTTTTCCACAATTAAATAAGACAAACTTTAAATTAACTGGATAACACTTCGATTTTTATTAATTTTCATGTTAACTAGATAGTGCTAGTTTCAAGTTAAAATTAAGACATTTATATTTAAATTTAATATGAAAACTTGCATTTTAAAAGATAAATTATACTATGCACGTTTTTTCTGTGTATAAACACACATATATTATATATATAAATAGATTTGATTTAATGTACAAACTACGAATTTTTTTAAGTATATCAACTTAGCTCATCATACAAAAGCTATATTTACACTTGTCTGATGTATCATATGAGAAGATTTAAAAAATGTTCTGAAAATAAGAGTTTTTTGACAACCAACCCACGACTTGGCGCCGCGGAACTTGGGGGACCTTTTATGCCAGATAGTACTTTCAATTGATTGCACTTTCTTGGAAGAATACAACTTGCGGACTATTTATGCTTGATAGTACAATCAACTGACTGCTCTTTCCGGGTAAAATAAGACGAAGGAAATCTTGCATTATTTATAATATTTAATTTATCAATATTTTGCGACCCTCGCGTTCTTTGAATTGAGTGGATATGTTTCTTATGCGAGAGATTTTATTCAACTGTGAACTGACTGATAATTGGTAATAACTTTATAACTCGGCCAAATTTGATTGAAACCAGTTTTGAATTAAGAAAGTAGCAAACTGAATATTTCCTACCTACTCATGAAATTCCCAGATCTTGCTCAAATATTATGGAAATGGTTCTGAACCACTATTAAGCCGGGAATCTCTGGTTCGGATACGGTCTTCAACTAGTCAAATGTCTAATAATTACATTATCAACCTAAATACCAGTTTTCCATATTTTCTGGAATATGGCTTTGAACTAGGGAACTTCCCAAATATACATACTTAGCAACTACCTCCCATTCAATAAACTTGACACCAAACATATTTAATATCATCACAAAACAATTCGCCCATAATCAGACACATTACACCTGAAATCAAACTTACATATATAATTCCCAACATTAACCATTGGCAAAATTCGGTTCGAACCCGCGAATTGGAGCTCCGAAAAAAATTAATGGGTTTGCAGCCCTGCTTTGAGCACCTTTTGAGCCGGAAGGTTCGTAACCTGAAAAATATTTAACTTCATACTATGTTTACACCAATTTTCCAGCTTTAAGCTTAAATCATTTCTGAGTTAATGCTCTGAGGGGGTTGAGGACGGAATTGCAAAAAAAATCGCTTAATTACTTTCGGTTGATGTACTTTAAAACTGCATAATTAAAAAATTAAAAGCATTGGATATTATAGATGACGCATGTGTAACAAAAAACGATTTTCTTGAGAGCTGACATTCGATCCCAATTTTTGCTTCTCGCTGCCTTTACGAGAAATATATGTATTGAAATTTAGTTGTACGTTTAAATAAATGGGTGTTGATTAATAGCACAGATTTATAGATATTATAGATAACGCATGTAAAAGAAAAAACGATTCTTCTTGGAAACTGACATTGGATCCCAGAAAAATAAAATAAAAAAGTTTGTATGAGATGCGGTGTCAATATATGTAGTGTCTTTGATTTAAATCTACTACGAAATACTTTGATTTTAATTTAACAAAAAATACTCAAATTGAATACGAAACATGTTTAACTTTAGTACTATTTTCAACACAATTAAATTTTTTCCACAATTAAATAAGACAAACTTTAAATTAACTGGATAACACTTCGATTTTTATTAATTTTCATGTTAACTAGATAGTGCTAGTTTCAAGTTAAAATTAAGACATTTATATTTAAATTTAATATGAAAACTTGCATTTTAAAAGATAAATTATACTATGCACGTTTTTTCTGTGTATAAACACACATATATTATATATATAAATAGATTTGATTTAATGTACAAACTACGAATTTTTTTAAGTATATCAACTTAGCTCATCATACAAAAGCTATATTTACACTTGTCTGATGTATCATATGAGAAGATTTAAAAAATGTTCTGAAAATAAGAGTTTTTTGACAACCAACCCATAATTAACAAAGGTATTATTCAGCCATATCATATAAGGTATTAGACAAGTGCAAATACAGCTTAATCAAGAATATACACACATTATGGGGTCGAAGATCCTTCTTTCTATGCGTTGCAAACATCTGGACCCTCTGCAAGGGTCTAATTATAATAAGCACAATCTTCTGTCTTTTTCTACATATCAATATTATGAACGAGTTCAATCTGACTGACTGAATGCTGACTACTGCACAGCCCAAACCATAAGAGATAGGAAGCTGAATTTTTAGCAGTAGTTTTTTCTTATGCTTAAAGTTAGTACAAGAATCATATTTTTATAAATTCTGTAGGGAAATGAATTCGAAGTATTTGATTATCATCCTAACGGGATAAACCTTATTTTCAAACCAATCCTGGAAAACTCATTTTCGACCGATTAGCTTTAAACACATTTTCAAAGCTACACCTACCAATATATGGAATACGTGACTTTTTAATTTTGGAAAATTTGTAATTTTTCCGATCAGCTCTAAACTTATTTCCAAATCCGAAAATCTGGAAAACTTGAGCAAAATCTTTACAACAAAAAACATGTTTGTTTTTCAATCGATCGGATTTAAAATCATTTTCAAAGCGTTATATGAAAATTCCATAAAATTTTCTGCATGGAAATTGTTGGGGTCAATTTTTAACTTTCTCCGGACTAGGACTCAACTCAAATATATGGAATACGTAACATTTTAATTTGCCCTCATAATCGGAAAATGGGCGGAAAACTGTTGAAAGCTATTTTTCAGTTTTCATCCAAAAAGCTACAAACTTATTTGCAAAGCTTTACACTGACTTTTAAATTTTAGGAAATCCCGAAAATTGGGGGAAAAAAATGGTTGATAAAAAACTTTTTGTTATTTTCAGCTGCAATTGACAGACAGTCGAACGGACAGACAGACATGGCAATATCGACTTGGATGCTGATGCTTATCAAGAATATATTTACTTTATAGGGTCGAAAATGATTCCTTCTCCCTGTTACATAATTTGGCACAAACTTAATATACTCTATCTACCTTTGGTACAGAGTATAAAAATAACACATTTTCCACGTACATCTACTGGGACTTTGATGAAGTTACTTGAGACCTGTCAACCACTTCCGTTAAGCACCAAGTTCTAATACAACATCTGCAAATTAAAACAAACATTTTGTTGAAGGCAATACCTCCCTTTGAACTCATTTCGTTGGGTAATATGCGCCATCATTGCTTACATTTGCTGCTATTTAAGCAATCCCCTCCGATCGCTTTTACTGCGAGATGGGGCGTGACTGTGCCATGGCGACAATCCCTCCCACGGAAAGGAAGTGGAACCTTTTAATTTTGCTGTTAAATACATACAAATTTGTTAGTCACTCTCAATTTCGACCTAATTTACTGCAATTTAAAAGTCTAGCTGGATGTGTGATATTTAAATTTGTCAAGTTTTTGAGACCAACGTCAAATAATCTATTTGAAAGCTTTTATAGTGTCTTTTGTTTTTTGTGTCAGCGACCGTAAACTAAATTATACAATAACATTCTATATTTCACCAAATATCAGAATTGAATAGAAATTCAGCTTACATTATGGACTGGTGTGAGTATCCCTAGTATTTGCCACAAATTTGTCCATTTTGATACGTCTTTTTGCTTAGCTGCAAGAGTGCGTTATGGTCGACCGTATTTACTGCGTCAATGGGGCCAACTGCAACTAACTAATGCTCTTTTGGTGTCTGGTGCTGTGGGAAAAGTGTGTTGTGAGGTAGATAATTATAAATTTCCCTTACTGGAGATTGCGGCTAAGAAACCGGAGCAATTGTTAAACATGACCATAGCCAAGGCTTTGAGGATTGTGTTCTTCGTGGAAGGTGAGAAATGCGATGCCTGATTTAATCCGAGTGTTAAACCGTAGTGTTATGTTCATCAGGTGATGGTACTGTGATGCTGTATGGTATGCTTCAAAATATGGAGGGTTGTGCTGCCTGTTCTACCAATGTGCATTTCCATCTGCATCGATTAGGGGCAAGCTTGCAAATACGCAAAATGTCTGGTGGGACTTCGGTGGCTTAGCGTTTACTTCTTTTCTTTTTTTAAAAATCAAAGATATTAAATATTCTGCAGCATTTTGTCAGTGAAACATTCATATCCAACTTCCTTTCAACAGTTTTGAGCAATTTCAATTAGTGGCTGCCAAAGCACAAAGAGCAAAATCAAATTTGTACAAGTTGCCATTTATAGTATATCCTTTGAGCCAACAAAAAAACTGCAAGTTGGCCAGTTCTGTTAGTCATTTGCATAGTTTAAACAAGTCGGAACATTCTGCGGTCACAAAACTACTGCAAAACGCTGACAAAAAGAAGCAAAGCAATAATTTGTCAAACCTTAACTGATGCCATCGACGCCGGGCTTCCTGATCCGATTAGTGGCCAGGACACTGGCAGCAGGTAAGCAGGTAAGCAGCCAAACGAATTAAGTTTAAATTGTGCCTGTCACTGAGCCGTATCGATATTTACGTACTTTCGACGACTCTTTCAAGAAGCGCACGCACGCCTCGTTAAAATTGAGCACACATTATATTTGTTCAATAAAAATTGGAAAAATGTTCCACGCGCTGACTTTTAAGCACTTAAATGCCTCATTGACGCCCGGTCATAAGGAGGAAAATGGAAATGGCTCTTCTACAAGACATATGCTCATAAGTAAATGTCTGCTTGCAGGCGAATGTTGTATTTTAATGGTTGCTTTTAAAGCTGCTGCTCAAAGCAGCTTACGCGATGTCAATCTTCATTTGAAAGTTGTTGTTGTGGGGAGAAACCACATTAAACACTCTCAACCATCTCCATTCCCATCTTCAGCTTCTACCTTCCACGTCCTGTCAATTGCAGCTGAAAATAAATTTGTTTTAGCTCGCTGAGAAAGGTAAATTAATTTCTTTTATTTTTTTTTAAACAGAACTCCTACAGTTACTTCGTTATTATTTTTTTGTGCCAGACAACAGGTTGCTGGGATTAAATGAATTTAAATAACTGCACCTTGAACCAAAAGTAATCCAAAAAGTGCGAATTGACTTTCAATTTCGAAGTGAAAAGAATCTTGATGCTTTGATTACCTTCGAATTTTATGGTTAAATGTTCCAAACACCCCAAAAATTTTTAAAAATATATCACCGATGGACCGCGAATTGTGAAGAACTTACGTGCAGAAATTAATTGGCGGAAACTCGAGGTTTCTCTTTAAATGCATTTTAAGTTTGGGTTTTTGCACTTCTTATGCCAACACAATGTCATCCTTTGAGCAAAATTGGGGCCAACGTGTGAAAGCAAGGGCAAGCTGTCAATCCGTTCTTCTTTGCTCGAGTAACTTACCCATTCATCACTATGGCCGAAAAAAGAACCATTACCTGGGATATTTGGTGAAATTCCAATTTCACAAAATTTGTACAACGCACCAAGAGCGTATACATGACATTTTCTCGGCCATTGGTAGCCTTTAAGACCCGTTAAAACAAAATATAATTAATGAAGGTGTCCCTTTCGCAGAGGAAATAAAATAGATGATCGATTTTTCTTTTCATTGTTTCCTCCGGCTCAAAATCGCGCAATTTTTGTCTTCGTCTGTGGTGCATATATTACATTTAACAAATTACAGAGGAAGAGAAAGAAAAGGAAGTGGTAGTAGGATTGGAAGATTAGGAAGGATCGTAAGCAAGCGTAGCCTCTGTGAGCGGGGTGAATAGTAAAATTAGAATTGTTCTTTAATGGCATTAACATTAATTTTGCTGGGACCATCTCACCTTGCTGAGCATTTTTGGACTAGGCCTTCTAGAGAAACCCCATTAAAAAACTTGAACTCAAATTGGTGGTGTGGCAAATAGTTCAGGAAAGTTTCATTCAATGTCAAGCTCCATTTTTATAGTCGGAAGCGAATAAAAAGAGGGTAAATATCAATCTTATAGAAAATTTGTATGAAATTTATTTTAAGTCGAAAACATAATTCGAAAAGCATATAAATTCGAATTATGTTTTCGACTTAAAATAAATTTCATACAAATTTTCTAAAAGATTGATATTTACCCTCTTTTTATTCGCTTCCGACTATAAAAATGGATAAAAATGGATTACACATATTTTTTATGGGCAAGAATGCAAGTTTCAAAATGCATTCAAAAAGAAATCGTTTGTTTCCGTCAATTAATTTATGCACGTAAATCCTTCATAATGCGCAGCCTATCGATGACACTTTTTTCAAAATTTTTGGAGTGTATGTACCTGTACTAAACATTTACCCGCCTCTTCTGCAGTTGTCTTCGTTCTTTCGTTCCGAACCTATCACTTTGCGCATCATTTTGCAATGCGTAGAATCAATCACAGCGGCATTGTAACGTATGTCCCGTCTAAAGAGTTAACAAATGTTAAAATAACATTTGTTATTTACATATGTTGCCACCAACTAAGACAACAACAAAAATATGTACGCTTAGGTGCTTTAACTTACATTGTTAATATAGAAGTTCTCGTCTGGAAAAGTGTCCTCCATAGCATTTATTTTAAACTAAGGATCAATTTCTCATTTTCTACATAGAGCTATATGTCACATAAACTTACAAATAGCAGAGTAAATTGTGAGCTTATCTGACACATAGCAGCTATCTGGAAGAAGAGAATCGGTATAGATGTGTTTGCAATAAAAGCAAACAACTAAATTTGACACGTCAAGTATCGCCACCTGAGACATTTGGAAGGCTCGTTTCACATAAGCACGACTTTTCAAATTCTTAAACTTCATTAAAAATTATTTAGCAGAGTTGTGCTGCTGGCATTATTTTCTTCAATTAGCATTAATAATTGGTAATGCTAATTGATAATGCTTAATTTTAATTGGCATTAAATCTAGCAGTGCCAATTCAAATTTTTTAAATTGGCATTATAAATTTGAATTCCGTTTAAAATATTTTGAGAATTGGCATTGAAATGAAATTTCAAATCAAAATAAAATTACATCAGTGTGTTGCATCCCAAAATGAGTATTGTTGGCACTCTGACCCTACTTTAGATGTTATGACATTTGGAACAACCGTCCGAAATCTGCGGAAATTATATAAAACATAACATTGTGTGCACTAAAAACGCCAGGCGCGACGAGGTGGAACTCACTATTCGACTCCTTCAAGCATTTGCTGGGTGTCAAAGACAAGTTCCAGGAGCTGTGTTCTCAGCTGGATGTGCCGGAGATAAGTAGCTCCGATGTGAGGTACATGCATGTGAAGTACTGCAGACTCATGGAACCAATTGCAGTGGGTCTCGACTTCCTCCAAAAGCAGCACAACATGTTCTATGGATATATGCTGCCGACGCTTGTCTCAATAAGAGTGAAATTGCACCGGCTCGCAGTGGGCGAATCGGCCATTCTAGCGCGTCGAAATTCAATTTTTCATGTTTGAAAAAGCGTTAATTATTTTTTATTTATCGACTACCAATACTTTGATTAGCTTATAAAAGTATATCTCAAAGCATTATCTGCATATATACATAAGCATATATCTGATCATCTGTGAGCTATCAAACACAAAATATGATTTGGCAAGTGCTTTTCAATTATTTCCCGCAAAAAATCAATGTAAGTGACTCGTCCATATATGTATTACTTGTAAGACGTAGTGAAACTAACGCTTATTAACAACCTGAACTTAGTAGCCTACACCTGTCTTTCGTGGAGCAAAACTAAAAATGTTCAGAAATTTCCGAGTCGCCTTTAACTTTTTTTTGTCAGTGGGAGTCCTTGTTGTTTTAAAATTTTGAATATCACCTGCTAATGTGTGCTACCCTTGCATTTGTTGGACTTTTTAGGCGCAGTGTCAGCATCAAAACAAAACCTTTTTTTAGTTTGGCTTTGGAAAACTATTTTTTGATACAGTTTTATATAACAAAACCTGAAGTAAGCTGTACCGTATTGAAAATCTGAAAAAAAATTGCGAGATTTTACCAATGGGCTTGTTCAAATCGCCGATATTCTTCCAAGCTATGATGTATTGCGATCATCGAATATCAATTCAGTGTTTATCCATAGATTTTCTTTGTTAATACCTTATTTTCTTCGAAAAATTGCGATTCTTAAGAAGAAAAAATAAATATAATTTTATTCTATTTTTTAATGGTTTTTCTAGATGTTAAAAAAAGAAATTTCGAGCGGTTTTATTTGAAAAAATTATTTTTTTTAAATATCTTTGCTTTTAGTATTCAAACTACGTTACCGATTTAAAAACAATGAGCGCGTTCACCAGCATAAATCGATGACAAACAAGTAAGAGCGCTGTGGTCGAGTTTCCCGACTACAAAATACCCTGTTCAATTGAGACGCACATGCAAACACACTCACATACACAAACGCATACACACATACGAGCGCACACAAACACACACGCGCGCTCACACGCGGCCTGCGCAGGCAGCGCTGCCTGCATGAAGTGGCCGCCTCCCCCACCCCGCTCCTATAAGCTAAATTGTTTAATAACCTTGGTGTTTTTGCTCGTATCTTATTTTCCTTTCGAGAGTAGTAAGATATAAGGCCTAGGATAATATAAAGTAAGATACCAGGTTCTAACTTTAAAATTGTGGCTGTGACAGTTTTTTGCGTTTTAAGGGGGGAGGGGGGGATATTTTCAAAATCTGAAAGAAACTTTATCTGGTTACGGTATACACCTATGTATGTGCGTGCCAAAATTTGTGTCTCTATCTCTTATAGTCTCTGAGATCGACGCGTTCATACAGACAGACAGACAGACTGACAGACGGACATGGCTACATCGACTCGGCTGTTGATGCTGATCAAGAATATATATACTTTATAAAGTCGGAGAAGCTTCCTTCTGGCTGTTACATACATTTGCACAACTTCATGATCCCCTTTTCCCATTTTTAATGGGAACAGGGTATAAAAATCGACTATTTTTGTTAGATTGTGCTGGTGAACAGGCATGATGTGCAATCATGATTGCTAATTTTCGTGATTGTGTTAGATGTGAATACATCAAAGAAATAGTTTGTTTGAATTGCTTGATTGTGATTTGTTATCGATAGCTCACAGCTGTCAGTAGTAAACAAACAAGTAATTTTGTCAAGGCAAGTGAAAAATGAATGTGGAAACCTCTTTGTTATTAATTAATGAATTGGCAGAAGCTCACGGAAATTCGGGCAAGGCTCTGAAGGCCTCTGAAGGTTGTTGCGGAGGAGGAAAGCTTGAAAAGCCGCCTCTTCAAAAAGAAGTAGCCCCGCGTACTCAATTGTTGAGACAGTACAAAAATATAGAATGGAAAAATTCAAGGATTATTTAATGATGTCCCGTGCATCATTAAGGACTCTCAGCTCATTGCCCATTGAATACTTTATTAAAGTTAAAACTTGCAGACCCTTTACGAGACCCTAAATAAACAAATTGCCAACGAAACACTTAATAAAAACCAGCGTTATGTTATTTGGCTGCTGGCAAAACAGGAGTCCTTATAAGTAAATGACCGTTTCGACATAGGAGACATAGGATAAAGATCTAGCCATCTAAGTTGTGCACATTTTCGCCGGGCTTACAACAAACATTAAATGGCTAACAAGTTCTTGATTAAAATTAAAGGGGGATTCCAGGAGCAGTGGGTGCTATTGACGACGGTCATATAAATTTAATAATGCTCTAAATTTTATTTTTCAGTTTGTTGTTAAAACTTCAAAATTTCCTCCAACTAAAAATATCGATGACTTTGTTGCCTGAAAATTCTATCAAATACGTTCACCAGCAGCCAAACACTTTTTTGTTGATTGATGATTTATGTTAGATGATTGCTGTGTGCTGGTGAGCGCGCTCAATGTTTTGCGCGATTATTGGAAAGTCAAAAACATTTCGATTCATAACTTGCTTGACTCCATCTAAAGTTTCTGACCCAAGATTTGGCTCAAAATGTACTGTGTACCTGCCAAAAAATTTAAGAAAAACTTTAACTTAGGCTTATTAAAACGAGAAAGCCAAGCTAACTTCGTCTGTGCCGAAGTTTTTATACCCTTGCAAAAGCTGTTTTTGAAATGACAGAGTTTAAGAACGCTTAGATAAAAATCAAAAACTTTTGTAACTAATTTCGACCAAATTTCGCGAACCTTTTTGAAAACATATCAACAAACAACAAAACATATTAACAATCGCCAAGTTTAAGAACGATAAAATTGAAAACAAAAAAGTTTTTTTCACAAAGACTCATTTTCCGACTGATAAGTCCAATGGCAGCCTGAAGATATAGTCATCTGATTTCGATCAAATTTTTCAAATTAGTTTGAAAGCGCTTAATATTAATAATCATCAACCTTAAGACCGATTTACTTGAAAACAAAAAAATTTTTTTCACCAAGACCTATTTTCCGACCGATCGGTCCTATGGCAGCTATAAGATATAGTCATCCGATTTTGACCAAAGTTTGCAAATCTGTTTGAAAGCATATAATATTAATAAGGGACGAGTTTGAGGACGCTAACATTGAAAACAAAAAAGTTTTACTCAGTAAGACCCATCTTCCGACCGATCGGTCCTATGGCAGCTATATGATATGGTCATCCGATTTTGACCAAAATTGCAAATCTGTTTGAAAGTATATAATATTAATAATGATCGTGTTTGGCAACGCTAACACTAAGAACAAAAAAGTTTTTCTCACTAAGACCCATTTTTTGAGCGATGGTTCCTTTGGCAGCTATAAGACATATTAGCAGCGTGCAGTAAAAAGAAGACTCTGTGCAAAATTTCAGCTCGATAGCTTTAAAACTGAGAGACTAGTTTGCGTAGAAACAGACGGACAGACAGACAGACGGACAGACAGACAGACAGACAGACGGACAGACAGACAGACAGACAGACAGACAGACAGACGGACGGACAAATCTCAATCGACTCAGCTCGTCGCCCTGATCAAGAATATATATAGTTTATGGGGTCGGAAATGAATATTTCTATGCGTTGCAAACTTCTGGGCAAAATTATAGTACCCTTTGCAAGGGTATAAAATATGTTATTAAGAATTTTTTAAATTTTTTTATTTCTTTTATTCCAACTTCAAAAAAGCTGAGCAATCTTTTTGAAATTAATAAAAAAATTTTTTTGTTTTAATATTTAAAAAAAAGTAGAGGAAAGCTAACTTCGGCTCGACCGAAGTTTATATACCCTTGTAGCTTGTATGATTTTTATAAATTAGTAGCCTGATTCCACTGACACAAATATGCACATTCGGCCAAATGAACACATTTTTGACAAGGCCTCCTATATACATTTTCTACACCTAATTTCTATGCCAGCTATACTATATAGTTGTCCTAACAAACTTGGTGGAATTATGTGAAAGCATAGATAACTTGTAAATAGAAGGTTCGGGGACGTTTGCGTTGAAGACATAAAAGTTTTTCTCACTAAAACAACATTTTCGACCGATGGTTCCTATGGCAGCTATATGCTATAGTCATCCGATCTGGCCGGTTTCGACAAATGTGCAGCGTACTTGTACCAAAAGACTTCGTGCAAAGTTTGGTTAAGATAGCTTGAAAACTGACGGAGGAGATAGCATAGAAACAGACGGACAGGCGGACGGACGGACAGACGGACGGACAGATGGCTATATCAACTCAGCTCGTCATGCTGATCAAGAATATATATACTTTGTGTGGTCGGAGATGCTTTCTTCAATGCGTTACAAACATCTGGACAATTTTAATATACCCTCTACAAGGGTATAATAAATAAAATGGTATCAAAAACTTTTCAAAATTTTATATAAGGTTGTCAAAAAAGTCTTGCGGTATTTCCGCAAGCTTGTCTTTACAAGCGCGTAGTTCTAGTTGTATTCATCGCATCGGTTCACGCTAGAGCTTTTTGGAAAGCTCTTTTCACGCGCTAACACGTGTTTGATTTATTGTTGTTTGTTTTTAGTCGTTCGTGAGTTATAGCGTCGCAAACATGGAGCAAAATAAAGAGAAAATATGGCATATTTTACAGTACTACTACGATAAAGGCAAAAATGCATCTCATGCTGCCAATAAAATTTGTGCAGTTTATGGACCCGATACAGTTTCCATTTCCACCGCACAACGATGGTTTCAACGTTTTCGTTCTGGTGCAGAGGTGATCGAAGATGCGCCACGCTCCGGAAGGCCTGTCGTCGAAAATTGCGATAAAATCGCTGAATTGATCGAAAGAGACCGGCATAGTAGCAGCCGTAGCATCGGCCAAGAGCTGGGCATGAGTCATCAAACCGTTATAAACCATTTGAAGAAGCTTGGATTCAAAAAGAAGCTCGATGTATGGGTGCCACACGACTTGACGCAAAGAAACATTTTTGCCCGTATGGATGCATGCGAATCGCTTCTGAATCGCAACAAAATCGACCCGTTTTTGAAGCGGATGGTGACTGGCGATGAAAAGTGGGTCACTTACGACAACGTGAAGCGCAAACGGTCGTGGTCGAAAAGCGGTGAAGCTGCCCAGACGGTAGCCAAGCCTGGATTGACGGCCAGGAAGGTTCTTCTATGTGTTTGGTGGGATTGGCAGGGAATCATCCACTATGAGCTGCTCCCCTATGGCCAAACGCTCAATTCGGACCTGTACTGCCAACAACTGGACCGCTTGAATGCAGCACTCACGCAGAAGAGGCCATCTTTGATCAACAGAGGCCGAATTGTCTTCCATCAGGACAACGCCAGGCCACACATATCTTTGGTGACGCGGCAGAAGCTCCGGGAGCTCGGATGGGAGGTTCTTTTGCATCCACCGTATAGTCCGGATCTCGCACCGAGTGATTACCACCTATTACTGTCCATGGCGAACGAGCTTGGTAGTCGGAAGTTGGCCAGAGAGTCCTGTGAAAATTGGCTCTCCGAGTTTTTTGCCAATAGGGAAGCGAGCTTCTATAAGAGGGGCATTATGAAGTTGGTGTCTCGTTGGAAACTCGTCATCGAACAAAACGGCGCATATTTGACTTAAATCGCATTATTATAACCAATTTTATGAACAATTGAAAATTCAATAAAAATACCGCAGGACCTTTAATTTTATATATTGATTTTATTCCTACCTTTAAGAAAAAAAAACAGTTTGCGACTATCTCATTTAGTTTGGAAGATATTAATTTCGTTACGAAAGTAGAGCGCTGAATGTCTTGCATGGCTTTCCGTTTGAGATGGAAAAGAGCTCATAGAGCGTTTCAAGGGTTTCTTTTAAATGGCTCCCCAATGCGAAGACTCCATTATAGCAGCAATGACGTGCCCAGATATAAAAACAAAATTCATCCAGGAATTATGTCGCGCGGCAGTGGGTTGGTCACCGGAAAGAGCAGAGCTAACTTTACTCAAAAGTGCCAAAAAGTTTCGTACCGATTTGGCACCTACAACGTCTGTAAGTGCGCCGGCGGTATCATCAGGTGTCTGCCTACAATCCTCTTTTCGGGATGCAATACACTGATGAAATTCTTTCCTCAAACCTTCAAACCATGCCTACGTATGTATATACATTTTTTTTTTTTTTTGAATTGGCATTATTTTATTTCAATGCCAATTGAGAAATTTGAATTGAAATCATTTTATTTCAATGCCAGCTAAGAATTACGAATTGAAATTATTTTATTGCAATGCCAACTCAAAATTTTTGAACTTTATTAAAAACTTTTCGAACTAATATTTAAAATTTAATGCTAGTTCAAAAATAATGCTAATGCTTCAGGCACAATCCTGTTATTTAGTTTCAATTTAATTCTTTGCATATCAAATGAATATTCAAAGTTTCAATTAAAACCCAAAATATTAATTTGATACTCTCTAGGTTTATGTTGATACAAAAAAATGATACTAGTTTCAGGTTCAATTTGAGACAACGTGTATCAAAATGATACAAATAAAAATATTTTTTGGGTGTTGTTCCGGAGTCGGGCACAGGTTCGCTACAATATATCCGACGAATAAATCCGAAAATCTGGCTATAAATTGGGGGACTACTTTTTGACGCTGATCTTTGATTCACAATTGCAAATGAAAACAACCCAAGCAGCTGTTCTTTGTTTACGTTAGTGACACTTTGACCATTCGCGGGTATCCGTAGTGAACCTGCGTGAGGGCAACATACAAATATTCACATTCTCGAAAGTGGTGGAACATTTTCCAGTGGAACAAAGCTAAAAGACTGCACTTCCTTGACTTGAACGCTTACAGTAAGTAAATAATATTATTAATGTCAGATTATTTTATTTGTGTAAGAGTTATTTTTATTTAATTTAAATAAACCCATTCCATTCGCTTTTAACTATTGTGCTATTTTCTGAGTGTATGTACAACCTAAATTTATATTTGCACGTATTGCAGAGGTGTTGTTTTTTTTTATTTTGGCATAATTTAATACAATTACCCTGGTAGCACATACACGAACATTTTGTATGTATGCACAAATGCGTGTACACACTCAGCGTCAACTTTGACACGGTCCCACAACTGGGAACACACTTGTGACGAGCAACTGGTTCTGGGTGTGTGTTTTCTACCTTTGTGCAAACTTTGAGCAGTTTAATTTAATTACAACGTCTGGCTTCACCAGCATCTAATTTAATTTCAGAAAAGAGACCTAGCAACACAGTCACTGACATATGATGCTATTTTGATATTAAATTGTAACAGGATAATCCTGCAGAAGTCCCATCATCATTTGCATAAATTTTGATTCGATCGGAATCAAAAATCGCCCAACTATTAGGTAGCAGTATTATCAGTTAAATCGTCCGCCCGGATATTGGCAAGGAAATGAAAAAAGGTTAAATAGCTACAAATCAGCTATGCCTGACTGGCTTTCATTTAATTAAATTACAGATAAACGCACAAAGCGCCTCTCCGTCAGTCGTTCACATATAGACGAGAAACAGAAAAGTTTTCAATTACAAATTCGTTTCGCATGTCCTTTGTTACATTCTGCAATGAGGGAAAACTTTTGCACACACACAGAAACTGGGTACTTTAAAAGACAAGAACTTCGACAACAGGACTTACAATGCAGACTGAGAGAAACATAGAGAAGGTTTCTAATGAAAGACCACTTAGGCTGAGACAAAGAAGTCCACTTAGAGCTGCTGCTGCTGTGGCTGCTGCTGCTGCATTTGAGGGGCGAGATAAGAGGCGAGGGCAAGTAGAACATGGTTGACTCTAGCTTAAGGCATAAGTCTAATGCCAGTTTTGTAGCTTTGTAAATAGGCTTAAACATGACTCAATCTTTGGTCACGTAGCCAGATTTACAATTTGATGTGTCAATTTTCCATCTGCTGAAAGTTGCTTCCTGACACTCAGCATATGTGGCGTATGCTTAATTGGATATTCATTCGGTCAATGTGTGGGCTTATTTCTGTTTCTTTTGCCTTATTAAATAATTAAATGACGATTTCATTTCTGTATTCTGGGAAAATTGTTAATTGCACCAATAAGTAATGTGAGACGCAATTTGCATTTTAATTATATCGTATATAAAATAGGCCTTGCGATATTAATACGCTTGTAGAGAGGGTTGTAAAAATGACCGGTAACACATATAGTTAAAATTTAATTTAAGTAATACATATTCTTTACGAAATTTAAAAGGGAATCGGCATAAAAAGCGCAAATGAGGCAGTTACCAATATAACAATATTAACTTGCAGCTGCAGCATCAAACACTCAAGGAAACGTTGCATACTGGAATGTTCTCATTTTCGAATTCGATTGAACGGAATTGGTAAGAGTTGTGGAGTTGCGGAGGGTCGAATGAAGATAAATGGAGCTTTGAATTCCAAATCCGAATAGCACAGTCCGTTTTTTGAAGCGGGAACATTTAAAAATTCCAATTCTGCACGATTTAATCGAAATCGATATCAGGAACAGGCCTGATAGTAAAAAACATCAAACATCAGTTCGCCCTTTTATATGAACTATGCACGAAATTCCAGCTTGAGAATTACAGGTGGTCTGATTCATCGAGAACACTTTTAGGCCGATTCAATAAATTTAGTATCTTATACGTGCTGCATTTGGCATCTGCGATCAGGCGGCCTTCCAATTGTGTTCTGTCCAAGGTCCCGGAGTTCGAATACCAAGGAAAGTAAAAACTTTAAAATACTTTGTATAATTCGTTATTTTTCAGAACCAAACCGAAATTTCACGAAATTTTAACATTATGTTCATCCCGATCTGGAAGGAGCCAAAGGAAATTTTAACAGTTTGTTCATTCCGATCTGGAAGGAGCCATAGGTCTCAAGTCTGTGAACCAATTAAAACGGTTAAAAAGTGTTTCAGAGCAATATCTCAGAAGTCGTTCAAGAGATGAACTTGAATTCTCTTCTGTAGGTTTGTAATATGGAGTTAGACATTTTACTTGATCAGGACCAAAATCGAACCGGTTAAAAAGTGTTTCAGAGCCGTACCTTAGAAGTTACTTCAAGTCTAGTCTGTATGTTGGTAATATGAAGTTGGATATTTTACTGGTTCAGGGTCGGCATGGAATCGTTTTTAATGTATTTCGGAGCCATATCACAAAAATCATTTGAGCTATGAACTGGAAACTTGATGGTACAAAAAAGTTAGGCAAACCAACCGGTTAAACCAATTCAAGAGTTGGTTATTGTATAATTTATATAAATTAAGGAATTAAATGATTTTCGTCGAACATTCTTAGCTGAGCTGTTTCCCAAACTCAGCAATAGATGGCGCCACTACTTTGACCATTTGCTTGCCAGTTTGTTATATGGCTGCTATACGATATATTCATCTAAATTTGACCAAACTCCCCTATATTATGTGGAAACTTATAGTATTTAAAACTAGAAAGTATAAAGAACGCTACCATTGAAAACAAAAAAGTTTTTCTCTCTAGAACTACTTTTTCGACCGATCGTTCCTATGGCAGCTATAAGCTATAGTCTTCCGATTTGGATCAAACTTGGGAGAATTGTGTGGTAGCATATATTATTGATCAATAACAAGCTTAGGACCGATAGCCATGAAAACTAAAAAGTTTTTCCTACTAAGACTTTTTTTCAGAACTATATTTTGTATGGCAGCTGTACTATATAGTTGACCCATTTAAAAAAAAACTTGGTGAAACTATGTAAAAGCGTAGAAAACTGATAAATGCGAGGTTTATGGGCGTTTGCCTTGAAAACAAAAAAGTTTTTTTCACTAAAACTAGATTTTCGACCGATCGTATTTATGGTAGCTGTATGATACAGTCATACGATCCGGCCGGATCCGACAAATGTGCAGCGTATTTGTACCAAATGACTTCGTGCAAAGTTTGGTTAAAATAGCTTTAAACTGACGGAGGAGATAGCATTGAAAAAGACGGACGTACAGATTGACGTTTATTGTTGTGGTGAACGAATGTGATGTCCAATCATAATTACCAGTTTTTGTGATTGTGATGGATAAAAAAAAAACAAAACAAAAATTCCAACTGTCATTTATAATAAAACGATAACTATCGCTCGTATTATTTTTTCATAAAAATTCAATCACAAGCCAATTAGCTTTTTTCTGATGGATGATGTTTGATGTACGATTTTAATTGATTGATATATGCTGGTGAACAATGGCATTGTCTATATTTTATACAATCCTTAAATCTATTTTTTCGTCAACAACAAGTTTATGTCTCTTACCTCTAGCGCTAACCATCTCTTGTTTAGACAGACAGACAGACAGACGGACAGACGGATAGAGGGACAGTCGGACTGACTGTTCAGGAATATATATACTTTATAAGGTTGGAGATGCTTCCTTTTAGCTGTGACATACTTATGCCCAACCTTAATATACTTTGTGTACTTTTGGAACGGAGTACAATGATCCGAAATTTAGAAGCACTTTTCCTGATTCTTTGAGAGCCAAGCACCTGCTTTTGTTGTATCTGCTGCATCATTGTCACTTGCTATTGTTGCTTCAACAGAGTTAATTTCAAACTTTACTAGGCATCCACTCTCAAATCCTACTAGATTAGATTGATTATTTAATATTAGAAGACGTCAGCAGCTATTCGGGACATAACTAATCTGATCCTGGAACTTATCCCGCGGCAACAATGAAAATTTTTCCTGGTATCTTTGCTTTTAAATTTAAGCATAAGTATTCAAAAATTTAAGGAATTTGGTTATTGAATTAATATTTATGGAGTAACCTGTGTGGTCGGTCAGCAGCTAGGGTATGCGAGCTTCGGCGCTCTGAAATAAAGTTTCCATTTTTTGTTTGAGTATTTACTTTCATTTTTAATCCAGCTTTTACGATTAATTAATTTAAATCCTTGTTGTGCATCATTTATATACTTTTTATCACTTCAAACTGAGCTCCTTTGTACAGTTCAGTAATCTAATTCAATTGCAACTAAATGGTGGTACATAAAGAGCGTTTCTGTCTCATTTTGAGTGGCATGCAGCAGTCGCTTGGCTTGGCTTTTTATGAACTTTTAAGTACAATAAACATGAGCTGATGTGAACACAGGAGAGGAAAAACTGTTGCATGTGGTTAAGCGAATCTGCTTTTCTGTGCATGGATGTTGACTAATTAGAGACGCGATCTGGACCATGATAATTGCAAATGGTCGAGGGTACCTTTGTAGTCACAAAGCGCACACATTCCAAGTACAGGTCCTAATTAAATTTAACACAATGTGTGGATGTGACTGGTTGAGTGTTGAAAGTGTAATGCAATGAACGTTATTTGCACAGTTCTGGTATGAAACTTATTATGTCAGAGTGGTCGCTGTTATGACTTCCCGCATTTTTTTAAGTGCCAATGAACATGCACAGGAACTTTACAAATGATTATATGAAAGGCAACCAGACGCCACTGGCAACTATTACTCCATATTATGAATTATGGCAAAGTTATAACTTTGCGCACTCGCACATACACCCACACACTGAAGGACATAAGGGAAAGTTCACGGAAAAGCACATTGCATAGTTTATTTGGTGCTTTCAATTGGAATTTATGTGTTAAGTTTGGCAAGAGCTGTTGAAGAGCATGAAAAAGCATTTCCTCAATAGATACAAAATAATGTCTCAACTTTAATTCTTCACACGGCAAAACAAAATTTTAAATTATCCAAATAATTTAAATCAAGTTCATTACTTTGGTACCCTCCCCTTAATCTTTGGCTTCAATTCTGGTAGGTTTATTTCCATTTGCTTCCATAATAAAGTACAAATAAGCATATCAACTAGCATACATCCGACACCGTACAAGAGATATGCACATGCCAAACACTTAAGAATTCTCAAAGACCCAAACACTATGGTAATTTTGGTGCATTCTCACTCACAGACTCAGTGACAGGAGACGCGTGAACACCTCCGTTTAAAACGAACAGGTAGAGAGTTTCTATGCATACTTTACAAATTTCTCAGAAATTGCTTCATTAATTTTTGTGAGCCCTTTTCCAACTGGTAGAACCAGCACCATGGCAAATCGAATCTGGGATGACACAGAGAAGCCAGCAAATCAAAAACCACTCTGGCTTTCCAAATTCTTCACTTTTGTGTTGCTCTGCATTTGACTCAATTTCAACGGTTTTTGCTTATGCTTTAGCCAGATTAATTTGCTCAAAATACGTATACGCCATGCATGCCCCACAACAATAGAAAAAATGCCAAACAACTTTGATTCAGCTGTTCGTTCTGGTTGATTTTCTTCTTTTTTTGTGTGTGTGTATGGACGATGCACTCAAATATATAGCTGAACTCTGCTTGCGGCTCTGCATTTTTTGTTTTGTTTTTTAGAATTGCTTTCCGTATGGCAGGGAATTCATTTTGGTTCAGTTGTTTATCCATTTAACTGCCGGCCAGAACAGCATGTAAATATTGATTTTTTATGTGGACTGGCAGATGCCAGCTTGCGAAATGCCAAACGGGGCGAAATGAAAAGTTGTTTGAATTGTTTGAGGTTTGCCTTGCATTCAAAAGGGCGGAAACCAAGTCGTAACCAGAAATTAGTGCCCCATATATTTAGATCCTGTTTGGGGGGGGGCTATAGTTTGCATGTCAAATGGAATTGGGATTCATTTTCAATTTCCCCCGCGTCAATTGCACTCCTTCACATAGAGTACAATTGAACTGTGAGTCCTCTTTTTCACTGCTTTCTGCTGACAATGCAAGTGACATTGGCAGCCATATACCACAACAATGGAAATCACAATTTTCTGAGTACAACAGAATCCGAAACATGCCAAGCAACGCCTGGCAGGTGGGTCATCACAGGGTGCAGACATATTTCAGAATTGAAAAGTTTGTTTCACCATTGAATCGTTAAACAAATTCAATTGATCAACCCATTGCACATTGGTCGTAGACTCCCCAATTTGTCATTTAGCCTTATTTTATTAATCCTAAACATATGCCGTGTATAGTAAACATAGACATCTCGTACACTGAGAAAAGTCAATCGAAAATCTAGACTGAAAATATTTTTCGAGAATCTTGCAATCTTGAAATGAGCTTATGAATCTCAAAAGCAAGATTTATAATTTTGCAACTAATCAACCAATCAATCCCACAGTTTGTTGTAAGCCTTAAATAGATTAACTAGCTGACCAATCGTTGTTCTGCCATATAAATTGTTTCTAGTAAATATTTTCAATGTTTATACAATATCCGTCTTGTCCTTTCCCTAAAATTGGCGGATATTGGACAGCGTCGTATGAACGGTGTGTGTCTGCGATGTACTCCCAATTATTGTTTCTTCTTCGAATCCCAATTTCTCTCGTCGCTGTGCGGTCGCCAACCACTATTCCAGCAACGTCGCCAACAGCAGGCGCACTAAACTACGCGCTCATTGAAAAGGGAGTCCAGCTCGCCAACAATACGATTGGCGTTAGGCGAATTGAGGTTATTGTAGCCGCAACGTGTATCCACACGATTGACGTCCTCACCGCCCATAAAGTTTATTTGTAGAAGCTGGCATTGGCTGCAACCAGACTACCTTATGGTACACTTGGCCTTTAATTTTGAATGTTGAACGAAATTGCTGACCATTTACCGCTGTATTGTGCATTATTTCCATTGCTCCGAACGAAGCCATTTGAAAGAATGTTCTGCCACCTAGCGTTACGGACAGACGGACGGACGGACAGACGGCTATATCTACTCGGCTGTTCATGCTGATCAAGAATATATATACTTTATATGGTCGGAAATGATTCCTTCTGTCTGTTACAATCATTTGCACGACTTAAGTATACCTTTTAACTCTACGAGTAACGGGTATACAAATTTTATTTGAATATTTATATATATAGATTTTTAAAAAACAAAAATCAATTTTCGGGTGCCATGCAACCCACCCCTCCTGGGTCTCAAACTCCGACCTCGTCGTTCTAAGATACTTGGTTGAAGCTTTTGGCATGTTCTCTTAGCTCGCTGTGCCAACAGGCGTCACTTTTTACTTAATCAAAGAGTGTCTTGAGACTCTTATTCAGATTTTCAAATAGAGAATTTTGAAGCCGAAATTAGCCTTAACATAATTATTTGATTGATTTTCTTTCATTGGTTACAAAAAATGTCCATGCTGTACCGGCACCTTTTGGACTATGTGGCAAACGACCACTGTGCATTGTGCACTCCACAATGTCTAAAGCGGAAACACTGCAAACAAAAGTCTGGTGAACACTTAACCAGATTGCACTCGATTTGGATTTGTGACTATCAAAGTTTGGCTTGGCCATGGGCATTCAATTAAGCAGTTGGTCGGCTACGTCCCTAGCTCAACTTCGTTTTAATTGCCATTTAACACTTTATGACGCCATCGATGACGTGCACTGGTCCCCCAACGGCTATAAAAGTTAGCATACACCTGCTTATTTATAAGCGGCTATTTTTGTACCAGAATATTGAGAAAGAACTGCCGCAGGTCACGACACACGACACCTGGCATTGTCAGTGTTGCTCACCTGTTTGGTCAATACTCCATTATGGCTGAACTTGCCGTCAGCTGCTGCTGCTGCTGGCATAATCGAGTCGACGAAGTCAACACGCCAAATCTGTCACCTGACTGCGACACAAGCAACAAAATGAAAACAACATTTAATGGTGCGTGAAAAACGCCACAAACGCAAATGAATCAAATGAATGAAAATAAAATTCAGCTTACAAGCTGCCTGCCCCACCATTACCCAAAACTGTCGATGACTTTGACAGCATCATTTGCACATCTCTTAGCAGCATAAATAATTCAGTGCGGCAATTTCTTTCGTTCATGCTATATCTCTGTTTCGTATTTTTATTGGCATGAAAATGAAAAATTTTCTTTTAATTTGCCATGGCAACTTTGCTCAAGTTTGAAGTTTACTTTTTACTTCTTTATTTTGCCTTCTCGTCGCATAAACAAAAATAGTTGCGCAAATTGCGTAAATTTCAATTAATATGCAAATGATTTGTGCGGTTAATTAGTTTCCTAGTTTCCCAAAATCAGTTTCGCTAGAAAACTTGCCAAGTCTCTTTGTCTCTGCGGTTAATTAACTATTTTTATGAGCTTTGATAAAATGATAACCTGTTGATTACCAAACTTCAAAGATGTGGAGGGGTTCAATTGGAGTTGGGCATCGCAACCGCTCATGATAGAGTTCTATCTTCCCTTCTAAGGAACTTAGTGATTACCGATCAATTAAAGTGGAACAAAAAGACATAAAAAGCAGTCCAACATTTACTGCATATACGGATGACATAAACATACTTTGTATACCCCTAGCTCCACAATGGAACGCACAATTGGGAAGATACGTGAGTGGGCGAAAATAGTCGGACTCAGTAATAATGCGTAACAAGAAGTTCAAGGTACTGCAATGAAATTTATAATTTTAAGAACTCTCCGTTATTGCTGTTTTTAGAACTCGGGACCTCAAAAGACTGAAGACTACACGGAGGATGACGCTTTAGATCATACGGCTATTAAGCAGACACTGCAGATGGCGCTTAAATCATAGTTAAGAAAAAGCACACCAACCAGCGCCACGGTGTAGAGGATGAGACGTGGGCCTAGAACGTAGAAGTCGTGGGTTCAAATCACAGTCGAAGCATATTTTTATAGCCTTGCAGAGGGTATATTATAATTGTAACGCATAGAAGGTAGCATCTCCGACCACATAAAGTTTACATATTCTTCATCAGCATGACGAGCTGAGTTGATATAGCCATGTCCGTCTGTTTCTATGCCATCTCCTACTGTAGTTTTGCTGATTTATATTTTAGTTTAGATACTAATATTCTATCCTTGACTATCAATAAAGTTGAGCATTTAGCTTGAGATCCCGAGCATGAGCGGATTTAACCACAGAATGTTTCAGGTATTTTACCGAAAGCTGCTTTGAAGCTGACAAACTAGACATCATCATTTATTTCTTTGGCTCCTTTTAAACATTTATTCTGGACTTAAAAATGTTATGAATTTTTAAAGAGTTTTGTGTAAGTGCTGCTTGAAACCTCTCTCATCTGGTCAGCCTTTTCTTGACCGCACTATTTAGTAATTCGTTGACGAACATTTAGTGCACGTAATTTAGCATAATTTACCAAATATTTTCTGCATTTTAATTACAGGCAATATTTGGTAATGCCTATGGGGGACATTCAAGGAGAAAACCCCAATTGAGCACTTGACCAAATTGTTGTACAAATCATCGCCAATAAGAGTATGCTTTATTGTATTTGGTATTTTATTTGTTTCTGACAAATTTCCGCACATTCAACAAATTTGTTATAGTTACACATTACACACATGTTATCCAGCTTCTGTTACTTCAGGACCCGTTTTCCCACTCCCACTCTCCATTCTCATTACTCAAAACAAATGTAACAGAAGCTACAAAGTCTTCTGCCTGTGCGTTATTTTGTGGACTTGACTAAGGCAGAATTAATGAACTCATATTGTAGACATGTCTCACTTAGATTGCAAACCATCATTCTTGCTTCAATGCTCTGCAAAAGTTTGTTTGTTAAATTACTTCTTTGTGCTGCAATGCGACCACGACTGTAAATTTACGATAAATATTTGATAACACAACATTTATTCAGTTCACTGACTCCAATGGGACACCACAAAGTGCGCCAAATTTTTCGCTTTTCGAGTCTTTTTGCTGCATTAAAAAAAAACTTTTATAATCATAACTCTGCCAGTGGCTGCCATTGTTGCCATTTTCCATTCCTTAGCCGAATGAAAAGAAATGGCGAATGGTGAATGGAAAATCGATACATATTTATGGGTTCATGTTGTGGGCGCACGTACGAAATATCAGCCAAATAAACATTTATTGTATCCTACCTATGGACTAGAGAGAAGCATTGCTAGCTATTTGCACGTTTGCAGTCATAAAAAATATTTCCAGCATACTCAAAGGAATGCCAAGATAAAATAATGTCTATAAAAACGCGCATTTACTTAGTACTCCTTGGCTTAAGGAGCTTAGCTCGTTTATTTGAGGTTTCCACGAAATGGTTATATGATAAATGCTTAAAGTATCTATAAAATAAATTCAAACACGCAAAAATTACACAGCCTAGGAACTAATCAACACGTCAGTCATACTCTATAAGCCATGGAATGAAAAATGAGAAGCATTTCTTGTAATTCAATATTGTAATTCGGTTGGGCGGGAGGTGGGCTGCTATTTTGCATGGGGTTTGCGCGTAACAAACTTGGTGTCGCATGGGCCAATTTCCAACAAGTACAAAAAAAAAAAAAAAAATACTAACTTATTTTCTTTAAGACGCGATTTGAGTCGGTTCGGTTTTCGAGCATTATTCGCTTTGTATAAAAAAAAGCATTTAAACACCTATAAAATATACTTGGAGAAAAAAGCGAGACGATGATGTGAAAAGATCGTTAAGATGGGGAATGCATTGATACAGTAAGAAATATTGAATTCAAGTTTGGATTTTTGAGATTGAAGTTCTTGCTTCAAGCATGACGCATTCTCCATCCACAATACATTCGACTTGCGCGACCTGTGAACGTTTTCCGAAAAAACTCAAAAATACTTACCCCTATTAGCTTTCAAAAAATGCCAGAGCAAAAAGAAAAAATTTTTTTGTGACACCCTATTATAGACGGCTAAAAAGAAGAAAAAATACCGAAATTTTCAATATCTGATGGAGTACGAATTTTCAAAATTTTCGGGAGTTAGATTAGAAAATGCTTCGACGTTGCCTCAGTGTGGGCGGCTTGCATTGCTACCTTAGACATAGTTTTTAATAAGATTGCAAGATTTTTTGAAAAAGAGATTTTAAATCTAGATTATAGATTGATTTTTTTCTCAGTAAATGTTTGTTTTTTTCAGGGCTGCGAACCGGTTTCAAGCCGAGCTGGTTCGGGTCCGGAATTCCATTATGTTTTTTAAACCGAACCAAACTTTAAACAGAATCAAGTGTGACAAAATATTTGAACCTTAACCCTTTCCGAACACAAGTTATTGGTTCGGACCAACATAAAATATGCCTTAGAAAATCTAAAGTACTGGCAAGTGAATTTTCTGTTTGTCTGGTCGATACAGTGCGACAGTGTCTTAGAGTAGCCATAAAGTACTACGCCGTCTTTTGAATTCTGGATAGAGGCATAGAAATAGGTTTAAAACTGTCACTCATTGTAGACAAAGTTTTTAGATCCTTGAGTCAAGTTTACTCAAAACCAAATTAGTCTCTGTTGAATTGTGTTGATTGTATTGAATTCTAATTTACCATTTGAACTTCCGCCCAGCTTAAAAAAGCAAAAACTTTGACTAAAAACCAAAAAGTTAAACGTCATATTGGCAATACTATTCATTGACTATACAGCTTAAAGATGACTTCCATCTCACTTTTAGAAGATGTTGACCAATAAGTCTAAGACTTTTCCAAATATGAAGAAATTCTGAATATTATTTTGTATATTTACCAAAATAATTGATTTTCGTTTTAAATAGGGAAAAACGCTAACCGCATCACACCAAACCAAAACCTTCACCTAAAAACCATTGGTTAGTTTTGGTTCGAACCCGCGAATCGGAGCTCCGAAAGAATATGATTGAGTTTGCAGCCATGGTTTGTTCCCAAAATTCGTCGAAATCGTTGAGCGCGTCTTTACGAAATTTTTACAAAATATGCATGTCGATCAGAAAAGAGTCATGGGACATCTCCCAAGTAGGTCAACAGGTTCGAAAGCGGTTAAAAGCGCTTCAAAAGTGGTTCAATGTACTTTAAGCTTAGTCTGTAGTTTGGTAATATGGGGTTGATTTAGAGTCGGTTTCGAACTTGTTCAAATGTGGTTCAGTGCCATATTTCAATTCAGAAATTATTTAGGCTGTGATCTGGAAAATTGGTCTGAATTTTACATTTTACATATCTCAGAAATAATTTAAGCAATGAAGGGGGTGTAGGTTGGAAATATGTAGTTTGATTCCTTCCCAATTTCAAAGTGGTCCCAAACAAGTTTTGATAAATTCAAGTGTTAAGCCTCGTACTCAGAACAACAGAAAATTCCGTCCGTCGCAGTATTTCACATAAATAGAAAAACCTTGGCTTTGCTTTAATGCTCATGTGTAAAGTAAGGGACTTTAATATCGATTTACAGAAAGTTCAAACTTGAACTTAATCGCTCTCATTAGAAACATATTCACACAATCCAAAGGACGCGGGCGTCGTCGGGTACACAGCTAGTACATTCCGATTTCGAAACAGTTTAAAAGTGTTTCTATTCATGTGAAGTTCGACATAAAAGTTTATTTTCGTGCGTTCTGGAAATAGGCCTTAATGCAATAAATTTCCGCTAGAGAATAATTGCTTATTAATGGAAACTTCATTTCCATGAAGCGCGCCCGGAAGTATGCTTCGATTTTAAATCTGACTGCTGAACACCAACTCATCGGCTTATGCTCCCTTCCACTCACTTGTGAGTGCAATTTGCTGCACCAAAAGGTTTTCAAATTGCGTATCGCTTTCCGCTAAATCTGTTTGCAACATCAAACCCTATATTGGGCAGAATTAACTTGAGATGTGATTGAAAGAAGGTCGCTGAGGGCCAAGCCATCGAATTGATGGGGAAAATAAAAAAAACTTATCAGCATCAAAGCAAGGGCCAGGCCGTGTACAATGGTCCCGAAGGCAATTTTTTTGGCATTAATGAAATTATTTTACTCAAAGCGTGGTTTTGCTTGAACAATAAAGCAAATATTGGGAAATTGTTATCAAATATTTAAAATTAATTGCGTTTGTGTTTGTTTTGCATATGTGCTTTGTTTTGTGTGTTTTTTGGTCTTATTGATTTTTGCCCGAATTCGTAAAATGAGGAAGTTTGTCAGACAACCTAAAATTTGAGCAACAAGAAGTGCTTGACTTGTGGCCAAACAAGTGAGAAAGTCGGTCAAACCCGACTATAAGATTCTCTGTACCAGTTAATGCCGTCGCTCGCATTTGCTCGCTCGTTATACGTGTTAAACGCGTTTTACGCGATCTAAGCGCTATACGCTGTTATACGCGTTATACGCTGTTATACGCTCATCTCTAAGTTTCTCTCTCTCTCTCTCTCTCCCCCAAAGATTGTGTTTGTTTGAATACAGCGGTGGTTGGCAACAAGTGGGGGCGGCTGGGGGGGTTTTGGCGGTTGCAGGTTAACTTTTTTTTTCATAACTTGTGTATCGTTCATCCAATCTTTATCATTCTTTCAGCAAATCTATAAATAATTTTGATTACTAGATTTCTCTTAAAGGTGCGAACAATCTAGAATCAAAACTGTGGGAGATATGACTCTGTGTACCTTTGGTACAGAGTATAAAAATGGCAGCTATTTTTTACAAAATTATTCAAATTCATGTTTAGTTTTACTCCTTTTTGGTGAAAATTGCATTTAATATATCGGCAAAAAACAACATATGCGAGCTAGCCGGCTAATGGTCTAAGCCGGTGGTGTTCAAACTCACATAACCAAGCATGCTGCCTCTCTATACGTGGGTCAGCTGCGACGCCGGCAGAATTATGAGTTCCTATCCCATGGGATAGGCTTTTGACATTTTGGACTCCACTGGTCTAAACCGATCGTACATTTTAATAATTAGAGTTCAGGCCAACAAAATCGACATTGGGACCATAGTGCAGTTGCTAAACCCAAATGGAGCCATAAGTTCAGTTTAATTCTATTCACAGAAGCAAACTCAAAGGAAAACTGGAAAATATAAATTTGTATCTTAAAGTTTGATTAAATTTGAATGGCTTTCGCATTTTACCAGGTGCTCAGCGATGCTCAGCAGTAGAGAACTCTAGCGCTCAATTGAATTCAATGTCAATGGAATGTAATGCATTCACATGCAGAAGCTTTTGCAATGCTAATAAAGTGGCATTTTCCCTTTCTCTCAACGGCTAAAGATTGAGTTGCTTTGTCTCTGTTACATTTGAATACGAAAGAATTTTCACATCTTTTTGCATATTATTTTTGATTGATTGGAATGTAAATAATAGTAAAAATGTTGTTATTGAACGGCACACACTGAATATAAAATTCTCAAATGAAAAAAAATTGTTGAAACTGCTGCAATGTATACCAATAAGTTGAAAATGAACCGTCACTGCATAAGCAACGTTATAGAATCAGTAGAGCATTTTATGGACAGATTCAAGAATTGGCATTGTACTTCAATTAAGAGAGCAATTTAAGTGCGATAAAGTCTTGTTTTCTTACGTGAACCAATATAACTGAGAACACTTTAAGACTGGGAGTTTGCTGCATTCTTCTTTTTCTATACCGTCATTTGCTCATGATACAATGAATACAAGGTAAACTTTGGATAATTTTGTGAGTCTGTGACGTCATTTGACAGATTAGTCTTACGCTGGGAATTTGAATTTTTTAGTTTTAACTTGATTTAGTTTAATTCTTGATAAAATTTCAGTTCATTTTCATTTTGGTTACCAAAGCACACTTTTGAAAAAATGCGAATCTTTGCACAGCCTTCTATTTTTTGTATCATGCCATTTGTCTGGGAAGCCCAGATATTGGGTTTCTGTTGACATTTAATATGTCTAGCAAATGTTGAGGAAAAAATACAATTCAATGGGAATCGGTTAAATATTGCTTATGTGTATTGTGGTATTGCTATGCTCATGTTGTTGTCTTGTAAAGAAATAAGCCCTTAAGCCGATTCAAGACCCTTTTTGCATTTGCATAAGACATTAAATATGCACGGCACACTGATTCTGCCCCCCAAGCTCCCTACTCCATTCATTTGTTGAATGGACGACAATAAAATGACCTACGTGGAATATATGTCCGAATGTGTATCTGGGTTGTCATCAAACAAAAGGAATCAAATTGAACAAAAGGTCCTTGCCAAATGGGGCGTGGCTGGGGCTGGATTTTCTTATCTTCAGGTGAAAGCAGCCAAGTCAGCAGCGCCTTTGTTTTTGATAAACGACTTTATGTGCGGCCATGTAAATCTATTCCACAATAGACATTTGTCACGACTTCGATTTTGCCATGACAACAGTGGCCGGAGCGGCACTTTGAATAATTGAAATTGTCAGGCCTATAAAGGTAAATTGTTTTGTGGGTTTTTAGAGTCTGAGTCTGGGGAGACACAGTTTGGTGGTTTAATTAACTTTGCTATTTGCTTAATTGAACTGCATTGTTTCTAATTAGCTTGCAAGTACTTCTGTAGGCATTTGACAAGAATTTAACAAACAGTTTTCGATTTAATTAAACTTTCCGCCATCATATTGATGTTTTTTTTGTGAATAAAGAGACTCATTTGCAGTCTAGGCACGGTATTTGGGAAGGGCGTGACAGTTTTCGAATTTGCAAGACAGCGCGGGACGGGACAGAAAATGTCTTATTTGGGACGGGATCGAAATATGTTTCCCGCGCCCATCTCTATAAACCCGGAGTCAGCTGCACTATTTTGTTTTATAATTATACCATACCAAAGAACTGCAAAATCACTTTTTTCTTGCCTCATACACAAGTTCTTACTCACATTTAATCAATATATACTCAGCTCATACCAGCAAGCCAGAGTTTTCGATCGAACGTTTATGTCCATATTTATTCATCGAACAAAACTCAGCGTTGAATAGTATCAGAGTCACACCGGCAAAAGAATCGAGCGGTTAAGCTAGAGCTTTTTGATCGAAAAATTATGAGTTCGATCGAACAAAACTCAGCGTTTAATTCCAGAGCATTGCTCTCTCTCTCTTTCTCTCCTTTTCCATATCTGTCAGCAGCGCCGTCTCAGCCTATGCGTCTTTGCAAGATTTTATTCTTACGAGGTGATTTTCGCTCACTCTAAACGATGATCGTTGTTGAGCCAAACGAACAAAACACCCGAACTGATTGGAATGAAGACGAATCTGTTTATAATCAGAGTGCCAACAATTGGATTGAATAAAACTCAACGGCGAACATGTTGTGTATGCAAGTTTGATGTATAGAGCGCAAAGCCAGTTTATTCGGGTGTTGATAAAGCCGTTCTCTGCTGTATACCCGGTAACGCAAGGGTTCTTTAAAATGTGCCGGTATGTTTTTTATGAGAACGTTAACAATCAAGATTGAACTGGCTGAAAAAAAATTCTAACATTTAAAACCTTATATAATGAGATGTCTTTAAGCCGGCTTACTCTGGCTCGGATACGGTCTTGAACCAGTAATAGATATAATTCCATATTTTTACCCCATCGACCAAATTTCAAGTTTATAGTTCACTTTATCTCTAAGATATGGCTCTAAACCACTTTTGAACCGACTTAGCACCGGTCTTGAACCAATAAACTATTAAATTGCATACAGCCCCACTACACACTGAAATTTAGGTTCATAGCGGTAATATTTTGTGGGATATGGCTCTGAACCACCGCTTTCCAATTGGTTCACAGACATGGCCTACTACATGAATAGATTGAAGTTCGGTTTAACTTTTAAGACGCCTATAAGTAGCAAACATACACACGTACATTCACTTTTCTGTATATGTACAGAAAATATGTATTTTTCCAGCTTATTAATTGCTTTCACATTTAATATAACGCCAAAACCGCATAAAAGGACACCCACACACGAACAGAATAAATACAACGGCCATAAGCAATTGGTAAAGCAATTAAAATTTCCAAATTCTGATTCCACCGCAAAATAAAAACACTTTTATGTCCGCAGCAATTCCAACGAACAATGTGCCAACTGCAGAAATCAACGGACTCCACAGAAGCGTGTAAAAGCCTTCAACCGCGTATTCCAGGGGCCAATTAAAAACCAACATCATCCATTGATTTCAAGATTTATTATCAAATGAATGCCGAGCAGCAGCTGCAATGGCTTAAAAAGGCTTTGGGACCGCTTATGTTTTTGCTGCTCTAATTGAAAAGGCTTAATAAAGCTTTAAATCCCTAAAAAAAAAAAAAAATCAAATCAAAAAGTAAAACTAAGCCTTTTGAGACTTCCACATTGTGAAATGAATGAAATTTTCAAATCAAAGAACCACCGATACTGCTGTAATACTTAAACAGTACTTAAAATTGCATACATAAGTTAAAAATATGTGCTTTAAAAAAATGTTGAACCAAAAAAATAACAAATTCTAAATCAAAGTTTGGTTTTAAATGTGTTTTCTCTATCTCGCAAAAGAATGAGCTGTTTAATTTGAATTGTATAGCTGACTTTGTTACATTACAACCGTATTCCATAAGAGCAGCTTTAAATGACAGAGAGCATGAAGTTACATTCCTGGTCTCTGTTGCTTAATGAATAAAACGCACATAGTGACTAGATCCTCTTCTAGAAGCTGAATGATTTATTAAGACATTGGTTTTTCCTTAAATGGGTTTTAGTGATTTGTTTTGATTTTAGTCAAAGTTTTTGCTTTAATTTTTGATTGCCAAACGCTTGTCGGAGCTCCATTACAACTGCATATAATAATCTAAGAAATGTAACGGACAGTGTGAATGGGCCGCCCATTAACGATACACCTAGTATGCGCTGTTGTAATGCAGACACTTTACGACGTAATGCACTTGGGAGTATAAGGTATATAGACTGATAATTCGGTTGAAGCACTGATCCTTGTGCGGTACGGACACGCCAGACGTCAAAAATCAACTACACACACGCGCATATGTGTTTGTGTGTGTATCAGGGACCGGAAAAACATACATGCTCACTTTGGTGTTGCGTATGGGTGTTTAGCCACGCGAGAGCGCGCTCATTTAGCACTTCTTTGTTGTTGCAAAAGAAAGCACTATAAGCTTGTGTACTCTCGACGTCACTGCCGCAGATCGCTGTTGTATACACTTAAGATAGGGACGTACCGGACTCTGGTGCGAATGCATAAGGAAAACAAAAAAAACGAAAAAGCATACGAACGCATTTCGAAATTTCGACAAACGAAGCATCGAAGACATGACATACTTCGTATGTCAACTCGCTGTACAAAGTGTAGCGAGAGTGTTTTATATCTAAACTTTAAAGTTTAAACCAGAGATGGGCATGCACACATATCGTCACACTTTTCACACGCATACAAGCACAATTTGCGTGCGCTGCAGCGAAAAAACGAAGTGTTTTCAGTACAGTGTACGCTGTAAGTTAACGTTCACTCATTGTGTTTATGAATTATTATACGTTAATTTTAAACGCTAAGAAGGAGTATTAACAAAATTTACAAATACATAATATTTACATGTATAAATTTTTTTTTTTGTAAGGAGGTGAAATGCAGTTACGTACGATATAGTGACTGACTCCCAAGATATCTGTCCTGTCCTAATGACTAAAACACCCACGTTTGTCAAAACTCAACTAACCCAAGGTAATTTCAACTACACTGAGATGTAAAATGGATTACAAAATTGCTTTTGAGGAAATTTTAGTCGTTATTTTGTATTGATATTATTGAATCCATATCAATTTCTCCTTCATACGTTTTGATTCGGAGGAGATCGGCTAAATGCTTATCAGTTATTCGATTTCTTTGTTTGTTTAAGATGATCTTCATTGTTGAAAAAGCCGATTCGCAGTTGTATGTCGACCCAAACATTGAATACAATTTATATATTTGGTCTTTCATTTTTGGGTATTGTTTTTCATCAACTGCTTTCCAAAAATTAACGCCAGATAGCAAAGGAATTGAAAAATCTTGTGTCATTTTTATACCCTTGCAAAGGGTATTATAATTTTGCCCAGAAGTTTGCAACGCATAGAAATATTCATTTCCGACCCCATAAACTATATATATTCTTGATCAGGGGGACGAACTGAGTTCATTAAGCTTTGTCCGTGCGTCTGTCTGTCTGTCTGTCTGTCTGTCCGTCTGTCTGTCTGTCTGTCCGTCTGTTTCTACGCAAACTAGTCTCTCAGTTTTAAAGCTATCGAGCTGAAATTTTGCACAGAGTCTTCTTTTTACTGCACGCTGCTAATATGTCGGAACCGACCGGATCGGATCACTATATCTTATAGCTGCCATAGGAACCATCGGTCGAAAAAATGGGTTTTAGTGAGAAAAACTTTTTTGTTTTCAATGGTAACGTGATTAAACTCGGTCATTAATAATATTATATGCTTTCAAACAGATTTGCAAATTTTTGTCAAAATCGGTTGACTATATCTTATAGCTGCCATAGGAACCATAGGTCGAAAAATGGGTTTTAATGAGAAAAACTATTTTGTTTCCAATGTTAACGTGATTAAACTCGGTCATTAATAATATTATATGCTTTCAAACAGATTTGCAAATTTTTGTCAAAATCGGTTGACTATATCTTATAGCTGCCATAGGAACCATTGGTCGGAAAATGGGTTTTAGTGAAAAAAACTTTTTTGTTTTTAAGTAAATCGTTCTTAAGGTCGGTGGATATTAATATTAAACGCTTTCAAACTAATTTGAAAAAGTTGATCGACATCGGGTGACTATATCTTATGGTTGCCATAGGACCGATCGGTCGAACATGAGTCTTGGTAAAAAATTTTTTTGTTTAGTTTTGTTAGCGTCCTTAAACTCGCTGATGACTTATTTTATATGCTCTCAAATAGATTCGCAAAATTGGGCCGAAATTGGATGACTATATCTTAAGGCTGCCATAGGGCCGATCGGTCGGAAATTGAGTCTTAGTGAGAAAAACTTTTTTCATACGTTTATCTGTCGGAAAATAGGTTTTAGTTACAAAATTTTTTGATTTTTATTTAAGCGTTCTTAAACTGTGACATTTGCATTTGCAAGGGTATAAAAACTTCGGCACAGACGAAGTTAGCTTGGCCTTCTCGTTTTTAATTCCGTTTGTAGCTCAGGGTCTTGCTTTTCAATTTCACAATTTAAGGGGTTTTCATGCAAATCTATTATATTATTCATTTTGTTAAAATCTTTAAATCGCATTTCATAGTCTGTTAATAAATTTTTAAGAATTGTACTGTACTCTAATTTTTTATCGAATGTTTTGAACTGACTTAATACTATTGATATGTTTTTAAAATTTTGAATATTGTTATTGTCCATTTGTGTAATAAGAATTTTGAGTTTTCTGACGAAATATTGAACTATTGTAAATAATTTTGAAATAAGTTTGTGTTTGCCCTGGAGCTCTAAATTTAGCTCATTAAATATTCCTGTAATATCGCATAAGAAAGCGAGGTCAAATAAATAATTTTTGTTTTTTAATTTATTAACAAAATCGCCCCCATCTGCCTTTAAATTTTGTTCGAAGAACATGGTGATTTCATTTCTGAGATCGAAAAGCCGCTGAAGGCTTTTACCTCTGCTTAACCATCGAACTTCAGTAAACAATAATACATCACCGTAGTCTGCTTTCAGTTCGTCAAGAAGCGTTTTAAATTTACGGTGGTTCAAGGAATTATGACCACCCTTAATCTTATTTATTATTTTAATGGATATATCCATTGCTTCTTTTAAATATTGTCCTTTAGCAAAAAGTGCCTGCTGGTGAATGATGCAGTAAAAAGTGGGTATCTTAATATGGTTTTTTAATAATTGACCAACTAAGCCATTTTTTGTACCGACCATCACCTTCGCCCCATCTGTACATAATCCGGATAGTTTCTCTCTACCCACAATACTAAAAACTTTTGAAACTAAAACGTCATATAAAATTTCGCCGGTGACATTACTATGCAATGAAACGACGTCTAAGATTTCCTCAAATGTATTAAATTCTTTATCAACAGTTTTGACACATATGATTAGTTGACAAATGCTATTGATGTCCGTACTTTCGTCCAAACTAATGGAAAAATATTTGCAATTTTGTAATCTATTTTTCATCTCCATGTAGATGAAATTACTTATGTCTTCAGTCCTACGTGTTACTGTACGTCGCGATAAAGGAATTTTTTTTAGGGTTTCCAGTATATCTTGCCCTTTTTTACCGAAACATTTCCATACGACTGAAGACATATTTAAAAATAGCTGACAACTCTCCAAAGGACAACAATGTTTTGCTAAAGCAAATGCAACTTCGTAGGATGCTTTCTTGCAGGACAAGTTAATCTGCTGATCATCATTATCATTTTCATCATTATCATTATCATCATTAATATTATCATCATTATCATTTTCATCATTATCATCATCATTAATATTATCATCATTATCATTGTCATCATTATCATCATTAATATTCATATCTATGTTATTATCAACAGCAATGAAACGCAGAAAATATTCCGCTTGCAATTGCAAAAGAATTAATTTTCTCTGCGCCCCTTTATATGTGTCATATAGCATGTGACAAAGTAAATAATGCCGTCTTAAAAAATATTTAGCATTGCGAGATAAAATGCCATTACATATTAAGCAATGTGGCCTGCCATCTTCATTTTCTATAAAAAAAAATTCATCCTCCCATTCGGGCATAAACATTTTGGAGCGCACTGTAAAAATTGATTTTTTTGCTAATGCGCTGCGTGGTGCTTGCTTCTCAACTGTTCGCCGTCGACTAAAAGTACAATGTAAAGTCAAATACATGCTTCGGCCGACCACCGACGACGACCGAACATTCGTGTTCTATAAATAGCTTTCAATGCTTACAGCGTACGTGTGATTTTGTGCAGTCGGCCGCGGCAGAGGCTCAATGCACATGAGGCAGCGCGCTGCCTCATGTGCATACGAACGTCGCGACGCGCCCATCTCTGGTTTAAACCGAAAGAGCTAAGTCTTAAAGGGTCCCGCTGTCGCTGTTCGAACAATACTCACCAATTGTAAAGTGGGCAACTACATTTACCGATGCATCACGCTACACATTCAAGCACAAGTAAATTCAAGTAAAATCAGATTTTGAATTGCTGGATTAAGCTTAAAATCTGAGACTACACCGATGAAGTATATAATATTTATTTTTTCCCGAGGTTTAATTTTATTAAAGGCCTATTTCCAGAACGCACGAAAATAAATTTCTATGTCAAACTTCACATGATTAGAAACACTTTTGAAATGTTTTGCAATCTGAATGCTATTACAAAACAGTCTTGTTTGAATGAAGTAATTGTGCCGAAATAAATTTTTATGTCATCTGGAATCCAGCCTTAAAAATGAAACACAAATGGAAAATTGTAATTGACCTTTTTTCTTACACTTGGTAAAATTGTATGGTAGGGGTGGGAGTGAGTCACGCCCATTTTTGCCGTATCCCATCTCTAACGATTTTATTAAGCCGTAAACAAAGTCAAGTCGATATATCTACTGCAAGTATTTTTTGGCTGCAGTTTCCATACAAGCTAGCCGACTGTACAACAGTTGGTTTTCAGCTCGAAGTCAAACTCAACTGATTGAGTGCAACTTTTGCTTATCGAAATTTGTAAACAAATGTCAAAAGTGAAAACTAAGTACAATAAATTTAAGATATTGCAAATCAATGTTGTATACTAGTTAATGACATTTTTGTAACTAAATTCATGTTGGTGTGCTTCGTAGAGTACTACGTTATGTGATTACTTTTGCGCAACCAACTGAAATTTACAAATTATTTACTAAAGTGTATACATTAATGAGTAATTGATTTCGCTTTGCCGTTTTAGTCAGCTTCTGAAAAAATTGTAATTTAATGTTGACTTAAAGCAAATTAAATCACGAATTTTGGTGTCGATTTTGATGTTGAGATTGGTCTCTCAACAGGGTTCACCAGTCGAGACCAAAAAATTCTGAAAGGATATGATGTGATAGTATAAAAACCCTATCTGGGTTTGGTCTGATTTTGAACTACCATCATACCCTTTCAGCATTTTTGGTCTCGACTCGAACAACTTTTTAGTGTTGCACAGTGTGTTCAATCGATTCTTCCTATTAAACAAAATCCACAGATCCGGAATTATTTAGGAAGATTGCTGAACTACAGGTATACCTTCTTGGTCATTTGATCTTTGCAACCTTATTTAATTTAAAACAGAAGTCTCGTTTCAACAACACATTAAAAATAGCTTAAGAATTTTATGCGCTTAAGCCAAGAACATTTTGTAGACTCATATCATTTCGTTGCAATTGATTCAAGTACTAAATTCAGTCAGAGACAGGCACTTTCCACATGCATGTATATCGGTTAGTGAAAAATTTATTTACTGCATTGCTGAAGATTGCTCTGTGGAAGACGAGTTTTTATTTCACTTATATATTTTTGGAATTACTAATTAGTTAAATAAATAAATTTTAAATATAATATTTCCAGCTTGCCGAACTCACAAAATGAAATGTAAACACTAAATGTGTCTTCCTTAAGGATTACATTAAACATTTAACCAATGAGCTGGCATTTACCATTTCAAATTGCCACAAATTGAGATCTGAACTTTCGGCAGGGGGGCAAACATTACAAATTCATGTGGTACGTGCCAAGTGCCAATGATAGTCGAACAAACTGCCGTTTGAACTTTCGATTGTCTGTTGTGCCAAACATTTACCATATAAATTATGCATTATTAAGTGCTCATGGTTTATGCATGTTGTATCCTATGCAGAACAGAAAATAGGAATCCAAATCAAAGGATACAATTTGATAAATTGTCATTTCGAATGCATGTAAAGTGCATGTGACATGGATGTAAGTTCAGTTTAAAATTGACATTGGGGTAGGTTTGAATGAAGAGTTCAAATTACAAATTGCCCTAAACAAAATCGCACAAAAAGCAATTTACCGACTCTTTTGTAAAAGGTTATCACATATTTTTAATTAGTTTGATTGGGTTTTACAACAGATTATCTTCATAAATTTAAATGAAATTTGTGGACATATTTCTAACTTCATTCTATTTTCGGATATCTGTAGTTGTTAAGACTGATCGTGGTGATTGGTGGCTCCAACAACAACGTTCTATGACCGCTTGTTGCGGTCAAAAGGCTCAATCGTCTCAAGCATAGCAAAAACTGCACAAAAAACGCCAAAACCAAATTGTTATAGTATTGTGATTATACCCGTTAGAAGTAGAGCAAAAAGGGGTTAACTAAAGTCGTGCAAAGGTATGTAACATGCAGAAGGAAACATTTCCGACCATAAAAAGTAAATATAAGTATATTCTTGATCAGCATCAACAGCCAATTCGATATACTCATGTCCGTCTGTCTGTCCGTCAGTCTATCTGTCCCTCTGTATAAACAAACAGATCTCAGAGATGGTAAGTGAAAGAGGTTATCTCAAACTTGCAGGTAGATCAACTTTATTTTCAGTTTTTGCCACGCCCCCTCCTGCTCCCGCAAATTGGAAGAAACGTCATATCTCCCACAGTTTTGTAAATAGATGGTTCGTACCTTTCAAAAATATATAGTAATCAAGATTATTTATCGATCAGCCAAAGGAATGGTGATGATCGGATAAAAGATAGTCGAGTTATAAAGAAAACAAACCATTTTGATGGGCAGCACTTTACACACTTTATGGCTACTTTTCCACATTGTGTGGCTTCTAACTTATATTGATCAGATATATACCAATTTAGAGGTGTACATAGTATATTATAGTTGGGCTTGACCGACTTTCTCACTTGTTTTTCTGTGCAGACTTGCTGACTATATCTTAGTCCAGTGGTGTCCAAAATGTCAAAAGCCTATCTCATGGGATAGAAACTCATAATTCTGCCGGCGTCGCAGCTGACTCACGTATAGAGAGAGAGAATACGTGTGTTCAATGTATAAATAGCACGCACGGCGGCTTGCTCTCTTACGATGCGCGTGTTCGGCTATTTGTTCTCTCAAGAGGCATTTGTTCAATTGATTGTTGCTCAAGTGAGGTTTATTTCGTGTTTCGCTGCTACGCACACAAGCGCAATGCTTGATTGTGTAAGTTTGGACACCACTGTCTTAGTCTATGGACTAAGATGGATGGTCCTAGTTTGAAAAACTTGATTGTTAAGCGTTCTTAAACTCGGAGATTGCTTATTTTATATACTTTCAAACAGTTTTGTAAAATATCTATAAATATATCTTATAGCTTTTCCTTTGAGAGACGAGGGCCGTTTACTTATATAAATATATAAAATGTTCCAAAGTGTTCTCAGCACCTGGTTCTGCAGCGGTCTTTGAAAGTTGTAGATGGAATTAAGTGAGTGCCTTCGTCACAATTTTCGATAGTTTGTTTAGTTCAAATCAACTGTTTATGGGACGCAATTTGCACTTTTATTATTCAGATTTTTATAGAGAAATTAAGGTAGGTAGTACAGCTACTTTTGAGGGGCTATTGGAAATTTCCATAACCCATAAGCCAATTTTTTTACTTTTCAGAAAGTTGTGCCCTTAGACGCATCTTTTGTCAGGTTGAGCATATTCATTTTTCTCACTGCAGTCAGCAGCCAAGTCGAAATAGCCATGTCCGTCACAATTTCGCAAAAACTTTTGCCATATGTTTGGGGTTAATATGTTAATAAATTGATATTAATGTTAATGCTCTGTTTATTCACAAAAAGGAAGGTCAGTGCTTCCCCTGAGTAACGGGTATCCCAGGGCCGGCCAGCCCATAGCCACCGGTGGCCGAAGTCACTCGTACTTTTCACACAAACGAGAGCCGAATTTATAGTGAGCACAAAAATAATCAAGTAAATCTCCTGTAGTTTACCTTACTAACAAACACAAGCACATATTTCTGTCCTTTCTATTTGGCCTGCCCAATCGAAGTCGGGCTGTTCCATTTTATAAGCCAATCTCAAATCTCTCAACATATCATCTCAATTAGTATAATATAAAAGCTTTGGCAAAATTTATATTTGATTTTTTATTTTTTATTTAGCAAACTCATCATCCAACTTATTTCAGCGTTTCGGCATAATGTGCTTTGTGTTTGAGCTTAATGTGCAGCACACCACTAGAAAATATAAATTTATCAAAAAGAAGTGTTGAAACAATTAAAAATGTAATATTTACCATATAAGCACAAAAGAGAGTACATACAAGCCGGCGTTTAGTAGGTTAAACAAACCAGGATAAGTTGTCAGAGTGCTCTGATAGATGGCCGTGTAAAGAGGAGCGGCAACTGGGAAAAAGATGCATATGTAAATAGATGTTGGTTCAGGAAACTAAATTTAACTTACCAAATGGTGCAAAGGAGTGCACCACATTACTAATTGAGAAAATTTTACCTATAGTAAATAAGTAAGTACATATTTCCTTTAGATATTTAAAATAATATTACCCATATCGGAAGCGGGAACTATATTCGAGATAATTGTGCGACACATGGGTCCTCTAATGGAGCGAAAGGCACCCAAGCCCACTGATAAATACAAATGCCAGGGTAGCATGGCAAAACCTTTGGTCACATCACACGAAATTTCCGACAATAGCGCCACCAAGGTCAGAACTATCACAGACAGACCAAAAATCTAATAGAGATCAAAGTTATAGCTAGCATTTGAAATATAGTGTAGAACTCTAAGAAAGTACTCACTTTGCGTAGTACAAGCACACCCAAAACAGCGCCTATCATGGGCACAGATTGGCTAAATCCCTCGTAGAAAGTATATTCAGGAACTGACCAATGAAACTTTTGGCGCACAAACAAATATGTCACAGTGCCGGCACCATCTGAAATGATATACAAATAAAATTATGCCTTCTTTGCAAAAAGTTTTACTAAGCGTATGTATTCCGTTGGCTTCTATCAGCAGGGTACTGAATGTAATAGAGACACTTACAATTATTTGATAAATTCGAATCTCTGGATTCCATGAATAATATCATAATTGACTTTAGATATCGTGGCATAAGAAGACTGTTCGCATACTGAGCAATATGATTCTGTATATATGAGCAACACAAGTGTTACTCAAAAACAACTATATTCAATTTGTTAAGCTCAGACGCAAGTCCATAAGTTAATTAAAAGAACCGGTACAACATGACCATGCGGCTGGCATACGGTAGAACAATACTTGATAAAAAGGGTTAACTTCGGCCTAGATTAGTTAAAATAGTGGCTTATAAAGCAGAAAGAGAATCTGCTGGGCTGATTGCTTGTTTGAGTTCATTTCAGTCACAGAGGTCTCGAAGTTTAAAGAATCTTGGACTAAAAGAGATTATCAAAATATCAATTAACAGTGGCTGGTTACACAAATTTAAGTTGATCATTTACTTCGTTGGAGGATTATTAGCACTATAATGCCACAATATTAAGCCCGTAAGTCACCAGCTGTAATAATGAAATCAGTAAAGAAATGCATCCAAATCACCCAATCGTCGCGATATGCACGACGCATCGTACATAGGAACACTAGAGTTAGCCAGAAATAGTGGAAGATCATTAAAGAAGAGAGTAAGAAGTAATAGAGCCAGGTAACTATTCCCAAGGTAGCCTGGATGCTTTTAACATAGTCAGTTGAAGATCTGATAAAGCCCCGTTCATAAAGCAGCAGAGATGCCTTTTATCACTAGCGATGTGAACTCTAAAAGGTAAGTGGTATTAGATCCAAGGCTGCAAACCTCTAAAATTTTGCAGAAGGTTCGCTCCGGGAGTTCGGAACCGTTGTAAAGTTTAATGTTCGGTTCGCGGACCGGTTCCTGGAACCCCTGAACCCAAGGTTTTGGTTCGAGCCTCGGTTCGTTTGAACATAAATGAATAGTTTCGATGTATTCCACGTGATTAAAAGAGCACATGGGACTTAAAATTATTATACTCTGTACCGAAGGTACATAGAGTATATTAAGTTTGTGCAAAAGTATGTAACAGGGAGAAGGAATCGTTTCCGACCCTATAAAGTATATATATTCTTGATCAGCATCAACAGCCGAGTCGATATAGCCATGTCCGTCTGTCCGTCTGTCCGTCCGTCCGTCCGTATGAACGAAGAGATCTCAGAGATGGTAAGAGATAGAGGTTTGACATGTATGGGGCATATATTTCTTATACCTGCAGGCAGATCAAGTTTATTTTCAATTTTTGCCACGCCCCCTCCCGCCCCCGCAAAACGGAAACGTTATATCTCCTACAGTTTTGAAGATAGGTCGTTCGTACCTTTTAGAGATACCTTGTAAACAAAATTATTTATCGATTTGCTGAAGGAACGATAAAGATCGGATGAACGATACTCAAGTTATGAGCAAAAAACGGCCAGTAAACACCCAGCTCCACCCCACCCACCACCGCAGCATTCTATTGAACGAAAATCTTAGTGAGAGAGAGAGAGAGAATGAAACTTAGAGATGAGCGCGTATAACTCGTGAGCAAATGCGAGCTGAGACGTTAAGGGTACAGAGTATGTTATATTGGGGCTTGACCGACTTTCTTTCTTGTTTTTTAAATTAATATTCTTTATTTCAATAATGTGTTGAAAAGGTTCGTTCAACTGATATGTGAGTTGCTAGAACACCAAGTATAGTTTAGCCAATATCTTTTTAGTCCACGTTTTTTCGACTTTTCCAAAATTTTAAAACATTTGTCGATGTACTATAAGTTCTCTTGGACAATTTTCGAAGGAATCTATAACATGATTTAAAGATTTTATATATGATGTTTGTTTATTGCTTTCATGAACTTATCACAATCTAAATTAAGTGGCCAAAAATTCATAAGGTGACAGAAAATTTAGAGACAAAATAAATAATAAAAAAAAATAATAAACTTCTTTTCTTCACATCAGACGTTAAGTCATTTAAAGTTTAATTTTGAAAACTCTCATTAAGAATTTATTTTTGGAGCTTCAGCATGTCTGTCGGAAGTCATTTCAGATATTTTTAGGTGGAGCTTCTTTAGCGAACTCTGAATGCAAAAATCTTGAAGAGTTAGAAAACGTTCGCATATTTGGTAGGTTGAGTTCTATCGCGTCACACAGTCTAGCACTGTTTTTTTTTCATCAATTTTTCTATATGCTAGACTTCTTATAGTGAGAGTACGGAGATTCTAACTCTTGTAATGTCAAACCGAACCTCATTAAAAAAAAATCGCAAACTGCTAAATTTAACACAACGAACTGTAATTATAGAGTCGTACGGGGAATCTATTGAGGTAACTTGGTCATTGTCCAAATCAGGAAATGCTTTTGATTCATATGAAGAACCTTCATCAACATTACATTATTCATATTTGCATTTCTTTTCTGCTCTGCAGTTGTCATTTAGAATTTCTTCTGCTCGAACCATCTTCGATCCGTTATCGACGGTGATAGTATAAATCTGACCTAGAGAAATGTAGCGATGGCAGTCAGATTACAATGAATTTCTATATTTCCCTAAATGTGTCGTTGGAAAAACTTTATTTTGTGAACCGAACCGATTTTTTCGACAAAGTGGTCCGGTTCCAATTTTGTATCACTCTTTCCAACATTGCAACGGGTATCACGCGAATTACGCTAGTAATGTTGGACTCCGAGTTTTGAATCGCAGCTGGCTTATCGACGAAGACTTTTAACTTTACGTAACCCTACAGGGAAAAGTCCAGTGGCCTGATATCACATGATCTAGGCGTTCGGTTTACAGGTCCGGAACGCGATATAAGCTTCTCACCGAAATGATTTCTCAATGCAGCCATTGTTTCGCGCGCTGTGTGTGCAGTCGCACCGTCTTGCTGAAACCAAATGTCGCCGACATCAAGGGCTTTAATTTCAGGTAACAAAAAGTCACTTATCTTGTTCTATCAGGCCTCATTTTTAAGGAAAGACAGACAAATGATTCCAGCAGCCCTTAAGCCCAACCAAACCAAGTTCGAGAGTCTCTTCGGGTTGCTCATCAGCCCAAATGCGACAATTTGGTTTGTTGTGTGTGCGTGTGTAGCAATGCTGGAAAGAGTTATCCAAAATTTGACCATCCGAATGGACATCTGAATGGATGGCGTAGTCACGGTCAACATTTGAATGAAATAACTTTAAAAATTATATGTCAGAGATAGTTTTCTCAGACTATGCCATCCAATTTCATTTTTAGTGTTTTATTGGTTAAGGCCTATTTCCAGAACGCACGAAAATAAATTTTTATGTCGAACTTCACATGAATAGAAACACTTTAGAATGTTTTGAAATCTGAATGCTATTACACAGCAGTCTTATTTGTATGAAGTATTGTGCCAAAATAAATTTGTATGTCATCTGGAATCCAGCCCTAAAGTCCTATACTCTGACGAGACAAAAATTTAGTTCGGCACTATATTTCATTTAAATAGGACTGCCGTTCAAAAGCAATCAGAATTCCAACTGTTCAAAATTGTTTCTATTTTTGGGAAGTATCGTGCCGAACTAAATTTTAATCTCATTTGAGTTTAGGCCTTAATAAAAAAAAAAAATTTTAATGGATCAACCTTTGTAATATAACAATATGTTAATATGTTTACTTAAAAATTTTTACTATCGGGTGTGTCCCAGAAATCTCTAGAGGTTTTGGGTTCTTTGTGCAAATTGTTCTCAGTTCGTAGCAAGTTACTCGCCGAGCACTTGCATTCAAGTGAACTTTGCGCAAATTCTGGCGTGGTGTATGCGATAAATCTGTGTAAATTTGCACAAATAATTAGTGTGGTTAATTGGCCGCTTAATTGAGAAGCTTATGACGAAATTTCCGAAATGAACCGGTTGTGAGTGGATCGTATCCGCACCGGTTTCCTGACTTGTCATAAAAAAAATACTTTTATTTTGTAAGGTGTCGGAAATGCTGCCTGCAGTGCTTTGCATTGTTTTGGAAAATTTATAATGGTATCTTTTGCCAAATGTTTTTTAAAACCTTATAACTATAACCTACCAATTCAAAACTTACCCACTGCAAATATGGACAGGAAACCAGCCAAAGTTACCAACCAAATGATGGAGCGTGCATTATGCTCACGTTCCTTCATACAAGTGCTAAACATATCCTTTACATGCTTCAAATTGAACAAGCCAAGTTTTTCGTTTTCCTTTTCCGGCAGTGGCTCTGTTTTAGTTTCTGTTTGGAGTTGCGGCTTTTCAGTTAGGGAATCATCATATTTAAGGGGCTTCTCATCCTCATCTGTAGGCAGCACAAGTTTAATTTTCGCCTGCTTCACACCAGTTGGACTCTCAACAGGTGCATAATTCTCTTTTTCCTTGATATCCAAAGCCTTTTTTTGCTCAATAAAAATGCTTAGGGTTTCGGGCACAAAACAAAGTACAAAGAGGGTAGCCAAACAGATGATAAAACACGATATGCCCTTAATTATGGCAGCACTTGCCACGGTATACAGATAACCCGAAATAAGAGATCCACTGGTAAGAGCCACAAACAGTACAAGCTCCAAGAAGATCATTCTGTGAATAAAATTATGAATTAAGCTAATCAAGTTGAAATTGTGCTATGCATATAGTACCGGTAGGGCCGCGTTTCGGTATCTGTGATATCAGATATAAAGCAAAGTGAGGCCACAAAAAATACACACATTCCACCTAGGAGCGAGCGGGGAACAGCTGCCAAGGTATACCACCAGGGATTAATAGCGTAGTAGCTGGAGAGACCACAAATTACGGCGCTTATAAACGAACCAGAAGAAAATCCTGACCAAAAACGAATTATTTCAATGAACAAGCCAAAACTATAAATGGAAGAACTCACCGATCATAGAAACAGCAAGCAACGGTTTGCGACCATAATGATCTGACCAAGATCCAATAAAGAGACCACAAATGGCCGGTACAATGCTTTCAAAAAGTGTTGTAGTGAGAAACATGTTTGCCACATATGATTGCAATTTAGTTTCAATGTCCTAGAAGTTAAAGCCAAAATTTCAATGAATGATGGGCAAAGCCTTGTAGAGGCGCAAACCTTTATCTCAGCGCTGGCATTTTTGTCATCCAAATGCTTGCAATCAGTTTCGTTATACTGGAAAATCACAGTGCAGGTTTGATAAATTATCTGATTTCTGAATACAGTGCCTAAAATAAATTGTAAATTTTTATTTGAGGAAATCAGTGCTGTTTTTCCAGTCATTTGCCATTTGTATTTAGAATTAAGGGAACGATTACTTGATGCTCCGCAACGCGGTGTGTACCGAAAATCATCGATTTAAGCTTAGAATTGTAAACGGAACTGATATAAGTTTTTTGAGAACAGTTACTCGCGGATCGATACTTTTTGAACCGAAGAGTCAAACATCCTTCCGGAATAGTTTTGGCTCTGTTTGTTTCTTCTTTTTTCTATTTAATTTCACGAATCAAGGTTTTCATCGTAGAGCATTGGTTGTCAGTACAGTTAACTAAAATTTTTCTAGGTGTTCCAGTTACAAAACGTCTCTGTCTCAAGGGTGTTCGGTTATTGGACAAAACAAGGAATATTAGCTTAAGTTTCTAGTTCGTTGAAGTAACAACAAGTCACAAACTTTACCTGACAACATATGGGAGAAGACAAGCATGAAAATTACTGGTTCTATGTAAAACATATTAAAAAGTCGTTGCCATTGCAGACCGTTGACTGGGGCTGACTTCACTGCCGGTTTGTCCTTCTCAACCATTTTAAAACAATTTACTATCCTATTAAATTTAGTTTTTTGTTTAATTGTGTTTTTTATTATTCCGTGTATTTGATAAGCTTGAAAAAGTTGGTTTTCACATAATTGTTAGTTAAATTTGTTTTGCACTTCAATATATAATTTTATGATGATGATAATTAAAATTTTCTATCGCTCTCCAAATGATTAGCAAAACCACTGAGTCGACACGGTAGGAGAATTACAAATGAACAGCTTACGCTTAATTCGCATGCTTATATACTTTAGTTTTGGGAATCACAAAAAAAACAGCAACAACCATTCTAAAATCAACAAAATAAACGGAGCATATAACAAAGAGTAGACAATTTTTTATCGTTTTATTTCGGGGGAGGTTTTTAATCATGCAGCACGCCATTGTTAAGTCATTAACAATAGACAGGTGCTTGATAAAATTATTTAAAATTTGATAAAAATAATAACAAAAACTATTAAATGTCAACCCAAGCGCAAGAATAAAAGAGACTACAATTGAACGCGGATAATTTTGCATGTTTTTATCCAATGGATTAGACGGAGAGATAAAATAAAATGAGTTTAAATTTGTCAACTGTGTAAGTAGTTTATGGGTGTTATAACACTGTAAGCTACTCAATTCATATTTGTTAGTTGCTTTGCTTTTAGAAAGTGAGTGATTTGTAGAGCAAAGAACAAAATATTTTCAACTCTGGATGACTATTTATGTATTGTTTTTATACCCTTGCAGGGGGTATATATATTCTTGATCAGCATGACGAGCTGAGTTGATATTGCCAGCTAATATAGAGAAAAGCTAACATTGTTTATTATCTAAGTGCCTCGATTCTTCTATTATGAGCTCAGTACCAAAAAGAAATTCTTAAAAAACGATGACTTAAAAAATGTTGCCTTATAGTTAAGGTTAGGTACTAGTTGCTAAGCTAAGGTACTAGATGTTCCAGCAACTCAAGTATCAGTTCAACATGTCTTTTCAACACTTAAGTTTGTTCTTCTGATCTAAGAGCTAGTATAGAAAAACAGCTCCTAGATAAAATGCTCATTAACTTAAACTTAACAGTTCTTAAATTTTGTTAGTGTCCGCTAATCAATTTGATAGTTTCAATAAATGTAACATAAGAATATTGTTTTAAAAAATAAGTATGTATTAATTAATCGAAACTAATCTTTTATATTCAAGCGAACCGAGGTTCGATGCAAAACCTTCGGTTCAGGGGATACAGGAACAGCTTCGCGGGCCGAACTTTTGATTTTACAATGTGTTCGAAACCCCTGACCGAAGCTTCTGAAGAATTTTAGGGGCTTGCAGCCAGTGTTTTTATACTCTGTACCGAATGTGCATAGAGTATATTAAGTTCGTGCTAAAGTATGTAACAGGGAGAAGGAATCATTTTCGACCCTATGAAGTATATATATTCTTGATTAGCATCAACAGCCGAGTCGGTATAGCCATGTCCGTCTGTCTGTATGAAGCCACAGATCTCAGAGATGGGGGTTCGACATGTATGGGACATATATTTCTAACTTCTTACCCTCCAGAGATATTTAGCTATCAATTTTATTTATCGATTTGCTGAAGGAATGATAAAGATCGGATGAACGTTACTCAAGTTATGAGCAAAAAAAGCGGGCTACCACCCCAACAACCACCAAAGTATTCCATTCAATAATGTCAATCTTAGAGAGAGAGAGAGGGAAACTTTGCGTATAACAACTGAGCGTATAACAAAAATATTGCACGATAGCTGATAGCAAATGCGAGCGGAGGCCTGAACTAGTACAGAGTATGCTTAACCTACTTTCTTACTTGTATTATAAACATTTTGTGTAAATTTTAATATATAATATATAGGTCGTAGGTTCGATCCCGTCTAGAAACATTTAATAAAAAGTTGTTTCTTTATACACTTTTACACAACCGGTCACCTTCACCAGCTTTTAACGCCAGCTCTAAAGTAACTAGCCATGAAAAAGTTTCTGAAACTATTCCGTTCGAATTCGGGGTCAAATTGTAGGTGCCTTTTTAAACATTTAAGGATATGGCTAAGATCAAAAAACGAACATAAATCAGAACCGAAAGCTTTTTATTTTAAATAAAAAAATTCCATTTCCATTTAGTTGCTTCTAATCGTATAACATCGAAATGGTGTAGTGCTTAAACAGTAGAAGTATTGGAATATTTTCGATTTGTAGCTCAAATGCATGGAGTACCTCCTGGCGTTTCTATTAGCGCTCCTTAAAAAAGTCTAAGTACAGAGTACCCTCGCTATGTCAGCAATCAACTGAATCCAGCTCTGGCCAAAGCTTTTTTGGATGTTTATAAATATCAGGTCCAACTCCGGTAGCTTAAACTGGGACTCCGAGAAACATTTACCACCATACGAGCACAGAGTGCTGTCATTGGACCTTCCAGCCCCGAATAATCGCACGAGCTTCCTTAATGTACTTTTCCTTTACAAGCCATTATCAGGTGAGGATGACGTAAGTGCTCTCCTTAGCCTAATTATTAAATTTATGCAGTTCTGTCTTGTGAAATAAGGAATAATGTTCCGATTAATAAACCTTCTTTTCACGGAAACTCTCCGGAACGCTTTCGTAATTTGTCTATTGTTCACTTCAGTTGTTAAATGAAAAATGGAATTCTTAGCTGTGTACAGTACAATTTGGCTAATCTTCGTTTATTTCTTTTACATATTTTTTGTACTCTCATATTTTCTTCGCTCTTTGGGAAAGCAGTGAACAATGATTTCAAATGAAAGAGGAGCTTTAGGAATCGGAATTAAATTTTGAGGGATAATTTCTAAGTGTTATTCAGCCACCGCCTACCGCCCGCATTGTATTTCTATTTCTATTTTACGTATTTTTTCCTTTTGATGGGTCTAGTCTTTAATCAAATATCGACTTAAAGTAATTTTCCGGCAAAACTTAGTTTTATTTTGCGCAAAGCATAGCAACAAAGTACTGGAAACTGAACAGTTTCACTGCAACAATAAAGTAATTATTTTAGAGTTCCTTTTGTATTTCTGTTTGAGCAGGGAAATTATGAAATTTTTATGAACTATCTGGGGGAAAAAACTGTAAAATCACTTTTTTTACTTATACGCCACATATGCCAGACTAATTGTAAACTTTTCCGCTGTTGCATTTTATTGTTGCCAGCGTGGAACAAAAGGCTGAAGCATTTTGTTTAAGTGGAAATGTTGCCAGTGAATGCTTACATACACACACGCACATACATATAAAAGAAATTTGCTCTCTGCCTTTATTTCTCTCTCTTGGCCAACTATTGTCTTAAAATGGGATTGAGTCAAAATGTTTTCGCTGTGTACCGCTTTTATGCTGTTGACAGAATCCAGCAACAAGCCAAGTTGTGCAAACTTGGGCGTAAATTAAAAAAAAGAGGCTAGCCAGAACACAAAAGGTCAAAGTGAAAAAGAAATGACAAGAAAAAGTAATTTCTTAAGCGCAGCAAGTGGAGAAACACATTTTTGTTAGACCTAATTATTTCAAGATGAAATGGCAACAAAAGCGCAAAGTGTTTAGTCACTTGGACAATTGTTTCGACTGAAAAAAAAATGTAAATTCCAAATATAATTCTTATAGGCAATTACAATTTATGTTTTCTGTGATTTCGTAGGGCCATTTCAGTCTATACTTGCAATTAGTGGGCGGTCAATGCTGACTAGAACATTTTTAATTTCATGCGCAAAAACAGCCAAGATAAGACAAGACTCGTATGATAAGATTGAAATGATGGCAGGAATAAAAGATACAAAGTTTTATTGGCCGAATTATTAAACTTCATCATCATTCAACATCAGATTTTTATGCAATCCAAAATAGAATCAGATGAGATAGAATCACATCAAGTAAATTGATTGCACGTAAAAATAAAGAGAAATATTTACAGTTACACTGAGTAACTACGTTGCTGGAACCCGAAATTTGTAAGCCAATTTTCTAAAGATAAGTAACCTTTTTATGTTGTTTCAGAAAATTAAGCATGTACATATATCACATAAGTGATTTGAAGCCGACGACTCAAGGCCAAGTAGATTTAATGCGTACGGCTTTACCGACCACTGATCTAGTAGCCGACCTTATTCTTATCATTTCACATATAAAGTTCAATGGGCGGGTATTCGCGTAGTGTATCTGGTGCTACTTTTAAAATTTATCAGCTATTTAAAAACTTTGACAGGATATGTTTGAGTCGAGCTTGATAAACTTTTCAATATAATTTTTGAATGAAAGTTGAACGACCCATCAGTTCGATGTTTGTGGGACTCTTCAGAAAACTTCTGGCAAACAAGAGGTTGTGTTCCATTCAAAGTTAACTGACATATTCTGAAATGATAAAGTTCCGATATAACCAGTTTTCCAAAAAGTGACTGTTTACTAGAGCCCTGCTTGAGTGGATTCTAAGTGTCCTTTGATTCATATTTTGAAAAAAGGTTCAAGTCAAGTCAAATCAGAAATTTCTAATCACTCCAAACTGTTCAAGATCCAAACAGATCAATCTCCTGTGGTTCCTTAGATCAAGTCATGTCAGAAAAGTTTAGAATGCTGCACTCGAAAAGCAATTTCAAACAATTTAATGGAAACATTTTTAAAATATGCATTCTATAAGTTTTGACGGTAGGTACACTAACATTTTAAGACTTTTTTTCTGAATCGTAAGATAGAGTCAGAGTTTTTGATTTAAAACATCTTTAATTGCGGCACGAAAGATTTTAGTAGAAGTAAAATTTGATTTCAGCGTCACGTGACGATTGCGTCATGCAAATTTTGTGTTGTTGTTTTGTGGAGGGGGAAAGATGTGAAAAGAGGGTGGGACAGTGACTTGACAGTGACTTGACAGTGACTTAACAGTGTCTTGACAGTGACTTGACAGTTACTTGCCAGTGTCTTGACAGTGACTTGAACGTGACTTGACAGTGACTTGACAGTGACTGGACAGTGACTTGACAGTGACTTGATAGTGACTTGACAGTGACTTGCCAGTGACTTGACAGTGACTTGACAGTGACTTGACAGTGACTTGACAGTGACTTGACAGCGACTTAACAGTGAGTTAATAGTTCCTTAAGTCTAGCATCATGTTTCACATCAAAGCCTCGTGAGTGTTAACGACACTCAGTAATTTTTATACACTGTACCAAAGGTAGACAGAGTTTATTAAGTTTGTGCAAAAGTATGTAACAGGGAGAAGGAATCATTTCCGACCCTATAAACTATATATATTCTTGATCAGCATTAACAGCAGAGTCGATATAGCCATATCTGTCTGTCTGTATGAACGCACAGATCTCAGAGATAGTAAGAGATAGAGGTTTGAAATGTATGGGACGTATATTTCTAATACTTGTAGGCAGATCGCTTGGATCCCCGCAATAAGGAAAAAACGTGTATCTTCCACAGTTTGGTAGATATATGTTTCTCAACCGTCGATATCATAATCAATAATATTTATCGATTTGCTGAAGGTATGATAAAGATCGGATGAACGATACTCAAGTTATGAGCAAAAAACCGCCAGTTAACACCCCCCACCCATAACCACAACAGGGCGTTCGACCGACTTACTTTCTTTTTTTTGTTTTCCAGATAGTCGCGTAAAGCTTTGCTTTCAAATCGGTTTGAGATGAGTTTGAATACAACGGTATAACAAATATTTAAAAACAAGTGATGAAAGTTGGTAAAGCCCAACTGTAATATAGCTCTGTACCTGCAGTAGTAGTAATAGTCAACTCTGCAGTTGCAGTAGCACTTAAAGAATAACTGCTGCTAGTCACTGCCGTTGCGAACTTTCTTTTTTTTATGACTCGACAATCCGATCAGTGTATCGTTCCTTCGGCTAGATCCGATAAATAGTGGCATGACGGCAAAATAAAACTGCCAAAATTTGAGGAGTTTTTTTCAAAATGTGAGGATATATATTCCTGCTACTAATTTGTACAAAGTGTTACATCCATAAAAAGAACTAAAACAAAGGAAGTCAAATTTCTAGGTCGGTGGTCGTTATACAGTGTTCACAAAATTTTTCGGTTCTGAAAACAAGAACAATTTTAATTTTTAACTTGATTTTACTGTGATTCTAACAGTACTGGTCCTGCACAGTGTGAGATGAACATCAACGACTTGGCGTCCTAACGTGTGTCCGCCACTGTCGGTAAATCGAATGCATGCAAATAATCCCAAAGAACCCAGTCATTTGTTAACACATCAGACGTGCAGAATGCAGCGTGGCACAGTAAGGTAGAAGGTTCTTCCTCGCCAATTATGCAAATCAGCACTCGTAGTATGTGGTACAGTTAAACTGCAACTGTGAGTGCGAAAATGTAATTTTGTCACATTCTGGGCATTTAAGTAAAGCATCGGCTTAAAAGTTCCAAATCAAACGTGTACATTTTTTCTTATGCAGCAACTGTCTATAGGAACTACCTAACCTGAATGTCTAAGTCTTCCTCTATCTCTTACGCGGCGTGTGAGATCAGTTTGTTCATAATGATAGCTGATGTAAATCCGAAGTGAGAACCAGTTAACCGCAACGAAACTGCGGATAGGTTAGCATTAAGCAAGCCATATCATGGACCGTACTGCACGTGCACAGTTGTGACGTTGGAGCAATCAAAACGCGACGTCTAGAAAATGCTTCTCCCTATGTTGTGCTGAAAATGTCCCACTGTTAGGCAATCGTGTAAGGTTTTAAGTGCCTCTAACTACATGGACGGTGCATGACACGACTCCCCCCTAGAACAATTATGGTTCTGATTTCGACCTCATAAGTACAAAAACGTCGTAGAATGATTCTACATTTTCTAGATTGTTAGAACGACACCCTATGCAGTGGCTTAAATCTGCTATGAACAGCTTACAAATTCAATCCACTAATATCATAAATTACATTTAAATTAAATTAATATTTAGCTCTCACAATTCCAAGTACACCTGCTTAAAGTAAGTTTTAAATTCCCAAAGTCATTTTCACTGCAAAAAGATTCATATTAAAACCGTTGGCACAACTTTAATTAAATGAATTAAACACAATCAATATTGAATACGCCGTAGGTCCACTAGAAAATGAAAATCAAGTGAGGGAAAATTTCTCCAAACAATTCGCTGTTTTGGAAACATGGTGCTTTTAGTGCCCATCACTCATATTGACACCAGGCAAACCAAAATGTTGCGTATCGCATTTCCTGCGCTATTTTAACTTGGACAAGGCGCTAAAATCACAAAACTGAAACTGAGCCCATCAAATCTGGCCTGTCATGTGGCGAACCATTTTGTGTCCGCGACATTAAAGCTGAAAGAGCGTAACACTTTAAGGGCGCAGCAAAAATTTGCGGTACATGAACTTGCACTTGAACCTAATGGTGTGCGAGCAATGCTTAACCATCAAGGGAGAGACTTTTGCGAGGTTGCATGTGCTGCAAAGCAGTTAAGTTTAATGAGACTGTCTGTGTGAGCGTGTGTGTGTGGGAGCGCCATTTTTTTATACTTTTAGCCAGGATAAAACTTGAAGCGCCAACTGTTCTTAGACAGATATTATTGACAACTTTGTTGCTTCCGCAGGCCACGATTGACAGGCATTGTCGGAGAAACCCATAAATTTACTTAAAACTCTCGTTTTCTAGCTTAAGAAAATAAGCAAGAAAAGCAAATTAGAACCTCCCCTTAGAAATATGCAACTGTTGACGAAGGTCAAGTATACCGCTTACCATACAAGTTGATCCTGCTCCAAGTGGCAGTGGCAGCAAAGTGACCCACCACGTTACGTTAAGCCTTACGTTACACTCTCACGCTCTCTTTATGCTGATTTCTCTCTCGCTATGTTTTTTGGACTATAAATTAAGAGTCCCGAGCCACAGGACCGTCAGTTCGCTGCAGACAACGCCACGAAACAGTCGCTAGCATCGCTTCCAATTTTCGTTGCTTTGTCGCCTTCGGTTCGTAGCATCGTCGCTTATCGTTGTGTGGGTGGGACGAGGGCTTGTGCTTATCAGCTCTGTGGTCTCATAGCCGTTGAAATGCCGTCGGAATCGCGGCAGTTGTACTAACTCATAGCACACTTTCACGGGTGCCAACTTATCAACAAAAATACACATTGAATTCGCCCGATACAAATATGTTTTGGATTTTACGCCGCACCGGAGCTGCAAATTTTTTCAACTCATTTAACAACAACTGCAATGCCAATGGAGGCAGTAACCACAACACGCTAGGTAAATGCGGTGGCAATCAGATTGTGCGTTAAATGAATCATTAATGACATTAATCCACTAATTTGTTAATTAACAAATGAATGTGTTCAGTGGCAAGTAATTTCCATATTGTAGCCTACATAATGCAACGACTTAACTTTCTGCTATACTTAAGTGGACCAGTGTGAAGAACCAATTTGTTATTACCTTTCCATCCAACTTCATAAAGAAATTATTGGGACTACAACTTGTAGGCAGAAACACAGTGTCATCCGCCTAGGGGACAGAATGTGGTACTTCAATGTCAAGGTACGAACGATCAGCAGTGTAAACTGTATATAAATCAGCGCCAGGGAGCACGACATACGCTCTTTTCTTCAAGAAACGAGAAAAAAGCCTCTAAAGAATTTTTTTAGAGACAATTATGGTCGCAGTTCTTCCTTAAAAGAAAAATGTTGCTGTTGTGGATTATATCAGCCTCTTTAAAAACATTGTGCTGCAAATTTAAGCATACTCTTACTAAACAAGCTGATTTTGAAATTTAATCAAGTACCAAAATCGAGATTAAGTCAATTTCTGACCTTCTAGGTGGCATTCCACTGAGGGATCAAATCGATCTCGAATAACATGATAAAATCAATCTCGTAGCTCAAGTCAAGCTCTCCCGATCTAAAATCGGGATCAAGACAAGAATTTCAGGATTGAAAAATCTGTACTCAAGTCAATCCTTTCGTACTCAAAAAATCCTGGATTTACCTACTTTTGACATCGTTTGAAATTGATTTTAGTCCGGATACTTCGTTTTCTGTACCTTTGTTACAGAGAATAAAAATCCGTGATATCCCTACTAAAATCAATGTCAGAAGTCTTTTCTCTGGTGTGCATAAGTGCAAAAACCAACACGAAATAACAAACGCTAAGTTGACAGCACCTTTGTGAATGAGTGTGTACCAGAGCTCACAAAAATCTGTCCCCACTTTCAGCGTGTCTCCAAAAAAATTTTCTGTTACAGATACAATGAACAGAGGAAACTAAAAGACAAATTCAATTATGTTTTTGCTCAAAATTATGTTATTTCTCAACCAAAGAGCGTTTTTTTCGATTCTGTTTGCTCATGATTTTCACTGAACGTTTTGCCGAAAGAAAACTTACGAAGTCCCTAGGGTCCGAACATATTCACCAACTCACACCGAATGCTTGCCGTAGTCATGCACCACTGGGTTTTAGAGAGAGACACAGTCACATTTTCGCGCTCTCTTTTTGGGGAACCCTGTTCCAAAGTGTCTTTTGCGTATTTATGTGTGCGAAGTTGCGAGTGGGCCGCCTGTGTGTGTGTCTCAGTCTACGATCTTTACATATAAACATTGCACATACATACTACAAAACAAATAACACTTTTCGAGGAATGTAATGAAGTGTTGTTCTCAGTGAGAGATCGTGTGTGCTCAGAAAAAATTGTTGAAAGGCATTTGCGCGCTCTGGTGTGTGCCCATTTGGCGTTACTGTACTAGTGAGAGAGATTTTTGTTAATTTGAAGCTACTTTGGTTTAGTTTTGAACTTGTTCTCGGTTTTGGAGATTCACTATTTCAATAAAATTTCGTACTTTAATCTTGATGCTGGAATATTTGGTTTTCAAGTAAGATCCATACTTGAAATGATCCGAATTGATACACAAATTTTAGAATTGCTTTAAGCATTTTGTAATTGTTTCAAGCACAATCAAGTACGACTCGCACTTGAAATTCCAATTCAACGGTCGAAATCAAATCAATTTTGTATACCTTTGAGTATAAGGGTATTATAACTTTGCCCAGAAATATTCATTTCCGACCCCATAATCAATACATCAGTGTTGTGAAAACGACGATAGTGTGCTCCATCGTTCGTTTGAACATCGATAGTGGATTCCATCGATAGTATTGATCTATCGTTTTTACAACACTACCGTCTGCCTGCCCGCATCAAGGCAAACCGGTCTCTAAGTTTTAAAGCTATCGAACTGAAATTTTGAACAGCGTCTTTTTTTTACTAAATTAATCTTAAATTAAACCCAAACGATGTCAGAAGACGGTCAAACCAGGATTTTTTCAAACCAAGAACGAGAAGGATTGATTTGAGTACGTATTTTGATACTGAGACTAACTTTCGAATTAAAACTCGAAACTAAAACTCATTTTGACCCCAAAAAAAGCATCTCTCAAGAACTCCATACTACATTTTTAACGATATTTCGACTATCAAACCAGCAATTTCTAGCCGGCTCGAGGTCATTCGTTAGCATACAACTGTAAAAACAGAACACAAACAACATTACAATGGACCTTGGGGTTCTGAAAACCAGTCCAGGGCCACCCCCAGCCTATGGGCATAGCCTCGAAACTGTTCGCTAATGAAGACTCTTCAATAGACTAGACCCATCAATTGAAACTCAGCAGTTACCTTCTCATGCTGGAAATGCTAAAACTGGTAATGAATTCCAAGGCAACGTTTGCTTACTTCAAACTCGAGTCAGGATCAGTTGAGTAAGTAAGTTTCAAGTAAGATCTGTACTTCAAATGAGCACTTTCGGATTGAACCAAGCATGGATTCAAGTAGAATCTAGTACGACTCGTTCTTGAAATTTCAATCCGAATGTTATACCAAAATGTCCGGCTATTACGAAAATGCAAAAAAAAAAAAAACCAAGAATAGCGAACTCTGAAGTAACGGGACATTAAAGACAAGAAAGATTTTTGCTTGAGAATGTAGATGACTATGTCGGAAAGTAAGTGCAACTTTAATTGATTGAACTGAAAACAAAAACGAATATTCGCCATCATGTTTTTGTTTTAAATAATTGTGCTGATATATTTAGTTAATTTTGCATCAAAAGTGGACATAAAACTATTAGACTAAAAAAGTTGTGAAGCTTTTAAAAGTTGAATTTTTTAACGATCTATTTATTTTTTTTTTTTCGGCTTGTTTCGATTTGAGCTTGACTCGAAATTGAAGGACGTTTCAAGATCTTTTCAAAATGCATAAGTTTATTTTGCAACGATCTGCACAAAGTTAGACTGTAAGACTGTAAGTCTAATTACAAGTTGGTGTTCGATGTGTGGTCAGAAAATTTCGCCTCATATGAGGCTGACGCTATGATATACTCAATATTGGAATTCACCAATACTTCTACGTTAAAACTAAATCATTTTTCTTCCATAAAACTTATCTAAACGATTTAGAAATGATAAATACTTTCATAAATATTATATAATATTACATGGAAAATCCATATCTAGTTTTTAAGTGCCCCTAACTAACGAACGGTGCATGTCCGAAACCCCCTCTGGAACAATTTTTTTCTTATTTCAACCTCATAAGTACAAAAACATCAAAAAATAGTTTTCATTTTCTAGATTGTTCTAAACGACACACTGTGCATCGGTCGGAAAATTTGTCTTAGTGAGAACATTTTTTTTGTCTTCAATGTTAGCGTCTCTAAACTCTGCCATTACTAATATTAATTGCATTTAAAAAGAATTGCAAAATTTTGTCCAAGTCGGATGATTTTATTATAAGGCTGAAAATTTGATTTCGACCTTCGGATCGAAATTTCAATTACGAGTCATACTATATTGTAGCTGAAACAATTAAATGCTTGCATCAATCGGTAAAAGCTGACTCGAGATGAAGTAAGTAAGGAATTCCAATGTCAAAGCGAAAGAGCGAAATGAAACTGAGTGCAAGTTCGAACTTGAGAGAGAAAATCTCTCTCACTAATACAGTTAGGCTAAATGGGTACACACACATTCACAAATTTTTCTGACAACATAAAGGTTTTCAGTGGTGTGGGCTTTTTGCACCAATGTGGCCTTGGAATTCCCAACCAGTTATGGCACTTCCAACATGAGAAGATAGCTGCTGAATTGCAGTCGATGGGGCAACTATATTGAAGATAGAATAGAGAGATTCTTTAAAAAAGAGTCCGTCCTCCATTGTGGTGTAGTTTGTGTCCTGTTTTTACAGCATTAAGCTCAAATCAATATCGATAATTTTTGTACCAATCTTTTTTTGGTAGAATTTAGTTAAATATCGATCTCTGTTTAATCTGGGGTATTCTTGAACCAAGCCGATTTCAAAATTAAATTACACCTTCTTGATTGGATCCGACTGAGGAATCAATTCGAGCTCGAATAACAAGATAAAATCAATCCCGTGTGTTGTGGAGATAAGCCTACATCGAGCTAAAGTCAAGCTCTCCGAAGTCGGGATCAAGACAAGAATTCCGGGAATGCAAAACACGTACTCAAGTAAATCCTCTAGTACTTGGTTTGAGAAAATCCTGGATTGACCGACTTCTGACATCGTTTGGGATTGATTTTAGTCCGGATATATCGTGCTTTCTTCTGTGTAGTGTGTCACTGATTGTTATCTGAAATCTGATGACAATAGGTCGGAAGAAACAATGGTTTTTGATTTTAGTGTAAGCTTTCTTTAACTCTGATATTTAATAAAAAAAAAATCATTTGCAAGTTTTTAACAACTTCTTCACAGTCGAAGCTAGCTTAACCTTCTCGATTTAGATCAAATTTGTGGAGCCAGCAACGCTACTACATACACTGTTTGAATCCAACCTTTTTCCAAGAAAAACAAAAGGATACCATTAAAAAAAAATCAGTCAAGACAGTGAATTTCAAAGAAGTTGCGACGCCCGAGACATCAACTTTAGATTAGTCCTATATATAGGTTGGCAAGCTTATTGCATTTCTTTATGGTTGATGTTGAAGGTGCAGCAGCTTCGTGCAGTTCTCTAGTAATCAAGACTGCTGCCTGAGTCTCTGCATTGAGTCTCTGCAGCTCTTTGAGCTATAAAATACCAATGGGTAACGAAATTGAAATATCCAACAGGTACTTGTTTTTATCGAAAGACTTTTTGCTCTCACTAAGATTGTGAAACAAAAACAATGCTCGCTTTAATGCAAACCATGTTATATTTATGTTTGAGAAACGCCTATTCATTCATGGGGCTAGCAAAAATTAGGCAGTGTTAGCAAAAACAAGTTAATTAAAATTCTCGAAACGACTTGTGGAGTATGTATGTATGTACTCACATGTAAATATGTATGTACCTATATAAATTTATATTGTGTGCCCTGCCATATGGAAAAAATTCAAGGCAGTTAATAGAAAGCAAACAGCATTGAGCGCCGCCAACCTACGTAATAATCATCCTTAGCAAGTGGGTGTGTGTGTGTGAATGTGGCATGGCTGTGACTGTCGACAAAAAAAAAGCACTTCAGGCCTTTGTCCCAGGACGTTTTTGTCTAAGCTTTAAGCCTCGCACCCAAAGACGTGCAACAAAACGGAAGACTTCTAGTTCTTCCTCATTTCTGTTGATTTTTCTAGCCGGAAACTGGGAATATTCCACGTACACAAAGCGTTTGTTTATTAAGAGCTTGGGCCATGTGTTCCTTTCAAAATTGAACCTTTGAAATGGATTTGGCAACATAGAAAAATAACAAAAATATGTGATATCAAACTAAATTAAAATTTATAAGCGATTTTCCATTGCTTAAATTTCTGTGTCTGTTTATTTATTATTTTAAATATTAATTTGCTTTTTAACTCATTGTTTTTGTACATCGCGATAAGTAAAGTGTGAAATGAATAAAAATGAATTATTAATTGCTTTTCCTTTCCTTTAAAAAGTTACCGTGGAAAATTATTTCACGCACATTGATTTTATTGTTCCTTGACCCAGAAGAAAATTGGGGGTTTGAGTTTACGGGTAATTGTTCTCATTTGCTTCACACTCTGAAAAAACGAATGCCAGATTTCTAGAGAAATTGGGTGTACTTAGATGAAGTAAAAAACTATTTGATATCCATATTAAAATATTTCGAATTAGCAATGAATCGAAAGCTCTAGATAACCGGTTCTTAGTTCAAGAAGAAAATTTCTCGGATTGAACAGACTTACAATGCCCAGACAAAAGAAGTATCCAAGGAAAACAAGAAAGAAAGTCGGTCAAGCCCGACTATAACATACTCTGTACCCTTAACGTCGCAGCTCGCATTTGCTCACGAGTTATACGCGCTCATCTCTATGTTTCACTCTCTCTCTCTCTTCTCTCTCTCTCACTAAGATTGCCGTTCAATAGAATGCTGTGGTGGTGGGTGGGGTGGTGTTGGGTGTTTACTGGCCGTTTTTTGCTCATAACTTGAGTATCGTTCATCCGATCTTTATCATTCCTTTAGCATATCGATAAATAATTTTATGATTTTACAAGGTATCTCTAGAAGGTACGAACGATCTATCTTCAAAACTGTAGGAGATATGACGTTTTTTCCAAATTGCGGGGGCGGGCGGGGGCGTGGCAAAAATTGAAAATAAACTTGATTTGCCTGCAAGTATAAGAAATATATGCCCCATACATGCCAAACCTCTATCTCTTACCATCTCTGAGATCTCTTCGTTCATACGGACGGACGGACGGACAGACGGACAGACGGACATGGCTATATCGAATCGGCTGTTGATGCTGATCAAGAATATATATACTTTATAGGGTCGGAAACGATTCCTTCTCCCTGTTACATACTTTTGCACGACTTTAGAATACCCTTCTTACTCTACGAGTAACGGGTATAAATACTAAACTGATAAAAGCAAGTGTCAAAATTACACTAAGAGCTCGACAATTAAAATATGGCATTGATAAGACCTTGTATCAAATTGATACTACGAAATTAGTACCAAAAAGTGTCAACCTGATACTAGTTAGTATCAATTTGATATCCTCGAAATATCATTTTAATACTTTCGGAAATATCAATTTGATACTTGGTACTAGTATTAAAGAGAATTTAATACCAAATGGTTTCAACTTGATGACTAAATAGTGTCATTTTGATGATTTTTGGTTATTTGGGTGTAGTACTTTAACACAAATCTGACATGAAAATTCCCTACTGAATATAACTTCTTTCGTTTTTATACCCTGTTCCCATTAAAAATGGGAAAATTGGATCATGATGTTGTGCAAATGTATGTAACAGCTGGAAGGAAGCATCTCCGACCCCATAAAGTACATATATTCTAGATCAGCATCAACAGCTGAGTAGATTTAGCCATGTCCGTCTGTCTGTATGAGCTCGCCGATCTCAGCGACTATAATAGATAGTGCCACAAATTTGTGCATGTGTATACCGTGTTCAGATCGAGTTTGTTTCAGATTTGGAAAATTCCCCCTTCTCCACCTTTTAACAGCGAAAATCTCAAAGACTATAATAGATAGAGCCTAAAATTTTTGCATAGAATCACCACAAAAACCATATTGAAAACCAATGAAAGATCACATTCTAGGTATACTTCGTTTTCAAATACTTGCAATTGGGACAATTTGTTCCTAGTACAGATATATGAAATAGTAATCCGATTAAAAACAAAGTTGACACCAAGGTAGTAGGACTCAAGCTATATACACTCAGAAAAAAACGGCTGGGAGAGTTCTAAATCAATTGAGATAGAATTTATAACGTTTTGTACTTAATATTTCAAGTATGATTTGTTCTTGGGATTACTTAAAATAAGTACAAAACGTTCTAGTGTCGAAAAATTACTGTTAATCTTATTAAAATGAGTACAAACGTTCTTGAATCAAGAACTATTCGTACTTACAGTAAGCCGAATAATTAAAAAAAAATTGCGTACTTACTTTAAGTACAAAATAGACACAAATGCTAGATCCAAAAAGTCTGTGAGTTAATTTAAATCGAACCTGTTCTTAAAATTCCCTCCTGGTTCTAAAACTTTGGTTATGGAGTTAGGGTAGATTTCTTACGTACAGTAAAACAATCTTGGTCTTTGGTAAATTCATTTCCTTTGGATTTTCCAAGCCTTATTTGATTAAATGCAGAGGCATATTTCAAAAGCAAGACCATTTTGTACCCATGAAATGAACTTTTGTTTTGTTTTCAGAATGTACTGCGGTTAAATTTAGAATTTATTTGACTTTATTTAAGAAAATTTTTCAATTATATTAAGAGTAAATCGGGTTGAGCTTAAGACCATTACAACCTAAGAGTATGATCAAAAAAATTTAAAAATAGTTCGAAATGTACTTTTAATATATCTATATAATATAATATTATATATAATATATAATATTTTAATTAATCTTAAATTAAGTATTTCGGGATTAAAAAAAAACGTATTTGAAATAAGAATTTTGTACTTGAATCCAGTATTTTCGTACGTACCGTACATTGAGGCCGTTTGTACTTGATTCAAGTACAAAATTCTTGATTTTTTTCTGAGTGTACGCAACTTAAGATGCCGATAGCTTAAATAACTCGGCAAATATTGAAAGTCAACATATATTTTAAAGTTTTAAAATAAGGAGACTAAAAATTTAGGATGTTGAGTTTCTCATTAATGGCAATCAAATATATAAATTTGGTGCTAATACGATCGGGGGCAGTTTTTGAATGCTTATTCAGCTATGCCCTTTAGTCAAAGGAACATACTAAACCAATGTCACAAGCTAAAGTTAATTTGTTCAATTTACCAATGACAATAGAACCTTTCAATAGAATCCACATTTGTGAATTAAATTGACTTATTTTTTTGTTATATTACAAATTACATTGGCTCGGTCTACGAATTCACAAACATTTTTTCCAATAAATGAAAAATTCAATAAAGTACATTAAAAAAGTTATCCACATGCCTAAAGCGTTTGTTGTCAAACACACACACACACACAGCCAGTCACGCATACACAAACAGTTTGTTATGCAAATGAGGAACATATGGCTGAAATATTAACCGATAATTATGAGTGCCATTTGTCATTTCAATTTGTTCGAAATGGCTTGTGGGGAAATTGTAAAACAAGCAGCGGCAATTAGACAATTGTGTGTGTAAGTCTGATCGAGAGTGGATCAATAAGTTGGCTAAGTGCTAGTATCTTAGGCTGATATACTTTTGAAATAGTCGTCAAGCTCTAGGATTCATAAATGGTGATTCGCTTAATCATGTCCAAACACTACTTCAGAAGTGATCAACGTATCCAAAGAATCCCACGACTCCGATAATGTTATTAGGCCCAGATTGTGCTGTTTAATTATTTCAGCAGGTATCGGTTATGTCAGCAGAGAAAATTTAGTTAGACATTGAACCACACTCTTACCCAGTCTACATCAAAAGATGTTGATGTTCTGGTCTCCCTTTTTCATTAAAATATATTCGATTCGATGAAACAATAACTCACGGTTGTCATATATGGAAGTCCCTTGCACCTTCACTTTTACTGTGTCCCGTTTTCTTCCGTTAAATAATAGAAAATAACTCATAGAATGAAGAAAGATCCATCTTCCATTTGATCAAAAAAATGCGTAAGACATGTGACAGAAAAGTCAGCTAAAAAAATTTGACTTTGAATCAGTTTGATATTTAGTATGAGGTCCTTTAATCGATGACAACACACGATCCACCCTTCATGAAACTCTTAGCCACCCTTGTATGTCATCATATATTGCGCACTTTGGTTGCAGGCCCCATTAGTCCAGCACTCTGATATATCATACATTTTCTTGTATACAATTTTTCCTTTATTTCATTTCTTATTTTGTTTGAAAAATTTTCTTGCTCAGCATTAAAAGAATTATTAGGCATTTATCTGGTGTATTAATAAGGCTGCTGTCTGCCGGGAGTTTTGGCTTCTTCTTCTCCTCTTATATTTAACATGATTTATATAAGTTTGCCGGCGGGGCATCATTTGTAATAATTTGTGCTGTAATTCTAAAGTACAGACCACTGGAACTTTATCTTTTTCAGATTGGATTTGGTTTTTGCTGGACCATGGACCGAAAGAAAACTTTTAAAGCGACTTTAATTTTGGGTGATAAATTTCAATCTGGACATAGAAAAGGCCACTCCCTCCCCCCACACACAAGCACACAAAACCAGCACGCGCTAAATGCTTGACTGCAAAAGTGTTGCTGCATACTTTTTGGCGCGCCACACAGTGGCCCAGACAGCTTAGCAACTAAATTGTGTTTTTGTTTGCTTCGTGGACTAGCGCTTGCTCTTATTCGCTCTCTCTCTCTCTCTGTCATTTTGGATTTCAGAATGTGCCCGAGGCTTTCGGCACTCGTATGTGTGTTTGCTTATCGCGATTTTAATATTCATGCCCGGCTTTATTTGCATTGGTTGCAGTTGCCACGCGAACACCAAAGGCAACACTAAACCGACATAAGAGTATATCTATATTTGATTAACTTTGAATTTCAGCATTATTTACAGGAGCTTGATAAGGTAGAACAAAGCATGCAATGCCAATATTCACAAAATGCAACACAGCCAAATTAAGTTCGTGCCGTATTTCTTCAGAGATTTGTTACTTGCAAATATGTATTAGATTTACATGTTCAAGACAATCAATTCGCGAATGTCATAGCTGTAGGTGCAAAATGCAATAAGCCCAAGGCTTAGGTTTAAACATTTGTTCGAAATACATGACTAAAACTATTCTACCCTGCAAAAATCGCACATTTATGCATACAGTGATTGAATTCTTATAGATGTCCAAAATGAAATTTATAAAACTTCAGCTCACAGTTACGCCCTCAACAAATAATTTCTTAAAAATACTACTTCTTCTTGTGGGGTTCCAGACTTAAGCTCCTTACATTAGCTTCTTATATTTGCAGGCGGCTCAAGTTTATTTTAAATTTTTGCCCTCTGCATCCCCCGCAATATGGAAAAACGTCTCCCACAGTTTCAAAAATTGATGGATTGATCAAGAATATACTCTGAATATACACTTTCACAGGTACAGAGTACAGACGAGATTGGCCAAGTTTTTACTTGCTAGATTTGATCCGATTCGGTTGATAAGCAGTAGAATTAAAGCATTGAATTGAGCACGAATTTATAATAAAGCTTATTACACAAGGCAACAAAATCCAACTATTTTTCGCCTCCATGAATGTTTGCCATTTTTCCACCTAATTACAAATTTGTCAGTTTTGCTAGTTTCCAAAATAAAGCGAAAAATTTGAATATTGCTTATCTGGCTGGTAGGAGAAAGCTCCTACCCAATTTAAGGGGTACTCCATAGTTTCGTACAAAAAGAAGTTCACGTTATTAATCTCGCCCAGTGCCTTGATATAAACCCCAAAAAAGAAATTCCCCATTTTTATACAAAAATTGTTCTGCTAAAATATGTAAAATATATATTCAAATGTAGTCTTCAACGAAAGTATTTTTATATTTTGATTTAAAGCTAGGTACTCAGACGCTGACATATTTTGGCGGAGCGGAAATTGTTTGATTATTTCCAGAGCCGCTCTGACAACGTCCATGCCGATAATATGCCGATACTATGCCGATACGGCTCGGCGTCGGCTCGGCATATTATCGATACTTCCGCCCCGCGTTTCCTATGATATGTTTAAAGCCCAGATTAAACAGAAACTTCGCAATGTGAAAAGAATTGTGAGAATACGAAAAAGGTTCGGTTCAAGCAATCACTAAATTATCTTCGGCTATATCACCGCCCATCAGCCTGGATAGTTCCGCCCTTTCAGCCTGAAACCTTTTACACACGAACAAGACGTGCCTGGCGTCCTCCACAGGGCCTTCTTCGCAGCATGTGCCCTGCTCGCTATCATCATGGTCGACTCTTTTCAGGTAGCTTCTAAAACAGCCGTTCCCGCTAAGAAGCTGAGTTAGGTGAAGTTCACCTCAAAATGTTTTCCAGACAGCCATGGCAATAACTTCGGGATGTTGCCACTTCTCAATGTTCCGCTGCCTCGCTTCCTGCTGATGTATAACCCTTTTAGGATGAATTGCGCCACTCAACCGTGAAGCCCTGTACCTCTCATTTGCTTCTGTGGCCAGCTCGCCCAGTGGAATCATCCCGGCAATGACCTAAGCAGCATCTTCTAACACCGTACGGTACGCAGAAGATATCCAGAGCGCACTTAGACGGTACGCCCCACTTACGCCTTTTATGTAGCTAAAGAACACCATGATAATGAAAGTCACTATGTTCCCATTCAGCTGTCAATGACACTGCCATGGTCTCGATCATGGAAGCATATTTTGTGATGATGGAGATAGAAGCAGTGTCCTTTATTTTGGGCTGCGGGAGCAGAACTTGACCACTCAGACATACTGCTATAGAGACAGAGGTAATATTCATAGCTACAGCCATCTTCCATGGACTGGAGGCGAATCATACTCCCCGGTCGTATTAAAGGAAAAACTAGGTGAATACGGTTTTAAAGGTGGCTGGTAGCAACAGTATCATCAGGAGCGGCGGGAGCACCGGAAACTACCACAGTAAGCCAAAGGAGCCACTACCATAATGGGCTGTGGAGACTTAAAGGGACTTGAGCTGCTTGGTCGTGGGCTTTAGGGCCGTTTCGTGGGCTGTGGAGGCTCGGATGGTCGAGACTCGGGTGGTGTGCATACATTGGATAAATGGCAAGATTCTCCGCCAGAAGTGATGCAGCTGCCGGTATTGAAAAGGGTCACGCCGACTTTGATCAGCTCCACTTGTTTGTCCAAATAATTGTAGTTTTGATTTTTGGTCTTCTTTGCTTTAATTTTTTAAATTGTGTGTTCAATTCTCAAAGGTAACTCTGACAACTATCAAACAAGTTTTATAATTTCCAGACAATTCATCAGCTGTTTTCAAAAAAGCGAATTGGCAGGTTCATGCTCATTACAGCGAATTGTTGGTTGCTCAGTACTCGCTCTGACAAAATTCAAGATCGGATTTCCAGAGCTATGTAAATTGATGGGCTCTGACATAATCAGTCAGCGTCTGAGTAAAACCCTCAATACATATAATAGTAGTTTCAGTTTTTGTGATTTATAGGTAGCTATTTCAGCCTAGTACTGAGGAAGTGTTGCAGCTGAGATGCTGAGTTCTTTTTCGCTGTTTCACTTGGCTACTAGAAGGCAAATTTTATTCTGACAAAAATAACAAAATAATTACTGGTCTGTCTTTTCCAAATTGGCTCCAACGCGTTCGTCAAACACTTTTGGTGGTTCAATTTTTCCCTCAAATCAAATTTGACAAGGAATAAATGACAGCGCAATATTTCTTCAAGAAATATAAGCTATTCAATACAATCCACACGATTCATTGATATGGCAACTCTCGAAATTCCTATTGTATCCAGCATTAGCGGATCTGAACCGAGTTAGCGCAACATAATTAGGCGTTATTCGAAATTTTGACTGAACAACCCTACAGCTCCGGTTTTTTTAGAACCTACCACAAACGGGGAGGCAAAATCCGGAACCATTGAACCACCTTTTCTTTGCCGTACTTTGTTATGCGCTACAACAACAACTGCAACGGCATTTGTCATCTATTCAATAAAAAAAAAACCGTTTGCCAATATCAATTATAATTTTTATGTAATTTACTTTTTGCCGAGGCTTTACAAAAATGGGCCCTAAGGGTATTAGCCCTACCATTAAGTGGTAAAGTTATAGCCACAAAAATTCGCATTATTCACTTTAATTTATAAAGACAAATTTTCCCATTTAGGAAAAGTCATGGCAATCTTTAGAACATTTTTAAAAAACTTCGGTTTATTGATACAACATTTTTCATTGTTCAACAGATTGCAATGACTTTTCCGAAATGGGAGAAAATATGGTTACAAATTTAAGCGAAAAAACTCGTTTTAAAATGGTTGTAACTTTACCATTAAATTATATATATACACCCAGGGCCAAAAAAAACCGCAATCTAACATTTTATGCATTTGTGACCTTTTCTAGCCTGGGGTAATATAAATTATTTGAATTGTATCTGGAGCCATCCTCTTTTCCTGTGTTGTGGAAGGAATCTTTTATCATTCCTCTCCATAAAAAAGGTAATAACTCTGATGTTGGGAATTATAGGAGTATTTCAAAGTCGTCTGGAATTCCTTAAGCTTTTGAGACTGTTTACAGTTGTGAACAAACGCAATTTTTTCGAACCTAGAGCCAGCCAACTCACTAATTAAACATTAGAAAGGTCGCCAAATAAACTACAGAACTATTTAAGAGACGGCACGCTCTCTTTTTTGTAAACGAAACTAACAAAAGTTTCAAGAAACAACGCAAAAAACGCTTTTTTGAATGCTTAGCATTTCAAAATTAACGGGCACTTCTAAGCTCGCTCAAAAGATCAAGCTTTTGCACTTAGAAAGTTCAGCCCTAAGCTTAAGCATTACCACCAGAAAGTTGAAAGCACTCATTGCTTGTCTATTTTTGCTTTCATTGCTTTTAGCAGTTCCCAACTGATCTAAGCAATGATTGTATGGAGAGGCAGTTGGCAATCATGCTTTCTTCAGTGAAACGCCTACTGAAGAGTTGTTAGGGATAACGATGAAACAGTTCTGTATAGGCAACCAGCTCTTTTTGGTGGTACAATGCATAAGTTGTTTACAGTTGTGAACAAACGCAACTTTTTCGGACCTAGAGCCAGCCAACTCAAGGCGAATTTAACAAGGTGGCAGCTACGTCGACGTCGCCCTCTTTGCTGTTGCCTTACGCAAGGCGTATTTAACACTCGCTCTCTTTCTTTCGATTGCTCTCATTTTTCGTAAGGCAACGCGACGTCGACGCTGCTGCCACCTTGTTAAATTCGCCAACTCACTAATTTTGAGAGAAATTTGACATCTCGACTGCAAGATTTATGTAGTTCCAGTATTTTACCCTATCAACATGGATTTGTGAAGCGTCGATCTACCACCACTAACTTATTAAAGCTTACATCATTAGTCATCAAAGGGTTCTTATGTAAGATGCAAACTGAGGTAATTTATACTGATTTTAGTAAGGCTTTCGATTCCGTTAATCACTCCTTGTTGCTTCAAAAACTGAGTTCAATTGGTTTTCCAGCTAACCTTCCGGATTGGGTCTCTGATTACCTAAGTTGTAGGACACAAAAAGTTATATTTTGTTATTCATATTCTAACTAATCCAGGTTACCTCTAGAGTACCCCCAAGGTATTCACTTGGGTCCTTTGCTTTTTACTCTCTTCATAAATGATCTTCCGTCAGTCTTGACTCACTCTCGTGTGCTTATGTACGCCGATGATGTGAAACTATGTTCAACATATAATGATTTGGTTTCCCGCTATAATTTGCAAGCTGACTTGGATGCATTTCAGTCTTTGTGTAAAGATAATCTATTATGCCTTAACAGTTCCAAGTGTAAGGATCTGACATTTTACAGAAGCTTGCCAGAATTCTTCACTTATATGCTTGATAATGTCTCACTTGAGTGCTTAAATGATTCAGCCAATGAGGTAAATAGTCTAAGGGTATTTCTTGATCACCGACTTAAATTTGACTCTCATGTTACTGTTACTGTTGTAAGGTCAGGAGTGTTCTTGGGTTTATTAAGCGCTGGTCGAAGGAACTTGACGATCCCCATACGACGAAGATTTTGTACACTTCTCTTGTCCGTCCGATTTTCTCGAGTACGGATCATGTGTGTGGTCTCCGCAATATATGACCCATCAAGATAGAATTGAATCTGCGCAAAAACAGTTTTTATGGTTTGCTCTTCGTGGCTTAAGCTGGAATCGTGAGGTCCGTTTACCATTGTACTCTAGTTGTCTTCTTTTGAGTTTAGAGTTATGCTTGGAGTAATCTTTAAACTTAGACTAACAAATGGTGAAATCGACTCATCTGAGTTGGTTGGCCAAAATAACCTCAACGTTCCTATTAGACCGACTCGTAATTTTATCCCCCTATCACTGAATCGTTTTACTACTAACTATGCCTTGCATGAACCGTTTCGTGTTCTCTGTGCTGATTACAACAAACTCTACCAAATAATCAACTCGGAAGCTTCTCTTCCTGCCTTAAAAACTACTATTTTAACTTATTTAGCCCGTTGTTAACATTACTTTATGTTTTTCCTTCTCGATTTCATGTCACATGTTAGTGGCTCCGCATCTCGGACGGTTGGGCGGGAGACGCTCTGCTATTTTACCTGCGGTTCGCTCGTAACAAGCCTCGGCTTGGTGTCGCATGGGCCACTTTAACCTAATGCGCATTGTACGTCAACGTCCATCAAAAGAAAAAATAATAAAAAAAAAGTGTATTATAATACATATTCTTGATCAGCATAACGAGCTGAGTCGACTAAGCTTTGTCCGTCCGTCTGTATGTTTCTACGCGAACTAGTCCCTCAGTTTTGAAGCTATTGAGCTGAAATTTTTTACAGCGTTTACTTTTAACGTTTTCATATTCTAAACTTAAAAAAAAAGTCTGAATTATCGTGGTGTTATCATTAGTGTATAGAAAATAAAGTAACTCATTGGAAAAAATTTAGTTTTGGTTGAAAACAGTCGTTTCTATAATTAAATAGAATTTTTTTTCTGTTATTTGATCATATATTTTAATAACAACTGTTTTCTAATTATATATCTGTGATATTCAATAATTTTTGATGAACTTAGAAAAAATAATATAGATCTATTTCAAATAAATGGGGCGGCGCACTTAATATTTCGTGCGTAACTTCGGTGTTTTTGCTCGGATCTCGGAACTTGGTTTTACTTTTAAAGAGTGATATTGTGATTGTAACTATACATATTTATATATTTCCTCATGACAGATTTCATGCATCTTCATTTATGATCAAAATAACTGGTCTCATTTCCTTAATTAGTCAAGTTACATAAATGGCTCATTTGAAACAATAAATATTTAAGTTTCCATTCCCGCAATTACCTTTCAAAGCCGCATTTCAGATTTTTTAATTAAACATTTAAAATTCCCTTTAACCAATTGCCCATATGTGTGCTGTTACATTTGCGAATTGCTTAACTCCGCTTGCAATTAAAGGCCACCACAGAGTCAAGCCCACATAATGAGCTGCTAATGAGACCACGAGAAGTGAGCGTTGGCCCAAGGCAATGTCAGCAACATAAATATAGGCCATAAATAAAGGTTTTATAGAATTTCACTGGCAACAACTATTTATTGCAATTCTCAAACAATGCCCACAATAAATCTCATTTTATCACTTCAGACAAAAAAAAACAATCAACAACAAAACGAACTTTTGGTCCACAAGGCGCAGGTTTCTGAACACGAAAGCGATACAAAAGGCACCATAAATCCTCAGCCTGCACTCAAGAACACTTTTCGTTAAATTTCAAAAAGTTTGCGCAAGTCATTGTCGAAGAGAACATATGGGCAAACGAAAAAGAAAAAGTATTTTGCGGCATGTGTGGAGGGTGATAATTGCTTGCATAACATTCGGGAGGGACTACTTCTATGAATATCGGTAAAGAGTTGGCAGACTGCTAATGATTTAAAAATCCTTTAAATATAACGAAATAAATAAACTTGAACTAAAGTGTTGACTTTCGTTAAAAATTTCATATAGTTCGTATGAAAGCAGGTTCAAATTGATTTAAAGGCAAGACTGACGTATAAATATCCACCTTTATAAATATATGGTGTTATATGGTGTATACAATTTATGCGGAATGTTTTTTTGCGTAAATGACATAAGATATGCACATTTATTATTCTTTTGGTATCCCCCGTCGTGTAGTGCCATGTAAATTGGATTCTAAAATTTAATCATATGCCGAATATACATGTGTACAATATAATGAAATTTCGTTCAGATCTTATACAGATTATTCACGCATAGATTAAATTGCAAGAACCATGGCCGCAAACCGATTTTGAACCAAACCGGTTCGAACTCGGAACTCCGGCATATTTTTACTGTGAACCAAACCCTGAACTGAAATACCCTGAATAGATGAACCCGAACCCATTCCGAACCCATATGCGCCAATCTAACTAACTCGGTGCATGCTACTGCAGAAACATGTCACCCGAATTGTCCAGCAACAAAAGTACATACATTCATACAAACTGAAGTGTGTGCCACAGGCAGCGTTGCCAATTTAGCTATTTTTTCCACCAGATATAGCTATTTTGTAAGCTCGAAAGCCGGAAACTATTTAGTTATGCCGGTGCCAGCAATTCTAGCTAATTATTTGACATTGTTTAGCTATTTTAAATTAATCTCTGTTAAGTTTTAGCATTTTTAACAGTCGATATTTGGTGGAAAAAATAGCTAAATTGACAACACTAACCACGCGCCAAAAACTGGAAAACATATATGCATTTTTGATCAAATCATTATGAAAAAAAGTTACAAGTGTAGCGAACAAACACAAATCGATGCTCAATTTTGTGAGTGAAAGACTGATAAAAGTGCTTACGAGAAAGCATAATTAATATTTTGCAGTTTTGAAAAAATATGTCTGTACATATCTACATTCATGCACACAAACATTGTGTCAGTTATCTAGACTGCTCGATAATTGGCATAAATGTTCGAATTCTTTTAGAGGGCGGACTGAAGATTTATACACTAGCAATGAAGGAAGTCCATATCCAGCACACGAGCGCCAATCTCAAGTCATTTATAATCGATAAGAACTAGAAAGCTGAAACGTGGATAGTAGTTTTTTTTGTGGTGAAAGTGACCACTATGTACTTTGGAAAACTAAACGTCCGGATGTGAGACACATTTGCACAAAACAGCATGGAAATAATTTTTTTTTATCGATCGGGTAAGAATGGACTTATACTCGGTAGTCTAAGTATGCAAAACTGTAAGATTTGGAAAATAGACAATTGGTAGGATATCGGGCAGCATTCGCAAATGCTAATAGCTTGGTCATTTATTCAAAGATTTTGACATCTTATAAACGCTACCATCAAAAACGAAAGTATGTTTTTCCAATTTCGACCCTAGGACTTAAAGCTTAGTGCTTAGACAAACTAAATCGATTACGAAGGGTGCTGCAAGTAAAAGTGCTGCAATCGAGTACCCCGACTGCAAAATACCCTGTTGAAAGTAATGTTGTTGTTGCTCGGATCTTATTGTGGTCTTCAGAATTCAATCTTAAAAATATAGGCTCTTACAGTTTTCCGCGGTTCAAAGGAGGAGGAGGAAGAATTTTCCAAATCTGAAACATACTTGTTTTGGGTACGATATACACCTACAACCTTGCAAAAACTTGTGGCTTATCTTATAGTCTCTGAGATCGACGCGTTCATACAGACAGACAGACGGACATGGCTAAATCGACTCGGCTCTTGATGCTGATCAAGAATATATATACTTTATAGATTCGGAGAAGCTTTCTGCTGGCTCTTACATACAATTGCACAACTTCATGATCCCCTTTTAACATTGTTAATGGGAACAGAGTATAAAAAGGGTGTCGGATAGCTTTTGCAAAATTACGACAGGCCTCATACGCTCGGTCGCACTCAGACAAACTAAAATTTCCGTTCTTGCCCGTCGGAAAGCTCATGACGCCGCTAACTTGACAGGTACAGGCGCTAACTTGACAGCCACAATCATCTGCTTCAAGTCCGATGTGGTATGGGCAGAAAAATAGTTTGTAATTTTTCCGACACCTACCTGTCGGAATGTCAGCAGCAAAAGTTCGACAAAAGTCATCGATTGGCGTAATTTGAAAAAAAAAAAAACGGTAAGATTTTGCATTGCCCATGACTTCTGCATTCTATATATCCTTCAAATATCTCTGAATATTTAAAAAATACAATTAACAAAATTCATTTGCAAGCAGATCAGCGCTGTGTGACCGTTTCACATTTGGTGGTATTTTGATGTAGTTCGTCCAATCTTTATCATTCCGCAAATTGATTAATAATCGTAATAACTAAATATCTCTAGAAGGTACGAAACCATCTATCTATAAAACTGTGGGAGACATAACGTTTTTTCCAAAATTGCGGGGGCGGCAGGGGGCGTGGCAAAAATAAACTTGATCTGCCTGCAAGTACAAGAAGTATTTCAAACTTCAATCTCTTACCATCTCTGAGATCTGTGCATTCATACAGTCGGACAAGCCTTTACAGAATCGGCTGTTGTTGCTGATCAAGAAAATATATATACTTTATAAGGCCGGATTTGATTTCTTCTCCCTGTTACATACTTTTCCACAATCTTAATATACTCTGTGTACCTTTGGCACCCTGTGTACAATTAGTTCAATAAAATATGGCGTCCTACATAAATTTTTGTGAATTTCAGATGCAATAAAGTTACAACCAAATGTGGAAATTGTAAGTTTGGAGGAAATGTACCTAAGCCTCGCCGATTAAATTCTGCTATTGAAAAACCAACTGAGTATTCTATTACATATATTTTGACCAAAAATCATCACCTTAGCTTTATTAATATGACTTAAAGGTGCTTGAGAAGAAACATTATAAACAAAATTTTGAATTTAGCGCTCTATCACACCGGAAACACTCAATCAATTTGAATGAACTCTCATTCCTAATCAAACAACAAAACGAAACTGAGCCAATATGCGACGCGTCGAATTTTGAGGCAAAATTGTTTCGCGCATAACTTGGGTGTTTTCTGACGGATCTTGTTGTGCTTTTCAAAAAAAAATTGACATTTGGCCTAAGCCAATGTTTATATCGTCTTAAGATGCTAACTTTCAAATTCCACCGCTGACGGTTAAAGTAGAGAGGACGGAAATTTTCCACATCAAAAACCAACTTGAACTGTGGCTAAATCTTTGGTAGTCTCTGATTCTAGGTGTAGAAACAGACAGACGAACAGACGGAAATGGCAATATGTATCTCAATAATCTCTAGCAGAATTTTCGTGACTTGGCATTCATGATCGTGCGATTTGACACTTTCAGACCTTTACTTTTAGGGTTTTCTGAATTTCAGAGTCTATACCAATCAGCCCCAATCGACCGAATTTCATTAAGTCAACATAACTCAGGACTACGCTCAAACTCAACGGCAGTCATTGAAAATAGTTCCACTCGATTCCGTCCTATCTTCTGCGTGTTACACATCATTTTCAGAAACTTTCTACACCCTTTTTTGCCTATGATTATTCATTATAAAAAGCAGATTCGGGCTATTATAAGGAGAAATTCGACAGAATTTTCCACAAATTTTGTTCTTATTCTCCCGCTTTAAAATTGTTAGAAAGAAATCCGCGATTCGTCTCTATGTAAGCGAAATATATCTTTAATATTTCATAAACGCCTTGGAATACTTGGCTTATTAAATTTTTACATTTTTTCCCCCGACAGACAAATATGTGAAGCGTCCGCCGCGGAAGGCATACGGAAGGCTAAGTGCTGAGGCGGATGATGCCGTGTCACTTAACCATAAAATCGATGATCCATTCGACGAGCTAGACGATTTTGAAATGCTTCGAGGTAATTCCAACAATCACAAATACAACAACAACTCCAACGGCAATTCCAATGTCGAGGCTAAAGCCAACGGCAATGCCAACGGCAACGGGATTGGGAGCGGGATTGGGAATGCCAATAGAAATTTGTCACTTCTACCCTGCACCGAGGCCGATTGTCAGGGCAATTTTGCGGTAGAGAGCGCTCTGTGCGATTTGGGCTTGTGCCAGGCCAAAGCCAAAACATCAAAGGAGCTGTTGGCAGGTGGTGGCCATTCAGCCACATCCACGTCAAAGGAGATTAACGAGAACACAATAAGTCGACTGCATGCCCTGGCCATGGCTGCTGACGATGATGATGATGACTACGGTGAGTGCCAACATAATGGTAAATTGATGACAATTATGAAGGTTGTTGGAATTTTCAGATGAATCGCTGACCTGCAATGTGTGCGACCGCGCTTTCCATTGTCACCGTCAATTGGCCTCGCATCAGCAGAAGAAGCGACACTTTGGGTAAAAGGAAATGCACTAAGTTGGTGGTGATGTTCATAGACTCACTCTTGGCCTTCTCTCCATGCAGGTGCAGTGGCTGCGATAGCTTGTTCCCTTCTTTGATGCTGCTGGAGCATCACAAGGAGGAATTTGAACACTGGAGCGATGAGGAGATGATGGGACGACGCAATTGTTGTCGTCGAAATCGCTGCGATGATGACTATTTCACCGACACCGACTCCTTTATCAGTGATGCGGAAAGCGAGGATCTGGAGAGGCTGTTGTAAGGGGCGCCCAGGGAAAGCAGTCGAACGGAATTGCTGTAAGCAAAGAAGCGTGTAATTGGTAGGTTTTCACCCTCAATCAGCACTAATTAAATATCACATTTCCAATTCTGTTTCAATTTCCAGTCAAAGGCAAAAGAGCTTAAGGTGAATTTTGTAGGGCGTCCTGCAGTGGCGTCAATTGATGAATGGACAATCGGCCGGCACGCGCCGTGCGAGGGATTGGAAGATTGACACGAGGGCGGCCTAATGATAACAAATGACCCGAAAACCCCGGCTTTAACCCAGCCACAAATCTACCTAAACAAATACTTGTAGTCTTAAAGAAGATGCATGTAAAAAACCATAGAGTATGTATTGTATTTTCAACCAAGTTCAACCCCTGACCCCTAGGCAAGGTCTAAAAACAAACAAAATACATTTGCCAATTTAAATGTGTGTAAAGAGCTAATGGAACCCCAAAGAATTCCCAAAATGAATATCATATCATTCAATGCATATGTAAAAACGATTTATGGTAAAAAAAAAGTATTTTTCAATAAAGAAAACTGTGTATTATAAATGAAAGTCTCCGCCACAAATTAAAAATGCGCATAAATTTGTAATAATTTGGCGGGCGCAATTAAAACCAAATTAAATCACAGACAAACACCCCGAACTAAAGGCCCTACGGACTTTTCCTCAAATTGTTCAGCAAGTGAGTTGATTTTTTTTTTTTTGTGTATTCTTTGTTGTAAGGGGGGGGCCTCATTAAAAACTTGACTGTAGTGATGGGGGGCGGAACGGAAGAAGAAAGAAAGGCCAAAGCATCGGCAAGGGAAATAATCGCCCAGGCCACATCGAGAAAGTTGGCCAACAATACACCAGGGTGTTTGTGTGCCGCAAGTGGGTGAGTAAAGAGCAACGCAAAGTTATGCTTTCTCTGGAAAATTCTACCAGCCTCCAATAATTTGAAGTGATAAGTATTTACTGATGATGCGAAAACTCCCACCAGAAATTCTGCAATGTAAACAAATTTTAAGGCGGGCTGGGTGTTGAAGCTTCATAATTGTGTGGTATATATGCAAAGGCATGCCCAAAGGAGACTTTGTTCATTTACTAAAAAAAATAGAGAGGAAAGCTAACTTGGGCTCTGCTGAAGTTTATAAACCCTTGCAGCTGGCTGAGTGATTTACCAAACTCAGCAATAGATGACGCCACGACTTTGAGCATTTGAATTCAGTGTCAGAGCACAGCTAAAAAAAATATAAAACGGGATTTGCAAACTTAAAAGATTCGAAACAAAAAATCCGGAAGACGAAAAGTGATCAATTTGCCGAGGAAGACTAGTAACGTTTAACACAAGCAAGACAACTTATCGTTTTGCAATATGAGCTGCTCGCTCCAAACGAAACCATTACAAGGGAGCTCGTTCTACAGCAATTGAGCCATGTGATTAACCGACAACCGGCCACAGCATAAGGAAATTAGGGTAAATGTTTACTTTAAGGTAAGTAGCTCCTAAAATTCGCGAATTAATTTACCTCGATGGACCGCGAATAATGAAGAATTTACGTACAGAAATTAATTGGCGGTTGACCATGGTTCTCTTGCAATTTTAATTTCAAAGTTTGCAATTTTGCCCATACAAATAAGTGCTCGACCACATATTCCTTTGAAATAAATGTCAATATATGTAGTTTAATTTACATTAAAAGTGGACTCTTTATAAAAATGCGCTGCACCGATTGCCGGTATTCGATAAAGAAATTCATATCGCTAAGCACGGGGGAGTTTTTATGGGAACACGATGTTCCAGCGAAGGACTTCAAATGCCCATGCATTTTCGAATCGAGTCGAGGCCGATTCAGTTGCACCGCTATGTTTGAAGAAAAGAACGCGAAGAAGAAGAAGCAAAAGATAAAGGATCAATGCAAATTCTTTTATTGACGGGTCCCATCTGAGCATTGATGAAATTGTCCATTTTATTATTCTCGATGTTATTCGTATCAGAAATGAAGTGCAGTTCATCCAAGATAAACTGTACTGGTCCTGTAGCACCATCATAGGCTGGCGAAGCTTCCTACGGGAGGTGTACCTGTATTGGGCTGTACGCGCCAGCATTGAAAAAATAGGAGGTCCCGGCCATATAGTTGAAATCGACGAAACCATAATTGGTCATCGTAAATACACTTTTGGGCGCCTGGTAGAAGGCCAGTGGGTGTTTGCGGAGTGGATCGTGGCACTAGGGATTTCTTCGTGGTGCCCGTCGAATCCATTTCCATAAGACGTATTCTTCGCATCCTTAAAGAATCCTCGAGATTGTCTTGGCCATTGGGTGGATGTACAACCCCAAGTATGAGAAGGTTAATAATGAAGACATTCATTTCTCTGAGGTAAGCGTTGAATATGCAACTTAATTTTGAGAAATTAGCCAATATTTTTCGCGCTTTTTTTAAATAAACATTTTCACCTCACATAATATTGATTCATAGGAGGCTGAACCCACTAAAAGAAACACTTTCTGGGGCGTGAGTGGAATAAGCCTCCTTGGAAAACTACGTTAAAAAGAAACGCGCCTTGAATTTCTGATTTATCAGGCTTCACACGATCTCAGTCAAACTTCGAAACGAATCAAAATACTTTGTGCAGTGTACTTAGGTGTACATTGAACATTGAATTTGTAATACATTACAAATTAATATCTTCGACTGCAAGTACTGTGACCGAGCTAACTTCGTCTGTACTGAAGTTTTTATACACTTGCAAGTGCTGTTTTTAAAATGTCACAGTTTAAGACCGCTTACATAAAAACGTATTTTATTTTTTTTTTTTAAATAATAGAATCCATTTTTATTTAAACCGTTATATGTAATCTTATATTTGAGAAAGATTACATATAATGGTTTAAGGCCTGTATCCAGCACTGCGGAAAATTCCTGCCAGGAATTTGCTAGATATTTCTTGTGTGTGTGGAACATAACTTAAGCAGGGTGACCATGCACCTAAAAGGAGCAAGGTCACTCTGATTAATCAGCTGTTAAGCACTGTTAATTATTTGAATTTAAGTAAATGTAAAGAAAATAAAAATTATATATTCCGGGTGAAGCATGCATCGCGGAGTATGTGCTACTTTATTCTATACTAGAGGATGATAGGCCGATAGCTGACCATGACACGTTGCCCGGATGGCGCAAAACATTAATGCAGCATGTTGTTATCTGCACAACTTTAAAAATGATAGCAATCATCTTCAAAGTAGTATGACTTCTCGGTTGGTCGCCAATTAAATGAAGTCATTCATTACAAGATACAAGATTACCTAAATACATTCGGATTAATATTAAGGATTTTGTCAACTCAGTGGCCGGATCAGTACCTTGGCTTAGGTCGATGCAGCTCGAACATAGCCGTTAATCCTTCAAAGAGTCAACACGATCGCTAAGAGACCCGGATAAGTTGCTCGAGTGCGGCTCTGGACCACCGCTTGACCAGGAAAGTCCATGTGACTACAGTTGCAGCTAAGCTCCTCAAGCCTCTTAGCGGTATTTCGTTGAGATCCAAAATCCTTGATCATCATGCTTTACTGGAACAGGGGATCCCAGTATGGGGTACGTCATGCTCGACTACCCTCAATACTCTAGAGTCTTTAATGTGTCCCTGGTCCCTGGTATGTGAGGCATACAACTAAATACCGCGATTTAGACACTTTGCCATTAAGAGCCCAAATCAATTTGTATGCACACCATGCAGGTATCATGACCGACTGGGGTCCCACTCCATAGACTTGCCTCCGATCTGGCGACAAACAGAAGTCATCTCAACCTACGACATCCCATCGACCTTTGTGTCCCTGGAGGGCATCTCTCGGGCCGCCTCAGCAATTTGGCATAAGTGGCTCCTTGGCACCATCTCCTACCAATCTTTGCACGCTGCTGGTTCCGCAGCAAGAAAGCTTATAACAAAAACAAAAAAGCATTCCCCCCAAATTTTCGCTCATCACGTCCAAAATAATTGTAAACAATATATTCCTGAGCTGAGTATCACTTGTTCTCTCGATCCACAAGCGCTATCGATAGGACAATTATCGATAAGAAACTGTGGGTTTCGTTCATGTTGCTGGATACTCAAGCAACGAAAAGGTAAACTAAAAATTCCTGGCACAGTTTTTTTTATATGAAGTTTGCCAGGAATTTTTAGTTTCCGCGGTGCTGGATACCCGGCTTTAAAGTAAAATGGATTCCATTATTTAAAAAACAAAAAAACATAAAAATCATACATTTTCGATCGGCCCTGTGGCAGCCTTAAGGTAGACTCATTCGATTTCGACCAAATTTTGCAAGCATATAAAAGTAGTAATCAGCGAGTTTAAGGACGCTAAGATTAAAAACAAAACAAATTTCATACTAAGACCCATTTTCGACCGATCGGTTTTATGGCAACCATAAGATATAGTCACCCGATGTCGATCAACTTTTTCAAATTAGTTTGAAAGCGTTTAATATTAATTTTGACCAACCTTAATAACGATTTACTTAACAAAAAAAAGGTTTTTTCACTAAAACCCATTTTCCGCCCGATCGGTCCTATGGCAGCTGTATGATATAGTCATCCGATTTTGACCAAAATTTGCATATCTGTTTGAAAGCATATAATATTAATATGGAAAACAAAAAAGTTTTTCTCACTAAGACCCACTTTTTGACCGATGGTTCCTATGGCAGCTATAAGATATAGTCATCCGATCCGGTCGATTCCGACAGTAAAAAGAAGACTTTGTGCAGAATTTCAGCTCAACAGCTTTAAAACTGAGAGACTTGTTTGCGTAGAAACAGACGGACGGACAAAGCTCAATCGACTCAGCTCGTCGCCCTGATCAAGAATATATATAGTTTATGGGGTCGGAAATGAATATTTCTATGCGTTGCAAACTCCTGGATAAAATTATAGTACCCTTTGCAAGGGTATAATGAATTACGCGTAAGTATGAATGTATACTTATGTACATAGATAGGCAAAGAAGTGCACTCGAAAAACAACTCGCCCATTTTCGCCCTAATTTTTGGAAAATCGCCCTAAAAAAAGGGCGGGACCTCTCACAAATGCTGAACTCGCGCGGACGGACGCCTTAGCCCACTCGGCTATTTGCCTTAAACAAGACGTAGCGTCAAAACCATAGTTAAGAAAGTACGCAGTTGGACGAGGCCTGGGATCAAGTCACCGAAGCAGCATTTTTTCTTTTTTATTTTTATATTCTTTTAGAAAAACTTAGCAAATCTTTTCAATCTATACTAAAGTATAAAAATAATTGCAATGTTTTTAATTAATACTTATACCATTTTGTCTAGCTCTGCCCCTACTGAAAGACTTTTTAGCTGTAGAGGCCAAATACATACACCAAAAAGAAATAGAATAGCTGACGAAATATTCGAAACTCTTGTTATATTAAAAAGGTGAGATGGTAAATGAGAAAATTTTAATAAAATAACACATGAAATTAAATATTATCATTTTAGGCCTTATATTTGGATTTAAGCCCGTACAGTTCATATTTATTACTAATATAAATTGATGAACCATGCTTTTTAATATAAAAGTACCTTTTTAGTACTTTTAGCTTTACCTAGGTACTGGGAATTCCGAATACCTTTCACCTTACCTAGGTATATTTTTTTACATTTACCTTGTACCTTACCTAGGTAAGCAAATTGGGTACCTTTCCTATCAGTGAATATAAGTCAAAATCGAACTATTGAATCAGCAGCCAGCAAAAATCGGGCAAAATAATTAATGTCTGTGTTTCGCGAGTATTTCGCCAGTTACTAAATATCTAGCTTACGTTAATTATTTTTAAGCTACATATTATCTACATGTGATTAGTGTTTTTACAAACACTCCTCATTTATTTACATACAAAAGAATGTAGATTGCACAGTTCGACGCTTTACAGAACTACTTTTTTGCAGCTCTAAGCTTGACAAAATTTGACAGCAATTTCATAATAAAAATCCTGAAGCGAAATTCCTCATGAAATGCAAAATAAATTTTTTAGTACAAACAAAACATCCCGTACATCAGTATTTTGGCTTTGATTCACAAAAAAAAACGAGCTCGAGCAAGAAATGCAACGAGCAAATGACTGGCAAGCATTCCAACAGACAGCATCTGATAACAAGATTTGTCCAACCGTCTCCGGTTAATCACGCAGCGCAAGTACATATGACAAAAAATAGTTTGATGGATGCCTGCGTTGAAATTGTGACCAAGAATGGAAGGCCTCTTAAAGCCCTGGAGGATAGTGGGTATAAAAAAATTATTGGTACATATGGCTTATGAAATTGCTTTAGTCTTTACATTTATATGCGTGTGTGTACAGCCATACACGTAGCAAGTACAAACGTATACGTTTTCGCAATGTGGATATGAAAATTCATTTATTTACAATGTACATACATGTGTTTACTTCAGCGGTTAACCTGTATTCATAAACAGAATATAGAAACACAAACAAATGTACATAACATTAGATAAGTAAACGTATGTATTTAATTTATTTGATATATTTTCAGAATGTCCTTTATAAAAGTTGATTGCGTGAGCTGACTGGATCGGACAATTATTGGAATTAACTCCCAATACTGGGAAAAGGACAATATTAAAGTCATCACACTGGCCATGAAGGAAGTGCACATTCAACATTCCAGTATCAACTTAACAAACACAATTTTTGAAATTTTCCAGTCATTCGAAGTATCTTTGGATCAAATTAATACAATACCGATTCTGAAGACGAAAGTGTTGAGCATAGTTTGGAAAAAACATTCCAGTATCAACTTAACAAACACAATTTTGAAAATTTTCTAGTCATTCCAAGTATCTTTGGATCAAATTTATACGATACGGATTCTGAAGACGAAAGTGTGGATCATAGTTTGGAAAAATTCTTTGATGAATCACAACAATCTCAGAATTGAAAAGTCGATATATCTAATGATTTCATAACAACAATAAGATGTGCTGCGCACACATTAAATCTGGCGCTTGCGATTTGCTAAAAAATATGTCGAAAATACGTAGAAAGGCAAGAGTTGTTGTGAAAAAGCTAAGAACACCAACCTTATTAAATTTTCTAAAGAACCAAAATTTGAGTAAGCCAACTCTTGATTGTGTTATCAGTTGGGGGTCAACATACATAATGTTCACACGATTACTGGAGCTTAAAGATTTTTGCTGCGAAAGTTCCCAGAATATTAAAGATCTTTTTAAAGATCTTTTGGCTTGAAATTGGAAACCAATTTCTAAAAATGAACATAACTGCTAGTGATTTTTTTTATGCCTGGCAGGCCATAATCATTAAGTCTGAAAAAATGGGCGGACGTCACAGCTTTTTATTTGTGAATGCGTTGGAAAAAAGGGTGCTTCATTATTATCAAATCCGCATATTCTTGCATGCGTTTTCTTAGATCTCAGGTATCAACCCTTGCTATCAGAAGAAGAAAAAAGATAGCTGAAACTCATTTAATGTCAATATACAACATAATCCAAAACGTTAATGAAAGCATAACGGATAATTCTGTGAACTCGATAAGTGAAGACGATGTGGAAATGCTTGCCAAACAGATCAATAACAGGGATTCAATTCCAGCAAAATGTAAAATATCTGTTGTTAATTGCATCGAAACGGTTACCTATAGATTAAGATATTTTTAAATACTGAAATATTTATCAGGAAAATCAACTTAAGCAAATAGCTCGAATCGTTCTAGCATTTCCAGCCACACAGAACAAGCAATACACTAAAATTTATTTGATCAAGAGCCAATATCGATGAAAATATACTAGAAAATATATATTATTATTAAATCTTAACTAAAATTCCATTATATTGAAGCTAATTTAAGATTTTAAAATTAATATATTTCCTGTTGTTTTGAAATCCAACCAATCAATTGGAAATATCTTCATGAAATGACTCAGTCTTAAAGATCTCGCAATGATATAAAAGTAAATGTTGATGTCAAAAATGAAATGTTTATTATATTATATAATAACTGAAAACGTAATGATATGTTAATGAATAATCTGACTACATGTTTCTTAAGTTTGTTAAATGAAAACTCGAACCGAACCGAACCGAAACCGCGGTTCAGTAAGCCCCAAAAACCATGCAATGAACCAAACCGGCGGTTCCAAAACTGTGTGAACCACTGCACAGTGGGCGAAATGACCAATTTAGCGAAACGAAATCAATATCTTCCAAAGTCAATGAGATAATCGCAACCTGTTTTTTACACTCTGTACCAAAGGTACACAGAGTATATGGGCATTTCCACCAAAAGGTCCACCAAGACCAAAAAATTAAAAGTGCTTAAAAACACTCTGTTTTATCAAATTTTCAAGGGAAAACAATTAAATTGAACTAGTGTAAGATTATCTTTCACAGCTGCGTTAGCGCGAATTTTCTAATTTGGACATAAATATTACACACTTTTGCATATTATGATAAAAGTGCCTATAGACTGCACTTACTTTTGCTATCTAAAATCTTTCTGAGGGTACAAAGGTTTATAAAAGAATTCATAAGAAGCCATGAGAAACTATGTGATTGCAATTAATCGTAAATTTTTGCTTCGCATTATACAGAAACCACTTAAATAAAATGATGGAAAAAAGTGTCGCGTTCGCAATGTCACGTATCGAATCATATTTTATTTTGAAATAAAAAAAATTAAGAAAATTTTTCGATCAAATAAATTCTAATATACAGATAAATTATTCAACAACATTTTAAAACTAGTTGCACTAAATGGTTTTGGCAGATCTCGCTGAGTTTTGCTTTTATATTGATGGCCAAAAACACCACTTCCATTTTTTGTCGCGTGTGAATCGTTTTATGATTGGCTTTATCTTGGAACCAGGACTAGGTGTGCTCTACTTTTTTCCCACTAAATAAAGTGCTTCGAAAGTGCAATAAGATAAAGTAACAAAAGAAAATAAAATTATTTTAATTTGACTTCTATTCCACTTTAAATGCGTACGACTGTCGCGTTCGACATCATAGAAATACCCATACACAGTTTGTGCAAAAATATTATATGTATGATGGTTCGTACCTTCTAGAGATATCTAGTAATCAAAATTATTTACCGTTTTGCTGAAGAATGATAAAGATCGGATGATCGGATTAGCAAAAAACGACCAGTTAAAGGAAGGTTAAAGGAAGAAAAATTGCCCCTTTTTTGCCTAAATACGGTAATCCACTTATTGTTCCAGACTCACCAATTATGCGTCACAGAATAGACCGTCACTGCAAATCTAACTATAAACCAACAATGAACCACCTTAACTGCCTGGATTCGTCAGACCAACCAGCCACCGTTACACTTTTTTCCAAAATTTACACAAGCTCTATTGTTTTGATTAATTTATTCAACAATATTTGCCTTTAATTTAAACTTTACTTTTCATTTTAAACAAGTTGCTTAGAAAGCAATAAAGAATATTCTTCAAAATGCTGCCACTTCTCTTTTAATTGAATTTGTGTCTGTGTTGACTTGATCCGGAAGAGAATATCAAATATTTTGCCATTTCGATTACATGCTCCACTAGCATTGCGAATAAATCTTTCCCCACTTTACACAATTTATTTTCACATATAATTTTCACACAACAGCCTGAAGGAGTCCACTTTCAATGTGATTGATATGCATGGTCTCTGGTTTAGCTTGCAATTCCATATGGGTAGAAGGGATAATTCATGAGCTAGGGCCCCATATGACCAAGTGGGTGGAGAGGATGGCTCATTTGACATTTTGATGAATGCTCACATACTGACCACCAACTGACTCGGCTTTCGGCTCGTGGAAGCATTAAATTTTGATTTTGGATTTTATTACGGTACTCGTAAACATTTTATGTGTACATCATACGCACTGTTGGCCCAAGCACTTACATAAAAGCAGAAATGAGCCATAGACAAAACAAAAACCACAAATCATCAAAATATGTTTTATGTGGCTGCATATTAAAAGCCATTCAACAAGGAAAATTTACATAAAAGCATTAAGTGTTCTTTGAGCAGCTGTCTTGGATCAACTAAGGCACGGATGGGATGTTGTTGTATACCTCCACCTTAAATGGATTAGTTTCCAACAAATAGTATACGCAAGAAATTGCATTAAAATTATCACAGTGTGAAAGTCTTCGCTCCTGCGGAAAATATTACATTATTAAAATTCATTAAAGTGAGACACCATTTTGAATGCAAATTAGGTCAAATTTACCTAACTAAAATCAGACTTGCTCCAACAGCTCTAAGCCTTTTTTCGTGCCTGTCAAGGCAGGGCTTGAGTGACAACCGTTAGCTAATTAAGTATCTTTTCACCCACGTACACACAAATGGGAAGAAAGAAAAAAAACAAGAAAAAACAAAACAAAAGCCACTGTCAAAGTCCTTGCTATTAGAAGAATGTAAGGCGCAAAATATTTCACACATTTCCAACAAGGGCAACAAAACGCTGAGGCAACACATTCATATAAATTTCGGCTTTAAATGCATGCCCATGCAATTTACAGCTACGATTGTTCAAGTCCTCGCACAGCTTGCGGCAAACAGTGACTATTTTTAGACATTAATTTCCGCTTCTACTGAAGTAAATATTAAGACGTATGCCGCAAAACCACAAGCTAGCGCTTGAAGTTAATTAAAATTTGTCGACTGTCGACATTTTGTCGTGGTTTCAATTTACATGCAAATACTATTAGGGTATTCACCAGTCCTCGTAAAAGCGTAAACTCCAAAAGTTAATGACACAACAACAAAACACATAGGAAAAAAGTTACCAACTTTTATGTTTAAAAAATCAGCGTAAATACTAAAAGATTTGTAGTGTTTTAAATTATTCAAAGTATCGAAAAAAACACTTGTTATCGAATCATTTCAAAATTTGTATCTTTAAAATATGCGGACACACCAAAAAAAAATCAAATCAATTGTCCGTTAGCTGCATCTGGCCAGTAAATAAATTGACACATTCTCCTCAAAAAAAAGCTGCAAACGCCCTCTAAGCAAGGCCTAGAAAAAGTTGCAGTTTTCCTTATTGATGAATTTTCTATTGACGACTCCAAACCAAAAACTGAAATCGCTAACTCAAGTACCATTCGGGGTCGAAATACAGTCCACACAAAGCATGCATCAATTTGGCAATCAACGCGACTGACTCTTAGTGACACGGAGCAATTGGAGAAAGCGACCATCATTGAAAAATGGTTGTTGACTGATCTGTTCACACAGAACTTGTTTCCTCGCCGAGAGCATGCAGTTGCAGTAAAATCCTCCATAAGCGATCGTCCATCACTTCATCAACAGCAGCATCCTGGTCCGTAACTAAAGATTTTTTATGTATTCTTATTTCTTCATGCTCGTATTTCGCTTGATTTGTACACCTTCCATCAATGCATTCTATGCATTCTATATATGAAGCGCTAGGTCTGTTTTTCGCTTAATTGGTGCTTCTTGTACACTTTCTCTTGGCATTTTTATTTTGATTTACATTTACGTATCAAGATTTGATGCACAAGTGACAGCAAAATTCACAATCTGTCAAAACAGCTGATTTACGCCCAAAATCACGAGGGTAAACAAAAGATGGACTCAATAGCTGCGTCGCGTAAATTTACACAATTACGCTTTTTCGCGGGGCTGGTGAATACCCTATATATTTATAAAAACAAGAAAAATGTCGGTCAAGCCCGACTATAACATACTCTGTACCCTTCATGTCGCAGCTCGCATTGGCTCACGAGTTATACGCGCTCATCTCTAAGTTTCTCTCTCTCTCTCTCTCTCTCTCTCTCAGTAAGATTGCTCATGTTGAACGGAATGCTGTGGTTATGGGGGGGTGGTGTTAACTGACCGTTTTTTGAGCATAACTTGAGTATCGTTCATCCGATCTTTATCATTCCTTCAGCAAATCGATAAATAATTTTGATTACTAGATATCTCTAGAAGGTACGAACAATCTATCATCAAAACTGTGGGAGATATGCCTTTTTTTTACAAATTTCGGTGGCGGGAGGGGGCGTGGCAAAAATTGAAAATAAACTTAATCTGCCTGCAAGTATAAGAAATATATGTCCCATACATGTCAAACCTCAATCTCTTACCATTTTTGAGATCTGTTTGCTCATACGGAACGGACGGACTGACAGACAGACGGACATGGCTATATCGACTCGGCTGTTGATGCTGATCAAGAACATATGTATATACTTTATAGGGTTGGAGATGATTCCTTCTGGCTGTTACATACTTTTGCACAAACTTAATATACTCTGTGTACCTTTGGTACAGAGTATAATTAGTAAATACTTTCAATCACCATATGAAGCTGGGGAAGGCATGATTCAAAAAACATAGAAGTAATCAGTGCAAACACCACAACACTTCAAGTTCTTATGGTAGCTAAAGGCTTATTTACACAACCTGATCACTCAGCTGAGTTTTCGTCTAAGTTGCTGTCAGACCATGTAAAAAGCCATCAGTGTGGACATGAGGACATGGATCTATTTGTCCTGAGCACTCAGCTAAGTGGCATCCGTGACAATAAAGGGCTGCCTAATTGCAGTGTGCTGGCGTAGCCACTGTCTGGCTGACGATACACATTTGCTATCGATTTTTGCTAACGGTTACATTTTTTTGTAGGTCAAATTAATTCTTATTAAAATTAAACAAATAAATTGCAAGTTAAAAAGCATCAGAAGGCAAATCGCCATGACCCAACCAAAAAAGAAAGTAACTTTATGTGATTTGTTCAACTATTGCTTTTCGTATAGACATTACACTACTTTTGTAGACATCTGCCGAGTGAACCAAGAATGATGTTACGCGACTTATTGACATGTACGGAGCCCATATTGGTTCCAGCGTCTTCGCTTTTTTGATATTTTTGCTTTATTAAGCCTATAGCATCGGAGTCTACCTACCTTTTTTTTGCAGGTGGCCATTGAACGTGACAGGGAGTCCTTTTCAGAGGATTCTTTTTTGGAGCAGCCAGATCCAAAACGGGCCAACAACATTGACGGAAATTTCGCAAGCGACAAGCGGACAGAGGTGTAAGAAAAGGCCATATTGGCTTTGAACACAACTGCGAACCAATATTCATCAAGCGTTCACTCTTTTGGAGAATTTATTAAGTCGCAAGCAGCCACGGTCCGAAAGGAGCTCCAGGAAGTGTTCTTCCAAAAAATGATTGGGCGTGTATACCAGAATAATTGATCCCTGAGCAGGTATCAGAAAAAATCATCATCAGCATCGAATAGTTTCTGCTGGCGGGATGCTCCTGTATCATGATGGCTCAAATTGGCCAAGATAGTGCAAATTTATACTTGGTCAGGGATCAGCAAGTTGTTCTGCTGAACACTGCCAGTGAGTATATGTATATGTAGTATGTATACTATTAAAAATAATTATACATGTTAGTATTAATTAAAGATATTTTCTTAAGTATGGATACATAAATAGAATAAATTGAATTAAAAATTAAACTTCCTTATCGCCTCCTGCTGCCAGGGAACTGAACCTTGAAATATTGAGTAAACTTTTGCACTGGTGCGAGGGCATCACGGTTTGCACCTGCCTCCATTGCACTATTTTTCGCTTCCATAGTTTTTTCGTCCTACATTTCACTTGCTAGGACGGCAACAATAATTTTTAATGCTGCTTTATTCATTTCGCTTTTTCTTCTTGTCTTCTTCTTTTATGTAAACAAAGCAACGTAACAATGGTTCCTTTGAACCAGATGTTTCCGGTGAACCAATGGTTCTCTAACTGACTCGGGCGTCTCAGGCATGTGTAAAAGCGAAACTGAGTTGCTCAGATGAGTTTAGGTCTGACGAAAACACAGCTGAGTGGTCAGGCAGTGTAAATAGAGCTGAAGCAAGATACTTTTCTCGGAAGAAGAAAAATGAGATGGTTGATAATAGGGTTGCCGAACATTTGAAAAATTTCTAGGATTTTAGCGATTGACATTAAATGCCGACAGCCAGTTACAAAATTAATTATTTAAATATTAAAATATAATAGCCGATTTCCAACTCAGCGCGTTCGGTGCGATGTACTGCGTTCAGCGTCCACTTCCACGTCTACAACAGCTGATCTGGTCTATGTGCTTATCTATGCGCATAAATTAAAAAGGAATTAAAAGCCGATTTCCACCTCAGCGCGCTCTGTCATCGCTTGCACTATTTATCGATAAGTCCCCATAGGTGTTTCTACTGCGCTCAGCGTCCACTAAAGCTTGAGGTCAATTTGCCAGGACTGGGAATCCATTTCAGATCCATTTTAGTGGTATTCCTGAAAGCGATTTAGATTTGACTTAGCTTTCGTGAAAGCAAACCTTAATCAGTTGACGGAACGACATTTTTTGCGCAGTGATTTGATTTAGACTTGTGAACAGCTGTGTAACGGAACATCTGATTGACAATTGGCGCGAAAATAAGCAAAGCAAAAAAAAAAAAATGCCTTGAGGGCTACGGCTATGAACAAAAATGATGTCGTAGGCATTGGGGCTTACTCTCATCATTTCTATTCTCATTCCCTAACTCCGCCTTTGCAGTTATAGCGAAGAAATGGAGCTAGAAGATGCCTTCCACACTGCCATTCTAACGCTCAAGGAGGGTTTCGAGGGCTGCCAATCACACTGAGGTGGGATTCAAGCGTCTCGACTCTGCCTCCATCAAAGACTACTTGGCCAACATCACCTAAGACCTAAAAGCGAGTTTCAAGTCCAAGCTAATCTTTTCTATCCATAAATAAAAAAAACAAAGCGAAATTATACAAGTGTTATTATACAAGTGTCGGGGTCGAAGATGAACATATTGCGATGCGGTGCCCCATTTTAGTCACTACTTTTATTACTTCCTGAGGCACAACTCCTCCCACAGCAGCCACGGCTGGCGATATCTGGGCAAAGAGTACGTACAATGCCTCGTTACTAAGAGCCGATGTGATCAGTAGATCAACACGGATGGTCTGTAAAAGTTTAAGGTCCGACTCACTGTTTTTATACCCTTGTAGAGGGTATATTACAATTGTTGAGATGTTTGTAACGCATAAAGTATATATATGTTTGATCAGCATGACGAGCTGAGTTGATATAGCCATGTACGTCTGTCCGTCTGTTTCTATGCTTTCTAATCCGTTAGTTTTAAAGCTATCTTAACCAAGCTTTGCACGAAGTCCTTCGGTACAAATACGCTTCGGTACAAATACGCTGTGACACATTTGTCAGAACCGGCCAGATCGGATGACTATAGCATATAGCTGCCATAGGAATCATCGGTCGAAAATGTTGTTTTAGTGAGAAAAACTTTTTTGTCTTCAACGCAAACGTACCCAAACCTCGTATTTATAAGTTTTCTATGCTTTCACATAATTCCACCAAGATTGATAGGACAACTATATAGTATCGCTGCCATAGAAATTGGGTGTCGAAAATGTATATAGGAGGCCTTGTCAAAAATATGTACATTTGGCCGAATGTACATATTTGTGTCAGTGGAATCAGTCTACTAATTTATATAAATCATACAGGCTACAAGGCTATATAAACTTCGGTCAAGCGGAAGTTAGCTTTCCTCTGATTTTGTAACTGGCATCACTTTGATAGGAAGAACGAAACTGCTGAAGAATCCGAAGCAGAACTATGCCTGGACCATTGCTTTTCAACTTGCGCTGGTAGCCTGGGGCAAACACATCAAAGAATAGGCTGGATATTGCACTTCACGTTGCACGGGAGTGGACACCGTTTCGTAATCAACCTTCTCCTTGGGTTTTAAGACTATCTTGTATCTGATGACATCCCTGAAAGTGTGCAGAAGGTGGTTTTAGATGGCGAAATCATCGATTGGCAACCATACTCACTCCACATATCGATAGGACTGCAAACACGCAAAATGTAAACAAAACATGCCTCACACATCGCTGGCGATGAACTTTACGCCCAGATCACGACATATAGCATCTATACGCTGCATTTTCTCATTATTCTGGCCATTCACGACCACCACATTGAACTGGCCAAAGAAGTCCTTGGTTTTCTCCTTGGGCGGTTGAGTGTCGGCCGGTTTATCCACAATCGGATTTAAGGCAGGGGCGCGCTCTAGAGATACCTCGGCCCTGTTGCTCCCAAGGGTGTCGCGCGCAGGAATTGTGAGCAAAAATCTTCCTCTGCCAACAGCTTGTCGTCGTACAGCTTCACAAAGTTGCCGCCGGATAGGATTATGTTTTTGGTTATTTCGGCTCCAAGTACATTCAATCCGGAGATTTAAGCAACTTCCGCTTCTTCTCCGCCCTCACCGAGACGGTGTATGCCGGCTTTCCGCTTTTGCGATTTCAAGAACTTTTACCTATGTCCACTTTAGGCCGCTGGTCCTTCTTCTCTTCAAAAGAGGCTCTTATGTATTCTAAATTGCATTAAATAAATAAATATTACATTATTAAAACTTTAAATCACCCTGATAACTTACCTCGCTCGCCATATTAAAGTCTAGTGTGGGTAAACAAACTAAAGAACGGTCACAAAAAAACCAAATTAAATCTAAATCAGCCTAAATCGCGAAATCAATTAGTATGACCTTACTTTCCTCACTTTTTGTGGGCTCACTGGACGTTTTGTATGGAGCAGCTGTGAACAGCTGTTCGACGAAATCTAAATTAAATCTAAATCGCTTTCAGGAATACCACTGGAGATTTGTTGAAATTTTCTTTGAATTTTATTTAGATTTCGTTTTTGCTATAAGCTTTGTGCGAAAAATATTGAATCCATACTGCCGTTCTGAGGTAAATAAAGAGTCATTTGGCGATTATTAAAAACTACTCTCTGACTGCGCTCAAAATCTGAAGATTTGTATGTGAAATGATGTAGATGAAATGTATTTTAATAAGTTTATCAAAAGAACTGGGCATTTCAGAAAAACTGCTGCTTAGTGGCTAAGAAGTTACGCTTTTACCAATTTTTAGAATGGAAAGGTAAATAATTGGATTTCAAAAAAAGTTAAAGAAAAAAAGATTTAAATATTAATTTTTCTAAAATAACGAATCACTGCCACCCATTACACAAAAGGGACCACCCAGCCTACTCTAATTAAGAAACTCGCCCCAGGGAAAACGCATTTTTGCATGCATTAAGCCGGATATTGATAATCCATAATCCATAAAACAGAACAATTTTATATGCACTTTCTCTGCCTTTTCAATTATGTATGTTTACTGAGTAAGCTTTACGCATATCCATTAACCATTACCACTCACAACTGTTCAGGGTCAACTGCTTTAATTGGCAGGCCACAAATTAAAATTGCGCAAACACTGTCTCGTCATTAAAAATATGGATTTTTCGCATTTTATTTCAATTAAATTTAATAAATTTAAGTAATTTGCCACGTTTTTCGGTTAACCGCACGACGCAAACAAGAAAACAAACGAGAAGGCCAGGACTTCGTCTGTGCCGAAGTTTAAATACCCTTGCAAATGCAAATGTCACAGTTTAAGAACGCTTACATAAAAATCAAAAAATTTTCTAATTTTTTTTCCGATCGGTCGGAAATCTTATGGCAACCATTAGATATAGTCACCCGATGTCGATCACGTTTTTCAAATTAGTTTGAAAGCGTTTTATATTGAGAATCACCGGCTTTAAGAACGATTTACTTGAAAACAATAAAGTCTTTTTCACTAAGACCCATTTTTCGACCGATCGGTCCTATGGCAGCTATAAGATATAGTCATCCGATTTGGATGAAAATTTGCGAGTCTGTTTGAAAGCATGTAATATTAATAATGGCCGAGTTTAAGGCCGCTAACATTGAAAACAAAAAAAGACCCATTTTTTGACCGATGGTTCCTATGGCAGCTATAAGATATAGTCATAGACATATTAGCAGCGTGCAGTAAAGAAAACTCTGTGAACTCTGTCAAAAGAAGACTCTGTGCAAAATTTCAGCTCGATAACTTTAAAACTGAGAGACTAGTTTGCGTAGAAACAGACAGACAGATGGAAGGACAAAGCTCAATCGACTCAGCTCGTCGCCCTGATCAAGAATATATATAGTTTATGGGGTCGGAAATGAATATTTCTATGCGTTGCAAACTTCTAGGCAAAATTTTAGTACCCTTTGCAAGGGTATAGTTAATTGACAAATTTCATTTTAATGCGCTCTGTTGATGTTCTCTCAGGCAACGCGCATTCCCCGCAGCTGATTGATGACAGCAACAGCTAATAAAATTATGATTGCATACTTATGGTCTGACATGTTAAATATGGTGTGTGCATCCACTTAGGTTGGTGTTCCGACTTAAGCTGCAAGGAAATTTAAATTATCCCAAGCTGACTGTGGGGTCTGTCTCAAAAATTAAGTATACAAGAAAGTCGGTTGATGGGGAAGATATCTTTAATGGGGTTTTATGTCTTGATATGGTTTTGGGATGTGCCAGGCTTGGAAAAATACTGATAAGGTCAAACCGCTACACTGTAGTGTTGGGTTGTTCATGAGTGAGTGAACAAAATTGAGTTGTTCTTAAAGTGAACACGCCACATGTAGCTTCCTGCATTCTACATTTAGCGTGTGCAATTTAGCAGGGCGAAATGCGTTTCGCTTAGAATTGACGTTTTTGTTTTCTCTGTGTAGGTTAGACCGGACATTGCTCCATACGATTTTCAACATGTGAAGTTCTATGCACAACATGGCTCAAAAAATTCAGTATATTTTATAAAGAATTTATTAAAAATCCAAAATCAGATATCTTAAGGTTTGATGGTATCGATACGGCCTTAAAAATTCCAATTTCCCCTACACTGTAAGTAGGTAGAATGAAGATACATATTGTCCCGGCTTCGAGTCAGCGAGCTTAAACGGTTCAGAGCCATAACTTAGAATTTATTTAAGCTATGATCTTGAACTTGGTCTGTAGGTTGGTAATATGGAGTTGGATATTTTACAGGCTCACGACCGGAGCCAAAACGGTTCCGACCCATAACTCAGAAATTTTTTAAGGAAAGAACCTGAATTTTGGTGTAAAGGTTCCAGACCGGTTCTTCATTCATCAAAAACGATTCGATGTTTTTGATAGCTGTTCAGAGCACAATCTTTCAGCTGAGTAGCGCGAATGCTTGGGAGAATGCCTTGTACACCTATCATTGGCAGCCATATTTAAAAGTTGATTCCCAGAATTATTTTGCCATCACAGCTTCTCAACGTTCAGTTCTGGACCAAAACCAAATACGTCAGTAAAAGAACAAATCAAAATTTCAAGCCACAATCTTCGGCTTCGAGGTATTTTTTGAATGGAAAGTAGAAAAATCACGTTAAATTTAACAAAGCCGAAAATCACATAATTCCAGCTTATACATAGCCAATTGTGTTCTCATCATGGCAAATGTCTCCCCCCAACGATTTCAATATCAAGAATAAAGCAACACAGTTTCATTTTTCCTTTCCAGAAGCATGGACTGCTGTGGCTTTTACATTACACTTAACTTTTCTCGTCTTATATTTTATTCAAATGGGTTTTTACTCTCCTTTCCACAGATACCTTGAGTTGCTTGAGTGCCTGACATTTTCACGTTGCAGCCGTATAAAAAAGAAGAAAAAAAGGAAATGCAAAAGCAAAGAAACTGAAGAAAATGCTTGGCCAGGACTTGGCACGCTTTTATGCCTCACAGTCCACCCCCAAATTGGGATTTTATGTTTGGCTATTTGTGGGTCAACGACGTTGCGCAAAAAGTTTTCAACGGCCATTAGCCTGGATCTTCTAAACCAAATTTAAAACAAACAAGAAAAAAACCTTACCAAAAGAGGGAAACGGAAAGCAGGTGCAGGTGCTAACCCATCAGCAGAGAGCAAGTTCTAAGTGAATTTAAAGTGAGCCGGCATCTGGCCCCGTTGTGGCCATTAATTGAGTTACAAAAAGGCATAAGGCAAACTAAATTTCATTAAGCATACGACCCGTTGCATGACCGGGCCCAAAATGAAAGCAGGCAGGCAGGCAAGCGAAAGTTTTGTTGCAAACGTCATTAGTTTTAATAACATTTACACAAAAAGCCACACACACACGCACACAGCGATGTTTATGCTTGCCTGGACGAAAATTAATCCTGCCATAACATTTATTTGGGCCCTCTTTTGGTTTCTGTGAAACGAGGAATGACATTTACGCTTTGTGCTTTAATTCATTCCTGGCCTTTGACTTGCCACCAACAATGTCAACTTAATTGAGTTGGTTCAATTAAATTTCTATTCCTATGAATTGTAATTTGAACTATGGTTTAGAGTCGTTAAATATTTCAATATATTTTTGTCAGTCTGAATTGTTTGTAAATTGCTTTTGATGCTGCTGGAGTAAAATTACAAATATAAATTAAATTACTAAAATCCTGGAAGTGTAAAAACCAGGAACATCCTGTTAATAATATTTGACAGAAGCTTTTAAAGATATGCAAGCTATCCCAAAATCCGGAGTCTATCCTCTATCTTTTTCCATCTTTTATAAACTACTTTGCGAGTTCATCGATTTCTGTTGCTTTACCACTTGATTGGTTTAATCCGCCTTATAATATTCAGCAGCTCGTTGGTTGACACATCTTGTCCGGTAAACAAGTGCAACCAAGGCGGAGTTTGGTGCACAAAGGTTCAGCCCAATGCCTCAGCGTCTCCACAATCTCTGTCAGCTCAGATGGGTCTGTAATTAAAATTTGAATATTTTAGCACATAAAAATAAATGCCAAATTATTTGATTTAATTTAAGCCATTCATTTTCTTACAAAGAACCTTTTTTCCCTTTGTCTGAATGAGCAGAAAATGCAGCAAATATTTAGTTGGGCGTGGCCAGGCCGCCAGGCAAGTGCCAATCACATTTTCCCACACTCTGCTGTCTGGGGTGTATCTCATCTTTCACTGCGTCTGTGTGCGGCACCTGTAAATGTTGTAAAACCGAAATAAATTCCAAGAGAATTAACACCCGCCTACCAAAACGACCGTTTCTTTTTTTTTCTTCTTTTTTTTGCAAAGCAAAGCAAAACCAAAATAAAGCGAGACGAAGAAAATGTACGACTTACCCAGCTTTTGGCGATTCTTTGGATTTTGTTTTTGTATTTATTTTCTGTTTAAAGCTTAAGTTCAAATTGGCGCATGTAACAAGTTGTTGTTAATTGAAGCGCAAACAGAAAATTGACCAAACAACAAAACAAAAAATACCACACCACCCCCAAGCATTAGAAAACAGCAGCAATGGCGAATTGGTTAAGAAATAAAATGGCGGAAAAAACACTAAAAAGAAAAGGAATTAACAAACCGTTGCATTAATTTAGAAAGTAGAAAAACAAATTGCAAAATAAGTTTACTTAGCCAAATTAACACATTTTCAAACTCGGCTTGTTTAGTAATTCTCATAATTCATGTATTTATTTACCAGTTTTTTGCATTGGGAGTCAATCGAGGATTTTTCTACTAATTGTGTAAATATGGAAGCTTTGATTGGTGGTTAACTGGTTCGCATCAGACATCAGTCTGTTTCTATACGCTTGCAATAAGTTATTAAAATTTTTAATTACTCAAAATGATCGAACCACACCAACAAATACCAAATATACCGAAAAAGATTTTAAAAATTTGAATGCAATTCCAAGGCAATTCAATAGGATTCACCGCTGTTTCATGTTGTAGGATGATGAGCGTCAGTGGTCTGTACAAACATAATATGTTCTTAAATGGTAGTGAGAGCAAAGTATGCTGATTTGAGGGAGGTACTTGAAATGACCATAAACCATATACCACTTGCAAAAACAAGTCACCCTAAAAAGTCCAAAATTCTCCTATCCTCCTACGTCCCAGGGCGATTCATCCTTAATTTACTAAATTTCAGAAAACAATTTCTTAAATACAGAAATTTTTGCTAAATATAAATATATGGAAATTCTCTTAACTCTAAGAAACCTAATTTTTTGGCGCTGACAGCTGCTCAAGAAGAGAAGATCAAGAAGCTCTAAATTAAACGAGCTTCTTGATCTTCTCTTCCCGAAAAAACAAAGAATTAAACAAACTTATATTTTTATACCCTGTTCAAATTAAAAATGGGAAAAGGGGGTAATGAAGTTATGCAAATGTATGTAACAGCCAGTGATTGGAAACGTACACAATTTTCTTACCTAGGTAAGGTACAAGGTAAATGTAAAAAAATATACCTAGGTAAGGTAAAAGGTATACGAAATTTCCAGTACCTAGGTAAAGGTAAAGGTACTTTTAAATTCAAAAGCATGGTTCATCAATTTAGATTAGTAATAAATATTAACTGTACGGGCTTAAATCCAAAAATAACGTCTACTTCTCTTTAATTTTATATGATGTTATTTTATCAAAAGGTTTCTCTTAAATCATCTCGCCTTTTTAATATGACAAAAGTTTCGAATATTTCGTAACCTATTCTATTTTTTTTTTTGGTGTATGTATTTGGTCTCTACTGCTAAAAATTCTTTCAATAGGGGGCAGATCTAGGCAAAATGGTATAATACTTATAAAAAACATTGCAATTTTTTTTATACTAAAGTATAGATTCAAAAGCTTTGCTATAATCGGCAAGATAAGTTAAGACTTCCAATGCAATATTAGTAGTATATTTATTAGTTCTCAGTTTCATCCAATCATCCATTACCGGTATTGTAAAAGTGTTCAGAACCCTTTGTATTTTAACTCTTATTGACAACTGTTTCCGTAATTTTTTTAACAAGCCAATCGTTAAAACACTTAAAACACACTATATAGTTAATTGAAATCCACTTCAATTTAAAGCAAAGGTCTTTGAATCGGTTGAAGTCAAGTTTTCAAAAAATGAAAATCGTTTAAAACCCCTTTTTTAAGAGAAGCTGTTCTATCGAAGTTGGATTGTATTTTCAGAAGTTGGATACATTTTCTGTAACTATTTAACCTTTGGATATCTCTAAGGCCCAATTTCTCAATGTCCGGTTAGTCAAACTTACCGGCAGGTTAGCAGAATTCGCGTGTCTCATGCTGTCGTTGGCGAGAACCGAGCGGCAAAGTTAACCGCTGCCTCATGATGCGGTCAAATTTTAACCTGCCGGCAAGTTTCGATAGAATTATCGATTTTTTTATCAATCGACAAACAGCTGTGCCCAAAATTTGTATTGTTTACTTTGTCAATTGCCAAAACAAAATGTTTATAAATAAACAAATTTGGAAAATAATGGAAATGGAAGATTCAGGTGGTAAGACAAGAAGACACAGGCGCGGCGATATGGAACTTTCTGTTCAGCAGAATAGCAGCCGCCGCATTCATGGCATATGTTTTGAGCGCCACGCCGGCATAAAGCAAAGCAGGCAAACTTACTGCCCGCCGTCTGCAAAATCGAAGGACCCACCTGGTCAATGGCACCACCAATTGCCTCATGCGATGTGGTATACCGATAGTGATCTAACCGCGTATCCGTGTGCACCGCAAGCACCAGGAACGGTATTACCACAATGGCCAACATGATGGTGGTTATACCCACATAACCCAAGACGGAGCAACGAAAAAATAAAGCAATAGTGTACAGGGAGAGCATGATCTGGATGATGCCAAATTTGTTCAACGATTCAGGTTTCAACCACATTTTCCAATCCTGTGGCTGTGCTTGGGATCTTGCCACGATTTTTTTGGAAATAGACAAGACTCCAGCGGGGCTGGGAAAGCCGCCGCAGTTCCAGAAGTCTCCAGCTTCTTAATTGCGAATTATTTTCGCGATCTTTTTTTTAAAATTCTCGTACTTATCCCGTAAGTCTTTCCAAGGGCGATGAACTCCGGCATGGCGGCATACGGATCTCCAAGCCCAGGCCTTCTGCTTCCAGGTCTCCGCATCCAAAAATGGATTTGTTTGACTCTAAAAATCTACAAGCGAATGTTCCTCAGCCGCAGAAAAGTTCTTCGCTCTTGGTCTTTTCGGTGTTTCACAGTGATTCATCATCGCATGCAATTTTATTTAACTATTTTGCAAAATAACAACCAGCGACAACAATAGCATTAAAAAATGCCAAAACAAACGGTTGTTTCGTCGACAGTGTCAGGTCACACTTTTGCAGCGATAGCAATTAATCGCTATCGGGTGAACCTGCCGGTAAGTCTCGCTGAGAAAACCAAAAGACTTAACCTCTGGTAATTCCGGCCGGCAAATTTGACCGGCCGGTACCTAACCGCAACTTTTGAGAAATTGGGCCTAAGTCCGTATTTGCTATGAACTTCAGCTAATATAGTAGCAATGATTTCATGTGTGTGGGACAATCGCACACGCTTATATGCGAGTACGAGAGAACCGACGATATTTTTCTTTTACAGCCGTGCTCCCATTTTCACTTGTGTAAAAATTTTGCGACTTAAAACCGTTTTTCAGTATAAAATTTGTCTAAAAATCGCAAAATGTTTGCGAAAGTGAAATTGGGTGCACGGCTAATAGTCCGCTTTCCTCTTATCTAGCATGGATCGTATAGTTTTTGAACACGGTATGTTTACCGGACGTCCAGTTAAAGCCACAAACAGGTCCCTGATACTTTTCTTTTCAATATGGCAGAGTGCGGCAGCAGAAAGAAAGATAACAATACGAAAAGTCGGTCAAGCCAGAGTATGATATATGTACTATGCACATGCGAAAGTGAATATATGTATACATTTTATAGGGTCTGAGATGCTTTGTTCTGGCGGTTACATACATTTGCACAAATATTCTTAGTACTTTAGGTACAGAACATACACAGACACTAAATCAGTGAAAACTGGCACAAATTTTTCATCTTATACATATAAGTATCGAAAAACTTCATTGCCAGCTTGCCATGAAGCTTTGTCTGCTTCGACTTCCCTACAATCAAAAACTTCATGAGGAGCTTCATGAAGTTTGCTTCACCGTGTAAATGCGGACTAACAATGTATCTAGGCGTCAAGAGTATATCTATTGTATTGTTATTTTAAAAATATTGGGAAAACCGTGTAACGAATCAAGGTTCGAACCAAAACCAACGCCCAAAAACCTCTAAACTCAAATTTCCGAACCTTAACCGTTGGTTAATTTTGGTTCGAACCAGCAAAACAAAGGTTCCGAAAAATTTTTTGGTTTGCAGCCCTGATTGCCTTAATGGCAAATTGAAATTGGCTGTATTGACTCCTCCACCTGAGTTATTCATTCATTGCTTCGAGGCGATAAATCAGAATCACGACATTTTCTAGCGATTGCTCAAGAGATGAGGAAGCTCTCATTCCGAGGATTCCGATGATCCCAACCGATGGTCCCTTTGAGTTTAAACGAATTCAATTTCCGATATGTCTTGCATTCACCATGACGATTAACAAATCACAAGGCCAATCCTTGAGTTTGTGGTCTGATTTTAGAAAATGCATGTTTTTCTCATGTTCAATTTTACGTGGAATGTTCACGTGTCGTCAAACCATCGGCTTTATTTGTTCCGGCGCCCGATAACTCAACGAAAACGGTCGTATATCACAAGGTGCTTCACTAAAGAGAATAATACATTTTGTGCATTCATTTTATTAAGATAATTTAAATTCATACATTAAGCTAAAAGGTAAATGTTGTAAACATTCATTGACTGTTTGGCGGTATGAAGTTCACCGGGCCAGCTAGTTACTCGATAAATAAAATGTATGCTTTTACAAAGCTTTAAATTTTCCAGACTACAAGTGGGAAATACGTCGTCATCAGAGGGTATGTTCTTTTTCGTCAACTTTTTAAGGATGGCCAATATATTAATTTGGCAATTTTTAAATTTTTTGTTAACTTTTGCCAATTGAGTTTTCAACGTTGCGAGTTGGTTTTCTCGACAATTCTAAGAATATACACTAAAATTAACTAACAACTAAACCAAATTCAAGTGACTCCTCGCCACGTATGTATGATTCAAGTCACTGCTACACTTAAGCAGTCTTTACACTTATCATATTTCTCTAAAGAGTCGGTTGTCAAAATTCTCTAAAGAGAAACTCATTAGAGAATCTATGATTAGCTATTACACTTTTAATAACAGTGAATCTTGAACTAGATGCTAAGAGCTAGTTCAACGAATTCAGTACTGGTTCAACAATTTTTGACACAAAACTCAAGAGAAAAAAAGAAAGACTAGTTTGTTTGAAAATGGAAAATTATTGGTTGCGGTTTTGGCTGAAGACGAAATGGATGATCCGGGACCAAAAAGAGGACGACATGGTAAAAAGCGTTCCATGTGGGGTCGGCTTTTACGACGCTGTAAAGGGAGACATGCCGCAGCGTGTCTTACGTGAGCTCCAGTACGAGGAAGACGAAACCTTCAGAAATTTTAATCGCATGAACAAATCAACTATTCACAAGTTGCTTGAGTTTATAAGACCTAAAGTTCAAAATGAGGATACATTCTTAAGAGAAGCCATTCCCACACAAACACGGTAAACAAACAACTACATTTTTCAAATATAGCTAAACTGTTGCTCTTTCAGCCTTCTTGTGACACCGCGATTTCTGCGACAATTTCCAAAATTGTGCCAGAAGTCATCGATGCAATTAGTTCATCCTTTTGCAGCATATAAAATCAATCGCATCTAAAATTTAGTTTAATTTTCTAGATGCCTCACCCACACCAGGAATGTCGAACCATGAATCAAAATTTCGACAAAATGTGGAAATTTCTTTTTTGCCTCGGTGTAAAATTCCACTTTCTAAAATTTTTTTTATTAGCTGGCAAAGATAGTGCATTTCGATCTAGAATAAATGACGGATCATTTTATTGCAATTAGAAGGGATTCCACAGCATTGTGCTTCTTGCTCTGGTAGATGCAGAGTACAGTTCAGTTTATGTTGATATTCGCTGCAATGGAAGAGCAAACGACACCGCCGTTTACGGCAATTCCACGCTATGAACAGGCATTGAAGATAATCGTCTTAATTTTCCGGATGATGTAGTTTTACCTGGCGGTTCAAGGCATGTGCCATTTGTTATAGTTGCCGAAGATGCATTCAAATTAACCACTCCAATGACATATGTTATCATCTTTCAAAATTCTCAATTTAGATTAATCGATAAATAAAATCGAGTATATCGAATAAAGATTTTGTATATTTTTTGGAAAATGTCAACGCCACAAAATTGACAGCTTTGTCTCAGCCGAGTTACTTTTATCAAATAGAACAGGTTCTATTTCATCATATTTGTCTAAAGAGAAGGCAAAAAATTCTCGTCAGAGTTATATGTTTGCCTATTACACTATAATATAGTGTCTTTAGAGATACTCTTTAGAGATATATGACAAGTGTAAAGACTGCTTTAGACATTTGTACAGCATAAAAATTCAAATGAAGAAAATAGAAGAAATGTCAAAAACGCTTATGGATGAGGGGGGAATGCACAAAAGCGAACGAAATAGACATCGGCTGGTGTGTGGCACGATTCGTTGTTTCGGTTTGTTTTCAATTACTATTTCTCTTACGAAAAGCAGCGCTTGTAATGCATTTCTTTTTCGTCAGGCGTAATGCATACTTTCGACGAAGCAAATTCTCTTGAACTGTGAAAGCGATTGGGATGACATCTCAGAAGACTGCGCCACTGCGCGCGGTCAAGGCAAAGCTTGTATTGAATCTGCCTAAACACATGCGCTTGCTTGTAATTATCAAGTTTGAATTCCATTTTCAGCTAATATAGCAGAAATCAAAGGGACGCACAGTTAATTTTAAATGACTTTTAATTTGATTATACAATTGGTAAATTGGTCAGATCAACAAGAAAAATTGTTAAATCAACAATTTTCAGCCATAGACGAAAATCAAACTGGTTTTCTCACTAAGTCCCATTATCCGAACGAGCGTTTCTATGGCAGCTACATGAAGTAGTCATCCGATCCTGTCGGTTCCGACATATTAGCAGCGTGCAGTAAAAAGAAGACTCTGTGCAAAAGTTCAGCTCGATAGCTTAAAAACTGAGGAACTAGCTAGCGTAGAAACAGACAGTGAGACGGGCGGAAAAAGCTTAATCGACTCAGCTCGTCATGCTGATCAAGAATATATTATATATACTTTATTTGGTCGGAGATGACTCCTTCTATGTGTTGCACACTTCTCGGCGAAATCATACTACACTTTTCAAGTGTATAAAAACGAGAGCTTAAGTTAAAGTCGGCTTTGCCCGACTTCGATGTACCAGTTACTCAGTACAAGAAATGTTTAATAGCCTTTCTGTGTTCCTGAGGGGGCAAAGGCGGAAATTATACAAAAAATAGAGGAAAGCTAACTTCGGCTCGAACGAAGTTTTTATACCCTTGTAGCTTGTAAGATTTATATAAAGGATTTCCAGCTTTCCATTAGGATGGTTTTAAGAACTTTTATTTGCTTTATTATTTAATATTATTTTGAACAAATGGGCTACACAGATATAGCAAATGTAGTCCCCTCTTTAATTTGTAGGCAAAATATTTAGGTTCAATTTTAACTAGCCAAAAATTCACTGAAGATGCTTAAGCTGATTACGGCGAAATCACAACCTTCCCTTTTAGCTCAATACTGAAAGTAACCAATAGAGTTTCTGTTTTGTATTTTGTAATTTTTGTTAGATTTTAGTGCTAAAATGAATTTTTTTTTTAAGTTTTAACTTTTATCAACTTTTTTTTTTTAGCTATTTTAAGCAATTATTTTTTGCCGATTTAGCAACTTTTGGTCCTCATATTCTGGCAACAATGACGGACAGACGGACATGGCTATATGGACTCGGCTGTTGATGCTGATCAAGAATATATATACTTTATAGGGTCGGAAATAATTCCTTCTCCCTGTTACATACTTTTGCACAAACATAATATACTCTGCGTCCTTTGGTACAGAGTATAAAAACCAATCCAAAGTAATCCGGGATATTCTTGAACCGATCAGAAATAGATTAATTGGATCCGACTTTTTCTAAAAAGATTAATTTGATCCCGGGGTAATCTTTTAAAGATTGAATTAAGCAAAAAATGTAAGCACAATTTCATTGCAAAGCAGTATCATTTTAAGCATATTCGTGATGAATTAAAGGTCGATATGTAAAATTGATTCCATCCTAGAAAAGATCCCTTCCTTTCCTCCTTTTTATTCTACAGGACAGCCTTATATACTTCGAGTTTACACCAGTGGAGGACTATTTAAAATTTATTCGCTCCCGCTCCATAATTTATGAACATATGATCTCGAAAACGATTGATGTAAGCACATTTGAAATGATACAAGTTTGAAAGGATTGGGCCAATCATTAAAAGCTTGAATTGGGTAGAATATCCTGTAAGTCGAGATTGAATTTTCAAGCCGAGCTTACTCTAAATTTCAAATTATTTAACTTACCGGACAAAAACTTAAGTCTTATCTCCTCCCAAACAAAAAACACTTTTTAAATTAGGTTTTTACTGGTTTTATCACTTACACATATTTGCAAAATTACAAGCAATTTGACATTGACAAAAGCCTATGTCATAACTAGTTGCATCTCTATATATATATAGTTTAAATTATATTCATGCTAACAAGAAAAACAAGGAGAACTAAACGAAATCTTTTAGATTAAACATTAAAACTAGAATCAAAGTTTCTACACAATTGGATCAGCGTGAATCGCTCACTATTTTGTTTGGGCTTCGATACCAATCAAGTAAATTAATTTTGGACTTATACAATTTTCATTTGCTGCAATTCGATTTCGTTTATCAAATGTACAAATCTATTCAAAAAATATTGTTTATGCATAAACAATGGATAGATAAAACTAGACATAAACTGGAATCGTAGCGATTATCTTAAATTGCACAAAATCCGCAAAAAGACCCTCGAGCTGTGCATGGTATATATGCACACACACACACACACATAACCACTAACCCACACACACAAACACTAACCCACACACACACACACTACCCACTCGCTTACTCATGCATTGCACAGACAATAAACCAATAATGAAAGCCATCGACTGACACATAAAGGAAAGTCTAGAGACCCCGGACAACAAATGCGCAAATTTAATAGCTTAGGGATTGACATAAGTGTAAGTGCCCCAAAGATGATGTTGGGTAGGATTTGGCGACGGTTCCTGCCCCTGCTGTGTGTGTGGATGCAATTGCAGCTCCTGTTGTTGCTGTGGTGAAACAGCAGACTCGGGCAGAGGGAGCGTCAAGGGTGGACCTGGTGGTGCTAACGCTGGGGCATAGTGAGAGCTGACAAAACTCTGCCCTGAATAGCCTTGCAACTGCTGCTGCTGCTGCTCGTAGTAGGCGGAACACTCTACAGGCACTGTGGAACTGGCACTGGAGCATCCCGACGACAGCGAGGCGGATGAGTTCAAAGGCGGCGAATGCTGATGATGATGCGTCATGGGCAGCATTTGATCCATGAGATACTGGTCAATTTCCTTGGGATCAATGTCGTCGCTGGTTGCCGTTTTGTAATTTAAGGCTCCATTGGAGGGTGGAGCTGCGGCCGCCGTTGCCGCCGAATGTGGCTGCTCTGATGTATAACCATAGCCCGTATACACTGCTCTGGCTCCGCCATAGCTATAGCTGTTGATATTCTCTAGGAAATCCATTTCCTGCTGCGCTGTCTGATGATTATTATAGCTTGATTCGCCCAAAGAAATGTACTCTCTGCCCGCATCCAGGAGTACTCCATAGTCCTGATTGGAGACAGTCGGTGCGCCACTGACACTGACTGGCTCACTTAATTGTCGCAGAAGTAAGCTGGAGCTGTTCAGATGTTTGGTTGAACCGCTACAGGGTGTATCTGGTGGTGTTAGGGAGGATAAAGAACTGGCCGTTGAGCAGGGTGAGTCTAGCAGAGAGCGTTCCGTATCGCACAGACCCTGTTCCATGAGACTGGCTGCACAGGCATTGTTTAGCGATTTCATAAATGCCTCGTTGCTAAAGACATCCGAGCTGGAGTTGCTGCCCGAAGGGCACAGATTAAGACTGGAACTAGCTGCCAAACCATTTAGATTTGCATTAGTTGCTTTGGTGCCTCGTCTAGAGGTAGAAGTGGATGAACGTGGCGGCCTAGTGGTGGCACCCGTTGACACAACGGCATCCTCTAATCCTCCTGCTGCTGTTCCCGTCGCTGACTGCATTATTCTGGCTTTTTTTCTTCTGGGTTGATATTTGTAGTCGGGATGCTCTTGCTTATGCGTCATACGCAACTTCTCCGCAAATTCCATGAACGGCTTCTTATCGCTATCTTTCAGATTTCTGCAAAAATAAAAGCAGAAGATAATCGATTCGTTAATTTATGGCCCGTTCAAGTCGAGTCCGTTTCATTTATTGGCTTACAAATTGGTTGCCCAATATATTGACAAGCAATCCAATTAACTCAAGCGGATGCTTCTCGCTTATCTGCCTGCGTATTCTGTGAAGCCGTCACAAGAATCAGTTCTTATCGCTAATGTCAGCAAGCGCGCTGAACTGTAAAATTTTAATTTTAAAACGAACGATTTACACACAAGATTCAAATGACGCCGCTAAGTCGGGAATGCTATTTTTTTAATAGGAGAAACAAGTACAAGAAAAATCAAACCATGTTCATGGAAAGGACGCTTAAGATGGACAGCTGGGCCCAGATTAATTATGTGACTTGATAATTTGATTGATAAATATCTATTTGTTCAACTTTAATGCCACTTTTTAGTATTTGCTCTGTGCTTGCCTGCGTCGTCTTACATCTCCTCACATAAAATAAGTGCTGCATAAAAAAAGACACTTTCAAAGTGCAACTTCTTCCCCAATTCAACTCAAGCACCCCATTATGGATAAAAACTCACTTCCACAATTTGCCCAGCGATTTGCTCAACTCGGAATTTTGCAGATGCGGATATTGCTTGGACATGACACGGCGAGCAGCTTGTGCCCAGACCATAAACGCGTTCATGGGACGTTTGATGTGCTCCTTTTTTCGATCGGTGGGCGCCCTGCGAAAATAAGAAAGTGGGAAAAGCATGATGAGTTTTTAGGTTGTTGTTGTCTCTGTTTAACATTAATGGCAAAAAGACGCTGAAAATTACTTTCCAGAGAGCGAAATTCGCGAATAATGTCAAACTGAAAAATGCAATTAAAACTTTTATTCCCCCTGGCACCAGACAAAATAAGAGAAAAAGGCAAGGCCAGCAAAATTCAAGAGTCCAGCCAGAGTCGTGGTTAAGACTCTTAAACCCTTCAAATATCTGAATGCGAATAGTAAATTAAATTAAAATGTTTGCAAAGTTATCTGATTTAGAAAAGATGTTTTTTTATGAGAGCGTTTAAATTCAATTTTGAACTGGCTAAAAGTTGGCTGTTCAAACATGTTCGAAAGAGTTTCAAATTAGAAAAGTGCCCACACATCAAATATTTAGTTAAAAACTTAAACAATTTCTGAGATATGTTAAGTGGGTAGCACTCACTAGGTTAAAAATATATAAAGGACGGACGGACGGACAGACGGACGGACGGACATGGCTAGAACAACTCATCTCTTCATGCTGATCAAGAATATATATACTTTATGTGGTCTGAGATGCTTCCTTCTATGCGTTACAAACATCTGGACAATTTTAATATACCCTCTGCAAGGGTATAAAAATACTTGGCTATACAGCCCCCAAAGTGCAAGCCGAGCTAAATCAGTTATGGCTCTGAACCGCTTTTTAACCGTGTGCTTAACCGCTACTGAACCGACTTCACAGACTTAAGACATAGCCTATGACTCTATTCTGATCGACATGAACATACTGAGAAAATTTCGTGAAGCTCGTTTCAGCGGTTAAGACACCTTTAAGAATCAAACACATATTGTCGGGGATAAGTTTTTTTGTACAATTTGATTGAATTGGGCAGTGCTGTGAAACTCAAAGGCTAGTGATGTTATACATCACTGATAGAGTCTTGAATAGCTCAGTGAGTTGCTGTGTGTGTAAGGGACAGACGCGAAATGCGTATTTTGTTCAGTTTACCTGATGGAACGCAGTTTGATAAAATCCAACTTTGTTTCAAAACCTGGAATAAGACCCTTAAATGCTGTTCAAGGGCAATTGCTGGTACAAAATTGCCTATAATCTGTGAACCAAAGCTTCTTTGGTGAATCTGAAAACACAGTCCGGTATATTTTTACGTCTGGGTTTTAGTCCATATGGAGTGGTTCGTGGGTGAATATAAAATTGTAACTCCAATTTACGGTATTTTGCCTGTCGAGCACCATCTCTAAGGGTTATGCAATAGCCCGTTACACAACTATAAAAATCGATTTTAATTAAAATGTACCGTGCGCTTTTAAAGGTATTTAAGAATTAAGGTATACCCAACTCTGGAGGTTCCTTAACCAACGATTAAAGTGAGTTTTTAATATTGCATTCCCAATGACTCTGTCCACATTTGCTGAATTTTGCAGATTTTTATCTTGAGCCATTAAAAACTAAGTTACAATTGTTGTCGCTGTGTGTTGCAATCACAAAAGTACCCATAAAACGCGAGCCGCTGCTTTAATTGAAAAAAACTGGGTATGAGGTGATGCTTACAGAGGTCCTTTTACCATAATTTAAGAGTCTAATGCCGGGTTTTTTTTGTGTTGTTCTGTGTAATACATTGAAGCACACGCTGAGGTTCACGGCGCTTGCGTTTGAAAATCACCAATAGAGGGCTTAAATTAAAATTAGCAAGCCTTGGATGATCCTATCCCGATATATGTATAGATTTAAGTCTTTCTAGAACAACCCTTCAAGGAAAGATTTAAAGAGGAGTTCGTCAAAACTGAATATGAACGAGTTAAGTCCATCAATTCCCTATAGCTGACATAAACTATTCTGATTCTGAACTTAACAAAATCTGTCATCTATATGCTATACATGTCCTATCATTATGATCAGTCGGAGCGAGTTTTTGCAAGTGAACTAAAACTTTGGCGCTTGCACCATCATTAAACATTTTCCACTATAGTAACACAAGGCAACCAAATTCAAAATGTTATATCTACTTGAAAAAACAAGAAAGAAAGTCGGTCAAGCCCGACTATAACATACTCTGTACCCTTAACGTCTCAGCTCGCATTTGCTCACGAGCTATACGCGCTCATCTCTAAGTTTCACTCTCTCTCTCTCTCTCTCTCTCTCTCTCTCTCTCTCACTAAGATTGCCATTCAATGGAATGCTGCGGTGGTGGGTGGGGTGGTGCTGGGTGTTTACTGGCCGTTTTTTGCTCATAACTTGAGTATCGTTCATTCGATCTTTATCATTCCTTCAGCAAATAAATAATTAAATTATTTAATTAATAATTAAAGATAAATAATTTTGTTTACAAGGTATCTCTAGAAGGTACGAACGATCTATCTTCAAAACTGTAGGAGATATGACGTTTTTTCCAAATTGCGGGGCGGGAGGGGCGTGACAAAAATTGAAAATAAACTTGATCTGCCTGCAAGTATAAGAAATATATGCCCCATACATGTTAAACCTCTATCTCTTACCATCTCTGAGATGTCTTCGTTCATACGGACGGACAGACAGACAGACAGACAGACGGACATGGCTATATCGACTCGGCTGTTGATGCTGATCAAGAATATATATACTTTATAGGGTCGGAAACGATTCCTTCTCCCTGTTACATAGTTTTGCAAAAACTTAATATACTCTATGTACCTTCGGTACAGAGTATAAAAATCGTAGAATTATTTGGGAGTACACCAGAGATGGGCGCGTCGCGAAGTTCCAATGCACACGAGGCAGCGCGCTGCCTCGTGTGCATAGGAGCTCTGCCGCGGCCGACTGCACAAAATCACACGTTTGCTATAAGCATTGAAAGCTATTTATAGAACACGAATGAGGCGCACGCAAATTGTGCTTGTATGCGTGTGAAAAGTGTGTCGATATGTGTGCATGCCCATCTCTGGAGTACACTGACAAAAAAATGTCAAACAAAAATCTAAATGTAAAATCACCTTTTCGATCATCTTGCAATCTTATAAAAAAAAAATTGAAAAACCTTGAAATAAGCTTAGAAATCTCAAAAACAAGATTTATCATCTCGCAACATATCAACCATCATACAGTTCTCTGTAAAGCTTCAGTCGAAAAGTTTTTAATATATATATAGATTTATTTTGTCAGAAAAACAATTTTCGGTTGCAATGCAACCCACCCCTTCTGGGACTCGACCCACGACCTCGTCGTTTTAAGACACATAGTTGAAGCTTTTGCCATGGCCTCTTAGCTCGCTTTGCCATCGGGTGTCATTATAAGAACGCAGTATAAGAACTCAGCTGGCAGAAATCTCGGCTCTTATACTGCGCCTAAAAAGTGACGCCCGGTGGCAAGGCGAGCTAAGAGGCCATGCCGCGTATTCAGTCCCCCGAGGTACTGAGTTCGAGTCCCAGTAGCGGCAGATTAATAATTAACCTTTTTTATAAGTTTTTAGAAAGAAGTAAATGTTAATAACTAAAACAAAAATCTTGAAGTCGAACAAAAGCGATCTTTATACAAGATTGTTAGAGGATTGTTAAGGGCATCCCATACGCCCATAAATTGCGATTATAATCGTGGGTTAAGATAATCTCGCCTCTGTCGAATTCTGAAACCGTTTCGTCTCGATTCAAGACTATGATCTTGGTTTCAGATTGATTTTTTTCTCAATGTACTTTACGATAATATCAAAGATGGTCAAAACAAAAGAATGGATTCCCCAAAAAACCGACCTAAAAAGCATCAAAATAGGCATTTTAAGCAACTTTAAGCTCAAATTACCAAAAATCTAGACATGATAACCATTTCCGAATATAGATTCGTATTCAGCACTCGAAAATGATCTAGAATTACGACTAACCCTTTAACATACTGGTAATATTTAAAAATGAACCGAACCGATTTCCTTTGCTGTTTACCGTTCGGATTAGGATTTTCAAAAGAACACCGTTATTTTGCCTAAAATTTTATCAATTTTTTCTAAAAATCTCAGTGTAATCAGACAGTGGGAAAGTCAGCGAAGCAGTGACAGCAACACCACTCGGGTATACAAAAGGTGAAGGCTGTATCTAATTGGTAATTTTCTTGTGTTGTGTTATTGGTTGATGTCTTGCAAATGATAGAAGTACCCTAATCAAAATTTACTCAACTCGAGTCAGTAATCGAGCGGAGCCTCTGTCTACCTAAGCTGTTGTTTAACAGAATGATCCCCTGGCGAATTTTCTGAGTCGCTTAAAGTACCTGCTGTTGAGTCTGCCAATCTCTTACATCACTGTGGGAGCTTTCAGGCCTCGGTGGATAGCAGAGTTACTCACGAGCCTCATTAAGAGCTTTGACTAAAAGCTTTGCATTATATAGACCCAGGACTGCAATGCACTGCCCCAGAGGAAGATATAAGGGCTTATGAATCGCCTCAAGAATCCTTATTTCTGAGTTTAAGGATAAGTATTTTCAGCATTATCTAGAACATTTCACAAAAAAATCAATCTAAAACAGAGCCGGCCAGCCATAGCTACCAGGAGCCGAAGTGAGTCGTGTTTTTACGCAAGCGCGAGCCAAACTTATGATTGTGTGAGTCGGTGAACACTGAATTGCAAGTAAAACGGCTATAGCCTGGAGAGAGCTCTCTTGCTCAACAACACAAGCTGACTTTTTTGTCCTCTCCATTTGCCCCGTACTGATCTAATACAGCGTTGGCCAACGAGAGAGAGGCCAAAAAGTGACAGTGTATTGGTCTAAATCAGAGATGGGCATGCACACATATCGTCACACTTTTCACACGCATACAAGCACAATTTGCGTGCGCCGCATTCGTGTTCTATAAATAGCTTTCAATGCTTATAGCGTACGTGTGATTTTGTGCAGTCGGCCGCGGCAGAGGTCGCGACGCGCCCATCTGTGGTCTAGATCTAGACTAGAGTTCCCCAGCGATAGCACCTGGGGCACGAACATACTCGCCGAATGCTTGCCGAAGTCATGCTTTTCCGTTTGTTAGTGAGAGACACAGTCACATTTTCGCGATCTCTGCTTGGGGAACCCTGATCTAGACTATACGTTTGCTCTGTCGAACTAAGTTCTGTTTACAACTGCAACCGTCACGAACTCGAACCGTCTTTGTCTCAAAATGAACCCTGTTTCACTCCCACCCATCAGCCATGATACGCTGCAACTACGACAGAGCAAGACATGGCGAAGATCGAACCTGAGCGCCGTAGCTGCGCAGCAAACAGAGAAGAGGGACTTCGCAAAGGTACTATCTACCGTTTTCTCATCTGTGACCGCATTAAAGGCTAGTCAGCGACTGAAAGGCTTTTTGCTCTCTTCTCCTCATCTTCGGCATGCGTTCGGCTCGTGTATGTGCAAATAGTGACATGTCATCGCCCCTGAGGGGATTTATTTATTTAGAGTTGACAAAAAAAAAAGGCTGTCAACAAAAATTCATATGCGTTACAAAAATTTTTATGAGCTAATGAAGCCTATCAAAGAAAATCTAATAAAATTACAAAATAAGCTAATAACGACTCCGACACGGTGGGGGAATTTTATTTGCCCGTCCGGCCAGCTATGCCCCTATTCACAGCCAATTGTAGTCAGAGACGTTATTAGAGCTAACAAAAACTTTAATAATATAGAGATCGAGAAGAGTGAGAGAGAGAGAAAGAGAGAGAGAAAAAAAAACCAAAACCTATAGTTATGGAGGAACAAAGGAAAACAAATAAGATTATAAATTAAAATAAAACTGAGATGGAGAGAAAAATATCTAAAAGTAAACTTTAAAAATAAAAAAATGTACACGTAAAACTTAAAACTAAATATCCGGAAAATCTCTGACCCGGTGGGGGAGGATTTTTTAGCCAGTCCGGCAAGCTATGCCCCTACTCACAGCTGGCAGTGGTCAGAGATTTCCCAGGAGATAATTATAAAGAGACGTTTTTAGAGAGAAGAGAGAGAGATCGTTGAGAGCAGGTGATAGAGCTCATTGTAATTTTGACATATGACCCGAAAACGATTGTGCTGGGCATAATCAGTTGTGCATCTGCGCAAGATTAAAGGTAAATAGTTTCTAGTTGGCCTAGAAGGAACGGAAAAGCTATGGCGACCTAAGAGTTCGGTAGAATCTACATCACTATTGATTAACTTATGAAGAAAAGAAACGCCTAGGACTGTTCTACGATTAGCTAACGATCCGGTGACCATCGCTGATCTAAAACCTAGATTTTGTCTGTAAACCTAGGCGAGAGAGTCAAAAGATAACAGAGGGTAAACTATCTTCTTTTTTAAGATGGCCCTATGCACGCAGCAAACAACACACGTTTGTAATGTGATATTTTGTTTCCGTTGGTTAGTAGTTGTTGGCACACTAAAATCTTCTTTCTGATAAACATAAAGAACCTATGGAAATTTGTATTATTAACTTTTCCTTGTCTGGGAACTCAGAATTTCGGACCAAACACAAAACGGAGGCGTCGAAGGTCAGTTAAAAAACTGCAGCCATATACTAAGCACTCAGCATGTAAGAATCCTAGTGGAGCAGATGACAGAATCCGTTGGTTTAGAATGACGAAGTCGTGGGTTCGAGTTCACTTCCAAGCACAGATTTATAAACCTTTTTTGTTGTTGTTTACAATGCTCTATGGTTCTAAAATGGATTCTTTTCGGCAAAGTCACACAAAATAAATAATTTTTCACATTTTTTAGCTTTTTTTTAATTGCTAAATATTCTGTATTTTTATTGGAAAATAATTTTTTTAGTCTTCGTTCATAATTTTTTTGTTTGATTCCAAACCCGAATACTTTATTTTTCCGACTGTAGTTTTTTTAACAGGGAATTGAGCTGGCAACTTGGTAGTTCCATCTTCCAACACGCACACTTTCCTATTTGGGATTTGCAAATAATTGAATTGCCATCACAACCCCAAACCCCCATTCAAATAAAAGCTGACGAGGCACTTGGTAACACCGAGCCCTTGCATAGACACCTCCACATTGTTTTTATCTAAGAATTTATTCATTTTTGGTTTAGCATGTTGTGTTCAAAGCACAAATAGAAAGGCTCAAATTCAATCAAAGACTTTTCTGATGGCAAGATACCGATTTTAGCCATTATATGCACAGTACAAGGCACAGATTCTCCTTCTATTTTTTGTATGCTACTTTTACGTGTATATTGAATTATTTATCCTAAATCAACATAATCAGGGCAGGAGATTTGTTAGGTAAACCTTTCAATTGAGATGAGTGATAATGCGTTGTGTGAGTCGATTTGATATGCCTGACTGCGTTTTAAGCCAGATACAAAAATGGGAGTGTTTTCAATCAAAGTGAATCAATAAACAGCTAGCTGCATTCATGAAATTATACAAACTTAATTTTTAATTTATTTATGAATATGCATTGGAGAAATGGCAAAATATTTATTTAAAGTGAATGTGAGTAAATTTAACAAAATGATTAATAATTCAACTTAATGCAGATCAATGCACATTTTATTATTTGTGATTAAATAAATTTTCAGTTATTGGGCCGGCTCTGGCCACACTAATACTAAGTTTGGTCCATCGATGGCGATGACAATCAGTGAAGCAGAGTTCAGACCTTGGGTAAATGCAATCAATCAAGAATTGTTAATGGCCATGTTCATCAGTTCATAAAAGCAAGTAAAACAAGAAAGAAAGTCGGTCAAGCCCGAGTATAACATACTCTGTACCCTTAATGTCGCAGCTCGCATTTGCTCACGAGGTATAATCGCTCATCTCTAAGTTTCACTCTCTCTCTCTCTTTCTCTCTCTCTCACTAAGATTGCCGTTCAATAGAATGCTGTGGTGATGGGTGGGGGGTGGTGGGTGTTTACTGGCCGTTTTTTGCTCATAACTTGAGTATCGTTCATCCGATCTTTATCATTCCTTCAGCAAATCGATAAATAATTTTGTTTACAAGGTATGTTTAGAATGATCTATCTTCAAAACTGTAGGAGATATGCGCAATTTTCCAAATTGCGGGGGCGGGAGGGGGCGTGGTAAAAATTGAAAATAAACTTGATCTGCCTGCAAGTATAAGAAATATATGCCCCATACATGTCAAACCTCTATCTCTTACCATCTCTGAGATCTCTTCGTTCATACGGACGGACGGACAGACAGACAGACGGACGGACGGACAGACGGACATGGCTATATCGAATCGGCTGTTGATGCTGATCAAGAATATATATACTTTATAGGGTCGGAAACGATTCCTTCTCCCTGTTACATACTTTTGCACAAACTTAATATACTCTATGTACCTTCGGTACAGAGTATAAAAATCGGTCAAGCCCTACTGTAACACACTGTGTACCTGCAGTAGTAGCGCTGCTGCTGCGCTATGGCAGCGAACTTTCTTTTGGTCATAACTTTACTAATAGATGGCGTCACTACTTGATTTTCAATACCGCAATATAGATGGCGTCACTACTATGGCCATTTCAAAAAATGACTAGTAGATGGCGTCACCACTGTCACCAAATCAAAACTGACCTTTGATCACTTTTGGTCATAACTTGAGTATGGTTCATCCGATCTATATCATTCCTTCGGCAAATTGATAAATAATCTTCATAAGTAAATATCTCTAGCCTGCAAGTATAAGAAGTATATGTTACCATCTCTGAGATCTGTGCGTTCAAACGGGCATGCCTATATCGAATCGGCTGTTAATGCAGATGAAGAATATGGGGTGTGTTCCACATATCGACGTCGATTTCCGTCTGAACTTATGTATTTCGAATTAGAATTGTTTAAACTTATATTTGAAGTGCCAATATGATTACTAGATCAGATCAAAAGACAATTGTAATTAATTGACGATTTTAATCAGCTTGGATTTCAAACAGTCAAAGTTTCTAAACAATATCAAGTGACCGATGATGTTTATGTCACTTAAGTTGTAAGATTTCAAAGTGAAATGAGAACGTTTATACGGAAACCGCCGTCGAAATGTGGATCATACCCGTATATATACTTTATAGGGTCGGAAATGATTCCTTCTCCCTGTTACATTCTTTTGCACAAACTTAATATAATTGTGTACCTTTGGTACAGAGTATACAAAATCGATGGATCTAATTCAATGTGATAAATGAATGTGCTATCATGATTGCTATTTTTTGTGACTGTGATGGATGAAAAAAAGCAGAAAAATTCAAGCTCTCATTTAAAATTAATACGATAACTTTCACGCATCTTTTTTTGTACAAAAATTTTTAACAAAGCATTCAGAATAAGCCAATCAACTCTTTTTTTGATGAACGATGTTTGATTTCTGATGTTTGACAACAACAAATTCATCCGGTGAATATTGAACGTGCACTGTCTGTGTGTATAATAACAAATGAGCGCTATGCGCATAGGCCGTTAGCACCCCTGGTGTTAAGGTTGGAAATAGTTGGGATTCAGGTATTTCAATATCATATCAGTAATATCAATATTTGCATATCAAAGTGAAACTGTTTAATATCAATGTGAACCTGTAATACCACATTTATACTAAAAATATTATATTGAAATGTGAAATGATCAAAGTGATATGAAAAATGCCCTAGTGATATGATTTCAGATCAAAGTAGACATCGAAATTCTGAAAGTAGAAAGAGACACTCAGAGCTTCTCAAATCAAAGAGAGACAGCAATAGTCTATCTCGAAAAAAGCAAAAACAATGCTCATTGCTCTGCTGCCGCAAGCGCGAAAACGAGTGCCGGTCGTTTTTTCTTTGTGAACGTTTTGAAGTTGGCGTCGGGTTTGCAGCGAACTTCTAGCTTCTTCTTGCGAAAAAAAACTGTAAAGGGTAAAAGTGAAATGTGTAAAATGTGAATTGCATGTGTGTGTTTTGTTGTACTGTTGTTGTACTTGCAAATTAATACATTGTAAAAAGGCTATTGTCTTTATTCAGTCGCTAATAGTATGTACGATTATAATACACACACTCATACCTACATATTGTGCGTGTTTTTTTCTCTTTGAGCTCTCTACGCAGTAAAAGTGCGTGTTTTAATATGTACATATGTATGTATACATATTTTGTGTCCGCGATGCGTTTTTTTTGTTCTGCCTTTGAAAGTCAAACAGCACAGAAGCACACATACATGCATATGCAAACATGCGTACATACAAATGTACATGCAAAATATGCATGTATAATATTCAGATTAAAATGGAAGACATCCAACTCTATGAGTTAATACAAAAACTAAACATTTAAAAATTGGTGTACGGAAAGTTAATTGGTAAGTTTTGTTTTGAAATAATTATTCTTCTCAATATACATACATATTAATTTTACAATTTTTCTAGAGTGTGGATTTAACTACGACCGCCTTAATTACATTTCTTCCAGCGACAAAGAGCAGATTTTTCCAGAAAGTTAACTGTCATAATAATTGTAATATGTATTATAAAAATATTGCTTTGATATTATACAAATAAAGCATTGGTATTACAATAATACCCTTTTGATATTTTAAAAATATTTCTTTGATACTAAAACCATGTCCTGCAGGTATTTTGAAAATATAGCTTTGATACTATAATAATATATCATTGATATTAACCAATATCAAATTGTTGATCTGAAAAAATATCACTTTGATGTGTTCGAAATGTCAAAGTGATATATTCGAACATATCATCTGGGTACTTTTTAGATGAAGGCCAATTTGATACTACAAAATACCAGATTGATACTAAATATCGTTTTTTTTTTTTCTGTGTAGGAACGATCGGTCGAAAAGTAGTTCTAGTGAGAAAAACTTTATAGTTTTCAACGTAAAAGCCACCAAACCTCGTATTTATTAGTTTTCTATACTATTACATATTTTAACCAAGTTTAATAGAAATCGGACAACTATATAGTATGGCTGCCATACAAAAGATAGTTCAGAAAAAAAGTCTTCGTAGGAAAACCATTGTTGTTTTCAATGCTATCGCTCCCAAACTTGTTACTGATCCATATTATATGCTACCACACAATTGTGCCAATTTGTATCCAAATCGGATGACTATAGAATATAGCTGCCATAGGAACTATGGGTTGAAAAAGTAGTTCTAGCGAGAAAAACTTTTTTGTTTTCAATGGTAGCGCCTTTATACTTTCCAGCTATGAATATTATCCATTTCTACACATTTTTAGGGGTTTGGACAAAATCTGATGAATATATCGAATAGCTGCCATATAACAAACCAGCAAGCAAATGGTCAAAGCAGTGGCGCCATCTATTGATGAGTTTGAGAATAACTTAGGTAAGAATGTTCGACGAAAATCATTTGAAACCTTAATTTATATAAATTATTGAAACTACAAAGGTATATAAACTGGTCGAGCCGAAGCTAGCGTTCCTCTATTTCTTTTTTCCATTGTCCCATTTTTGGGATGTGTGGTTTTACACGGATTCACAGTCGGACAGACGGATATGGCTATGTCGACTCGGCTCTGGATGCTGTTTAAGAAAATATAAACTTTATGCTTTCCGCTTTTGCTCTCAACTCAAAATGTCGGTTCTGGGTCTTCGTTTTTATCGATTCCTTCCGGTATATGGTAAACCGAATGGGTATATTTTTCAGTTTTCTAGTTACTGATGACGGAAATAATATCGAAATATCGATATTTTTGATAAAAAAAAAGACGATTTATCATTATCGAATATTTTTCTGAGGCAATATATGGGATAACGAACTCAAGTTCATGATATTTTTGTTAGTTTCAGTCACAAATAGTGGGGTTTACTGTGCATTCTTTTTTATATTAGTGTACTCCTAATTAACTCAACTCCAAAAATTTTAGCTAAACGTTTTACACATCATAATATGTTTTCAATTGAAATAAATCAGCTTTCTTAAATCCCATTAATATAAATTCATGATTAAGTTTCCACAACTTTTTGATCTAAATGAAACGTGACTGTTTTAACGACCTTTATAATAATCAAAGTAACAAGTTTTAGCCGGCTTGTGGTCATGATATATTTTCACATAACTTAAAACAGGAACACACAACACCGAAACGAAGACTGTTCGACTAAACAGTTGTTCTAGTCTAGATCATCGCGGTTCTATCATCATATTTGCCCTTCGACTGCAAATCAGCAGACAGCATTGCTATGACTGCTTGGGAATTCCAAGTCAGCATAAGTTCAAGAACCGACAGCAAAAAACAACACCAAATTGACCAGTCTCTTTGTGGTGTTTTGTGTTCATACTTAAAGCTATGTGCAAACATAATATGACCTCGAGCCGGCTAAAACTGGCTAGGTCGAAATGCATGTTTATTGTTAAACTTATAAAAATACATTTAGGGCCGATTTCACATCGCCTACATAAAGCTAACTTTCATATAAACTAACAAATAAGGAAACACAAATATTTTTCAGACATTAAAAAAAATGTTCAGTACGAAAATGCTTATTCCAATAAAAAGCCAGAAACTACTTAGCCGAGATTGCTCTACAGAAATGACATACCGAATGTGTGAGTATGAAGTGTTTATCCGTATTTCTTTTGTCTTCAACTCCTTTACCTCCCATTAGCAGCTGGTCTGGGCTTAATTACAATTTTGCTTGAGCTTATTAAGCGATTAAAAAAGAAAAACCAACCGGAGGCCAACTGGCTAGGGGATGTTGGAGTAGGGGGAGGTGGGTTGCTTATCTGCCGTTGGTATCGTCGGCAGCATACCCTTTTTGCTCAATACTGAAACAATAATACGTACATACATACACACCCGTACTTATGTGTGTACATTTGTGAGCAATCAACTCTCACGCTTGACAGCCCGCTAATCAGAATCAAGTGATGTTCGTTTTGCTGCATTCACTTTTCAGACTGAGAGATGAGGCACTTGGCAACTCAAGCACATCTTTATGCTGCAGTCGTTGCATTTGGAGATGCGTAAATCTCATTAAGTGATATCCTCAAGTGGCCGTTAGCTTGCACATATGAGAAATGAGCGAGAATGGCAAAGAATTTGGTTTCCCTTCCTTTTTTTTTTTTTGCATTTTTTTGTTGTTTATCAGCAAACGGGCCATTAAGCGCACAACAAAAATTTGAAATGGACCACAGAGCGCTGGCAATCCCACATAGTTGGTTACATGGTGCGGGGGGTATTGACAGTTCAAACACAAATTTCCATTTCCAATTTGTAAGCTCATGTAAAGTTGGGGACAAATGCGTCTAATTAGCATGGGCGGTGGCGTTGTCGGAAACTTAACGATTTTCACAAGTTCACAAAAAAATAAAAAAAAGTATAAACAAATTGCAGCCGCCGTTTGTTGCAGTTGCAAGTGTTTGCTTAGGCAGGTTGCCGTACACTTTCCCACGCACCCAGCCGCCGTTTTTATGATTATTTTGTTTTTCTCGCTTGTTTTTTTGTCATTGAAATTGTATCCAACGGATGCTGCTTACTCTCTCTCTCTGTCTCTCCTTCTATAGCTCTTTCACTTTTTTGTTGTGTTTACATGCTTTTTGTTAGACCGAAAAGACCAGGAAAATGTGGTCAAACATAGATAAGACGATAAGGAAACAGTTGCCCAGTTTGCCCAGAAAGTGTCTCAGTTGCAACTACCCCCATACCCCTCGTGAGAATTGCACTCCAAGATGGTGCACTTTCAGTTTGCTCAGCTTTGTTGCTGTGGTTTTCCATGGTGTTCGTGTTGGGGAAAAGGCCACCGCCGCTGATGTTGTTTGCCTTGCTGGGAAGTGAACTCACGTGGCATTGACTTTGAATGGCCATTTGGGTTCCCAGAATAAAATGTGTATCTTATGTGTGAGTATGTGTGTGAGTGTTCTTGGGGCAGGTTGCGGGAGGAAGTGGAAATGGCAAACGGTTAAAATGTATGAGAAACCTTGGCAACCAGTTTTGCCGCAATCATATTTAATTTGTATCTCCCGCTAGGCTGCACACTTGTGTTAGGCTTTCGCTTTTTAATTTAAGCCGCTCTGATCCGCCTCCTCGCCAACTAGTCGCCGCCGCCACTTCATTCAAAGGACACTTTTTTGCGATGCTTTTTGTTTTTTTCAATTTCCAAGTCAATTTATTTTTACAGCGAGTGTCGACGCCGCACTCGAAAGAGATGAAAGCCAAAAGGACACGCCAGGGTGTCCACCATGAACCTATCCGGATAGGCGTGAATCAAACAGCTGGGAGGAGGGAGTAGGAGCGAGTGCTCGTGATGGTTAGAGCACGCAATGAAGAGCGACAGCTTAAGTGCCAGATCCGGCCAAAAGCTGTTTGCTATTGGTGTTTTTGCTTTTTTTTTATTAAAGGGCAAGTCCAATCAATGCTGGAGGATGCGGGCTATATATGTCCATGACATTTGATTTTTCAATGTCATGGAGTGCCCTGAATCGAGGACGATCACAAAATCAAATTAAACTAATCAGCAAAATAATTGATTAACAAGTTTTTTATTCAATTTTTATCAAAAATTTATTTAAACTAATTGCCTTGGAGGTGGATTAGGGGATAGTCCTTTTTCATCGGGACATGTAAAACTGTGGGCAGGCAACCATAGTCCTGTTCTTGCTAAAGTGTAGGAGTTGAGAAGTTGGGCGCGTAGCTTCCAATTTTCCGCAGTACTTCCGTTACCGTTAAAGCTTGTGTCGCTGTCAACTCTAATCCGTCTAATCCGTGTGCCCGGCCAGACGTGTTTAAAGTAATGGATTTGGTTTGGGTTGGCGTTATCATGCTACTAGATTGGCCAAGTCCAAATATGTTCCTAGGGGTTTCATCAATTTTGCCGCTTGCCAAACTGCAACTTTGTCGTTAGCTTCTAAAAAAGGCACCCGCTGTTCTGCCCTCTTCCGCCAATGAACCGTCGAGACTGTTTATCTCAGGGTTCCCCAAGCAGAGATCGCGAAAATGTGACTGTGTCTCTCTCTAACACACAGTGTTGCATGACTTCGGCAAGTATTCGGTCTGAATTGGCGAGTATGTTCGTGCCCCAAGGGCTATCGCTGAAGAACTCTGGTGTATATGCACAGAAAAAAAAATCTCGACCTTCGGATTGAAATTTTAAGTACGAGTCCTTCTTGATTCTAGTTGAATCAAGTACGAGAGGATTGGAAAAATCCCAAATCCAAAAATGGTCATTTTAAGTACGGAACCCAATTGAAAATCAAATGATCCTGACTCGAGATTCAAGTAAGTACGGAATTCCAATGTCAAAGCGAAATGAAACCGAGAGCAAGTTCCAAATATTGCATTGGTATTCCCAACCAGACGATGGGCCAAGACATGGTGAATTTACTATAAGGCAGTGCCGGCCACATGAAGAATACAAAAAAAGTGTGCTTGTGTTGGTGAGCAAGAGAGCTCTCTCCAGACAACAGCCGTTTTTCTTGCAATTCAGTGCTCACTGATTCACACAATCATGAGTTCGGCTCGCGTTTGCGAAAAAACCCAAGAGCTTTGTACTTGAATCCAGTACAAACGGTGTCAATAGTACGGTAAGTAAGAAAGTACTTGATTCAGGTAAATAAGTCTTATTTCAAGTATGACTTTTTCAATCCCGAAATACTTGTCTTAAGACTGTTTCGGGATTTTTTAAGTACATTTCGAACTATTATTAAATCTCTTTGGTCAAACTAATAGTTGAACATGGTCTTAAGTACAGCCCGATTTAATCTCAAAATAAGTGCAAAATGTTCTTAATCGAAGTATTATTCTTGAAACAAAATAATGCTTCATAAAATAAGTGCAAAATATTCTAGGTTTAAGACTATAAAAATTCTAGGCTTTTCCCAATATGGTCAAGAAACTGGGTCTCTGTATTATATCAAAATCCAAAGGAAATAAATTAACCAAAGACCAAGATTTTTATACTGTAGGTCAGAAATCTACCCTCACTCCATAACCGAAGTGTTAGAACCGGGCGTATTCCGTTGTGGTGGAGGCCATAATTTTATTCAACGCTCTCTTTTGGCTCTCTGAGACAAATGCAAGCTGCTCTGAGAGTCATATGCTAGAAAGAGATAGCAAACGAATCAGGCCCCTTGAAAGATTGCAGCTGTGCCAAGTACATCTCCTTATAGTAAATTCACCTTGGGCCAAGACAGCAACAAGCCTCCATTGTAGTGTTGTTTGTGTTCTTTTTTTATAGCTATATGCGCGCAACTAATGACCTCGAGCCGGCTAAAGCTTACTAGTTCGACAATCAAAAAGGTCGTTAAAAAGTATCATGGTGTTCTTGTGGGATGCTTTTTTTGGTGTCAAAATAAGTTTGAATATCGAGCTGAAGTCTATCTCAGTCATTTTTGATCCACTCATTTTTCGGATTGAATGTAGGTCCGAGAATTGAGCTCAACTTAATCTCAGATACTCTTGCGCCGACAAGTCGACTTGGTGTCGATTTCGAGATCAAATCAAGTACGCATATGTAGCAAATAATGAACTCCTCCTTTGTTTCGGTAGGATGTCTAGAAGAGAATGCTTCAAAAGCACGATACCTCTAAACTCTGCAAAAGGCCTGGTCCGGAGGTTTCCCATTGTAAAGTCTTGGGTTCTGGCTCGGTAACTGCTAATTGACATATTAATCGATTGTCAATAGGACCATTTCATTAGTACTTTTGCAGATCTCGTCTCAGTTTTCCAAAAGTGACTGGTGTTTAACATTGAAAGGTAACAAAGACCTAAATCAAGCTAATTGGGAAGTTGTGGATACTTGTCTAGTATGTTCCCTAGACAATACGAGGAATAAGCCTCCTGGGGAAACCATGTAATAAAACGCACTGAACTGTTCCAAAACGTAGTTTCCACTAAAGACATCGCACCGGTCCAGAACCGAACACCACAGAACCGGTTCAATTCGTGTTTTATTTGATCTCTCGAACCTGATATGGACCGAACCTCCTAAATCCATTACCTTCTGAACCTGAACCCAAACAGGACCTCCTCCAGAATAACTTCTAAGTAATTTTTTTAAGATTTTACATAAATTTCTTAGTTTTACAAAGGTCTGTGCATTATCTACTGAAACTCGGGGTATTACGACTTCGAGAAGGAAAATAAAGCAAGAGTAAAGTTGCTACATGCCATTAAAACTTCCAATTTTTCGGAGGACCCGGGGACTTTTGAAGGGGTATCTATGATTCATACCATTAATAAATGTGGTCCATTCATCTATATTCAATAAATATAGAAATATAACAATATAGAAATATAACAAGTTAAATAGTTCGGTAATTGAAATGCATCGTCTTCACAAAACAAAACAAAATTCATCAAAAACAGAGGCATGAGTGATTTATCCAATTATGATGTTATGAACCAATGTTCGAGGCAAATCCTCAGGTTCGGTAAGTTAAGCAACCGGTCTTAGTTTTGTCGACTGATTCGAAATTGGGACACAGTTCAGCCTCTATTGCTAAGTCATGCGCTCTACTATTAATTGATAAACCTAAAACAACAACGCACACAGCTTTTGAACATGTGGACTTTGCCGTCGATTGATAATTATTTGTTTGTTTTACAGTCTTTTACTCTTAATCACTAGTAAAACTATCACCTGTACAACAAAGTCTTAAAGGATTTGAAAGAGATGGCGTCGCTAGGATTAAATCGAATCGGACAATGTAACAACCAACTTTATTTTGAAGCCTCATCATTCGGCTTTCTTTTTCAGTATGTATCGTTTCGCTGAAGTGTAAACAACATAGTTTTTGTGTGCTACGAAAGTTGACAACTTTTGTGCCAACAAAACACAATTTGCGGAAAAGTGTACTTTTCTGCTTTAATTTGAAGAAAAATGCACCTGAAGGCCATCGAATGATGTAAGAAGCTTTCTGGGGACCTTGCTGGAAGCGCACAAAACCCTACCGGCCGGACTGCCATACGCCAAAATCGACGCCAAAGCTAAATAGTCACGGCAGCAAGTTGTATTTGGTAGGACCAATTGGGCGTGGTGTACTATGAACTGCTACAACCGTTTGAAACCATCACAGGACAACTCTACCGAACTCTGAAGCGTTTGTACATAAGCAAAAACAGCCAGAACACGAGCAAAGTGTCCCTTTCGGCTAGTATATGTTTACATCGATGACGCTTGCTCTTCAGGATCAGCACTATCGCTCTTTTGAAGAACTCCATAAATAGATAAATTTGTGGATCGCATCAAAAGACGCATGGTTTTTTTTGAGATAGTATCCAAAAATTGCCTGAAATATGGAAAAACTTTTTGTGGCTAACGATGGACAATACTTTCAAAAATTAATTTGAGTCCTCTGAAACTTTTTTGTACAGTAATACGAATCCTTTTTTATATAAAAACTCTTTTTAGTTAAAACATTCGATTAAGCATTGTTCCTTTGAAACAACCAAACTTATTTGTATATTATGTAAATTCCAAAAAAGGGGCACAAATACAAATTTATGAAAAATTTAATATTTGAAATGGCGAGAGACTCAGCTCCCCTTTTCTAATTTTTCATTTATCGTTTATGAGTTAATCATTGAATTAATTTAAGGGTTTGGGCTTATAACAATTCTGTTGCTTGGTGTAACTTGATTGCCGTGCAAACTGCATTTGACAGAATTTGAAATTCACATGTTTGGCATCTATAAATGGCAGCCGACGGGGTCATGTTCATGTCAGTACCAAAACCCCCCAAAAGCCCGCAGGAGGCCCGTGCGCACACAAATCCCACTCTCCCATTGGTATGCCCTTTTTAAAATGGCGTATCGAGCGGATGCTTAAGCTTTAGATGAGCTTAGGTTTACTCTTCAAATTTTATGCGCAAAATGTTGTTTAATATTTTACAAAACGCTATGATTCAACTTGATATTTCTCTTCATTTCCGCCAAACTGACAACTGGATCTATTTGGGATACGCAATAAAAAAATACCCCCGAAATATGTACACGTGGCCACCATTGTCCCTCACCTGGTCATAAAACCCTTGATGAGGACAAAACGCGATAAGGCGAGACGAAACCGTTTTGTAAATGCTCGTTCCACTGGCTCTCAGCGGGCGGCAGGAGGCAAACGGCGCCCCAACGTATGCAAAAATCTACGCAGACATGAGTTCTTGGTTGAAAAGTTTCGGAGCCTGGCAGGTTCGTGGTTATGGCCACCGCAGCGAAAGCGACCATCTAACAACACCAACAAAATCAATATTTGTCTTGTAAGCCGCACGTGTATCACAGTTGTTGATGTGGTTCCGACTGGCGGTGGCTGTTGCTTCTGCTGCAGAAACTTTTGAGAAATGAAAGGCAACAACTAGCAGCATGTTCATTGGCTTCAATAGCAATGCACAGTGGTATTTGGCGAATGGTGAATCTAAAATTCACTGGAAAAATTGTTCAATTGTCAGCATTAAGAAGATTCATTAAAAGGGAATCGAAGGGATTCGTAGTAGGGAAAAGGGCAGGGGAAACAAGTTCACTCATACATTCTCATTTGTACACAGAAAAAACAAGAAAGAAAGTCGGTCAAGCCCGACTATAACATACTCTGTACCCCTAATGCCCCCGATTGCATTTGCGGTTGTGGGTGTTATCTGGCCGTTTTTTGCTCATAACTTGAGTATCATTCATCCGTTCTTTGTCATTTCTTCAGAAAATCGATATTTAATATTGATTACTGAAAATCTCTAGAAGGTAAGAAACATCTATCTACGAAACTGTCGAAGATAAAGGTTTTTTTTAAATTGCTGGGGCGCTAGGGGGCGAGTCAAAAATTGAAAATGAACATGATCTGCCTGCAATTATAAGAAATTTATATCCCTTACATGTCAAACCTCTACCTCTAACCATCTCTGAGATGTGTGCGTTCATACAGACAAACGGACATGTCTATATTGACTCGGTTGTTAATGCTTATCAAGAATATATATACTTTCTAGGGTCGGAAATGATTCCTTCTCCCTGTTACATACTTTTGCACAAACTTAACATACTCTGTGTTCCTTTGGTAGAGAGTATAAAAAGGCGATCTACAATCAAGCTCAGAAAAATGTATTTGATCTTGACCCTTGGATTCTAGATTCTACTTGAATCAAGTACGAAAGGATTGGAACAATCCTAAAAGGCTTGTATTAATCCGAAAATGCTCATTTCAAGTAAGGAACCAACTTGAAAATCTATTGATCCAGACCCGAGATTAAAGTACGAGATTTCAATGTCAAAGCGAAAGAGCGAAAAGAAACCGAGAGCAAGCTCGAAACTGAGAGAGAAAAGCTCTAACTTTGGCTCGACCGAAGTTTATATACCCTTGTAGCTTGTATAATTGATATAAATTGGGGTTTTAAAAGATTTTAGTAGAACAATTTTAGCTGAGTTATTTCCCAAATTCAGCATATATATATAAAGTTCGCCGATTTTCATTAAACTTGGTGGAATTGTGTTAAAGCATAGAAACTTATAAATTCGACAAGACAAAAAGTTTATCTAACTAAAACTACTTTTTCGACCGATAGTTCCTATGGCAGCTATATGCTATAGTCATCCTATCCGGCCGGTTCCGAAAAGTGTGCAGCGTCTTTGTACCAAAAGTCTTCGTGCAAAAATTGGTTAAGATAACTTTAAAACTGACGGAGGAGATAGCATAGAAACAGACGGACTGACAGACGGACATGGCTATATCAACTCAGCTCGTCATGCTGATCAAGAACATATATACTTTATATGCTTCCTTCTATGCGTTACAAACTTCTGGACAATTTTAATATACCCTCTACAAGGGTATAAAATGGTCGTTAAAAAGTAGCATAGAGCTCTTGGGAGATGTTTTTTTTGGGTGCATGTAATAACGCCCGCGGGCTTTATGTCACTATATCACTTTTCTCGGGCGCTGTAACACTTTACGCACGAAAATAAAAGAAAAATTCTGAGTAAATATTGTGCGCACATGTATTAAGGAAACTCGTCATATTTTATTTATTGAAATATTTTAAGAATAGTTGTTCTTATGTTGTGGGAGTGAACCGAAAAATTATGGGGTGTGATCTGAACAAACAGTTTAAGAAATTGTTTGTAAAAGAAATTGTGCTACTTGTTTAGTATAGTTACCCGTACTCCAAAAATTCTGAAAAATATATAAATCGCGCGATTTTTTATTTTTAATTATTCTCTGTACTTCTTTTTAAAATTTTTTTTTGCCTGCGGCGCATTCTGAATTGTTTACATACATATATATTTTTTCAGAATTTTTGGAGTACGGGTAACACCACAATTTTTAATGTAGCATCCTTAATTTTAAACAATTGTTGCTGTGTTGGAAGCAACAACTGTTTCGAATTTTTTCGAAATCCTGCTACAAATCAATTCTCGTCAACAAAGTCCATTTCGATTCCAAACATCAATGATACATTAATAAGAATATCATTATGCGTAAGATGCAGAAAGATAAGACATAATAAACGGAACTTTCATTCAAGAGATAACATAAAGAACGGTACTTTAAGTAATATTTCTAGCAAAATACATGTTTTTGAAAATGTTTGCGTTATGTCACTGCACCCGTTTTTTTGGGGTCAAAATGAGTTCAAACATCGAGCTAAAATCAACCTCAGTAATTTTTGAAGCAATCATTTTTCGTATTGATTGTAGTTCGAGTATCCAGCTCAATTTAATCTCGGGTATTCTTGCACCAAGCCGACTTCGAGATCAAATCAAGTATGAATATCGAGCTTAAATCAACATCGGACCTTCTCGATAAAGACCTCTGAAGACAATGAAACTTTATAAAAAAAAATGTTAATCAGCAGAATTTGCAAACAAAACAAAAGTACCGAACGCAGCAAGTACGATACACAGGACAGTAAGTTAAATCATTGCGTAGCGTATGAAAAGGAAAAGTACTTCCGTAATTACAGTCATTATCTTAGCAATAATTTGAGTTGCGCTTATACACTGCATGTGGCAGGCTCTTGTGCTCACACACAAAAACAAATAAGATCCATATCAATTTGATATGGGCTGGTTAATTTGATATTTCGTCATATATTATTTTTTTCATATCATTTCTAAACTATAAAGTTTCTTTCGAACCATAAGTAATATCAATTTGTCAAATGATATTAGAAAAGGTCAAAAAGATATCTAATTTTCGAAATTTAATTTTCGAAACTCTCACATGGGGAAACTGATATATAGAAAATGAGAAAATGACACATAGTGTTTCACATCGAAACTTCACGTAATGTAAAGAAATATATAAGTAGGCTCTCAGCCATATGACTACACGCATGCCCGATAGCGCAGTGCGGTAAGATGCCATGCCAATTTCTAACGTGCAAATTGTCCCGAGTTCGATCCCTGGTCAAGGCCAAGGCGGGGGTAACAAAATTATAAATTCGTTCTTTTTCTGTTTCTATAAAACAATAAATAATAGTACTTAGGTAAAAAACAAATAGTAACATTTCCAATTCATATTTTTTCTTAATTTAATTATAAAATATCAATTTGATCTTAAAAACAAGAAAGAAAGTCGGTCAAGCCCGACTATAACATACTCTGTACCCTTAACGTTTCAGCTCGCATTTGCTCACGAGTTATACGCGCTCATCATGGCTATATCGACTCGGCTGTTGATGCTGATCAAGAATATATATACTTTATAGGGTCGGAAATGATTCCTTCTCCCTGTTACATACTTTTGCACAAACTTAATATACTCTATGTACCTTCGGTACAGAGTATAAAAATTATCTTAAAAAATCTTATTTTGATATGGTCGAAAATTTCACTTTGATATTTTCGAACAGGTCAATGTCAAGTGTGTCATATCGGCTTTTTATTGATATAGAAAAATATAATATTGAGCCCCAGATCATATCATTAATTTTTTCTGTGCACTTTCAAGAGAAAATTGTGAACCTGAAGTCAGTTTCTATGCATATGCGCCATTTTTTTTCGCAATTTAGTGATTCGTTAGACACTGAAAAACAGTTTGTGACATTTATTTTGCTCCTTCTATGTTCTTTATCATTGGACATCGATGGAATAAATCACGGTTCAGTATTCTCAAAATCCAAAGTTAAATTTTTCATCGATTTAATGATTCGTTAGTCACGGTAAAATGGCTTGAAATATTATATGTTTCTTTCCTTTTGCACCAAAAACATCCTTTTATATTCTTGATCAACATGACAAGCTGAGTTGATATAGCCTTGACCGTCCAATTCTATGCTATCTCCTCCGTCAACTTTAAAGCTATCTTGACCAATCTGTGCACGAAGTCTTTAGGTACAAATACGCTGTTGATTTGTCGGAAACGGCAGGATCGGATGACTGTAGCATATAGCTGCCATTGAAACGATCGGTCGAAAATCTAGTTCTTGTCAGAAAATCTTTTTTATTTGCAATGCAAATGTCCTGAAACATAGTAATTATAAGTTTTCTGTAATTTTTCATTATTCCACCAAGCTTGATGAAAATCGGACAACTAAATTGTATAGCTGCCATAGAAGAGATATGTCTGAAAAAAGTCTTAGTAAGAAAAACTTTTAGAGCGATGCTCTTTTACGGACTTACGACTGGGTGACTAAAACTAGAAAACGTTATCTTTGCGACAGATTCTGTTGGGTTTGTCTTAGCATTTTGTATTTGCGAAGTCAGCCGCTTTTACCATTTGCCGCAGCAGCAGGTGAATTGTGTGTGTTTTTGGGTGTGTGGATTGGGAGGCCGGGAATAGGTTACCAGTTTGTTAACAGTGGGTTAACAGTGGCTTAACACTGGGTTAACAGTACACATACATACTAAGTACACTTAGGCCCGATTTCTCTTCTTCCAGATAGCAAACTATATATCAGATAAACTTTAAATTTACTCTTTTATTTGTTAGTTTCCCTGACACTTCTATGAACATAGAATATGTGAAATTGGCCATAAATGTTTGGCTTTTTACTCATTCCATAAAATCACTTTGCACATTCATTCATACTATCGGTTTGGGCATCTATAATTTCACATTCAATGTGACTGAATGCAATAAAAACTAATTCAGGTGAGTTTGTTGTACTCAAATAACGTGGCCATATTCTTTAGTATTCACTGTTGCTAAAAGTTTGAGAGCACTCATGCAGACTTCTAGTGTGAATGTTTTGAATATATTCGTAATAAAATTTACCCATTTGTCAAATGGAATTCCATGATATTTCATGACTCTTTGAAACCGTCGGATTTTTCTCAAAATGAGCAATGGTAAACTGAAAACTGTTTACCCTGGTTGTAAGTCCGAAGAACAGTATCTCAAAGAACTAAATTCTTTTCTTAAACATTAAAACTACAAAACGCAAGTTTTCAGTACTGTCTTAATCTGTGGTTTTAAAGACAGAAGAAATGTACTAAAATTATTGGTTATAATCAGGAAAAGCATTCGGTGGAGGAGGAAAGTTTGGGCTCGAAATGAATTTATGGAATTGGATTCAAGGCAAGTTAAAGTATTGAACTTTATTGAACGACGTTAAACAAAATCTTTGGAAAATTAGTCGCTATAAAAGCAACTTTTCAATGAAATTCTACATCAAAAGTTTAAAAAACCATTGGGCGTAACAATTTAAATGTGAATAGTGGTTGGTTTGGCAAATCTGATGAAATATCCTAATTCGCAATTTCTAAATTCTTTGCACTTTTTCCACCTAATTGCTCCACCGTTCATGCAAAGTGTGCTTCTACTTACTGGGATATTGAAGGGCGCCGTAGTGTAGTAAGTGTATCTACAGAGGATCCTTCACTTACATGCCAGTTTGTTGGTTTAGGCCCGCCCCGAGATGGCTTTGAGTTTATTGGGCATGTCGGTACGTATGTACAATGTGCATATCTACATAAATGTAAATTGGGGACTTGCCTTTGCCCACCCCTTAAGGAAATCCTAGTTTCAACCCACAGCGACTCCCCACCTGGATGTTATGATAAGAACAGAACCCAGATAAGCAATAAATTATTTATAACGCGTCGCAAAAGTCTTCCCCAAAGTTGTGGTCTGGAATATCTTATCTAATCATTGAACAAATAGTGAGAAGCGCATAAAAAATTGAAGCTATTAACTTTGGAAAAGGGGTTCTAAATGTGAACATGCATGGGGTGATGTTATATTCCAAGACCCCGTTATGAAGCTACATAAAAAAAAAGGAAAAAATGCAAAGACCTCGACGGATGATTAACCACAAGCGCCAATCAGGCAACTGCTCAAGTGGCTGCCTAATAATTTTTGCTGTTGGGTATTTGTTTTTGTATTTTATTTTATTGTATAGGTATTAGGTTCTCAGCCTAGATGATGATTCATGTGAAATTCTTTTTTTTTATTAAACTCTAAAATGTTTCTTGAAAGAAACAACAAATTAGCAAAGTTTCTAAATTATATTCAACCGTTTTTGAGGCATTTCCTGTTTTGATATGTTGATATAAAACAAAGTCATGACGGATTGAGGAGGTATCGTTTGAAAGTTTAAAGCCTTGATCGTCAATCGGTTGACACTGGAGGCTGAGGGCAATTGTATCAAGGCAATGATTAATGAGAGAACTAGACTTTTTAGAAAATACTTTTTAAAACTTACAAATTTTACTAAATTTTAGGGTGAATTTGCTTTATTGCCTTTTCTAATTTTTATGGTAATTTTGCCTTTGATTATAGAAAGTATTTGTTTAAGATCTAGGGTTTTCCCCTAAAACTAAGAAAATAAACCCTAATTTTAAGAAAGCTATTATAAATCCCTCCTTCTTTCTTAAAATGTTTGCGAAATGGCTTTGTGCAATGCTCTTGTTCCGTTTTAGCGACGAAGGCGTCTATGTGAGGGTATTTGTTTACACACTAATGTACATTACCAATGCCTGAAGAATGCAGATGTATTGAGCAAGTTTTGTCTTCCCATGCGTTACATCATGTAGTAATCGACTAAAACATTGTATCAAATAAATATAATGTAAAAATCACATCAAATAAAAAAAAAAAACATTAAAATCGAGAAAGTAAAGCTATCTTCGTCTGTGCCGAAGTTTTTTTATACACTTGAAAAACTCGCTCCAAAGGTTAAAAATTTCGACAAAACTTCGCAGATCAGTTTGAAAACATATAATTTTAATAATTACCGAGTTTAAGAGCGCTAACATTGAAAACAAAAAAGTTTTTCTTACGAAACCCCCTTTTCCGAACGATCGTTTCTATGGCAGCTACAAGAAGTAGTCATCCGATCCGGGCGGTTCCGACATATTATCAGCGTGCAGCCAAAAGAAGACTATGTGCTAAATTTCAGCTCGATAGCTTCAAAACTGAGATACTAATTTGTGTAGAAACAGACAGACGGGCAGACGTACGGACAAAGCTCAATAGACTCAGCTCGTCATGCTGATCAAGAATATATATACTTTATGTGATCGGAAATGATTCCTTCTCCCTGTTACATACTTTTGCAATTAGGCGGGGTTACATAGCGAATCTTACTTTGTAGTGGTAGTGTTCGAAAAAAATACGTGAAATAAGAAGAAATTCTATGCTCCTACGGGGACTTGATCCCAGATCTCGACGTTTTCTAAAGGAATGTCTTGTCCACTCGACCACTGCCCTCGCTGATTGCTGATTGGTAAAATACCAACCGCGTACATTCTTAACTATGGTTTCGAGGCCACATCTATCTTAGGGCTGATAGTCGAGTGAGCTAAGAGGACGGCGCACAGTAGTCCCTTATTTCATTTTTGTTGAAAAGTTAAAGTAGTTAAGGTAGCCAAAATATTGCTTTGATATGTTGACGAATAAACATGTTACAGCCGCCTAAACTTAGTCAATTTTTCGCAATCCGAAAAATGCAAAAAATTTTGGCTTATTAATTAAGTTTGACTTAGAGTGAGCATTTTGAAGTTGTTAAAAACTTGCTAGATAGGTGTACTATTTCTCTTTTTAAAAATATATAACATTTCAACATTAAAGTTGTAGTTTGTGAACCTATGCTTTTGCCAGAGGTACCTATTTTACACCTATTTTTAAACTTTCCGAGGGTGGCAAAAGTTGTCTTTAAAAGTCTTCAAAAAATGTATTGCTTCATTTTACAGTCTGATATATGTCCCCTTTAAGGAAAATTTCATTAGCTGACACCGATAGAAACAGTCAAGGTTTGTTTGTGTACGTCTTAGGCCGTTCGCACACGACTCGTGTCGTCATTGTAACGTATGCAACGTGATGTTCGAGAGGTATATGAATCAATTTCACTAGTGAAGAACCGCTCACGACTCGTCCGCCCTGTGTAATCGTCGTAACATGCATGCTGCAAAACGAATATCATAATTTTTATATTTTTCTCGAAAATGTATGAAAAAATTAAATTTTTGTATGGCAGCTATATACATAAATGATGTCCGATTGGCTTTTAACTTGGTAGAAATATGGAAACAACTAAGAAACTTATTTAAAACCCAATTTACACAAATAAAAATAGCGATTTTCAAAAAAAATTACTACGAATTCGAAGGAGCCACTACTGCAATGGGCTGTGAAGACTTCAGCTTAGGGCTGCTTGGCCGTTAGCTGTAAGGCCGTTCCGTGGGCTGTGGAGACAGCGAAGGTTTAGACTCGGGTGGAATACGTACATTGGGCAAATGGCATGCCGGGAGAAGCATAAAGAGAAGGATTCTCCGCCACAAGTGATGCAGCTGCGGGTATCGAAATGCTTTTTGTTAGTCAAATCCCATAAAATGGATTGAGACTCGACCGCTTTGATTAACGCCGCTTGTTCGTCCTCCGTAAAGTTCTCCAAATGACTTTTGTATGTTTTTTTTTTTTTGCATCCATTTTTTTAATGGCGGTCACGAAATCTGACAATTATCAAACAAGTTTCATAATTTGCAGACCCCCTTCGACAATTTATCAGCTGTTTTCAAAAAAACCAGTTGGCAGGTCCACGCAAATTGTCATAGCGAATTGTTGGTTGCTCCGTACTTGCTCTGACAATGCGCAATTTTTGTGAGCGTATTTCCTGAGCTATGTAATTAGATGGGCTCCTCAAAAATTGTCAGCGTCTCCGTACCACGCTTATCTCAAAATTAATCACATCTTAGAAATGATGGTGTGGTGTTTGGAGCTTGGCGGACCAACTAAGCCACGTTACTCGGTCGTCTCTCCCCGTCCCTCCCCACCAATAATATTTTTTTAAAGTCTTTTACTGAACATCCCTTTTGAATCTTCAGCAGTCTTTGCGTCCCTACTGCCAGCCAGCAGCTGCCTCCTAATGCCAGCGCTGCAATAACCGCTTGAGAATTCCAAAGCGACTGAACAGCAAAAACCGTCCAAGTTTTTAGAAAAATTTCCCTGAAATTTAGAACAGATTTTCTATTTTTTAGAAAACCGTTTTTTAAAATAACGCGAGTCGCCTTTATCTCGTGTTTTAGTGCGATTTTATAAAAATTAGAGCTATATTTACACTTTTAAGGGCAAGTTGTTTTTTGAGCGTACCCTTACAGAGGGTATATTAAATTGTCCGGATGTTTGGAACGCATAGAAGGAAGCATCTCCGACCACATACAGTACATATATTCTTGATCAGCATGACGAGCTGAGTTGATATAGCCATAGCCGTTGGTCCGTCCGTCGGTTTCTATGCTATCTCCTACCAAACTTTGCACAAAGTTTTTTAATACAAATACTCTCGCTCTCTCTCTTTCTCTCTCACTAAGATTGCCTCTGTTGAATAGGATGCTCTGGTTGTGGGGGTGTAGGGGTATTAGCTTTGCGTTTTTTGCTCATAACTTGAGTATTGTTCATCTGATCTTTATCATTCCTTCAGCAAATCGATTAATAATATTGATTACTAAATATTTTTTGGAAATTAGAATCATCTATCTACAAAACTGTGGGAGATATGGCGTTTTATCCAAATTGCGGAGGCGGATGGGGGCGTGGCAAAAATTGAAAATAAACTTAATCTGCCTCCAAGTCCAAGAGGATTAATCTGAAGACATGCTGCTGCTTTTCGCAGCTTCGACAAGCAAAATATCGACTAAAGCACTTGGACGCGATAACAATCTACGAATCATATGGTTTCACTAATGAAATCTGTACCGCAGCTTGAATGATGCGACTTTTGAATGATGCCACCCACAGTGTACATTTCCTGTGGGAAAAAGTTACGTAGCTTCGATTTTGGCAGTTTTTTGAATACAGTACACTTAATTTTCTCTCATACCTCAATAGGCTACAAATTGAGCTTGTTATAAGCATTTGACTTACCTTAATGTTAAGTAAAATTAACGTGTGTATGGGTGTGTTGAAAAAAAATAAAATATTTATATATGAAACTCGCATAAAGCGCAAGATAAGCAATTTCTAGTATGCCGTTCGAAAAGGGGGAACTAAGCCAAGACACACACTTATTTACTGTATGTACAAGTATGTACATTGATAAAGGTAAGGAAATGGCCCTGATATCCTTGCGCAAACACACACGTGCTCTTGACAGCGCTATTTTATTTATAAATTTTGTTATTCTCTGCCAACTTGCATTTCAATCCACCAGCTGAACCATTGGGCTTGATATGCCGACCAAAAGGGTGGTGCGAAAGCTACGTAACAAAACTCGGATATGCAAAAATGGTTAGGCCAGTGGAAGCAGTGCTAATTATTGTTTAAAGAAAAGATGACACAGAAGCGCAAATCCACTGGCTCCAGGATCACAGGGATCAGACCGCGACAGTCTTTCTCACGACTGTATCAACTGCAGCCCAACTCGTTGTCAAAATGTCAACATCAGGCAACATCAGCTGCGTCACTACTCCCACCGTACCTTGTTAGCAGTTAGCATCTTAATGCTAAAAACATATTTATTCGCTTTTCATGCCTGAATTGATTTGTCGTCTTCATTTTCAACATGTTTCTCTCTGCCACATTTATTGTTACTTTGTTACTGCCTTCCATTTCGAACAGCAATTTGTTAGGCTCTCAACTCAACCACAATATGTCTCTATATATCTACGTATGTATATACAATATTTATGGATGTATGTGGTACGCATGTGTGAATGTGTAAATTCACTTAGGCATTTGTATGTATGTATGTATATATATAAACATATGACATCGTATTTCCAATCGGTTTACTTATTAGTCTTTTGCGGTTCGCCAAGTTTGTTTATACAATTTGTGTTAATCAGCGAACCCGACTGGATGGGGATACGGGAATGGTAAGAACTGTTTTAGGCTTAGTCATTCATGAGTTGGGAATTTATTCCCATTGAGCTGTAGACGCTTGGGGCTTCCTTTAACTGTTTCTGTCGTTGGAACAATTTCAAGAAATCTTAATGGAAATGGTCGATAATTAAAATTAACGGCATACACAGGGGGATGCTTGCAATTATGGAAGTCAAACCTGAAGAACTGAATGCTCCGCTTCATCAGATGAACTAATGCTTTGCCTCCCCCCTAATACCCCGAAGGGCACATAGTGGACCGCTGCTCCCTCGCAGTCCAGCCCTGTGTTCCTCGCCCTTTAGACATATTTTGGTCCCCACCGCTCATTAAGTTTGCTGATTCTCGCTTACGCGGTTTTGCATATGACAATCTGATAGAGAGCGTAAGTTAAAGTCGGACCTACCCAACTTCGACATACCAGTTACTCATGGGAAGAAATTTTTAATAGCTTCCTGTGTTCTTATATATTTATATAATATATATATAATCCCTTAAATTTTCATAAAGATCGGACAATAAATAGCCAAGTTAAAAAAATGTTGCACACTTTTCGGGTTTAGCCCTCCTCAGGAACACAGGAAGGCTATTAAATATTTCTCCCATGAGTAACGGGTATATCGAAGTAGCTTAGGGCCGACTTTAACTTACGCTCTCGTTTTAATTTGGGAACATCAAGGAGGTTGTGATTTGGATCGACCATGGAATCAACCTGGACCGTCCCATAAAAAGAATGCACGAAGATATTTTAAAAGAAATCTCAACACAAGAAAAGCCAAAGAAAGTCCTTGTAGCTTGGATTAACGTTCTGTTCCGCCCCTCAATAAAAGTGTCACTGACAAAAGCCGGTCTCAAATACGCTTGTGTGTATATATTGTGTATTGTACCTAGTAGTCGCAATTGTTTTGCCACACGTATTGAACACACTCGTTCTCGAGAACTATTGAACGCACCCACTCCAACTTGACGGCTATTTGACAAGTGACATTTATGCTATATTACTGCATCAAAAGTTTTTGGCATCAGTTGATTGCAATCATGGAATGGGGCTCGCTCGAAAATCGTGTTGTCATAATTGGCCTGCATAAATGCGGCTACGAAAACGGTGAAATTTTTCGGATGTTACGCCCACTGGAAATCACCCGAAACTTTGTCTATGGTATCGTAAAGTTATTTGAGGATACTGATGGAACATCAGACCGCTCGAAATCCGGCCATCAAAGCATGAGAAAAAGTAGTCAAAACCGACGTTTTGGAAAAGGTTGTGAAGCGTCTAAACACAAGATTATTTGCAAACAAGCCGTGGACCTTTCAACAAGACTCCGCTCCAGCTCACAAGGCAAAAACGACTCAAACTTGGCTGAAAAACCATGTGCCGAACTTCATTTCTACTGATGATTGGCTTGCTGGTAGCCCAGACCTGCATCCATTGGACTACAAACTGTGGTCCGTTCTCGAGGCTATGGCTTGCTCTACTCGACACCCAAATATTGAGTCTTAGAAGCGCGACCTAGTACGAGCAGTGGACAATATCTCAATGCATGATGTGCGCACTGCGTTCGATGAGTGGCCAGGAAGACTTCGGCGTTGCTGGAAGGCACAAGGGGGTCATTTCGAATAAGTTCTTCTACGATATGTAGCCATTGAGTGGCCGAATAAAAAGAAGAAAAAAGTTATGAAAAATATTCATTCGTTTTCATTTGATGACCAAAAAACCGTGTACCAAAAAAATTGCGAGTACTAGGTACATATATATTGTATACTGTAGATGACCGGGCGTTTTCATTAATGGATGACCTTGAGTTTAGGAAAATCCTTAATCCCAAAATGTCCCAGATGAGGTTATTTTGAAGTTAGAGATGGCAAGTAATAAAATCAAACAGCACCTGCAGTGGAAAATGCTTTCCCCTTAAAGTTGACGGCTCTACGCATATTGGACTATTATTTTTTGGTCCTGAAAGATTAATGGTTTTTGATTCATGGAGTCTATATTCAGAACGTTTTCAAAGGGAAAATCTTTTTAAAAACCTTAGCTTTGGTGGTAATGTTTGATTGCCGAACTGGCTACCTTGCCTATCAAAAGTATTTGAGAAGATCTTACTGCGCAAAATTGATACCCATGCATTTTTTCCGAGCAAAACACGGAACCATTGAGCAAGTCAACCGTTTAACTTCAGATATTCGGACTGCATATGAGCACCACGAATACTGCTCTGCCATATTTCTAGATGTTTTGTTGGACGGGCTTATACATATGTAAAATTAGGACACTGCTTCCTCCAAATACACACAAACTCTTAGAATGTTATGTCAGCAACAGAGTTTTTTCTGTTCGTCAAAATGAGTATACAACGGAAGAGTTCACCATTGGAGCCGGAGTGCCACAGGGTAGCGTTCTCGGTCCTTTTCTGTATGTATTGTACACTGCCGACATCCCAACAGACCCCCGACTAACAATATCAACTTTTGCGGATTATACGGCAATTCTAACCAGATCACGATGTCCAATTATCGCATCCAGACTTTTGGCAAGCCACCTATCTCACGTGGAGGAGTGGCAGGCCAACTGGCGCATAAAAATTAACGAGCAAAAGTGTAAACATGTGACGTTCACACTCAACAGAAGCACCTGTCACCAGATATCCCTAAACGCGACTATGATACCACAATCAAACGATGTTGTTTACCTTGGTGTCCAAATCGACAGAAGGCTCACTTGGCGCAAACACATAGACTCAAAAATCTTCAAATAAGGCTAAAGGCCAGCAGCCTTCACTGGCTAATTAACTCCCGTTCCACTCTAAAACTGAAATATAAAGTCTTACTGTACAAAAGCATCATAAAGCCTGTCTGGACTTATGGCTCACAGCTATGGGGAAATGCCTGTGCGAGTAGTGTGGACATCCTTCAAAGATCACAATCAAGAATTCTTAGAACACTCACGGGAGCGCCATGGTACATTCGCAACGAGTGTATTCACAACGATCTGAGGATCCCATTGGTCGTAACTGAAATACAGCAACTAAAGCGCAAATATTCTGAAAAGCTTCTAGCCGACCCTAATGAACTTGCACAATCTCTCACCCTGCAAGCAACGCATTCTCGCCTCCGAAGAAAAGACCTACCAACCCAGCGACTGAATTAAAGGGCCGCAGAACATTAACTAGCTCCAATAGGGGATGGTTGTACAATAGTTTCTAGATTAAGATTTGAAAAATTATTGTTAGTCTCATTAAGAGAAGATTCAATAAATACTAAAAAAGCTAAAAAAAAAATTTAAAAAACGCGAAAATTATAACAAAGTAAGTTGTTCCTTCTTGAAGTCGTTATGGAATTGAAAGAAATCGAACATATACATACACCTGCACTAGTGACAACAATGCAAACGTGCTTAAAATGTATATTTAACCGGTTTGAAACCGGTTTGTAAACGAATCGCAACCGGACCGAAATAAAAACATATAACCGTAACCGAAACCGTAACAATTTGATTTTAATGACCGTAACCGAAACCGCAACCAATATTTGTTTAGCTCGCCACTCGCCTGCTTGAACCTTTTTTGGCTTTTAATGTTTTGGCTTTATTTGGTTATTTTGATACAATATGTTTGTTTAATTGTTAGAAGGCTCTAATCGATTAGTAAAAAGATATTCTAAGATCCTGCAAATGGTTCATTCTTTTACAAACCAAACGGTTTTAAAACTCACCATTTTTGATTTCAATAATTATAAAATTATATCTCGACATTCTTGTTAATTTAATAAACAATTTAAAAAACCGGAATAAACGAATAAGTGGAAAAAAAAGAGATTTTTCAAAAATTATCGGGCAGGTCTCGGGTTGATATGGCTGAATAGCATTTTACTGTATCTAAAAGGTGTTTTTGGTCACACTGTTTTTGGCAGCTCACATGCTACTGTCAAACATGTTCAGTTTGGTCCGTAATTCAACCAAGAATCGACTTACAAACCAACAACGCTTGCAGATTATTGAATTTTTTTATTAAAATTCATGCTCGGTTAAGTGCATCGTGCACTTTTTCCATTTTATGGGCGACCTTCTGAGGCGGCTATTCGAAATCTTGTGACTAAATTTCGCACCAAATTTACGTTATTGAACATTACACCACCAACACGTATACGTAGAGTGCGGACAGAGGAAAATATCGCAGCTGTAACCGCTAGTGTTGTTAATGACCGTGAATTATCGATTCGGCGCCGTTCGCAGCAATTGGGCCTCTGTTAGAATGAAGGATTTGGGTATAAAACCTTTTAAAATACAGCTGGTGCAAGAATTGAAGCCACACGACTTACCACAATGGCTAACGTTTGGTGAATGGGCGCTGGCAAAGTTTGATAAAGATCCACGTTTTTTATCGCAAAATTGTGTTCAGCGACAAAGCTCATTTCTAATTGAACGGATACGTGAACAAACAAAATTGCCGTATTTGGCAGTTTGCAAGAACTGCCAATGCATCCCGAAAAATGCAAGGTTTGGTGTGGATTACGGGCCGATGGCATCATTGAACCGTACTTTTTAAAAAATGACGAAGGCAGGAACGTTACTGTGAATGGAGAGCGCTACCGTGCGATGGTTACAAATTTTTTTTTTGACCAAAATGGAAGAGCTGGACTTGGCTGACATGTGGTTTCAACGAGACGGTGCCACATGCCACACAGCACGCAAAACAATGGCCCAATTGAGAGTCGAGTTCGGTGAAAAGTTTATTTCACAATTGGGGCCGATCAATTTAGACTAATTTTTGTGGGGCTATGTTAAGGCTCATGTCTATAGCGACAAGCCCGCAACGGTTGACGCACTGGAAGCCAATATTGAAGAATTTATTCGTTACATACCGGCCGATATGTTGGAGAGAGTATGCCATAATTGGTCAACAGGGAGCAGTAAACAGAGCATGAACGTAAGCCGTTGATCTGTTTTATTTCAAACGAATCGATTAGTTCATTATAGAAAGGCAGGTGCTAAACTATTCGAATCGGAACCGTTTCCTGAGCTGATTTATTCGAACTGTTTTTTTGAAAGGGGATTCGAGTGGCACTACGAGTAGACTGTTGCAGGGCTCTAGTACATACATAAGTAAGCATTATAATACAAAATTTCAGATCTTGATCTGGCTAGACTAAACACAAGTCTTCAATTCAGGTAACTGTACAGGTAACTCTATTGGGAATTAAATATCACACAGCGCAATACAAATGTAACCATTGCACTTTTATAGAGTAGCAAGAAAATTGTCCACTGACTATATACCATATACGCCGTAGATCGTTTTCAATTGTTTAAAGGAGAACTATAATGATATACAAATTAAAAAAAAAACAGCCTCTCCCACCAACTTCACAGAAAGTACAGAGCATGATACAACTATTACAGGTATGGCAGCCGCTCAGTGTGCTCTCAGCTCAGTTCTAAATTCGCCAGTGTGCACAAGCTTTCAGATTCGCAGATAAGCATAGTAAAGCTACTAAAGAGACCTGGAGCAAAAGCTACGCGTAGACTGAAAAGCCCTGAAAAACGTAGACAGTATGAGGGACCAAATGGCCTCCAACATTTTGTGCAAGACTGATAATACTAAAATAGATCGTATCCGTCTAATACTTGGAGCAAAGATAACTTGGGCCTTAATCCTCTACTTGATCATTCTTTAACATTCTTATTATATTCAGTAGCCAATGCCTTAGAAATGTCCTTAGAAATTTCAAGCTTCTTAATAAAAAATTCGAAAACAAAATAGAAAAGAGAACCCATTAAAGTTGGAGAAAGCAAAAAGACGCAAATAATAATTTAAGAACAGTAAAGTCCAAGGGAATCTAAAAAACTCAAAAGGCTTAAACAAAATCCGTTGAAGGAACTTTCTACTTTTGAATTTTACCCTCTCTATTTCACTTACTTGGCAGAAGCCTGCACCAGATTCCAATCATAACCCTCGAGCACTTTCATAACCGCACTTGTGATGCGTTCATCCTCCTTGCGACCTCCTTGACCGGCGGCACGCTTTTGTTCCGCCTTTAGGGCGTAATTGGCCAATACCAAAGTTTCCACGGGCTTGGCACGCTCCGTTGCGCCGCTTGCACTTGGATTCCCGCTCATTTTTAACAAAAATGTCTTTTGCTTCAAACCACCGACGGTGGGTGGACACACTTCAGTTTTAGACAAATAGTTCACTCTCTCTAGGCTCGCCACCCACGCAAGAACACATGTGACACGACGCGACTGACAGGCAAACTGCGACTGATCTTGGCGCCCGAGTCGGAATCGTAAGCAAGCCCCCAAGTGCCGAGCCTAAGATGGTGCTCGGCAATCGTCGGCGAGATAAGCCCTAAGACGGCAGTGGTTGGTTAGCTGCCATATCAGCGGGAGGGGGGAGCTGGCAATACGCGGCGGGGGCGCACATAAAAATCGCTGTACGCGTGTAAACATTAACATGTTCATGTGAATTTAGGTGGCTCCGCAGCAACGAAGCTAGGGGATAGCGAGGAGGAAAATATAAAGAAAATAAATCGAAATGGAAACAGAAATTAGTAACACTTTACAACCACATGTGGATTTATGACACCTCGATGAGCCGAAAGGGAAGCGGTGAGAGGGACATGACAGTTAATAAGCAAAGGATAGAAATTGAATGGGTTTTTGAGGGGCTTAAGGGGCAGTTACTAAGAGAAGTTGATTGTCTGGCAGAAACCCTTTTAAGTGTTAGCTTTCCCTTGGGCACGAAGGAGTTTGGAGGCAGAAGTAGGCATGTCTCGTCTTATTACAGATGATACATTGGCTACCGTCAATTAGTCGATGAACTGCCCTAATCCTTTGTTTATCTCACGTTGTGGCCCCAGAGCTCATCATAACTCAGCGAGTTCCTTCTGACTCTCAACTAAATCCCTGAAACCCCTAGCGTACGCTTTCCTAGATCAATTCCAGTTTCTAACTCTGCAAGGCTCTTTCAAGAACAAGATCAACCCCACAAGAAACCTGCTCTACAGCTGTCCACTCTTCAATACGCCTAGCAGCGCTCACATCATCAACAACTACAATCTACAATCTCCAACAGCAGAAGGTTATACAGTTTACCCTGTTCCAGCAACTGCAGCCTACTCTGGTAGCCAAGATTCTGCTTCCTTCTGCTTACCCATATTGGTTGCTGCACCGCAAATTCCGCCTTTACTAATATCCATACAACTGCAACAAGCTATCACAAGTAAGCTCGCTTACCCGTGCTACAACTGCGATTGTATCGCCAGATTGTAAACCAGAGCTCTCCATCCATAGTCCGTTCGGTAATTCACAAGTACTATTTAAGAGCCGAATGCTTGCCGAAGTCATTTCTCACTGAATGTGTGAAAGTCAGTAGCAGTCAGCGTCACAAGACAATCCCATCCAGGAATATATTGCCGACCAACACTGCTAAAACTCATTTACACATTTTTTGTCCTCTCGTCTTGAGGAACCCTGAAGTAAACTCAACGCTCGAAGCTCGTTGAGCTCGCTCTAGCAGCATACACAAAAGAAAAAATGCAAAAGCACTCATGTATTTGCGGATCATTGAATTTGCGAGCTCGTGTTTTGCCTAGTTCAAATGCTCGTGTTCCCCAAATCAATGATCTGCTGCGAGTCGTCAGGAGCAAAGCTCGTACACGAGTAACACAAGTGTGACAAGCACGCAAAAAACAACAACTTGTCAAAACAAAAGATATAGTATGATTATACTCTGTCTAAGGTAAGCATTTGCGACCCTATAAAGAATATGTATTCTTGATCAGCATCTACAGCCGAGTTGATATAGTCCGTCTATCCGAGAGATCTCAGAGATGGTAAAAGATAAAGGTTTGACCTGTGTGGGACATATATTTCTTATACTTACAATCAGATCAAGTTTATTTTTAATTTTTGCCACGCCCTCTGCCGCCTTCACGTTTTGTAAAAGAAATGTTTTTTCTCCCTCAGTTTTGCAGAAAGATGGATCGTTCCTTTTAAAGATATTTAGTAATCAACTTTATTAATAGATTTTCGGAAGAAATGATTACGATCGGAGGAACTATGTATACTGAAGTTATGATCAAAAGAAAATTCGCTGCCGCAGCGAGTTTTAGGTTGCCAAATGGTTGCTGCGGTTCCAGTTCATTCCGCTCCAATCACAGTTCAAGTCCCAGTTCCAACTGGTTCGCACATCACTGGCATCTAGTTACACGATGGAATCCCGCCTGTTATTGTACATCTCTAACTCACACACACACACAGATACACATTCAACTCTTTGCATTCTGCTATAGTATTTCTTACAGGCAAGACGCTACTGCAATAAACCAACTAAATCTAAACTGTGTTTTACATTAAATAAACAAAGTGGCCTAAATCGCCACTTGGTCACAGTAGTGGTCTTACCAAAGCAAGTAGTAGCGCCAGTTACTTCGAACAAGAATTGCGTTTTGCAAGCCAACCGAGTCCAAAATCTCTAGAGATTTCCAGGACATCCCTGTATATGACTATTAATACCTACCCAAGGGCGTAGCCAGCTTTCCGAAAAGATAGGGGCAGCATTGCCTGAACGTTTCTTAAATATTTTTTAAATTATATTTCTAAACGTTAAATACATAATTATATCAAGATGCATTTGATACGAAAAGAGAAACAATCTTCAATATAATATAGTAAAACGTGTATTTTCCGGGGGAAAAGCTACGATTAAGGGGGGCAGCTGCCCTCGACTGCCCCTGTTTACGCCCAAATGATCTAAATTTCTGGAGTAAGTTAATTTATGCCATGCCACATGATGTGCGGGCACAATAAGCAATAAAATTAACAAAATAATTAAATTGAATTGACTATGAATAATATTTGTTCTTTGCAAAGTTTAATTTGAAATAGTTGAGAGAATTTTGTATTCGTAACAACTCAGATTTTGTATTATGTTGGGAACTTAATAGACACTGTAGATATTTATTGAACCGATTAGCTCCGATGCTCCGAATGAACTGAGTTCTCTTCCTTTTACTCTTTTACACTTTATACGCTCTTTCGTTATGTATAAAACGGAGAGGCTTGTTTTGGTTGGATACACAATTTGTGGCCAAAGCCAACGAAAATATCTACGAAAAATATCACCAAAAATAGTCGATTTCCGATATATCGCCCTAAAAAAATATTTGAATATGATCGTCTTTAAAAAAAATATCAATATTTTGCATATACATAGATATTTCATTGGGAGCTTTAATGCCTACAACTTCTGCATAAACTAATCGTTTTGAATGAAATATGGCGCATTATATTTATAATTGATGTGCCTTTGATGACCAGTTAAAAACTAATTCTATGCAATTTTATTCGTTACATCTGATTTCAACCAAATCTTTTTGAAAACATATCAAATTAACAATCGCCGTGCTTAAGAACGATCAATTTGAAAACCAAAAAGTTTTTCTGACCGATCATTTCCTGACTGATCGGTTCTATAACTAAGACCCATTTTCCGACCGATCGGTCCTATGGCAGGTATAAGATATAGTCATCAGATTTTGACCAAAATTTGCAAATCTGTTTGAAATCATATAGTATTTATAATGGCCGAGTTTGAGTGCGCTAAAGTTGAAAACAAAAAAGTTTTTTTTATTAAGACCCATTTTCCGACCGATGGTGGTTCCTATGGCCGTTGTAAGATATAGTCATTCGATCCGGTCGGCTCTGACATTGGCAGCGTGCAGTAAAAAGAAGACTCTGTGCAAAATTTCAGTTCGATAGCTTTAAAACTGAGAGACTAGTTCAAGCCTGACTGTAATATATAATATATAATGCTGGTTGAGGTGTTTTCAAAACTGTCCAATAGATGTTGCCGCTATTTGCTTTGAACAATACTAGTTGAGAGATTTTCAAAAGAGACCAATAGATGGTGACCATTGGGGAAGCCAGTGCTGCTGCAGAGAACTTTCTTTTGTCATAACTTGAGTATAGTCATTTCTTGTTTCATGGTTCGAGATATAACGTTTTTTCCAAATTACGGAAGCGGCGGGAGGCGTGGCAAAAATTTAAAACAAACTTGAGCTGCTTGCAATTATAAGAAGTATTTGTCCAATACTTGTCAAACCTCCATCTCTTACCATCTCTGAGATCTGTTTGTTCATACAGACGGACAGACGGACATGGCTATATCGACTCGGCTGTTTTATGCTGATTAAGAATAAATAATATATATACTTTATGGGGTAGGAAATGATTCCTTCTCCCTGTTACATACTTTTGCACAATTAAGTGGGGCTACATAGCGAATCTTACATTGTAGTGGTGGTGTTCGAATATTATTTCTATATTTGCCTAAGGCCTAAGTTGCTATGGCATTTAAATTGGACACAATTTGCAATTGTGTACCAATTATTTCAAATAATAATAATATTTCTATATTCAAGTAAATTCAGTCAAGAATGGAAATCGCCCTACAATTTAGAATTAATTTCTATATTTTCATAGAACTTTTAGCAGGCTCCAGGTCAATAAGTTATGATTTATGTTCATAACTTTTCCAAAACAAGACACGCACAACACCACAAAGGAGGCTGGTAGATCGTATATTATGAATTTCCTCAATTCAATCATCAGCGAACTTTGTCATCTATATTTTAGAAACTCTTTTTTGAATTTTAGTAAAGTGTGCCTTAAATAAAGAAATTATTTCTAAATTTTAGGTCGATTTCCTTTCTTGACTGAGTGTGCTTGAAATGAGAACAATTGAACTCTGTTCAACCACCACGCGAAAAAGTATAAGTAGTCCTTTAGACGTGAAGCTACAATATTGTGCGATGGCTCAATGCGCTAACACGTCATTCTATAAGTTGTTCGCTTTGTGCAAAAGGTAATGGTCTTGATTCCCAAACAAGTCGGAAGATTTTCTTTGTTAATATGAAAGACTTAAAAGAACCAAGATGTTTTACAGCGATATATCTGATCTTTTGGAATATGGGCGGAGCAGCAGCATATCCAGCGCTGATAAATAATTTTGCCTCCCTCCCAACCCCTGTTCCGAAGACCCACAGTGTGAGAATTCGCTTATCCAAAAGTTATACAAAATCATTAAAAAAAACCAAATTTATGAATTGTTCTAGAAAAGGGAAAATTGTTCTTAAGGTGAGAACATTGAACTTTAAATGATAAATTCCGTTCTTACACTGTTTTAGTGCTAAAGTTCTCGGTTTTTTTTTTCTCTGTGTACTTTTTCTCCCAATCAAAATATTAGCGACTTCTCGAGAACGGCACCACTGAAAAGTATTTGGACTTGATTTAATACAGAGAAATGGATGCCAAATGTTTGGGATCGAAAATGCTGGAAGCTTGTGAAATCATAAAAACCTTTAATCGACGATTTTCGTGCTCAGACAGATTGCTCTGGAAATAGATGTAAGGCAGTGCGAAAAATGATTATTTCTAGAACCTGAGGCCTTTGAAAGTGGCACTTTCAAAAATTAGCCGAAACTAACTAGTTTATAACTGGATTAAATGCCATTCGATCTGCCTTCATCTAATCGTCTCTCAGATTTTCCCTGTTCTAACCACTCTGCACCAGTTATCGACCGTAAGTTTCTACCACATAAATAACAAAATAGGAATCATAAAATAAAACCTAAGCCACAAACGTTTCCCCTCCCTGCCGCTTAAAAACTAGACGCTATTCATTTCAAGATCGTAAAAAGTCCAAAGTATATGTATGTTACGCTTTTGTTTTCCAGCAGGTTTCAACTCGAAGTAATGGTACCAGAAACTTTTACTCGGCATATTTTTCGGGTGTTTTTTTTTACAACTTTATAATTTTTACAACTCAATTAACTTTTTTTTTTTTTAAAACGCCGCCGCCGACCCCAGACCTAAAATCGAAACACAAATTCAACAATAAAACACAAAAATGCATAAACGAAATCATAAATACCTAGTAGAGCCAAAGAGCTACAGCCTAGACCAACCAGATGAGCGATTTATGCGATAAAAACAACAACGGACGAGCGTTTTGGTAAGTGTCATAAAAGCCATCAAATTGGAAATGATACTCTTACTCACCCCCAGTTCGCTGAACTGCAGCAACTGGAAAATTGAATTGGGTCCAGTCATTTAATGGGCAGCATCCAACGAGTTTGTTTTTCCCATTCTTCTTGCCGGCTAAGTTCAAAGCGACTGCTGTTGATAAACAAATTTCTATGTGCGAAAAAATAAAACTACAAATCCAGAAATATTTTCAATTAATTAAAAATATTTGCCAGCAAATGTAAAATTATTATTTGTGCTCAAGTTAATCAAACTGGAGCAGAGCCCAGCGAAAATTGCAGCCGCAGCGGTCGAGTGTTGGGAAGGGGGGAAGCAGCGGCACGGCGGATGCGGACGACGACGTCGAATCGCTTGACAATTTGCGACTTGCCATGAAATCGCATCATTTGATCTAAGCCGCCGCCGTCGCCGTAGTCTCCAGTAAACGAAACCAAATGGCACATTCGTGGCCGATGTTAGAAACTACTCGTCGAAATCGGGTCCCAATTTCAATTCCAAGTTCCAGCCTGGGCGACATGTGTTGCGGAAATACTTAGCAAAACAATAATCGGCAAAAAAAAAACCGATGCTTCAAAATACACTGAGCACAAATTCGCTGAATGTGTAAATGAGCCCCTGGCACTTGGCCGTTTGCTGACATTTTGTTTTACTGCTTCTCACCTGTTTTCGTTTCTGGTTGGTTCGTGTTTGTGTGGCTGCTGTCGACTCGTTGTTTTGACCATCGGCTCACGACGCTATGCCATTCGCCGATCGCTAATGCAAGTGTGTGTGTGCGTGTGTGTGAGCAGTTAATTAATATAGCTATTTGTTGTTCTTTTGTCTCAGCCAATCAACGAGCGGCAGAGGCAAGCGGCCTTATGAATTCTAAAGATCGCCTAGCTGCCAAAATTCGAACATTTAAAGAACAATCAATTTGCGATATTTCATTTGATTCGTTTGTCGAGTGAGGAAGGGGTTTTTTTAATAAGAAAGTTTATATACCCTTGCAGCTTGTATAATTTATATAAATTTAGAAATTAAATGATTTTCGTCGAGCATTCTTAGCTGAGTTATTTCCCAGACTCAGCTATAGATGGCGCCGCTACTTTGACCATTTTCTTGCCAGTTTGTTATATGGCAGCTACACTAAGAAAAAACTAGATCGAATAATTTGAGTACGAACGCTCTTGAAAAAAGAATAAGTCGTTCTTGAATTTTGAAGAATTTCGCACTTGGAATCGAGATAAATTTGTTCTAAACATTCTCAATTTGGTTTTTTATAGGCAAGGGGAGGGAGGGCAACTTAACTTTGAGAGAATAGCGCTGGACTCGCTCTCGCAGAGAGAGAGAGAGCGCATGCGCAGTTTGTCGTTGTCCGATGCGAACGAAAGTTGCACCACAGTTTGTTAGATGATAGTCAAGTGGGCTAAGCTGCCCGCCGCCTGTGTGTGTTTCAGTCTTTCAAGGTACCGAGCCGAGTTCAAGTCCCAGAAAAGTAAGTAAAAACAAGTGAAAAAGTCGGTCAAGCCCGACTATAACATACTCTGTACCCTTAACGTCGCAGCTCGCATTTGCTCATTTGCGCAAGTATAAGAAATATATGCCCCATACATGTCAAACCTCTATCTCTTAACATCTCTGAGATCTCTTCGTTCATACGGACGGATGGACAGAGAGACAGACAGATAGACGGACAGACGGACATGGCTATATCGAATCGGCTGTTGATGCTGATCAAGAATATATATACTTTATAGGGTCGGAAACGATTCCTTCTCCCTGTTACATACTTTTGCACAAACTTAATATACTCTATGTACCTTCGGTACAGAGTATAAAAAAGAAATATCTATGTGGCTATCTCAAAATCAATCACAGTTTAAAACAAAGTTTGGGTGGTGGTGGCATTCATTGCAGAGGCCAAGACGGTCAAGCGGTTGTGATGCAACATCGGGCCAATATAGAAGAAGAAGAAAGGTGGTGGTGGTTGGTTGTATGATAATGGTGAGTGGGGGGAGGGGGAGACGGACCACGTCGGTCGTCGGTCGGATCGGGTCGATCGTGTCTCTCACACACCCACCCCAAATACTCTTTTTCTGTTTATTTTGAGAATTATTTGTACTTGGATCAAGTACTGAAACACTTGAATCAAGAATTATTCATACTTGGATCAAGAGTTTCAGCTCTTGGATCAACAATTTTCACTCCTACCGTACTTTTGAGATCGAATGCTCTTGATTCAAGGGTGAAATTCTCTATTTTTTCTCTGAGTGTATACGATATATTCATCCGATTTTGATCAAGCTCCCCAAAATGATGTGGAACCACGGTTGCCACACTTGGTGATTTTTCACCAAAAATGGTTTTTTGTTTTCCTGTTGGTGCACTGGCACTTTTTTATTGGAATTGGCTCTTTTGCATGGAGCCCGAAAAGGACGTAGAAACTAAAAAAATTCCAAAACTGCTGCGAAGTAATGCTAGTAAATGGTATATCTTCGCTTAAGAAAATCGTAGAATTGTACCGTCCCATATTATTAGAGTCAAAACGCCCCTAAAAAGGTTCAAAATAGGCATTCTAAGCAACTTCAATCCCAAATTACCAAAAATCTAGACGGGATGGACCATTTTCGAAAACAGATTCGTGTTCAACACACGAAAATCATCTAGAGTCACCACCAACCCTTCAATATACTAAAAATTGTTGCATAGTGTAACCTCAATAAATTTGTTACACAATCTTATAGACATAATTTGGAACTAATAGCCTATTTCCACCAAAGAAATGAAATGACAAGAAATGAAGAAAATGATATCATTTCTTCCATACAAATTGTTGTTGCATTTTACCCTTCATTTCTTTCATTTCTCAAAAATGATGGCATTCCCCACGAAGGAATTTGGTATTTTTTTAAAAAAGTACTCGCTACTCTCTGGCACTACTCGTTACTCTCTGGAAATAGAAAGTGTCATAACTAATTAACTGTTGATTTGAATTTAAAAAGCAGGCGCAATTTTGTTTAAAATATAAATTAGTCAAAAAAAGTTGTGTATATAGCATTCTACTGATAATTCAGGGCGATAACAATGCATTCGCCGCGCGTAATTGCTTTCCTGACGGGTATATCCTTTTTTTGGGTAAATATTGCAAAAAGTCCCCGTGAGTTTGAAAGTAGCGCCCGTTGTTTAAATTAAACCATTCAGCTGTTTTTGTCAATGTGGCATTGCGAATGTCAAAAAGATGACGATTTGTCAATGGAAACAGCATCAATTTTAGAAATGAAAATGATAAGAAACGAAATCAGTGGAAATAGGCTATTAGTCACAATATATGTACACAGAAAAAACAGATCACGATACTAAGTATTATACAGGTATTTTGAGTATCGAATCAGCCTACATGTGAAAAAAATATCAAGATGATATTATCGCATCCATATGCTGATATTTGATCTTTTTTTTCTGTGTATAGCAAGTGAAAAGAGAAATCCACCATTTTATAAGTAAAGAAAACGGTGCGTGAGTTATACTTGGAGCTGGTTTGGCAAATTGTTGCAAACTTGAATTTGATTCAGTTTCAAATATAATGCTTTGCAAGGAGCTGAGTACGAGTACAGAGCCACATTACGTGTGGTCTGTAAAATACATAGAAATATAGAGAAGTAACTGATCTTAGAGTTTGATTTATGTATGTAAATAATAAAAATATTGACAGTTTAGTTTTTATAATGTAAAGAAATCTGTGGAATGAAAGCAGAAGTGTGTTTTCCGTATTTTTCAGGAAGCAGTTGTTACCTTTAAGGGCCGACTTCACATCTTTTACAAAGCACTGTCACATAAACTAACATGTAACGGAGTATATTCTAAGTTTATCTGAAATCGGCCCTTAACGAATATATTAATAAAGTGCTTGGTCTTAAAGTTGAAATTTTTTACAGATTGGAAGAGTTATTTCTTTAAGTATAATCGTATAAGTCATTTTGATAATTTCAAGTTGATATTTTAATATTTTGACTTACAGACCAATACTTATTCAGACTTCCCAAGACTTACGTTGTTTTGTTTTGCCGTTATATCTTTGTATCCACTCATCCGACTGGTGTGAAGTTTGGACACAATATAGAACAAAAATCGAGGAAATAAAGATAATACGAATGTATTAAAAACTCAATTTTAACATAACTCGAGCTATGTTATGCCTTATTGCCATGGAAATTAATTAATACATGAAATATTTTTTGAGATTATTTAAACATTTAAAAATACTCAAAAAATTAAATGGATGTCTAATTTAACGATTTTGTGAAAGAGATATTTTGTATTTTATTAAATGAAAATATAGCATGAATAAGGGAAGAAACTTTTGTTGGCTCTTTTTTAATGAAAATGGCTCTTTTTAAATTTTTTTTTGGTGTAATCTAATAATTTCAAGTGGCAACCGTGCGTATAACTGCCAAGTAACAAACTGACAGGCGTATGGCAGGCTGCAAGGGCATATAAAGTTCATTTCATTTTTATTTATGTCTTATTTACGGATAATATGTGCAAAACCAAGACCAAATGGTCTGATTTTAGAACACCATCTTTATACCCGTTACTCGTGGAGTAAAAAGGGTATACTAAAGTCGTGAAAGTGTATGTAACAGGCTAACGAAAACTTTTCCGACCATATAAAGTATATTAATTCTTAATCAGCATCAACAGCAGAGTCGATATAGCCATGCCAGTCTGTCAGTCTGTCCGTTCGTCTGTATGAACACCTAGATTATATAGACTTGAAGAGCTAGAGCAACTAAATTTGATATATCCTTTTGTCTACAACATGTTGATTAGATATTTGTGATATCGATCTTCAATTTAAAGCTCAAATTTATATTCGCAATACTTGTACTCTCTCAAATTTTCAAAAGAATCGGGTAATAAACAGCGGAGTTAACAGAATATTACATTTTGTCATATTTTCAGGGTCGGTGACCGTTAATAAGAAATATGTTGCATACTTTTGGGCTTTTCCTTAAACGCAAAAACTTTCATATATTTGGGTGTCAGCATGCTCTGTCTGCTAACATTATGTAAACATGTTAACATTAATGTTAGTGCTCTGTAAATTATGTAGTAATGTAGTAATTACTATTTAATTTGGTAGGGAATCTTCGAATTTCGAGAGGACTATTAACTTAAGTAAGCTAAGCTGGTTTTAAATTGCATGTAATGGGTGCTCTCTGATGCAGCAACCAAAGCTCGAAGTCCTACGCGCTTATTTTGAAGTTTCTCGCTATTTCCTGCAATTGTGGAAACCAAACTTTAATTTCTCCTATGATTTTGTCCATGTATTATAAAATGTTTTCGCATTAGTTCAACTTCGCAGGACAAATTAACGTTACTGCAATCTTCTTCGCCTAGGGGGCTCCATGGATGCCAAGGTCTTCAGACATATATTTTACACAAATAAGAGCGCGGAAAGTTCTCGTTCCTTTCGCTTTTCCAATAACTACGTCGGCAAAGCTCTTATTTTATGAATGATATATATAATAAGGCCCATTTTGCTTCCAGATATTTTTGGACATCTTTTTATTCATATAGCACAGATTGCTGATCTAAGAAACGAAGTGGGAAAAATAGTTGCATCGCATCTACCAATGTTCCAAAGTCTGTTCTAAATTCACTGGCCTGAGTGCATACCGTGTTGATGTTCGGTCAGGCTTAATAGAGGTCTAAATATGACGCGTTTTCTGAGTCTACTATTCTTTTAGGTTTACAGTTCTCCCCTAAATATAAATCAGGGAAAAATGGCATAGTAAAAACTGTAACAATCATATTTGATTTTACTATGCAATTTTTGTATTAAAATCAATTAATATGCACTTTGATTTAACTAGAATCATATTTAATCACCAAATTTTCTTAGCGTCATTTATATGAATTATCCAGGGAATTCGAACTTGAGAATTACAAGTGGTCTCATGTTATTAGGTCGTCGTGTTATGTGGTCGGGCGTGGCGTACCAGTCGTATGTGTGGCGGCTGGTGCGGGAGGTTGTGGGTTCGATCCCGCCTCGGACCATCTAATAGAAAAAGTTTTTTCTTTCTTTAGAAAAAAGCTTTTACACACCCGATCACCTTCACCAGCTACTGGCGCCAGCTGTGAAGAAACTAGCCATGAAAAAGCAAATTCTCTAACTATTGCCGTTCGGATTCGGCGTTAAACTGTAGGTCCCTTTCTCTTGTGCGAAAAATTATAAGCACACGCCAAGAGATTGAGAGAAGCTTGGCCCTGGCCCTCCTGGAGGTGCTGTTTGAGCCAATTTTACTTTACTCATGTTATTAGGCAGATGGTAGACTCGATTCAATACAAGTAGTATCTTATAAGCTTTGAGAGGACGTTTCAATTGTATTTTAGACCAAGGGCCCCGAGTTGGTATCCCCGCAGAGTAAGTAATCATTTTTAAATACAATTTAATATAATTCGAAGTTTTTCAGAGTCCAACTGGTGGTGGCTCCAATGGGGGATTCCTACTCTTGATTCAGAACAAACTAATTGGTTTAAAAATTAAATTAAAATATTTAAATTAAAGTGTACACACTTTATATTTACGAATTCCATATTTAACTCTGAATAAATGGTGAAAATATTAAGGTCAAAGTGTAAATATTGAAATTTCAGACCATTTTTCCCTCAGTGTAAGAGTGCTGCAATTGAGTACCCTGTACCATGTAATGATGTTTTTGCTCGGATCTTATTGTGGTTTTCAGAATTCAAATTCAGAGTTCCAACTTAAAAATTGAGGCTCTGACAGTTTTTCGCGGTTAAAAGGAGGAGGAGGAAGAATCTTCCTTGTGGCTCTATCTCTTAGATAGATCTGAGATCGACGCGTTCATAAAGACAGACAGACAGTTTATAGCTGTTAAAAGGTGGAGGAGACTGAAATTTATAATCTGGAACAAACTCGATATGGGTACGGTATACACCTATATACATACATGCAAAAACTTGTGGCTCTATCTCTAATAGCCTCTGACATCCACGCGTTCATACAGACAGACGGACATAACTAAATCGACTCGGCTGTTGATGCTGATCAAGAATATATATATTTTATAGGGTCGGAGAAGAACAACTTCATGATGACCTTTTCCCATTTTTAATGGGAACAGGGTATAAAAATACTGCACAAAAGTGTCATCAATGCTTATTCTGTTAAAATTTTCCGCCCCTAAAATTTACCGCCGGGCGGCACTTAGGCATGTGCATGCGCGCGTGCTTTATTCTCCTTCAACAGTTTACAGTGGTTCACAACCTCATATAAAAAATTTAAAATACATCAAAGAAAATATCAGAATTTTGACCAGAACTTGTTTCGTAGATTCAATACAAATTGTTTTCTTAAAAATAGTAGAATGATAACTTCGGCTTGGCCGAAGTATATGGGTCATTCTATTTGAAACCGAACGGTTTTAAAATAGACCATTTTTGATTTAAATAAAAAAAAATCCGAAACTAGATCTCGACACTCCCACCAAAACGTAATTTACGGTTTTGCAAAACAAAATTTTGGTTAATTTTATAAACAATTTCAAAAATCGTCAAAAACGGAAAAATGGAAAAAAAAGGGTTTTTTAAAAACTTGATTTCTCAGGTTTGGTTTATCGGACAGGTCTAGAGTTGATATAGCCGAATAGTATTTTGCTGTATCTACTTAAATCACAATTTAATACATTTTTAAATTATTTAATAATATTAAGTAATTGTTGCTAAATTTTATATATAATTTTTTCTCAGTGCTAACTACTATGCTATAGCTTCTAAGGATATACAAAATATTGCCCTAAGCATAACTTAAATTACGGTGCTTCTAAAAAGATGAAGACTTTTATAGTTTAAAAGATATTAATTTGTCAGATGTCAGTTTCCAAGCTAAGTGATTGACGCTTGGCACGTGTGCTTTAAATTTATCAAGCTTTTAACAAATGTCAACATCATGCAGATCGGACGTCTATTTCATATAGCTGCCATTGTCAAGCTTTAGTCACATAGATTTGAAACTAACATCGTGGCAAAGCTTTATTTAAGGGCAAATTTTTATTAATTTGCAGCTCGTAAAATGTATAAAAATAAAGATTTTGAATGATTTTCATACATCAGTTTCATTTTCACAGATTAATTTAATTTTCGCTTTTAACACTGTTAGTTGAGGGATTTCCCACGCTGACCAATAGATGGCGTCACTTTCGTGAGGCCAGTCTGTGCCCAAAATTGTGCTGAATCAGAAAATACTCATAGCTGGAAAGCTTAAATTCGCTACTATTGACAACAAAAACATTTTTCTCACTAGAACTACATTTTCGACTTATCGTTCCTATGGCAGCTATATGCTATAGTCATGTCTATTTCATCCCCTTCCGCCAAAATACAGTTATGCCAACGAATTTTCCAGTTATCATAGCACTTGTCATTGTCCTCCTTCGGAATGGTCTTCAGAGCGTTCTGCGATTTTGTTTTTATCATCTCAATCGAGTCAAAACGGTGTGCCCGTAGCGGTCTCTTGAGTTTGCTGATTAGCCAGAAGTCACACGGAGCCAAATTAGGTGAATAAGCAGGCACAGCTGTCACTATTAGTGTTACCAAGTTACAGAAAGAAAAAATTCTCGATTGGAAAAACCAAATTAAAATAAATAAAAAATTCACCTTTTAATTTGATCACAGTAGCTCAACATTATCTCAAACATTAATGAATATTTTGAAGTGAAATTTCGCACAGCTGTCACCAACAGTTTTACCAAGTTACAGAAAGAAAAAAGATAACGATTGGGAAAACACGGAAAGTTTATATTAAAAATTCACCTTTCAATTTGTTCACCGCAGTATACTTTATGTGGTTGGAGATGCTTCCTTCAATGCACTACAGACATCTGAATAATTTTAATATACCCTCTGCAAAGATATAAAAATATGGAGAAGTTATGATGGTTCAGAAAAAACAAATTTGCTCATATCCCATATACTCTGTATACCTTAGGTACAGAGTATAACAATTAAAAGTAATTTAGGCTAGCAATGGTCTCGCCTGGCCCGCAGGGGCCAAACCCATTTCGCTATTAGCCAAGCCAGTAGAGCAAACAACTTATCAGTCGCTCGCCAGCGGTCTATGAAGTAGGCCAGAGCTGGTTTGCGTCGCTTTATTTTCGCACATTTTTGAGTAAAGTCGTGCAAATGGCAAACCTTGTCCGTCTGTCCCTCCACTGAGTAACGGGTATATCGAAGTCGTGCAGGGCCAACTTTAACTTACGCTCTTGTTTTTCTTCAACGCTGGCAGCCCTTCCTTTTGGATATACCCGTTCTTTGGAATTATTTGAAAATTACCGCCGGAACCGAGAGTAGAACGCAGTAGATCAGCGGTGGGGAAGCCCTTGCTCCCATTGCTTTTTTCCAGCAGATTGGTGTTAATCAGTCTCGTACCGAACTGCGTTACATAGATTAACTCACTTCAAGTTTGTAAGCAACAAGTATGTAGACAGGGCGAATCGGAGCATGGCGCTTTCCAGACGCGCGCTCAGACAACGCTATAGTAGAACTTCTGGGTGATCGAGACTCACTGACAACGGTAGTTTTTTCCGACTGCTCCCAAACTCAAATTTCATGCCCACTGCTGCCGTAGCTAGTACCGGATGGCCGAAGACAGTCGCTTTGAATAAAATAACAGTCCGTCCGATAGAGAGACAGAAAGAAAGATCCGGATCGACAAGCCATAAAAAGGTAAGACCCGTATAGAGGTATTGTAAACATAAAACCGTGTTGAATGAGTGAGCAAATTAAAAATCGAAAAAACCCTCGTTTATAAACTAAAGATGTACTTAAATGGTGGACAGAAAACTCGACAAAGTTTTCACAATTGTGTCGACCTTTGAGCAGGGCACGCACGCATAGCGCTTTCATTCATTTATATTAAGCGATCAAGGAAATCCGTAACAAAACTTTAGTTTCTACTTAATCTAGTATTCAACAGATTCAGATCGTAATCGTTTCTAATCTAGAGATTAACCTTGTAACACAAAATTATTTATCAGCATTTGCTGAAGGAATGATCAAAGATCGGATGAACGATACTCAAGTTATGTGCAAAACTGGAACAGGTCAGTATAACACCGACAAGCAGCCGGATGGCCGCATCACCACCGACCGCAGCTTTATTCATATTGAACCGGCAATCTTACGTGAGAGTACGTAGAGAGAGAGTCAGAGTACCGGAACAGAACCGGAGACCGAGATGATGTTAGAAACTCAGAAATAGAGCGCGTATAACTCGTGAGCATAAGTGTCGATGCATGTCAGAAACGTTAATCGGAGTACAGAGTATGTTATGAGTCCCGGGCTATGACCGACGTTTACTGTTACTTGTTTTGTTCAGGGTTCAAACTTAGGCGCACAGTCAGAGGTCTGCATTTAAACTGCCGTGCCCGCAGAAATTAGCACTCGCAGGGTTCAAATTTTAACACAACCAACAATTAGACAAGGTGCGAGACTCGCTGACCTAAGTGAGGTACAAGTCCATCGTCAAAGAATATTTCTAGATAATTTGACATAAGATATTGCGACATTTCCAGTATCTAGATAAAAGTAAAGGTACTTCTAAATTAGGAAGCTTGGTTAGCAAAGGGTTATTAATAATGAGTGCTTAAGAACACAACAAATGAGAAGTTGCTATGCATGATATGTAACTGTTCCACATCGTAAGTTAACTTTAAGTCTTCAGCAATATACAGAAACTACATAAACCTAAAATGTATGGAAAATACGCTTGTACGCGTTCGCGAGATGAATCACGTATCGAGATCACTATTTTAATTTTGACCAATAATACCAAAATACAAAGAAAATTTGTATTAACAACATTTTAATATTAGTCGCACTAAATGGTTTTGGCAGATCTCAGCATAGAGTGTATAGCTTTTGATATTGATGGCCAATAAACACCGGACTTCCATTTTTTGTCGCATGCGAATCAGCTTTTTGATTGGCTTTATCTTTGGAACACAGCACTAGGTGTGCTCTACTTTTTGGCTACACTATAATCGCAAGTGCGTTCGAAAGTAGCTATAAGTTAAAGTAATCTAACTTCCATTCGTTTAAATGCGTACGACTAGTCGCGTTCGACATTCATGGAAATACCCGGATACTATGAATATATCTCAAGCAACATTCTTTAGCGCATACAAATTCGCAGGAAACTGCTGCCATAGACTGCAGTACAAACCAATTTATGCATGTATGTATGTATCGACAATTTCGTGCAAAGAAAGTTCGATCATATGTTCATAAATATGTGTGTTTGTTTGTAAGTATTCAAATTTTTGTGTATACCCTCTAGTACGGCTGGGGTCAGTCACTCTATTTTCGTCAACCCAGCGTTGCTCTTTGTACGGTGATGCGTCGTGCCGCCTGTCAAATTGTAACATGTCCCGAATGCTAAACAGAGAGAGAGAGAGAGAGATGGTCGGCCCATACATGGCAGTGGGTCGAACGAGCGTAGATTAAGTCGCCCCATACATGGCATTGGGTCGAGCGAGCGTCGCTTATGTCGCTTCTCTGCATGGCATTGCGTCGACCTAGCGTTCCTGGAGAGCCGTTCACGTATTGAGCGGACATCGCCTTGAAAAATACGTTAGTCGAGCGTCAACGACAGTCACAAAATCGTCGACGGAACGTTGATACAGCGTGGGTCGGCCGTACTAGAGGGTATGTACATATATAGTATTGTGTAGCTACTCAACTTCAAATGCTTGTGTAAATTTTCATATAGAATTAGATTTTTCATCAAATAGTTTTGTTTACACAAAGTTGACATTTGCCATTCTGGTTAAAAAAAAGCTCCATACAAGATTAGCGATAAATCTTTATTCCCTTCATTTTTTAGTGACTGATCAGTAGACATCGGATTTTGCATATTTGCATATTTTGAACCGCACGTCCGATTTAAGTTTTGATTGCCCACATCTTATTTTTATTGATCAATGATATAATAAAATAAAAAAATATGTAAAATATGCAAAATATGCAAAAAAAATAACTTTTTTTATGAAATTACATATTGATTCTGTACTAACCATTTTCTGATTTTGTTGCAAATCTGTCTGAACTTGTAAATTAACGTCACCAATTCAACTTGTAATCAATTAAAATGCCGAAAATCAGTAATAAAAGCACACTTTTAATTCAAAAATGGCTAAGAGATTTGCTATCAAACTGTTTTGCAATACATATTTACATAGCAGGCACCCGGCGTGCGTTGCTGCGTCCCCTTTAGAATTTTAAACACAATACGAAGAAGTGAAGCTTAATAGACAATTGCCATCTATCAAATCTTCATGATAATCTAAGCTCATTAAATTTTTTTTTTCCCGACTTTTTGGTCCGTATGATCTTCACCTCCTATTTACCCGTCTATATACCAGTCTTCATGTCAATCTAAACTCACATAAATAATATATTTACCCGTCTTTAACTGCCAACTACTAAATCTTCATGATAATCTGATCTAATCATAAAATTTTGTATATATCCGGATTTTTGGACCGCTTGATCTTGACCCGTCAATTTACCTGTCTACGTTATAATCTAACTTATGCAAAAGTTTTGTAAATTTCGCAACTTATTGGACCGTTGGATCTAACCCTTTTCGCGTATGCAATTGCCATGTATCAAATCTTAATGATTTCCAAAAATTAAAAAATTTTGAAAATTTCGCATAAAATCTAAGCTCAAATATTGATTTTGAAAATTTGACCAATTTCGCGATTTTCTTGTCCATTTGATCTTCTCTTCCTATTTACCCGCCGGTTTACCGTTCTTTATGATAATCTAAACTCAAATGAGAATTTTCGAAATTTCGCTATTTTCCTGACGATTTGTTCCACATCTACTTTTTCCACCCGTGTACTTTAGCCGTGCATAAAATCTTCATAAACATCTGAAATTAATGAACAATTAATGAACAATTTCAAGGTACATCTTTCATTTAACCGTCAATATATGCCATCTATATATTCTTTATAATAACACTAGTGCACAGCCAAAAGACCCATTTCTACTGAAACAACTTTTAAGTGTAGTTTGGATTGTTAATCTCAAAAATCGATTTCAAAAATTTTTTCATGGCAACGTTTTTGAATTTTTTCATTTTTTCGATAGGTGCACTTACATTTTAAGCCATATTTCACTTCATAATCGTCAGATGAAGTCAAGCAAGATATGAATCGAAAGATAATTGAATTGTCAATAATCGCACAAAACACTATTTTCAAATCGGTTAAGTAGTTTGAATACAATAATAAAAAGATATTTCAAAAAAATCGATTTTTTGCTCGAAAACGCAATAAATTTCGTTTCCAAACGCCTAGGAAAAATATTTGAAAATTCAAAAAAACTATTTTTAGTTTTTTCTACTTAAGAACCGCACTTTTCCAAAGAAAATAAATACAGGAGCTGTGAGTAATTGAATGCAGAAAAATGTGGTGTTTTTGAGATTTCTTAAAAATAAATTTTTATTTGCTTCGACTTTTGTTCCGGTTATTCGCCCACTGGTGCTAATATTGACCGTAAGACGAAGAAAACAGAAAAAAAAATTGTTCTAAACACTTAAAATACTCAAATTTGACTGTTAGTTCCTTCACTTAAATTGATCCAATTACAATATTTATTCACAGATTTTCTTCATCAATACCTTATTATCTTTGTAGAAGTACGATTCTCATGTCAAAAGAATAAAAATAATTTTGTTGGATTTTTTATATTTTTCCTAGGCGATTAAAAATGAAATTTCTTGCATTTTCGAGCAAAATAAATAATAAAAATAAATAAATATTTTTGGTTATTGTATTCAAACGTCTAAGCCGATTTGAAAACAATGTTCTACGTTATTATTGACAATTGAATGACCTGCCGATTCTTATCTTGCTTGACACCATCTAACGATTATGAATTGAGATATGGCATAAAATGTGCATAAGTGCACCTACCGAAAAAATGGAAAAAATGTATCTATAAAAAACGTTGCCATGAAAAAATTTTTGAAATCGATTTTTGAGATCACCAATCCAAACTACACTTAAAAATAGTTTCAGTAGAAATGGGTCATTTAATTGTTTTTTTTTATGTAAACTAGTGTAATCTAAGCTCAAGAATGAGAATTTTGGTGAATTTTGCCATTTTTATACATTTTTTATACAATTACATATTTTGCATATTTATTGCATATTTTGCATATTTGTTTGCATATTTTGCATATATTGAATATGCAGTTTTCAATGTAAAGAGGGTTATTAAATAAGTATAAGTCCAAATTTTCACCTCAATCAACCTTCATTTAAAAAAGTGCATAAAGTCCGATGTCTACTGATCAGTCATTGTTAACAATAATAAAGTTTTAATTTTACGAGACAATGCAGATAAAATTTCTGCACAACTTTCACAATGCAACGTTGTAAAATATATCTTGGGAATGAATGCAAAAGCCCCAAATTAATTGTGATCCGAAAATCAACAATTGATGAATTGACTTGGGAGCGAAAAAAAACACTTACGAAAAGTACCAACTACCTATTGACAAGGTATTTTTGAACATACCGAGGTAGGGTAAAAGATACACAAAATTTGTATCTTGGTATGTACCTAGGTTTTTGCACCTAGGTACTTCCAAACACTTGTCATAATACTCCAATACACTCTCACTTTTTGGCCTCGCTCTTGTTGACAAGCCCTGATTTGGACTTAAGCCGGGTATCCAGCACCGCGGAAACTAAAAATTCCTGGCAAACTTCATATAAAAAAAACTGTGCCAGGAACTTTTAGTTTACCTTTTCGTTGCTTGAGTATCCAGCAACATGAACGAAACCCACAGATTCTTATCGATAGTTGGCCTATCGATAGCGCGTGTGGATCGAGAGAACAGCTGATACACAGCTCAGGAATATATTGGTTACAATTATTTTGGACGTGATGAGCGAAAATTTTGGGGGGAATGCTTTTATGTTTTTGTCATGAACTGCTGGTGAACCAGCATCGTGCAAAGATTGGTAGGGAATGGTGCCAAGGGGACACTTATGCCCAATTGCTGAGGCGGCCCGAGAGATGCCCTCCATGGACACAAAAGTCGATGGGATGTCGTAGGTTGACACGACTTCTGAGCCTGTTCGTCGGTCATGATACCTGCCTGATGTGCATATTAATTTGGGACGCATAAAAACTATGTATACCTCTCATAGCAGCTGATCTCACATAGAGGATTGCCAGATCTACTTGAGGCTCAGTGCATCATCCCAGTACCCAGAGACGAGGCATACCTTAGATCCACCACCACGAAGCCCGAAAAGCCAATTTTGAGCTTCTGGAAACACATTGACTTTCCTGATTAAGCGGCGGTTCAGAGATACGCCAAGGTATTGATCCTAGGAGTCGCACTCGGGGTCTCGGGGTCTTTTAGCGATCATGTTGACTCTTTGAACGATTAACGGCTATGTTCCAGCGGTTCGCCCATAGACCAAAGCCAAGGTACTGATCCGGCCACTGAGTTGACAATCTTGGCAATCTTGTATCGGACCATGAAATACTTCATTTGATTGGCGATCAATCGAGATGTCATACTACTTTGGAGATTGGAATGACATTATAAAGTTGTGCACATAATTGTGCTCCATCCGGGCCACACTGCAAAGTGACATTCTTAGCCATCGGCTTATCATCCCCTTGTATAAAGTAGCAACTACTTCCACTGGAAATTATTATATATTTTTTTAAAATTTATTTAAATTCAAATAATTAATAGCCTATTTCCACTGGCTTCATTTCTTATCATTTTCATTTCTAAAAATGATGCTGTTTCCATTGACAAATCTTCATCATTTTGATATTCGCAATGCCACGTTGACAAAAACAGCTGAATGGTTTGATTTAAACAACAGGCGCCACTTTCAAACTCAAGGGGAGTTTTTGCAATATTTACCCAAAAAAAGACATACCCGGCAGGAAAGCAATTACACTGGGCGAACGCATTGTTAACGCCCTGAATAATCAGCAGAAAGCTAAATACACAACTTATTTTGACTAAATTATATTATAAACAAAATTGCGCCTTATTTTTAAATTCAAATCAATAGTTTATTGGTGATGACACTTTCTATTTCCAGAGAGTAACGAGTAGTGCCAGAGAGTAGCGAGTAACTTTTTAAAACAAATACCAAATTCCTTCGTGGGGAATGCCATCATTTGTGATTGAAATGACTCAGCGTACATGTTGGGCAAAATGCAACAACAAAATCCGAGCTAAAATAAATACGTGAACTTTACAATTTCTTCTGTAGATTTTACTGTTAGCACAGTTACCAAGCAACAACAAAACCACATGCATAAAAAATTTCGAAAAAAGTTACTGTCAGCGTTAGTTAATTTTACCCACCAGATTTTTTTGTGTGTAGGTACTTCCAAACACTTGTCATAATACTCCAATACACTCTCACTTTTTGGCCTCGCTCTTGTTGACAAGCCCTGATTTGGACTAAGAAGAAAAAATAATTATTAAAACAAAAATCGAATCCTAAATTGGCTACCACCAAAAGAAACTCAACTCATTTTATATTTTATGTGTTCTGAACCACTGTACAACATTTTGTCGGCTTCAGACATTTGCATCCTTTTTCGTTTTGGTTACGTCCACAGTTGCAGGGCTATTGCGGTTGTAAAGTTGCCAGCGAACTGCTTAGAAGTTAATTGTGATTGAATTGTTGAACAGAGAGGACGTGAAAAAACAAATGCGTAAAAGTGAAGTGAATTTTTTTTTTTTTTTGATAAAACTATTTAATTGAATAACAGCAGCAGGTTGCGGGGAAAAAAAAATAATAAATCGACGAACTAATACTACGTTTATGCTATTTGCTCTGAAAGTGCGTACATAAACACCATTTCATTAATGGTAACATATTATTATTATATTCAATGGCGTAGCTACCTAGATGTTAGGGGGCCCACAAGCTCAGAGGGCCCTCAAATGGAACTATCGAACAATTCTCCCAGCGGAATGTAAATAAATTAGGTTTCTACACGACTTGATGTCGGCAATCATATCAAGAACAACTACATATGTCTGTATGGCACAGGTGAAAGAGCAGGAAATCAACTCAGCTCATCATGCTGATCAAGAATATATATACTTTATGTGGTCGGAGATGATTCCTTGTATGCGCTATAAACATCTAGACAATTTTAATATACCCTCTATAAAAATAGCCATGTCCGTCTGTTTGTCAGTCCGTCTGCATGGAACGCACAGATCTCAGAGATGTTAAGAGATGGGACATGTACTTCTTATACAGTGTGGTCCATCTAGTGTTTGGAATTTGAACTATTCATAATTTGACTTTAAAAACGTCAAAAGTCATTCGGAAAGCGACTAATATTTAGCGAAAACGTCGCTATTCTAGAAAGTTGGGAAAATATTAAAAATATATTTCCAAAGTGGTGAGACTCAAACATTTAACAAAAAATATGTTCCGAAAACTTAATTTGTGGATCAATTCGTAAAGCGAGTTCGTGAAACTGGAATGTTGGTGGATAAACCAAACCGTGTATGTACTCGTCCGGTGCGCTCGACCGAAAACATTGCTGCGGTTGCTGAAAATGTGCGTGAACCAACCATCGATCTCAACAATTGGATGCGAATTTTGCATAAAGACCTTGCCATGAAGCCATACAAAGTTTAATTGGTGCAGCAGCTAAAGCCAATTGAGCATCCGAATCGTCTACAGTTCGCAAATTGGGCGGAAGATCGTTTGACCGAAGATCTGAAGGTGAAGTACATTTCCACCTCGGTGGTTATGTTAATAAACAAAATTGTCGCATCTGGGGCACAGAAAATCCGCATATATTCGTCGAGAAGCCAATGCACCCACCACGTGTCACTGTTTGGTGCGGATCTTGGTCTCGAGGCATCATTGTCCCATTTTTCTTCGAAAATAAAGAAGGAGCCAGCGTGACCGTGAATAGTGTGCGCTACCGCGAAATGTTAAGTGATTGGTTCTTCGAGGAAATTGAAGCGGAAGACTTGGACGATATTTGGTTTCAACAAGAAACCTACTACACTACACCTGCTACACAGCGCACACCACAATCGATCTTCTGCGCCCTATCTTCGAAAATCGAATGATCAGCAAATATGAAGATGTGAATTGGCCGCCATGAAGCTGTGATCTGACACCGTTAGACTATTATCTTTGGGGAGCGGTCAAGGACAAATGTTATGCAAACAATCCTGAATTGTTTTGATGAGTTGAAGAACGAGATTAGAGTTGCTATTGCTGACATACGTGCCGAAACAATTGAATATGTTCTCAAAAATTGGGTGAATCGAATGGGCTACTGCCAAGTCAGCCGTGGTGGTCATTTGACCGAAAATGTTTTTCATAAATAAATGACATGAACCAAGCTTTCCAATAAATGTTCAACCTTTGAAAAATATCGAGACGTTTTTTTGTTAAACGCAAGATTTTCGCTAAGGTCCCTCCCGCCCCTGCTATGTGGAAAAACGTCATACCTCCCACAGTTTTGAAGATTGATGGTTCGTACCTTCTATAGATAGTAGTGAGTAATTAGCATTATTTATCGATTTTCCGGAGAAAAGATAAAGATCGGATGATCGATACTCAAGTTATGACCAAAACTCAGTTCCATTCAAAGGTCATTTTTGAATGTGTAACCTGCTGCTGCGTTATTGCGATGAATAGTGTGACCAGAGCTGCCACAATGGTTACAATAGTGGCGCCATCTATTTGACTGATTTGAAATGCTCACAGTAGTGGCGCCATATATTGGCCAGCTTTGAAAATGAAGTACTGGCGCCATCTATTGGTCAAGCTATAACCAAAAGAATGCTCGCAGCAACAGCGCTGCTACTGAAGGTACAGAGTATGTTACAGTCGGGCTTGGCCGACTTTCTTACTTGTTTAGAAATATGAATATGACTAAAATTTGAAACAAACTTGATCTGCGTGCTGACAATAGGAGTGTACGTTCCAAATTTGGTTGCTCTATGGACGGACATGGCTATATTGACTCAGCTGTTTATGATGATGATTCCTTTTGCCTGTTACATACATTTGCACGACTTTAGAATACCCTTTTTACTCTACGAGTAACGGGTATAAAAATCTTTTTTTCAATACCCAGCTGCGTGGTTTCAAACGAAATCTACACATCAAACGAAATACACACGAAATCATTTGTCGCCAGCAACAAAAATCGCCAATCACATGCAAATATTGCTTCAGTTTGGCCACATACTAAATAAGAACTAAGAAATAGTACAAACGTAGCCTTAAAGGCGTTTCTTGTTGTTAAAATATTGAGTTCGAGTACCGATATTCTCAAATGGTGGAAAGAAAATTTCTATAAATTCCCAGAACTGTATGATTTATTGAAGGTGGTATTAGCAGTTCCTTGTATACATAAGAGTCGAACGACATTTTCATTAAGAAGCAAATTGGACGCAAGAACTTTAAACGCAACTGAAATATAAAATTTTCTTTTAAATTAAAATGTATATTTAACCGGTTTGAAAACGATAGCCAAAACAATTATTTTGTAACCGAATCGCAAGCGGACCGAAATAAAAGCAGGCAACCGTAACCGATACAATTTGATTTTAATGAACGTAACAGAAACCGATATTTTTTCGGTCCCAGTTCAAAAGTGTAAATTAATTTCAAATTCTAACGCTTTGACGTTTTGCGCGCCTTAACTTAGTGATGACCACTTTGTGGTAATTCGACTATCGAATAGAACTATCGAATAGGCTAACGAGTAATGAGACTACCTTTATTAAAAATGCAACTTTCTGCCACCTCAATGAATTTGGAAAAATGTATATTTATTATTTATCAATCTCCAACAATTAGTACATTACCAAAATAGAAAAAATAAAACAGAAATAACATTTTAAAATGCTAAAAACCGTTAGTCTCAGCCACTCGATATATATAATTTATCGATAAAACAGTATTGTCATTTTAAAATACTGGTTTTAGTATATTTCTTGGGTCAGTATTTTTGGGCTTAGCGGATGCGGTCACACTGGAAGCTAAAAAAAAATTTGTAAAAGATTTGTAAAATCGTCGAAATCTATGTGAAATTGCCAAGCAAATTGTGAAATAAATGCGCCAAACTGATGCAAAACGTAAGTGATAACTAATTGTGTTGTAATCTGGCAAGTGCGTGTCTCTAATAACTGTGCAAAATGTGCCCCAAAAAAATGAGATTTCATGTTGGAGTTTCTGGACCAGCCAGCCATTTTTTTGTAGTTGTGGTGGTGTGAAAACGCTGAAACAGTCTGGCTAGCAACGTGCTCCCAGCACAAACAACATCAGAGCAAGCGAGACAACTAACTATACATGCGTGTGTGTGTGTGTGTGTGTGCCAGGGCAAACGACTCGCATAGTCTTTTTTTTATATTTTGTGTCGTCGTCGCTGTAGTTCCGTCTTAACCAAATTAAATACTAATTTTGTGTCTTTTTCAAAAATGGACTCCTGCAAACGCTAAAAACGAAGATGAAATGGTCCCATATATTGATTATTAAATGCTAAAATGAATATTTATTGCGTAAATCTGTGAGTGAGGTGTAATGCAACCAACCAACATAAAATGAAAAAAAAAACAAAGAAAATTGTTTTTGTTGTTCAATCCAATTAAAAATTCTATGTTTTCAGTCGGATTAAGCCAAAAAGTAAAAACAACAAAAGTGCAAATAACGGGAAACTGAGAGGCGCAGCGACGCGGCAGCAGCAAAGCAAGAGAAGTGGAAGCGGACGGACGGACAGCCCCCCTCCCAAAAACTTGCCAAGGTAGGCGCCATCCCCCCCTGTCCCCTCGCTCACTTATCAGTGACGAATGCAATTTTTTTTTTGCCGTTAGATATGCGCCGTTGTCCTCGAGGGCAAAGCGAGGCCATTGACTGTGTGTGTGTGTGTGAAAAATTAATTACAAACATGAAAATTATTTTATTAGCCAGCCTTTTCCATATTGTACATGGGCAATGTTTTTTTGGGTTGCCTGTTTAAACAACTGTTTTCTTATTGTAAATGTTTTCTCCATTGTTTCTGCATATGTCTCCGATTTGCCTTTGTTCTGCGTTTGTGCTTTTTGCGGAAGTATTTTTTTTTTGTTTGCCCGCCAACGCAACATGCAGCTGTTTTACAAGTGAAATTTAAAGGGCTTCGACTTGTGAGATTCCCTGTAATCAGTGTTGCCAGAACATGAAGTCCAAAAGTTGCTAAATTTGCAAAAAAAAAAAAATTGCTACAAATAGCTAAAAATAAAAAAAAGTGGCTAAAAAATTGAAGCCTGTAAACCCCAAAAATTCTGCAGAAGGTTCGGACCGGACGTTCGAACCCGTTGTTAAGTCTGAGGTAAGGTTCAAGCACCATTTCCTTAACTTATCGAATATAAGGTTCTAGTTCGTTCATAAGTAGATTCATCCCTTCCGAAAGTGCCTGATCCTTCCAATAAAACTCTTATTTAAACATTCGAAGTTTGAAAATGATATTGAAAAACGAATCTTCACTTGGCATTTCCTCGATTAAGGGGGTGTTCTCCATAGCGAGTTTGTTTTTTGGACCTTTTTAAAGAAAAATCTTATTGAAAACGCAGAGTTTTTCCAATTCTGTTTTTCTTATTGTGTTACAAACAGATTAAAGTAAACAAAAAAATTTTTCTGCTTCTATACGAGGGCTGTTTAAAAGGATCTCGGCCATCAAAGTGGGTGGTCCAAAAAAAAGGTATAGTCCGGGCGGCCATGATTTCTCGTCTCCAGATTGTCTGAATTGAAAAGTAAAAACGGGATTATAATCAGTATAGATCTCATTCTGGCCTGAAACTGAAAAATTTGTGATTTTTTTTTTGACAAAATGGTGGCCATTGAAAAATGAAAACTCGAATTTGGGCCCAGTTCAAGAATGGTGACAATTCTGCGTTGATTGCGTTTTGATTAATCAAAATCGGTTTAGTAGAACTGGAGAAAAGTGGCTTGGAAATCCGAAAAAGTTGTTTTGAAATTAACCAAAAATTTTACAGATATTATATACTTACAGATATTAGTCGGCGATGCCAGATTTATACAGCGGACCTTCCTCATCTTCAAAAAAAAACTTTTCAGCAGTAGCTATCTCTGCTCTGCGTGCCATTCTCCCTTCTTTAGATGCGGCTGCAGCTCTAGTTTCGCAGCCTGAGCATTGTGTAGGATAGTCTTCGATAGTTATCGATTAAAAATCGATTAATAATCGATATCGATCTGATGCGACAACATGTTACCATTCAAATTCAAGAACCAGCCGTTGTTTCTCAGCTTTATTTATTCAAAATTTATTTAATCAAAAATGACTCGTTTTAGCGAAGACATTGTTCGACAAAAAAGGCTATATCTTCTAAAGTATTTCGAATTTCAAAAAATCCTTTTGGGGCCATATTCTCAAATATCCAAGCTAAAAAAAATTTTGCACATGGAGAATCCCCCATTAAACCAATAGATCACGGTCTGCAGCCACACTCTCCTCGGCTGCAATCGCAATATTCCACTCACTACGGTCTGGATATGTTCTATCGCGTTTTATCCAATAACGTATACTGAGTTATCTCAGAATATATATACATATGTTGCTCGAAGTGCACGAAAAAATTTTATTACAGAATGCTGATTTATGCTGATTTGCTAATTTAATACATTTGAATAATTTTGGTGTGAGTCTTTCCATGATGATTTATCAAAGAATTCTTAATAAAAATGAGATGACAGAAAGAGCGTGTTCAGCAGAACAATTGATTCATGATCTGATATCAGAAAACAATTATGCATCGATCAGTTTCTGCTGTTGGAGGGAGCAGTATCACATTAAAGTAGCTTACTATTTCTTTGATACATGCTCCTGTATCCTGATACCTCAAATTGGCTGTTATGAATGACGCAACACTCGAGTAGAAAGATTATTGCAAACTTATACATGACCAGGGAGCGAGTTGTTCTGATGAACAAGGCCAATGACACCAGTCTCGCTGGATATCTGAAAAAAGAATATTAACAAAAAAAAACTCTTAGAGCCGATTTCTCTTCTTCCAGAAAGCTGCTATGTGTCAGATAAACTTACAATTTACTCTGTTATTTATTATTTTATCTGACAGATATCTAGCTCTATGTAGAAGATGAGAAATCGGCCCTTAATGAATCACCCTTTATATCTCTTAATAGTCATTTGTCAAAATTCTGTATATAGAAAATCTTATCAAATAGAAGAGAATCATAGAATGCTACATTTTTGTAATATTTAGAGATATTTAGTTTCCTATTACACTATGGTCAGAGAATCTGTTTAGATATCTAGGACAAATGTAAAAGCAGCTTTCGGCATGAAACAGTACTTACATCATTCATGAACTAGAGCTATTTCTTCTGATTATGACCTTATTAATCAGTGAATCATCACTGCTTATTTCACTTCTTAGTCGTTGTACTGAAAAATTTAAAATCAATTGCACTTTTAAAATTGCTAGGTCTAGCAATTAAATATCTTAACTGGCAAAACTGCTTGTAATATACAAGTTTTCCTACTAGATCTAGAGCGCCAACTCAGACATATGCCAAGGGCAGGACGCGCTATATCATTAAATTTTAAGATTTGTAAATTCGCGCAAAATGCGTACAAGTTTTTCGTTTAACTGTATACCTTCAGAAAATTGTTTTTCGATATTTTTGTATTTGCATAACCGTTCAATTAGGGTATTAAAAATAAGCAGTTCCGACAATACAACAAAAAACAAACACTAATCGTTTGTTCTCGTATATGAAAAAAACTTTCAGCGACCATCGTATTTGTGAAAATTCCATGCTTTTTTAATTTGACGCACTTTGACCCGAATTTCTTCAGAACTTCTAAACCGACTTTGATCATTTTTTTTCGGTGAAAGCTAAAACCCAAATGTTGGAAATCTATTCATAATAATTTTTATCCTAACGAAAACAGCTGTCGAAACTTTAAATGCGTTTATCTCAAAACCACTTTTTCCAAAATGGTTGAAAAAATATGAAGAGTACCTGTTGACCGATTTTCAAATTTATTTTTAAAAAGGATATATTTGGGATCGCAAGAAATAACGGAGTAAGGAGCAATAAATCGGGAAAAAAGTCTTTGAAACTCCATAGCTCCGCTATTTATTGACCGATCCCAAATATCCTAGTTCCGACCAGAATTAAATATGTTCTTAACTAAACCATGTTTTCAGTTTTACATTCAGATAATCCGTTATCAAATAATTTTTGCAACCATTTTAAATTTTTGGACAACTTTGAACAGGAATACAACATCAACTGCTACAAAAACATCAACAAAAATTTCTATACTTAATTTAACCGATTACCTATCGAATAAAAAAAACCGTTTCTTAATATCACTTACCTTTAAAAAATGATACCTGAAGGTATTACTGTACCCTTACAGCAGGGGCCAGCAAAATACACATGCTCATTTTGACTTTGCTTGTGTGTGTTTAGCCACGCGAGAGCGGAGCTCATTTAGCACTTCTTTGTTGTTGCAAAAGAGAGCAGTATGAGCTCGTATACTGTCGGTGTGTCGACGTCGCTGCCGCAGAGCGAGTTGTATACTCTTTAAACTGGGACGTGCCGGACTCTGCCTTAAAGCCGTTTCACATATAAAAAAGTTTTTCACGGTACGGCTTGGCTCCCAAAATTAAAATCATGTTTAGTTAGACCGTTTTATTTTCATGCAACCCTCGTGCACAAAAAAACCATAATTTTGTATATGCCTATTTTTAAGTTGATGACTTTAGTACCAACAGATTAGAGGGTATCAAAATCACCAAAGGTGAATTACACACAAAAGCAATAAAAGTGTTCAATCAGCTGTTGCTGATAGAGATAGAGACAGAGAGTGCGTTCGTCGTTTCTCTTGTTTGCTTACCTGTCTGATTGGTAACGGTGGATTTTGGTAAATGAAACCAACGAGGCGACAAGTTCAGCCTGAAAAGCGTTAAATAAATCAACATAAAGCGCCAAAGAAAGCAACAACAACAACAAGCATCAAAACCAAAGACAAGACCAGTTTTGAGGTTAGAATTGTGTGTGCCGCCGCCGCCTCCGCCCAACTCAACAAGTGAGCAAGTCTACGCAATAGAAATAGAGAATAGAGCGAGAAAGAGCGGGAGAAAAGAACACGTCAAAAGAAAGCATATTAATGATCGAGAGAGGCAAAAAGAAATGCAGGAAACACAAACATATTTTGTACCTTTATTTCGGGCAAAGTGAAAACTTTCGGCTTGTTATCTATCGCTGTGTGCTCAGCCGCGACTTTTCACCACCTGAAAGTGTCATTTAAATGGCATTTTTACCGTCTCTAATTGTTTACCCCCAACACACACACACACTCACACACTGACAGACAGGCAGACACACATTTCTTTTATCTGCGCTTCATCATTTTACTTGATGTTGTTGTTATTGTTGAACGGCTGGACTTGGCTATTGTAAAGTTTTTTTGTGCTTTGCAATTTTTAAGCTGATTCATTCACTTAATATTAATGTCGTCATTTGGTTTGCTTTTGTTGCTCTAAGATATTAAATTGTTGCTGTTCAACAAAATTAAATAGAAAACTTCACAAAACTTATACAGACCATCGGAACAACTGAACTGTGCCGCTCTTCCTCTTCGGCGTGAGGACTTTCCGTTATGTCTCTAAATATAAATAAAATCTTCATGATAATCTAAAATTTTGCAAATTTCGCGGTTTTGTGGACCTTTCGATTTTCAACATCTACCTATTCACCCGTGTGTATAATAATCCAAACTCATTCGAAAATTGCATAATTTTAGCCAATTTCAATTTACCCGTCTTCATGGCAATCTAATCTCAGTATAAATTTTACATATATCGCTATTCTTTGGACCGATTGTCCCACACCTATTTACCCGTCGCCAATTTTCATCTATTAAATCTTCACGATTATTTACACTCATAATCAAATTATGAAAATTTCGCCAGTTGCTAACAATTGATTCTTAATTTTAATACCCTTGCAGAGGGTATATTAAAATTGTCCAAATGTTTGTAACGCATAGAAGGAAGCATTTCCGACAACATAAAGTATATATATTCTGATCAGCATGACGAGCTGAGTTGATATAGCCATGTCCGACTGTTTCTACGCTATCTCCTCCCTAAGTTTTTAAGCTATCGTGACCAAACTTTGCACGAAATCTTTTAGTGCAAATACGCTGCACATTTGTCGGAACCGTCCGGATCGGCTGACTATAGCATATAACTGCCATAGGAACCATCGGTCGAAAATGTTGTTGTTTTAGTGAGAAAAACTTTTTGTTTTCAATAAGTTTTCTATGCTTTTGCATAATTCCACTACGTTTGATGAAAATCTGAGTAGTATAGTATAGCTCCCATACAAAATATATATCTGAAAAAAAGTCTTAGTAAGAAAAATGTGTTTGTTTTCAATGACATCGCTCCCAAACGTTATACTGATTAATATTATATGCTTTTACACAATTCTGCCATGTTTGATCCGAATTGGAGGACTATAGCATATAGCTGCCAAAGGAACGATTGGTCAAAAAGTAGTTCTAGTGAGAAAAACTTTTTTCTTTTCAACGGTGGCGTCTTATACTCTTTAGTTATGAATATTATCGGTAACCACACAAATTTTGGGAATTTGGTCAAAATCTGAAGAAAATATCGTATAGAAAATATAACGAACTGGCAAGCAAATAGTCAATGTAGTAGTGTAATATTGTTCAATGATAAAATTACATTTTGCTCTTGCAACATTTTCCCCAGTTATCTTCTTTCCTCAGCACATCAGTGATGTGTCCGACACATCTTTTATGAATTGAAAGCTCTGTTAAGCCGTCATTAAAACCAGTTCGAAAACGAACCCTTCAGTTGTGATACCCAAACGGAATCGGGAACTTAACTAGTTTTGAAACTCATACCAGATCCCGTACCCGATCCGAATCATCGATTCTTATTGAAGGAGAATGGTTCCAAATTTAAAATTTCCAGCACAGATTCTATTTTTGCATTCTAATTTCCCAAAAACCATTTGCTTATATACAAAAAAATATTTCTGCATTTAAGGTCAGAGACGATTTTCCCATCCTTTACAAAAGCTGGGACAAAATTACAATAACCTTTTCAATTTGTTAATATTTACTTTCCAAGAACAATAATTATGCAATTTATATTTGCCTCTTTCAATTTGCCAATCGAAGCCGTGGAGTGGCGGTGACTAACGCAAACAAATTTTTTTCTAAAAATGTTTCTGTCCAGTAGATTTTCTCAGAAGTTTTGTTCGTGCGTCACACAATACATTAGAGATGAGCCTGTGATTTAGTCAATGTAATTGACAAATATGAAATCACACTGTAACAGAATATTTAAAGTAACAGGAACAGATATCTATAATCACATTCCAAATATCAGTATCACAATCAAAGTCATATTATCAAAGTAAACGTGTAAAAGAGCAACGGATTAATTAAGGGCTGTAAATTTTACTATAAATCAGTGCTGGAAACCGGTCTTAAACCAAACCGGTTCGAACACGGAATTACGACATAATATTCACTGCGATCCATACCTTAAAACGCACCAAGTGTAAAAGTTCTTGAATCTAAACCTGTTTCCAAACCAAGATTTCGATTCGGCAAATCTGAACTACTGCACAACTACTTTTTTGTCATCTGATCGATATTGTGCGACAGAGTCTCAAAATCGATAGGAATGTACAAGACCTTCTTATTAAAATTTCTAGATAACGGTATAGAATTAGTGTTAAAATTGGCCTGAACATCTAATAGCTCTAGAATCGAAAGCAGAATGAATTGTATGCAAAAGCGTGGATCTAAACGACACATCACTGACAGAAGATGACGTTGTAGAAAGTGTTGTGATGAAATATATAACGATTGAAGAAAGCTAAGTTAAAAAAATTTGGAATATTATTTTGTATGTTTTCTAAACCATGAACTGAATCAAGGTTCAAGCCTCAAGCCAAAACCTTCAATCAAAAACCTTGAACCTCAAATTTTCGAACAAAACTGGAGTCGAACCCGAAATCATAAAGACCCCAAAAATATTAAGGTTTGCTGCAGTCCTGCTATAAATTCATAAAACAGTGGAATTCCTGAAGTTGACTTGGATTTCGAGAAAGCAAATCTAAAGCAGATGACGGAATGACCCTTTACTAATACGATAATGTCCGGTTCGCATGTAGGCTTAGCAGGTCATTAAGTTATAAAGCTCTGTTCCTGGTCGGGTTCAAGTGACCCAAAAATTCTGTACCGGCTCGGTTGTAAAATCTTCGGTTCTGCATCGGATTGCAAATTAGATAATACTTTATCTTTTTCAGAGCCGAATCATTGTTTCGGTACAGTACGTATTTGAGTTTATCAGGCCTGTTCCTGTTTTCGAATTCGATCAAATCATGCTGAATCGAAATTTGTTAAATGTTCCCGTTCCGACTGTTTTACTCGTCTTTTAACTTCGAATATCCATTTGTTGTCACTTAACACTCTTGATGGTACTACGTTTTAAAGTTCTTTAATTGTTTCTTGGAAATCGCAACTCTAAGCAATTCCGATCAATCGAATTCGGCCTGTGTCTCTCTTTTTTTTTGTTCTTACCGCATGTTATTTTACTTGCTAAATGTTCAAGTTAGCAGCGTTTCGGTTTAATTCTCTATTTTCTACCAATTTCGATACATACTGAATAATATCACCTTTTTTATTTTACTGTCTTTATCATAATTTTTATAAAAATTGTTTTTTAGTTCCTATTTTAATCACACCCAATTTTAAATATCTCATCGATTGTCTCCTTCCAAGAATAAAATTCTCACAGTTAAACTTTCTTTTGTTGCAGCAGCAGCAGCAGCCTCCACGACTGGAAAGAGACGTCGAACATTCCCAAGCTTGGAAGCGACTGCCTTAAAAATTTAGTAACAACTTTGTGACGAAAGGACAGCGCAACAAGGTATTTGGTTAAGACAAATTTGTACACCGAAACCATTAATATTCAACATTAAACTCGAATACTTTCCGGTGATTTACGAAGGGCTTGCCTGTTCCATAACCTCCAGCTGTCTGGGTGCGGCGTCCGTAATGATTAATAATGGAACCATATTGAATCCGAGGTCTTAACAATTACTCATAGATATTGTGTAAGGTGGGCAAGGATTTGCAAAGCAATTGAAATGGTGGTTCGTGCTATTGGACTGCTTTTCCATTTAGGGTAGCACACCCTAATGGCACCATCATTGCTGTTCATCAAAATTGCAGTAGTAGATAAAAATTAAAAATAGGCCAACCAAACTCGTTTTAAACTTCATATTTGGAATCAACTGCGTTTCTAATGGCTTAATACTTGGTTGTAAATTCGTTATCTTTTACGGCTGGGCATCGCCGGGTGTGGCGCACCAGTATTATGTGTGGCTGCTGGTGCGGGAGGTTGTGGGTTCGATCCCGCCTCGGACCACCTACTAGAAAAAGTTTTTTCTTTCTTTAGAAAATCTCTTTTACACACCCGGTCACCTTCACCAGCTACTGGCGCCAGCTGTGAAGTAACTAGCCATAAAAAAGCTAAAATTCTCTAAATATTGCCGTTCGGATTCGGCGTTAAACTGTAGGTCCCTTTCTCTTGTGCGAAAAATCATAAGCACACACGCCTAGAGATCGAGAGAAGCTTGGCCCTGGCCCTCCTTTGAAGGTGCTGTTTGAGCCAATTTTACATCTGCGTGGCATGAAGTCAATGAAGCCATGGCAACGCTTTTCTGAAATCTGCGCCCTTGCCTCTTGAACAACCTGCCAAGTGCTCTAGTTGAAGGTTCTGCCTTAGTTAAGCTTCTTTTGACGTCTCTCCAAAAGTTTTCAATCGGATCTAGCCATAGATGGGCCATACTGATGTGGCCATAACATTACGCCGGTCCTTTCCGCTCCAAACCAATTTTTGACGAGTTTTCTCAACTCGTTCTAAAGTCCATTTTGGAAGTATTTCCTAAGTTTCCCTTATACAGGGCTGGCCATATTCGTCGGTCCAATGTTTTTTTTATTAAAATATCAAAAAAAACAACATTTTCTTTCTGTTCGTGATAAAAATCATTTAATTCGGTTCAAGTAGATATGTTTACATCACTTTTTGAATATGATATCTCGTAAATGGTAGCATTGAGCGGCTAAAGCAGCATTTTCCATGGTTTTGGCCAACATTTCGGACGGAATGGCTGCTATTTCTTGGCGGATATTGTTTTTCAGGTCTTTTCATTATTTTGAAGATTTTCAGTGGCATAAATACGGCAATTTTGTGTTCTTAGAAGGCGCAATTCTCACTTTATTTTTTCTTTTAAATGCACTTTGAGTTTTCACAACTAACTTGTTTTGTTAAATTTACATTTCAACAATTTGAGAGCGATCGCGTGGCGTGTACTGCCCATGGTAAACATCTACTTGGACTGACGCTTCAAACGCGCTATGTAACTAGTCGATCTGGTATCGCTGTCAAAAGTGTCGAATATAGCCAACCCTGTACTTAAATGGGCAGTACCATGATTTTCATGCTTTACGGTCTCACAGTTTAACAACATAGAGTTGCTCTCGTCAGACGACAGAATATTGCGATACTTTGTTACATTTGAATATGTTTCAAAGTTAGGAGTGGCCTCGCTCTCTTTGCCATCGCTGATTTAAAGGATGCAAACTGGTTGGATCTGCTTAATCGGTCCTCTGAATTTGTTGTTGAACGTTTTCCGACACGTGTTTCGGGCGGGCATTTTTGGCAAAACATCCAACTAAACTTTGAACATTCTTGTAGCTTTTACCTTGTTTTCTAAGGCTTTATTATACACTCACTTGAACAATGCTTGCCTCTACCCAATGAATTGAAAATTTCTATTGTAAACAATAGTAAACAATTCAATTAAACTCACTATTGGCGAATTGATTGATTTTTATTCACTTTGTTTGAAAACTCTTGACTGCCCCTAACCCCTTGACCATCGACGTCCATAAGTTCCAGGATTATTTTGAAGAGGCAGGAATGCAATAGATTTCTTAAGCAACCTTAAAACGACACATAACACTTGGATTCTCAGCAGAATAGAGAAGCAAAATGTCGGATAATCTTTTAAAATAGGTGGCTGGCCATTCTTAAGTAGAGAAGAACTCGTCTCAATATCATGGCAACTGTTAAACATTGCAGTAGAAAATGAATCCCTTGCTTTAATTGAATTTCATTCAGGCTATTATGAAAACTCTCACATTTCGATCTGCAACTTCCAAAAATTGCAGGAAATGGGCAAAATTGGAAATAAATTGAACCGATCCGTTATTGTACCTTTGCAAAGGGTATTATAATTTTTTCCCAGAATTTTGCAACGAATAGAAATATTCATTTCCGACCCCATAAAGTATATATATTCTTGATCAGGGCGACGAGCTGAGTCGATTGAGCTTTGTCCGTCCGTCTGTCTGTCCGTCTGTTTCTGCGCAAACTAATCTCTGTGTTTCAAAGCTATCGAGCTGAAATTTTGCACAGAGTCTTCTTTTTACCTCACGCTGCTAATATGTCGTAACCGACAGGATCGGATGACTATATCTTATAGCTGCCATAGCTTCGGTCGAAAAATGGTTTTTAGTGAGAAAAACTTTTTTATTTTCAATGTTAGCGTCTTCAAACTCGTCCATTATTAATATTATATGCTTTCAATCAGATGTGCCAACTTTGGTCAAAATCGGATGACTAAATCTTATAGCTGCCATAGGACCGATCGGTCGGAAAATGGGTGTCTTAGTGAAAAAACTTTTTGTTTTCAAGTAAATCGTTCTTAAGGTCGGTGATTCTTAATATTAAACACTTTCAAACTAATTTAAAAAAGTTGATCGACATCGGGTAATTATATCTTATGGTTGCCACAATGATTCGGTCGGTCAAAAATGATTCTTAGTAAAATTTTTTTTCGTTTTTAATGTTAGTGTGCGTAAACCCACTGAGTACTAATTCTTAGTGAGTAAAACTTTTTTGTTTTCAATTTTATCTTTCTCAAACTCTGCGATTGTTAATTTGATACGTTTTCAAAAAGATTCGCGAAATCAGATGTTTATCTGTCGGAAAATGGGTTTTAGCTACAAAAATTTTTTTATTTTTATGTAAGCGTTCTTAAACTCTGACATTTCCAAAACAGCATTAAATTAAAGGGTATTAAAAGCTTCGGCACTGACGAAGTTAGCTCGGCCTTTTTTGCTGTTTTCGGTTCGGCTCTGCATTTTCAGACAGACGTTGGTTCGGTTCGCGGTTCGGTTAATAAATTTATAGGTCTTCTCAGGAAAAAATCCTTGAATAATCGCTTTTGTTTTGGGCTTCCTAACTGTATGTAACCTCTTAAGTTTTGACCATATTTTGATTATGTTTGAGTTTGATGTGTTTTCGCTGAACACTTTAAAATATTGTTAATATTTCCGCCTAATTCAATTCCCTCTCTCTTTCCCAGCAGGCAACGCACGTCGTCGTGCACCAAATAGGAAAGGAAGAATAAACTTCTATACCCACCCCAACACACACAGACACACACATACAAAATGGAGCTGCGCGTCGGCAATAAATATCGTCTGGGTCGCAAAATCGGCTCTGGTTCCTTTGGCGACATTTATTTGGGCACAACCATCAACACTGGCGAGGAGGTGGCCATTAAATTGGAATGCATACGCACCAAACACCCACAGTTGCACATCGAATCCAAGTTCTACAAGACCATGCAGGGAGGGATTGGCATACCGCGCATTATTTGGTGCGGCAGCGAGGGTGATTACAATGTGATGGTGATGGAGCTGCTCGGCCCCTCGCTGGAGGACTTGTTCAATTTCTGCTCCCGACGCTTCTCTTTGAAGACTGTTCTCTTGCTGGCGGATCAGATGATCTCGCGCATTGACTATATACATTCGCGGGACTTCATTCATCGTGACATCAAGCCGGATAACTTTCTAATGGGCCTGGGCAAGAAAGGCAATCTCGTCTATATCATTGACTTTGGCTTGGCCAAGAAATTCCGTGACGCCCGCTCTCTGAAGCACATCCCGTATCGGGAAAACAAGAATCTAACGGGCACCGCCCGCTATGCCTCGATCAATACACATTTGGGAATCGAGCAGTCTCGCCGCGATGATCTCGAGTCGCTGGGTTATGTGCTCATGTATTTCAACTTAGGCGCCCTGCCCTGGCAGGGCCTGAAGGCGGCCAACAAGCGTCAGAAATATGAACGCATATCGGAGAAGAAGCTCTCCACCTCAATAGTGGTGCTCTGCAAGGGATTCCCCAGCGAGTTTGTCAATTATCTGAACTTCTGCCGGCAGATGCATTTTGACCAGCGCCCCGACTACTGCCACTTGCGCAAGCTCTTCCGCAATTTGTTCCACCGCCTGGGCTTCACCTATGACTATGTCTTTGACTGGAATCTGCTCAAGTTTGGCGGCCCACGGAATCCGCAGGCGATTCAGCAGGCCCAGGACGGTACAGATGGACAGCAGGGTCAGGATGCTGCGGCAGCAGCAGCCGCGGTGGCTGCGGCAGCCGTGTCCCATCAGCAGCAACAGCACAAGGTTAACGCGGCCATGGCGACGGCCGGCGGTAGCACACAACAGCTGCTGGGCAACAGCTCGGGGGCGGGACAAACGCTGGCCATGCTAGGCGGCAACGGTGGCCAGCTTATGAATATGGATGACTCGATGGCGGCCACCAATTCATCGCGACCGCCATATGACACGCCAGAGCGTCGTCCCTCGATACGCATGCGTCAGGGTGGTGGCAATGGACAAGGCGGCGTTGGCGGCGGCGGAGTCGTTGGTCTGCAAAGTGATGTACGAAATGCTAAATAATATTTTATTGTTTAGATGCAGAGCAGCTCTACTGGAACTTACACACTAAACCACAACAACAACTCAGCAAACTATACATATAGAATATATAGATTATATATATACATTATATACATACATATGCTTTATGCCGGAATACATGTTGGAATGTAAAACAAGGTGGACCTGGTCCCTCCCTCACACACACACACACTCACACACATCCACGCGCATACATATGTAGACCTTTTTGTACATTTTCATTTGTTTCCCTAATTTTCTTCTGCAACTGCTGCTTTGATCGTGTTGCCAGGGCTTATTATTATGATTACGATTAATTTAATTTTAATTTTAGTTGAAACACGTTTGCACTATCGCTGTAAGAAAGAGACAACTGTATACTGTATTCGATGCAAACGAAAGCAATTGGAAGCAGCCCAGAGTAGGTCTGTTTATGATCAAAGCGGAGAAAAAGGAAGTGGACGAGGAGTAGCAGGCGTAATCGTATTGTAATAAACAAATTGCTGTTGCATTTACAAAATTGAAAACAAAAACAAATTGAATTCTGTTTTAGCATTTCAAATTTCTTTCTCATTTTTGTAAACAAGTCCAAGTAAAAACTTCAGCTGAACAAAGAATTACGCAAATTTATATTAAATGATGAATATAGATATATATATATATATATATAAATGAATATAACACATATATTTGATGATTGTAAATGTAAGCAAAAGAAAAACCCAGGGACTTGTTAATCGACGATTTGTCCCTGACCTTAGACTTTATAACTTAGCCTTAATACCATAGCAAACAATAAACAAACAAAAAATAGCAACAACAATAAGCCATTGGTTCAGACAGGCAAACAAATTTATTTTTTTTTTGTAATTACTAAAATATGTATTAAATTTGACTAATAACTAACTGTTTGTTAATAATTCTAAGTGCTGATTTCTCATGTTCTACATAGATGTGTCACATAAACTTACAAATTGAAGAGTAAATTGTTAGCTAATCTGACATATAGCAGCTATGTGGACCTTAGTGCCGATTTCCAATCGTTTACATAGAGCTATCTGTCGCATAAACTAACAAATAAGACAGTAAATTGTGAGTTTAACTGACACAGCAGCTATTTAGAATATGAGAAATCAGACCCCCAAGTTCAATAGTTCCAAGATCAATCAATTGTAGTTCTTAGTCATTCATTTTTCCAGTGGACTTGAATCTTATTTCAACCAGCTTTCTTAAGAAAAGCCTTGTAGTATAAAACTTTAACTGAAGAGACGTAAACCTTTGAAGCTTTAGTAAGGTAGTTTAAAACACCTTAATAAACCAACAATCAAGGCTGCGAAATGGTCCTCAATCGGTTTGGTCTTGTTTTTTACCCATTTAGCGAATCCTCTTTATCCCCTCGGCACCGAACTCCTTCAGATAACAGTTTGTCTCTTTTTCAACGATTTGGTTCACAATCTAGCCACATGTTTGATTCTAAAATATAAACAAGTTTATGCAATTTCGTATCGAACAAAAAACATTAAAAAAAAGGATCCCATGGGAGAATAAAGTCAAAATTTTAAAAGTTTCAGCTTTGTTAAGAGCTAGACGAACGTCTAACTGGATAAACAGATCAAACTAAAACCTTTAGACTAGTTTACAGCTGAACTACAAATCAATTTTTCTAAAATTTAATAAATCGTTTATCAAAAAATAGTACTAATTTTGTAGACTTTTAAGCTAAGGAAAATGAGAAAGAAATTTCAATCGTTTCTTTTGTGCATTCGGTTTGGGGTTCCGGTTTGATACTCTGCCCCCATTTACCGCTTTAACAACAGCTACCTTATAAGTCATAGATGGCCAGCTTTCCATGCACACACTACGTATTCTTTGTTGAAGGTGAAGCAACCCACTCTGGTGGTGCCCATTCGTGCTCGTTTTATTGTGGCTAGTTTTGTGCATGTTGCACCATTTAAAAGTGTTGAAAAGTTTAAATATTTGACATATTCGCTTAAACTTTAATATTTCCGTATGTGAAATTTATAGACATTGTAAAATCTGATCGATATTATACGAGAGTTTAGAAAGATGTTGTGAAAAATTCATTATATCGTTACCCCATATTGCCCCACTCAATTCGAGAGTTATTTGAGTGATTGAATAATGTCGAGGCTCCGAAATTCTTAAACAATCTTCAAACATTAACTATTGGTTAAACTAGGTTCAAACTTGAGTACCACAATCCACTTTAGACATTTTCAGCTTTAACAATTTAAAACATTCAAGTTAGATGAAACATGGGATCACTCTTTTTGATGCCACACTTCGGTCCAGTTCATTTTGTTTTCGATATTATGTAGTTTTATTTTTCGAATGAAGATGGCCGGTAAATTTCTCGTTTTCAAATAAGCCTTTTGACGGACTTTTAACGATTTAAAATGACATAGTTCGTTCTTTCTGTGGCGAAAAATGTCGTTCTATAATTATTACCGGCAATCTGAAGTCGATATAAAGTTTCGTACTCAGAACGACAGGAAATTCCTTTCGTCACAGTATTTCATATAAATAAACAATTTCTAACAGCACATGACATAGCAAAGCCAAGGTGTTTCTAATTATATGAAATACTGTGACGAAAGGAATTTTGTGTCGTTCTGAATACTACGGGGCCTTAAGCACAATATTTTCGTTTTAAGTGGCGAAATTTTTGTGGTTTTAGGACAACTTTTTCAATATTGCGTTAAACTGTTTCGTTTGGTTACATTTACATTGTTAAGCTCCATGACAGTGAGTTACTTGCAACTGTTTGCTAGGTTACAAACAAATATTACATTACAGATCACCATTATATTCTTTATACATCGAAACTATGAATATACTTCTTCTAACGCATCGATCATGTAAGCACCGACTTCTGACTGATTTTTTTCAGCCAATAGCCTCAAAAATTTACTCGCCTGTCTGAACGAAACACAACACGATTTCACATACACATCCACACCCACAATTATGTTGATTTAAGTTACAAATTAGAAATTAGGCACACTCTTACATACATATATATATATATATTATACGTATATTTGGACAGCGATTCGTTTTCAGAACGAAATGCCTATTCTTTTTTTCCCCGGGGGGCATCATAAAGTTTTGAAATGCAAACAAAAACACACCCTGTCTAGCTTTAAGCATCATTCTAATTTGTAATGCCCTTTACCTTTATCTATATGTTACCTGCTTGATTTACTTTCTTGCTGATGTGTTCATTTCGTTTCTGCGCATTTCTCAAATAGAAATTGTAACTAACAAAAACAAAACAAAAATCGCAAATAAACATACATTTTGCATTAACATTTCGATTTCGTCGTCAATAGGCCGTAAAATTATAACTCTAGCTAATAAACTATAGCTATAATATGAACCTTGTTTATAAGTAATACCGAACTATAAAAATAAAACCAAAATTAAAAAAAATACAACAAAAAAGAATACAACTTAAATTCTAAAAGAGCCAAGAAAATGGGTAAAAAAAACAAAGAACGTGCAAAATAAAATATCTTATGAAACTCGTCAACATGTAAAACTCCACACAAGGCAACTACATTTATTCAGATTTAACTATAGTATCTAACATAAACAATAAACAGACGAGAGATAATTAAATAAAAATGCATTACGTGATATTTCAGACAAATTAATTTTTCTTTCTTTCTTTTTGTTTGCTCTCTGAGTGGTTTTTTTGTTTGTTTTAATTTCTGCAAAATATGTATATAAAAGGATTGTTGATATTACGAAAACAAAACGAACATTTTAATCGGACCCATGCTGATCCGAAACAGCCAAAGAAATGTTAATAGAAACGAGTTCTAATTTTTCGAATTTTTCTTTCGGAATTCTGGCTTTGTCGAATAATATAATAATAATAAGGTCATCCCTATAACTCTTTATGTGCAATGATTGTATCGTCTACCTTCTGCACGGATGCAAACCGCAATGGAATTTTCACTGAAACCATAAGATAGATGTATGGAAATTGTTCCATACAGGCGACATTAATACCGACACGAAAGCGGTGCGTATCCGCGAAAACGAAATTTAGGGAATCGGTCTGTCTCTTCACAAACGTTTCATAGCGAACTAGAGGATACGATAAGATTAAGGTAACGATAAATAATAAAAGATTTACGAACCTTAATCTGAACCAAAAAGAAATTCAGACTGAGGACAAAAGACATATGCACAAGATATTTGATACCAAGTGTTGTGGATTCAATGCAACATCTTTTAAGCAACTGTCTCGCTCGACACTTCTCTTTCCTCAAAGATTCGGCGAGAAGTTCTTATAAAGCGTTCGTCAAGTGTGTACAAATTATGGCATTTGCGCTATTATTCGGCTACCATAGTTCGAAAATAACGTATCCAGAAAAATGGTCAAACTATTTTTTAAGTTTTTTTGTTCACAAATCCCAAAATATTCAAGTATCGTTTTCTTAAGAAAGCCTTTCTAAGTTTTCAAAAACGTCAATCATCGAACCGTTTTGTTATGCGATTTTAGGTTCGGTTTGACATTTTTTAAAGTAGTTTGCGAACCGGTTTGAATCCCTAATGATTCGGCTTAACTTCTGCTGAGCCATAATTTCAAACTTTTTTCTAAAAGTAGGCACCGCCGCAAAATATTATAATTTTGTGGCCAGTGAAAATAATGAAATAGTGATCAAAACTTCGCAAAAGGATAAAGTATTCGCATGGGAGATGTTTAATTTAATCCAGGAGTGCATTCGTTGTTGTTTTGCGCTTAGCAAAAGTCAAAGTAAATTACAACTTCGTATGGTTTTTTCCTTCCCTTTCTCTTCTATGCCTCTTGCAAAATCGAAGGCAGATTTCAGCGTGGATTTTGTTATTGTATCAGACAGCCGCGAGCACAAACACACACATCAGCAGGCTTTATCTTTTCCATTCTTTGCGGTTGTTTGGTTCTTTCAAATATATTTTCTTGATTTGTATTGGTGTCTACGCTGCTGAATGCTGGCTCTGGGCACCTCTAATTTAATCGGTTCGAGTATTCCAAAATAATCAAACCTAGCTGGCTCTCATTTGTTTGGATTCGGATCAGGCAATGCAACACTAGAAGAAAGCTGTTTACGCAAAATCAACATCATTATTTCGAAAGTTTTACCTCTGAAAGAGGTATAGAAACAGACAAACGAACGATATTGCTTCCAAATTGCAGATCCGATTGTAATCGATTGAGAAACCACTTCTTTAGAGCCAACCATTGAAATGAAAAAGGTTCATTCCGAAATTTTCAAACCCGTAACAAATCAGCACCATCCAAAGACTTCTAACATAAAGACTTCTATGTATATGGGGTTTAGTGACCTGTTTTTGATTTTGGTCAATGTTACAACTTGCTAGCTCAAGGTCTTTTGGTTGATTATAAGTCTTTTTATAATATAAGACTTCTATCTAAAAATTGTATTATTTTTGTCATACTTTTTGGCCGATGATTCGCTGCATCCGATTTGCATCATCGATTGCCACATTAAAGTTAAGTTTAACAAACACGGTTATTAATCAATTTTTAGTACATCTTTCCAAAAACCACCCCTGTGACTACCAATTGAGTACTGAAATCGGCACAGATTTGTAAGTACAAGGGCCAAAAACATGGCTTTCCTTACATGTTTTTTGGCCATGAACTGGACTGTATTATACTCTTGAGTGAGTTTCATGGATTGGACTGAAACAGTACTAAATTCATTCATAAATTAAAGCAATTCCTAATTATCGTGCCGGAATTTGTCAGTGAAAAATTTAGTAATGATTCGTGATACTAAATTAAATCTAACCATATTGAAACTAAATTTGCAATTGTCCACCCATTAAAAATGGGTAAAAGGGGATCATGAAGTTGTGCAAATGTATGTAACAGCCAGAAGGAAGCTTCTCCGACCCTATAAAGTAAATATATTCTCGATCAGCATCAACAGTCGAGATGGTTAGCCATGTTCATCTATCTGTATGAACGCGTCGATCTCAGAGTCTATAAAAGATAGGGCCACAAATTTTTGCACTTAGGTAGGTGTATACCGTACCCAGATCAAAATTGTTTTAGTTTTGGAAAATTCTACCACAGTCCCACTCTGTCGAAGCCACAATTTTTGAGTTAGAACCTCCTGACCTTAAATATATTCTATTCTATCTATTCAGAAAAGCACAATACGATCCGAGCAAAATCACCAACTTTAAGAGCGCTGCACCATTTATTTGAAACATATTTTTATTATTTTAAAATGAAAAGCAGGTCTGGAAAAACGGTAAATTCAAAATTATGAGAAGCATGTAAAGCCACACAAAAATATATTGAGTCTATCAGGGTATTTTGCAGTTGGGGCACTTGACTGAAGCTCTCTACCTTGATATTTTTCAAAATTGGGATATAGCCCGATAAGATCTTCAGTATTCAAATACTAAAACCATCACCTAAATGATACTGAAATGGCACACAAAACAAATCAGAATATTAGAGCTCAGCCATATTGAATAATATCTATGCTGAAAAGTCAGAACAACAATATCGGTCGATGCATCGACTATTTTTACATCCGCATTCTAAGGAAATTTACCAATTGATTTTGAAGGAAATTTGTAAACGTAGATTTCAGGTGCATTCAAAGTCGAAAATTTCGAAATAAAATATCAACAATTCCGATATATATAGGGGATTAGCATTTCATTTCTCCTTATAACTTGACCAAATATGTATGTACACACACGGATAGAGAAGTAACCAGTAACCGTATTTGAACGAAACTCCCGTAGATAGAATCACAGTAAAAATTAAAAATCACATCCATATACCTACATACCTAGCGAGTGTACATAAAACCAAATTCAACTTTTAGCCTATATATAAACATATATGTGTGTGATTTTCCTTCTAGCCATACAAAATACTAAAAATAAACCACAATAAGAGCAACAACAACTTATAACATAAATGTATGAAAAGTCCATAGAAATCCTAACAAATTGAAAAAAAAAGAATCAATATGAAAATAAAAACAGTAGCCGTACTTTTGAACATTTTTTGTATAATTAAATGTATATTGAATATAGAATTTTTGAACTAATTAACAGTCATATATCGCCTTAGATCGATATGAAAATTAACAAACCACCAACAGTGATATGAAATACAAAATAAAATAATAATTCAATAACCGCCACAACAAACAGTTCATAATATTAAATTGATGTGAAATCAATAAATGCACGCGCCGAGTACATTAAGCATTAACAAAATTAAACTAAATTTGCAAATTATCAAAAGTGCACAATACATAAATAGCACATACATACATACATACTAACATATGTATAGGTACATAATTATGTATGGACAGCACTAAATTGATAGGTGCATTTCACAAAACTTGATCACGTGATAAATTACACAAATTTAATGCAAAACTCATAGAATTGTACACACCGCAGCATTCGAGACTAGACAACCAAATTGAACAAAGGGTAAACTGAATTAAACAATAAGCAGCCATAAACCAAATAAAAATGTCATTTAATTGTATGTAATTAATTGTCGACAAAATGAAAACACTAAAACGTACGCTAAAAACAAATAAAATCGCATGATTTTGACAAAAAACACAAAAAAAAACAAGAAAGAAGTGGAATATGGAGTTTAAGTTAGAGGTTTCGTTTCTTCTTTTTAGGCTTGTAAAAAAAATGGAAAACTAAAGAGCCATACACAAGCAGTAAGTACAAAATCCGTGGCAGAATTTTTAATCCAAATCAGATGAACAAATAGATCATAAGCTAAGTTATTGCAGAAGAAGCAGCTTCTAGTTAAAGCTGTATGCCTATTTTTCTTCTTGACAGTCAAATGTTTGTGTCACATCGATTGTAAAGGGTGATATTTATGCTATTTGGTTTTTCAGTGCACATTTTTTGACACCTCACGCGTGATTCGTAACATGTAGCAACGCCAAAAATGCTTAGTAAGGTTTGCCATTTCACAAACAAACGAACAGCGTTTGCAATCATTAAACTTTATTATCAAAATTCTTGCTCTATGAGAAATGTGTTTTATAGAAAAATTGTCTTCAGCGACGAAGCTCATTTTTGTCTCAATAGGTACTTCAACAAACGGAACTGCAGAATTTTGTCTCAAGAGCAGCCAGAGGCAGTTCAAGAGCTGCCAATGCACTGTTTGGTACGATTTGTGGGCCGGCGGCATCATTCGATCGCACTCTTTCAAAAATAGTAGCAAGACTTGGACTTGGTTGACATGAAGTTTCAACAAGACGGTGTCACATGCCACAAGGCACGCGAAACCGCGAACCAATTGAGAGGCGTGTTTGGTGAGCAATCAATCTCGCGTTTTGGACCAGTTCAATGGCCGCCAAGATTTTGTGATTTAACTATTTTGTGTGGGGCTACGTGAAGTCTCTAGTGTACAGTCACAATTGCAGTTCTGGAAGACAACATTACAGCAGCCAGAGGTGAGATTCCGGCCGAAATGCTGGAAAAAGTATGACGAAACTGGAGCTTACGGATGGACCAGCGCATACGTAGCCGAGGGCAACATTTACATGAAATAATCTTTTAAAAGTAAATGGCAGGCATTGATGTATCGCTCCAAATAAATATTTGATTCACTATTGCAAATTTTCGGGTTTTTTTTTTAAATTTTTCGAAATAGCAAACGCTTAATGCTTAAGGATGTCTCTTTTTTCATTTGGCCATAATTTCAACAAAGATTTTTTAGTTCCTTCACGAGGTCGGAAATGTGAACAGAGAAGTTGCCACTGGCAACTGAGAAAATTATAACGGAAAGCTTTCAAAAGCTCAATCGACTCAGCTTTTTATGCTGATCACGAATATTGTGTGTTCGGAGATGATTCCTTTTATGTGTTGCAAGCTTCTGGAGAAAATTATAAAACCCTTTTCAGGGTATACCGAGATTGTAAGTTATAATTTAAATACACTTCTAAAGTGTTTAAAAAGGGTACATTTTCGAAAATACAGCTCCTGTTTGTATTGAACCTGCCGCAAACGTCCACGCAAATGCGATACCCACACTAATTCTAAACACAACCCTTTTTTTTTTGATTCATTTCTGATAAGCCGTTTCTGAGAAAAACCGGGAACCATTGAAACTCCTTTTTTGGGCCCTACTTTAATAACACATGTTTTCAAGGTTTTGCAACAGAGAAGGGTTTTCTGTAACGTTATTCAATTCAGCTTACTTTAAAACTAATTTTGTAAGAAAAGATTACTTAATGTAGCCACAGGATCTACAAATGTAAACAAACCTCGTCCAACCCACATTCATGCAAATATCTCGTAAACCTGACAGGAGAAAACGGACAATTGATTTGAGTTCAGCGGCAAAAATACATAACGAACGATTGCTAACTTCTCTGTTGCAAAAGTTGGCCCTTTTTTGTAAACCAGTGTAATTTGACAACCACAACAATATTTTTTATTTGTATTTTAATTACATATGTTATCTATTCAACATGAACCCTCAGCAAATATCAATTATAGTTTATGTCTAACTAAATGTTTAGCGAGGCATTAAATAATGGACACTAATGGTAGAAACTACAAGGAATATACACTGCGCCCTGCTCTCTCTGAACCTCAATTACAAGTTCACCGGGATGGTAGTGATCTGCATATTCTCGTTTTACTTGGAGTGGGTGGCCAGACCGGCGTGGCCGAGTCTTGTGTGCGGTTGTTTAGCCGGATGCCGGCTCATGGTCAACGGTTGACTATAATTCAATAATTAAACCAAATCAGTTGATTCGTTAAATGATTGTGGTTGATTTTTGAGCCGGCTAAACAACCACTTTATTAAAATCAAAACAGGTCGATAAAACCCACTTAAATTGCAATAGTTTTCCCAACGCAACATAGACTTTTGCTTTGGAAAGTGCAAATTATTTTAAAATTCCCACCTGGTTCTAACATTTTGCTTATGGAGAAGTGGACAGGAAATGGAGTGATGACAAGATTGCAGAGCGAACTGTTAGTCTTTGGTGAATTTTAATATATCTGGATTTAATGTAAACCTTAAATCAAAAGCAACTCAACATTGACCAAACTTTTGTCCCACGAGTTAGGATTTAGAGAAAGTCTCTTCGAGAATGATGCTAACCTATGAGGAATATTTCTTGATCCAACATAGAATGTTTCTTTATTTGCAGAGCAGAAAAATAAATGTATTATAAGTAAATTGTTGTCAAATCTGCACACTTGAATATGGGACAACATGTATCGATTGAATTATCAGGGGAAAACAGTCCAAATCCAAGTTTGTCGAAAGTTTGTTGTGATGTAGACGCTTATATGTCGAGTGTAAGAAAATTCGAATATAAAGTCAAGTATATGGAAGGGGTTGGTGGTGATTCTAGATGATTTTCGTGTGCTGCACACGAATCTCTGTTCAGAAATGGTCCATCACGTCGAATTTTTTTGTAATTTTCTTTCTTTAATTTACATTAAACATATATCAGGGCTGTAGACGAATGATTCAATTTTGAATCATTCTTGAGAATCATTCAGGCATCGAATTGACATATTTTGAATTAATTCATTTTTTCCAAAATCAGAATTGAATTGATTTTGATTTAATTCACTTACAAAAAAAAGGATTGAATTGTTTTTGTTTCAATTCAACTGAATTAGAAAATTTGTATGTTCATTCATTTGATTTAAAACAGAATTGACTTAACTTGAAAAGCATGTTTTGTTTTTATTATGAGAAGATTTTATACCCTTTACTCGCAGAGTAAAAAGTGTTTACTAATTTCGGGCAATTGATTGTAACAGACAGAAGGAAGCAAACTAGACCCCATAGAGTACTATCATTTCATTTAACACAATACTAGTTTTAGTTAGCTATATTTGTTTTTATAAGTCGTTAAATTTTTCTCCTTGTCTTATAGCCTTGTCTTATAGCCTCGAAATCCTTGTATTTGTCATTATGTTGCGTTCGTAAATGGTGAAGAAAATTTGAAGTAACGCTTATCGTTCCGGACAACACCTTTCCACAAATGTTGCATTTCGCAGAAATTTTCAATTTTGCATCCGGTGTTTTTAATTCTGATTCATTAGTCTATTTAGATATTGAATTAAGGTTATAATATATATTCGGGGGTGCTTAACCCTGCGTACGCCACACATTCACACCGTATTGCTTACTATAAAATAGGTTTTAAGCAGCAGATTTCTTTCTTCGTATAGCGTCTTCATTCTCAACCGATTTAGTTCTGCAGCTCTTAGAGGCGGATGGCTTATAATTGTCATTGTTGTCTTCTTGCGAAGTATTACCTCTCTTTAGCTCAGACATTTTTCACTGTTTTATATTAAATCAAATGAATGAACATACAAATTTTCTTATTCACTTGAATTGAAACAAAATCAATTCAATTCGTTTTTTTTGGAAGTGAATTCTGATTTTGGAAAAATTGAATTAATTCAAATTTTTGTTCATTCATTGTGAATTAAAAATAAAAATGAATCATTCTTTTACAGCCCTGACATATATATCCCTAATTTTAACATAAATAATATTTGTTTTTGTTTTGTTTTTTGTTTTGTTTTTATATTGAAAAGTCTAATTTTATATTACTATTATTTTTTTAAATGTTCCATTAACCTATTAGTAAATTTGTGTGTGCTTGTAATTGTTTTTCGAGAATGGGGTAGGTTGTTCCAGAGCTGAATAGCATAATAATACAATTGTTTTTTACAGCTCTCCAGGTTGCATCTTAAGGATTTCAAGATGTTTGTTCGTCTTTGACGACACAAAGTTTAGCAAATCAAATAAATATGCGGGTTCCTTAGTAAATATAATTTTGTGCAGTAGTTTCAATACTTTGCCGTGAATCCAATTGTTTAAGTTAGTATTAAGTAGCTTGTTTGTGTGGATAGTGACATGGTCAGTCCGTCCGAGATTCCTAGAAATGTTATTAAATGCTACTTTTATTCTGTTCTGACTAGTTATATCACTGCTGGCAAATATTTCTATTCCATATGTCAGTGTTGGAATTAGGAAACCTTTTGCGATTAGTAGGCAGAAGTGTTTTTGTGTAATTTAGCTGCCTCAACAGACTATACATTTTTCCAGTGGCTTTATTAATTTGATCATTCCATGTTAGAGTATTATTAAAAGTCAGTCCCAAGTTTTCGGCTCTTTCTACATATTCAATGGTCTGATTATCTATCTTAAGTTTTTGCAAGTTTTCTGTAATGATCTTTCGTTTATAGATAACAATACTTTAGTTTTGACTTTTTTTGATATTATCGTCAATTACTATTTCTAAACTTTAAAATAAACTATCCCAAAGAATTGTACGATTATTTTTAGCGAAGATGGTAGCATTTTTCAAAATGGTATCATTTTGAATATATTTAATAAAATAACAAAATTGTCAACTACCCAAAGCTAAGCCTTGCAAAAACAGTACAGCAGGCTAGTAATTTGTATAGAATTTTAATGAAAATTTTCAACAACACCCATTGCATACTTTGGGGCAGCAACAATATATTCGATGTTTTGTTATGTTTGTACTTACCTTGTTATTGAGATCGCTTGTAAATACTAGATTTAAGTACCATATTTAAGGTTTTTTTATCTGAGTGTATTTCTCGCGAAAACAGAACTGAAAGTGTTTTTGGTCTCCCTTAAAAATAGTGTCCATTTTTTTATCGACAACCACAAACTTTTGAGCGATTTTCAGCACATTAACACTAAAATATTCCCTCGCTACCTCCTTGATTTTCCCAATAATTATAAACCTGGCAACGTTTTGAATCAACCTAATCGTAAAGCATTCCCCCCATTACTTTTTACTCCCACCCAGATTGGAACCAATTGATTTTAGTCCTATTTTTTCACTTGGAAGCCTACTAGTTTTTATTAACTACAAAATCCGTACATCCTAATTAATAGTTACTAGTCCAGTTTACAGGCCGCGCCTTCCCGTCCAAATGGCCGGACCAGCGGCCATCAGTGGTATCAGGGCGGCTGTTAGGATGCCAGCGCTGCTCTTGACTTTCTTACCTTCGCCTTTAGCCAACGCCGGCCAGTCATCGCAGGTATCATCAAAGTCCTTGGCTGGACCCATGCATGCAGCATAGCTCATCACATAGGCCAAATAGTTTTGCTCAAAGACACCACGTATCAAACTGGAACCAGGGCCAGAGGCAAAGACTGCCACATCTTCGCCACCATGTGTCTCGTCCTTCAACGGAAGAGTGGCCTTATGACGGTAAGTGGGTGACTTTCTCTCCTCCTCGGTGAAGAGATTCAGGGCTTTCCAAATGTTGGAACTATTTGCGGGACGAGTATCGTTGGCCAGATGCTCAAAGTAGCCCGGACCATTGGCATATGTGATGGTTTCATAGACCATGGGATCCTTGGGCTTATGAAGATTGGCTGCACCCAGAATGTCGTTGCCTCTCAGTGGATAGCCGTTGAATGTAACTGCATGCGAATGATCGGCCGTGACCAGAATCAGCGTCTCTTCGGGATCGGTCATGTTGAGAGCAGCCTGGATAGCCAAATCAAATTCGTAGACTTCATGCAGCGCTGCCCGCGCATAGTTCATATGATGACCCTGATCGATGCGTCCACCCTCAACCAGCAGCACATAGCCCGAGGAGGTGCCACCACGCTCCAGCACACCAATAGCCGCCTCGGTCATGTCCTGCAGCGAAGGCTCTCCCTCCTCTCGAGCAATTGAGTACGTTATATGATTGTTACGAAACAGGCCCATCAAATGATCCACTTGCTTCACATCCACCTTCAGCAGTTGCTCACGTGTGTGAACCAGGGATGCAGGCACACTATCGTTGGCATGTTGCTGCAACCACTCCTGGGTTAAGTTTCGTCGATCATTCCGGGAGCAGATGGTCTCTGTGGGACCCTCGAACTTGACCGTCTTCACTTCGCTAGTGTTCAGAGCACCCATGGGCGAGAGACCACCACCTAGGATCACATTGAACTTGTTACCCGGTGCATTCTCCACCAGCTGGCGCGCTATATCTGCATGTATGCCCACCGAGGCACTAGGAACCACAGAATCGCATTCCCAATCCCGATCGTATATGTGAGCGTAGGTGGCCGCAGGCGTGGCATGGGTAATTCTGGTGGTGGTGACCACACCCGTGCGTTTGCCCTCAGCCTGTGCCCAGTCCATGATGGACTCTAGGCGACCCTGCGCGGCATCCGACTTTGAGCGTGTTGTGTCTACTCCAATGGCCCCGTAATCGGTCTTTACACCAGTAAACATGGCGGTGGCAGTACCAGCCGAGTCCGGAACTTGTTTGTCCACATTGTAGGTCTGTAGAGAAACGGAAAATTACTAATGAACTAATTGAATTGCTTTCCGTAACCTACCTTAGCCATTCCGGTATTGGGAAAGTCATCGAATACCAGCGTCTCCTCCTCACCATGGCCATGCTTTAGATACTGACCCTTGTAGATTCGACCAGCGCTTATGGTGGACACACCCATGCCATCGCCAATAAAAACAATTATGTTCTTGGCCTTCTTAGCGTATGAGTGCTCCTTGGCCCTCTTTGCCATGCCAATGGTCTTCTTCAGCTGCCCAAAGCCAATTTTGGTCCAGAACTGCGCATCTTTTGTAAAAAATATGAAAAGCCGAATCGATTGGATAAGTCACAAAGTGCCGCATTTGAAATTTAAATTGATTCTAGTGAGATCCACCTGGCACTCGCCAGTAATTTCAAGTATTTCTAGTATGAACGGCTAATTATTTAGATTCATTTGGTCGCCGCTTGTCGAGCGCGCACGTAGCCTTAGCTAAGTACTTGGTTGAAAACGTTTATAAAATTCGAATTTGTAAATAGTAAATCCCCTTGGTTAAACCCCCGAGAAACATTTTTGTAATTTATGCGAGCAATTCTATTTCTAGAGGCAGAATTATTAAACTAGTTTGAGTGTTTGTACGTGTGCACTGTACACCCACTTGTTATCTGATCTATGAACAAAAACTGGGCATATGTAATTTACATTTTCTATTAGAAAACCATGTGAGAGTACTTAAAGAAAAACGCTCATCAGTTCGAAAACATATAATATTAATAATGGCCGAGTTTAAGAACGCTAACATAAAAAAAAAACAAAAAATTACAAAGCTCGATCGACTCAGTTCGTCGTGCTGATCAAGAATATATGTATATGTGGTCGGAAATGAATCCTTCTATGCTTTGCAAACTTCTGAGCAAAATTATAATACACTTCAAGTGTATAAATTTCACGGCTGCAAACCTGTAAAATTTTGATCAAAGTTTGGTCCGGGATTTCGAACCCGTTGTGAAGTTTAAGGTTCGGTTCGCGGACCGGTACCTGAGCTTATTGAACCTAAGGTTTTGGTTCGAGTCTGGGTTCATAGATTGTTACAGAGTTGACCGATTTTTGAATCTAATTTCGGTTAAAATTTAGTCAATTTTTTTATTTATTTGTTATCATTCATATTCCCACTAGAAGGCTTTCAAAAGTGCTACGTCTTAAAAGTTTTGAAAGGTAGCCTCACTCTTTACGTACACAGAGAAAAAAACTAAGGAGCATTGGACTCAAGATGAGGCGAACGTTGTCAAAAACAGTGTAATAAACAGTCAAGAACATTTAACACATTTCTTTCGTTAAAGTTGAGAATATTTCGTTCTTATTCTGAGTTGTTCTGAGAGTCTGAACAGCTTTATTCCCTCTGTGTACAATGTACGTATGTTTTATTTCCATGTCGAAATCGCAATGTGGATTGGATTTCTAAAACTCATCTGTAATATCATTTACAATATAAATATGTTTTCTAGTCATAATATTAAGAAATTTATTAAAATTCTTAAGAAATCGACTTAAATGATTGTTTGAACAGAATTTTTTTTGTATACGTTAGGTCCGGATCGGGTTCACGTGCGGAAGGTTAAGTATTTGAAAGGTTCGGTTCATGGTTCGGTCCGAAGGACCCAAAAACCCCGAGCCGAACCGGTTTTTTAAGGTTCGATTCAGGACCGGTTTGCAGCCTTGATAAATTTATCAATCATTGAACTAGCATAAAACTTCTTGATGGATACAAAACGCTTCAACTCGAACTCAGAGACCAGAGAGCGACTTTACGAATAAAGCAAGGGAATATTATACAAAGTTCGATGGAAATTTGAATACTTAATACTGCCCTAGATACCTTGACTCAGAAAATTAGAAATCGGCCTAAAATTTAGAAAATCATCATACAAATTTGGAACAAAATTTATGCATATAAGACAATTTTTTCTGAAATTTAGTTATATTACCCTAAAATTTAATTTCTTAGAAAATATTTTTTGGAGAATTTCTAATTTTCAGGACGAATTTGGGGATTTTTAGGTTTAATTGTTCTTAAAGTGTAGGAAGGTGAGTACAAAATTTTCGATGAAAACCAAACAGTATTGTATCAATAAAGAGAAGTTGTGGGAGTATTGCCGATAAGAGCATCTAGACCGGTCATCACGCTTGCCGTCCAATAGCGCTGTTTGTCTGTTAGGGGTTGTTTGAATTTTTGTAGCTCGACCGTTAGATGTTTGAATTTTTGGTCGTTTTGACATAGAAGAACTAACAAAGAAGCACACTTTGCTGCGTCGTCAACTTTTCCCTCAAATATTTGTCAGCTGTTCGCTGTCATTTTGGCTCTTTGCGTTATTTTTTGACTCTCTTACTTTTATTTTAAACTATGTCCGTCTCCTTCTAACCACCGTGTTTTCCTACGTCGACAGTAATTTTGAGTAACAGATTTTGTTGTCTCTATGAAGTATCTACTTGTCACAATGGAGTTAACATCACTCAAAAAAGAGAGCCGTTTCAGAGTGTGCTTCTATGTTAGTTCTTCTACGGTTTTGATAGTGAATGTTATATTTGTAGTGATTGTACTTGCTGCGGGCTTGGGTTAAGATCTCGTTCTGAAATAACATAGCTAGCCGGTGTCTGCCCTTGTAGCAGTGCCGTAACAGAAGACGAAAGTTAAACGACTTGAAACCGAGCATATTTGTGGCACTTCACATACGAAGGCAAACAGTTTTACTACGAAATGCAAACGTCCCCAAACTTCGCATTTATTTGTTTGTAAAAAAAACTTTTTTGTTTTTAAAACTATCACCCTCAAACTTCATATTTATTAATATCATACACTTCCACATAATTCTGTGGATCTGTCGATCGGGATAGAGGTTATACCGTTTTGTACTTAAAATTTCAAGTATGTTTTTTTTGATGTACTTGAATTAAATACGAAACATTCTAGACTGGAAAAATGTGTGTTAATGTTATTAAAATGAGAACAAACGTTCTTGAATTACTTAAGTACAAAATTTCTTGGATTGAGAACAAAATAGACTAGAGAATAGAGAATAGAATGCAAGCTCCAAAACGTGTGCTACGGTAAATGCGAACAATTTTTATGCGAATCCGTTCTCAAAATACCCAACTAGTTCTAAGATTTGGCTTATGGACCGATGAATAGATTTCTAACCTACAGGTATACCATCATGGTTTTTGGTTAATTCTTCTTTGATTCATTATGTACTTGTTTCATTTCATTTTGTACTTGTTCGATGTACTCTTGTTTTGTTTGTATTAAGCGCCCAAAACACCACACAAATTTTTGCGCAAAACGCTAATGTGTGTCAGTGAAATATGGGTGTATGCGTCACACGCACGCATTTGCGCAAACCGAGACCAAAATGCCATTATGTGAATATTGAAGTTTATTTGTCCTTTGGATTTTTTTTTGATAAAAAGTACTAAAGCCACAGAATATCTTAAAGCCTGCTTTCAATGACATTCACAAGAGATTTTTATTGAAAATGCTATCGATCAACCGAAATTTTTAAATTGAAGCGATTTAACGTTTTGATTAGTTATTTCTCCCGCTTAAACAAGAGCAAAAGAGGAAAACGATCGATGGCGCTAAAAATGATTCAATATTTTCATAAAAAACAGAAAGTTCTATAGATAGTTTTTTAGCACTTACTCCAAATGCACTTGTTTCAAAAGTTCTGTGGCTTAAAAACTGATCTCCAACAACTGACCGAAAATAACTAAATATTCGCCAACGCTATTAAAAAACGAGAGCGTAAGTTAAAGTCGGCTCTAACCGACTTCGATATACCCGTTACTCATGGAAACAAATGTTTTTTAGCCTTCCTGTATGCCTGAGGTGGGTCAGCCGAAAAGTATGCAACATTTTTTAACTCGGCTATTTATTATCCGCCAGATATTAATAGACATTTGTCAATTACTAAATCCAACATAAATGACTCCAAATTCATCACGATAAACAGATCAGACAACAAAAATTTTGTAAACGTCGGTCAAGCTCGACTATTACATACTCTGCACCCTTAATGTCGCAGCTCGAATTTGGTCACGAGTCAAACGGCCAGTTAACACACAACGCACAACGCAGTGCGCTCTCTAAGTCTCTCTCTCTCTCTCTCTCTCTCTCTCTCTCTCTCTCTCTCTCACTAAGATTGCTGCTGAACGCAATGCTTAGGTTATGGGTGGGGTGGGTGGTGGGTGTTAACTGACCGTTTTTTGTTCATAACTTGAGTATCGTTCATCCGATCTTTATCATTCCTTCAGCAAATCGATAAATAATTTTGAGTACTAGATATCTCTAGAAAGTACGAACCATCTATCATCAAAACTGTAGGAGATATGAAGTTTTTCCCAAATTGCGGGGGCGTGAGGGGGCGTGGCACAAATTGAAAATAAACTTGATCTGCGTGCAGACAATAGGAGTCTACATTTCAAATTTGGTTGCTCTAGCTCTTCTAGTCTCTGAGATCTAGGTGTTTATACAGACAGACGGACGGACGGACAGACGGACAGACGGACATGGCTATATCGAATCGGCTGTTGATGCTGATCAAGAATATATATACTTTATAGGGTCCGAAATGATTCCTTCTGGCTGTTACATACATTTGCACGACTTTAGTATACCCTTTTACTCTACGAGTAACGGGTATAACAAGTAAGAAAGTCGGTCAAGCAGTTATACTGTCGGCCGACAGTTATATTCTCCGTATCTGCAGTAGCAGCGCTGCTGCTGCGCTGCGGCATCGAATTTTCTTTTTCTACTTGATTTTCTAAATTAACTAATAGATGGCGCCACTACTGTAACCATTTCAAAACTGACCTTTGATTGGAACTGACTTTTGGTCATAACTTGAGTATCGCTCATCCAAATCGCATATCGATAAATAAAGCTAATTATTTTCTATCCTTAGAAGGTGCGAACCATCTATCTACAAAACTGTGGAAGATATGACGATTTTTTCAAATTGCGGGGCGGGAGGGGGAGTGGAAAAAATTGAAAACAAACTTGATCTGCCTGCAAGTATAAAAGTATATGTCCCATACATGTCAAACCTCTATCTCTTACCATCTCTGAGATCTGTGCATTCACACAGACGGACATAGCTATATCGACTTTGCTGTTGATGCTGATCAAGAATATATATACATTAAAGGGTACGAAATGATTTCTTTTTCCTGGTACATACTTTTGCACAAACTTAATATTCTCTGTGTACCTTTAGTACAGACTCTGTACTACAGAGTATAAAAAGACGTTTGGCGAGTGTTTACAATTGCTACCAGCAACTGAAGTGGAACGGAATCGAATTCCGTAAGTTGGCTTTACTGTTTTGGTACATATCCAAGCCGGTTTCAATTTCAAAAAACTATAAATTCTTGCCGAATTTAATCACAATTGAACTAAGGAACTGGTAATGAAATACAAGTGAGTTGTAAAGTTGAACTTTAATTTATATGAATATGTATATATATGTATTATTGATATCTGAATGCATTTCGCTTTGCTACAATTATTCGTTTGAACAGAAATTTATTTTCTGATTAATATTCCAGTCAGTCAGCTAGCAGCACAATACAGTTAAGCAGTTAATTGTTTGACTGCTAATTTTCATTGTCAATGGTTCCGATAAATTGATAATTTGAGGGTACTTCACATATAATTATCGCTTTTTTTGTATTTTTTAATTTTGATGATAAGTTGTTAACGTGGTAATCAATGGCTGTATAAAAAGTTGACATAGAAAATGATTGCTTCAAAATTCCACAACACAAATTTGAACGCCAAATAAGAGCAGTCCAAATGATTCCATTACACTTGTCTACAAGGTTGTCTAAATTGTGTTAGCCTTTCGTTGAGTAAGAAAATTATGCTGATAAACTTCTAAAAAATACTTCGTGTTTTCACGGCGACTTGGTTGTCAAGTAATGTGCTTAAAATTATATTTCCAAACACAAGATGTACTAACGAAAAATAAGCTTACATCACCTGACCAGTCCCGCGGCATGAAATTAACTGTTTGATTAAAATTTTCAGTTTTGGTAAACGCTTCAGATACCCATTGTGTGACAGAATTTAAAAACCTTTTAGAAAAGATGATTGATGATGAATTTATATAACACATTTAGGTGAAATCTGTATCTGAGCGCCAATGATGTAGATGTAAAGACCTGAGTTCAAGTCTCGGAAACGGAAGTAAAAAATTGTGCTTTTTTTTTTGGTTAATCAAGAACAATCAACAATATAAGAGATAAAGAAAAATGTGTTCAAGACAGTTGAATATAAAATTTAATTTTTCACCAGATTACTAGATAGCCCCAATTATTTTAATTTAAAATAAAAAAAGAGTTGCTTTAAAAAATGTGTATTTCGTCAGTTTTGGCTTATCGTTTTTTAAAAGATAATTTTCACTAAAGGTAGTGGTATTTTCTAATAATCGTCTAAGTATCACTTTTAGTGCGATAGTAGGCGCTAGGAAAGAATAGTCAAGGCTCGTCTAGTTGGATTTGATTAAGTTGTTATATGGTAGATTCTTTGTAATTGTCGTATGATGTTATATTTTAATTATTAATAAGATAAATTGAAATGGAGTTGATAAAACGGAACGTGTTGATATTGGGACTGAATTGTACCGACCATCGACGCTCCAAGAAATTTGTTAAGCGATTCCCTAAAACTTAATGAACTGCATATGAACACCGTTGTAAATGGGTTTGAAGATGACGATCCTCAAAAGGGAATGCCAAATCTTCAACAGAACAAAAATGTAGCAAAACTAACTCAAAAACCACTCGCCCTAAAAAGAGTCATTTTCGCACTAATTTTTAGATAATCGCCCTAAAAAAAGGGCCAAAGGCGACTCGCCTTATTCTTAAAACGAGAGCATAAGTTAAAGTCGGCTCTAACCGACTTCGAAATACCCGTTACTCACGGAAAGAAACGTTGAATAGCCATCCTGTGTGCCTGAGTCAGGACAGCCGAAAAGTATGCAACATTTTTTTCACTTGGCTATTTATCATCCGATCTTGATGAAAATTGGAGGGCTTATAGATGTTGCGAATATTAATGAAAGTTTTAAATTTGAGATCGATATTTCAAAAATTGTGGGAGTTATTCAACATATTTTATTGTGGGGGCGGGGGTGGGCGTGGGCAAAATTTGAAATAAACTTGATCTGCGTGCAGACAATAGGAGTCTACATTTCAAAATTGGTTGCTCTAGCTCTTCTAGTCTCTGAGATCTAGGTGTTCATACAGACAGACGGACAGACGGTCAGACGGACAGACGGACAGACGGACATGGCTATATCGACTCGGCTGTTGATACTGATCAAGAATATATATACTTTATATGGTCGGAAATGATTCCTTCTGCCTGTTACATACATTTGCACGACTTTAGTATACCCTTTTACTCTACGAGTAACGGGTATAAAAATATTTCTGAAAAATTGAAATTGTGTTTCTAAATTTCAGCGCGTTTTTCCTAAAAAAAAAGGGGTGTGGGGGGATAATAATAAGAGACGACACCCCCGAGCGTGCTAGTTTGTTTGTTTCACAAATGCTGAACACACGGACGGACGCCTTAGCCCACTCGGCTATAAGCCTTGAGCAAGACATAGCGACAAAACCATAGTTAAGAAAGTACGCAGTTGGGCGAGGCTTCGGATCAAGTCACCGTAGCAGCATTTATTCTTTTTTTTTATATTCTTTTAGAAAAACTTTCTTAAAATTAGGGTTATTTTCTTATTTTTAGGGCAAAATACCCCAAATTTGTAACAAATATTTTTTTCAATTAAACGCGAGATTACCTTAAAAATTTGAAAAGGCAATAAAGCAAATTCACCCTAAAATTTAGAAAAAAATATATTTTTCTAAAAAGTTCATTTTTAGAGCGACACTTCTAAAATGCAGAAAATTTTTTTTACGCATATAAATTTTTTCTAAATTTTAAGTCGATTTCGATGCTAGGGCGGTTTTCTCAAATATCGAAAAATAATTTTCTGAGTGAAGTAAAGGCATAATTTGACGCAGTTCCAAGATTTAGTATTATTTAGTATATGTATTATTAATAATCTGCTTCTTTCCCTTAATTTTTAAACCCACACATAGCTCAAGTTCGTGTTTTTCCAAATCAGGGATACAAACCGCTCGGAAATAAGGACTGGTTCGGTTCAGTGGCTCACACAGTTTTTGAATCGGCGCGCCGGTTCGGTTCATTACATGATTTTTGGAGCTAGCAAAGCCGCGCTTTCGGTTCGGATTTAATTTTTTATATATTTAATGGGTCCATTACCGTTTTCGAATTTCAGAACATTATGATTTCTAAAGTGATTATGTGACTCTTCGCAGAATTTGGATATCGAATTCCTAAAAAACATTGGATTATCTTTAAAATCCGTATATAAGTGCTCCTAACAAACGCTAAATATCGTCCAGAATATGGAGAATATCGTCAGGTAGAGGGAATGAATGATGTTCACACAAATCAATTGGCAATTTTCAAGGAAGAAATGTATTCTGATGTCAGGTGTATAAAGAGGCCTGTGAACAATTGCAGGAGAAGTACGGTGCGGTGCCGCATTTTCAAAAGGACGCCGCAGAAGAGTAAGGTTTGCGGTTCGGTTTATCAGCTAGAATTGGCGGTTCAATTGGTTCGGTTCAGCTTAGACCCGTCTTGCATGTCTGTTCCAAATCCATGTGGATTTTGAGAATTTACATTCCTCATTTTAATCATGAGCTAAGCAAATGCGGAAAATCCACCTGGATTTGCTAAAACAGCAACATGAGAAAACGACCCATAAAGAGCCTCTTAACACCCAGATTTGATTAATTTGAGCAGTGCTGCCCACAGCCTACGGCCTAACACACAATTGGTTTTTTACACCACTGAGATATAGCCCGTGCTCACGACGCACACACACCCCCGGCAGAAATCAAAGTCAACCACTAAAACAATTTCGAATGATTATTTTTCTCCTTTGTCAATGGCATTTGTTGCTGTACACCGTCTTGGCTAATCGCTTGCCTTCTGAGAACCGTCCCTTATTTAGGTCGCAAATTTTCTATCTATTTAAATCACGCTGGTTTCTTTTTAAAGCTCCACTGACAACAATTGACCATATTAGTTCAAGTTCAACTAGCATAAATTATTTCACGTATCAAATTGCGACGCTCAAAAGCTTTAAAGCGTGCATTTCAAGTGTGAAATTCATTTAGCGTAATAAATATATTTACGTACCTTCTAATACTGCCGGCTTGCCTCCTTGTTGATCCAACTGAAACTGTGGACCTATATCACCGCCAGCACTCAGAGTTTGTATCAAAGGCGGCGGTTGAATAGTGGCCGCCAGAAATCCCCAGATTAGGCCCGAAATCAACACAAATTGAATGGAATGCATTTTCAAATGCATACAAGATAGACAAGAACGAGAATGTGGATATCACAGCCCAGCTCAGCTTGAGACGCAGTTTATTTATGGAGTCCGCGCTCGCGTTTAGTGCGGATCTCAATTAGCGACTAACGCCGTTGTATGACCTGAAGCGCCGTTATATGGCGTAGCGAACAACAACCGAAGTTCTGGCACTGGCACACTTCGTAGCAGGTTATTTATTTTTACTTGCAAAACGTTTATTCCAATTCAAATTTGCAGCTCGCTTTAAGATAAATCCATAAAAATGAGACACTAAAAACGTGCGATGTAGCTAAGGGCCCCCGCCATTTCACGTCAGCGAACGTTGTTTTTTACGCCACTTATATGATTGTTGGCTCTTGTATAAGCATCTGAGAGATACATGTGCCGATGCGATGATTTACAGTCGACAATGCACGTGAATCTGCTGCTGTTGACTGCTGGTCGTCGGCTGATTCGCGTTTTTATCTCGTGCGTGGTGCAGACATATTTACTCGAACGATGTCCGTAGTTTACTTTAGCGTAGCGTAGCGTCTGCGTAAGCAAACATTGCCAAAGAGTTAATCTCCCTCGCGTCGCTCTGATGTCTGATGATCAAATTTTAAATCAACTTCTGCTTAGTCAATGTCAAGTGCCACATAAATCTTAATAGTCGCCGGTTCTACTTATTCAAATATTACATGGTTTTGCTTCCACTTATTGTAGGTGCTATTGGGCTATTGTTGTCACCACTGAAATAATTATTGTATTATTTACGGTCTTAGATATTGGGTGAAATGTGTATTGATAAGTAAGCACAGCTCTTGTCAACTACGATTTGTTAATAGACTGTTGTCTATTTTAGAGCTGGCTGCGCTGCGCCATTAAGTTTGTGTTTGAAATCAGACAACCTCGTGAAAATCGATGAAAATTAAACAAGGGAAAGGTTTTATATGGGGTGGTCATTAGACTGCATTTTATTTGTAAAAAATGTAAGGTCATAAGGGAGTCCCTTGATTCGTAAGTTTATGGTGTTCATTTAACGTGAAAAAAAATAAGTAAGTCAAAGTTTGCATCTGGCTGGCTCAAGGTCTATGGTTGAGTATAATTCTATATAATCAACAGATATTAATTACAACATTTTATATATATAACATATACATATAAATAATGGATCATTGGGCGGATAGCCCAACCACCTAGCAGCAGTCATAAGCAACAGAATTAATTACAGCGAATTGGTAAACAAACAGCTTCAAACAAAAAACCATAGCCGAAATTCAGGCTGCGAATTTACAACATTGGAATTGCTAAGTCTTTATTCGCCGCCTGAAGAAGCTTAAATACTAACTGAAGTGTGAACAGCAAAACAAGTCCGTTGTACGGACATACCCAATTGCTATTCCAAAATATTGTAATATTGAATATTTGCAACTGAAGTGTGAACAGCAAAACAAGTCCGTTGTACGGACATACCCAATTGCTATTCCAAAATATTGTAATTATTATCTGTTGATTTGTGTTGATTATATAGAATTATACTCAACCATAGACCTTGAGCCAGCCAGATGCAAACTTTGACTAAAATCAAAACAGGTCACTAAACCCGAATCACATATAAAAAAGTAAGTTGAAAAAGTTTTGTTTTAATGGGCGCGAAGAGGCTCCAAAGATTTTGGTAAATTTTTTATTTTTTGTTCAAAGTTAGGAAATAAATCTTTCAAAATCGCAACAGCTTCACATATTTTAAAAATTGACGACCCGACACATGTAGCACAGATTTCATTGTTGAAATTTTGATGTAGCTTAAGGCGAATGGGAAACTTTTAGTTTAAACTTTGTGGCCTCGTCGCGTCCAGGAAAACTTAAATTAATTTTTATAGGTTGAAATTTTATTATCTATAATACAAAGGAAGCCCTCTCTAAATTTCAATTTTTTGCTTTGAATATTCACCCTAGTGGTCATACAAGCACAAATGATGATCAAAATGCGTTACGCCGAAAATCGTCAGCAATAAGGGACAATCGGATTGAGTCAACTCAACTAAGCGTATACATTTTACATGAATATTTGCATTTGGAAAAGCCTTCCAAGCGATGGGTGCCGCGATTTCTGACACTCGACCATACACTGAGAAAAAATCAATCTAAAATCAAGATTATCTCGAAACCAAGAGAAACGGTGACAAAAGTTGACAGAGACGAGATAATCTCAACCCAAGATTATATTCTTAATTTAAATATAGTTCCAAAAATTTTGCATCAAGATCGTTTATAATCGACATTAAGATGAAACAATCTCTCAAAAAGAAAAGATTACAAAAAAAATTATATTCAGCATTTTTATACCCTGTTTATGAAGTTGTGCAAATGTATGTAACAGCCAGAAGAAAGAATCGCCGACCCTATAAAGTATATACTTATTAACCCGAACTGTGCCAGCGTGACCATATGGTCACACACATAATAAGGTCGCATAAACTGCTTTTGTGAACAACACGTTAATTAATATTTTAATTTTTTTTCATTTTTGAGCTGTAATATGTTTTCGCTTTCCAACACTGTACCGCTTGACACATTCGTGATGTGTACACACTCGAAAAGCGCGCATAAAGTTGTTTACTTTTTTCGCAGCTCACAAAAACGGCAGATGGCAGACAACCGCAAGTAAGTTTCTTTATTTTTGGCTAATTTTCTTAACGTATATATAAAATATAATATATATATCAATCGAAAGCTTATAAAGTGTTCTTTTGAATAAAAATCAAGTTTCGCGATAAAAAATAGTTTTGTTCAGTAAATTTGTGCATTCCACTAGGGCGTGACCATATGGTCACGTCAGCACCGCTAGGGTACAGGTTATGTGGGACACCTTCCACTCGGTTTTTGATTGCTTAGTGTATAAATAGTGAATATTTTTCAATATAATAATACTAATTGTACTATTAATTATTATAACACAGGAAATTAACTCTCCAGGAAGTTGCCGATTACTTGGAACAGTTGTGCAACGAAGAAGAAAATTAAAATTTTGGTGGAAATGTTGATTACATTTACCTTCAACCGCCCGACGAAGATGGAAATGAAAGCGGCGAAGATGATGCCAGAGAAAATGAAGGTGGTGTAATTGATGATATTTGTCGAGCTCAATTGATGGCGGGTTGTGAAATGGTTCTACGAAATGGTGACCATGTCGACTCAGCTACGTTAGAAGAATCGAATGGCGCGAAAGAAAATGAAATTGATAACGTTCTGCTCGATCTTATAACTGATGCGGCGAGTGATTTATCATCTGATCAGCCATACCAAGTTATCGGGTGCGAGAAAATGGAGACTTCACAGTCAGAGACATACATCCCAAGATAAAGAGACGGACATAAAATAAGCAGCTTTTGAATCCAAAAAAGATATGGAAAACGCAAAGAAACAGCGGCAAATTGAAGAAATGGAATCGAAGCCATTTGCCCATCGCTTGAAAAATTTTCAATCGTCTACTTCGAATGTAGCAATACCGGCATCAAACAAAAAAACAAAAAATCAAGGTTCACATGGGTCAAAAAAAACCAACAGTGTTGCATTGCCAATATTTCCTGAACTAAATTTCGACGAATGCCGTAAAAAAGAGCCTGACGATTTGTTTGAGCTCTTTTTCGATGATTCATTGCTTCTACATATTATTGACTGTTCAGCCATATATGCCGTTAAAAATGTTGAAAGGTCAATCGATAAATTTACAATCGCTGGTAAAATAATTTCACTTTTCAAAATTTCAAAGGTATTTATTATTTTTATCTGTTTGCTTTTAGAGCTCCGAACATTCTTCGGCATTCTTTTGGTGACTTTATATAATACAATTACAAGTTACAAGGCATACTGGAATAGTGCTGACGATCTTCGCTATGAAAAGATTTTCAACTCAATGCGACGCAATCGATTCGAAGAAATCCTTTAAACACTGCATTTTGAGCCAAACTTGATTGCACCTCCTGGTACTCAAGATAAGCTATGGAAGCTACGTCCAATTATGAACCATCTAGAGTCAAATATGTTGAAGAGCTTCCACCCAACACAACATTTATCTTAAGGAAAACCAATTAGATTTGGATACAAATCATGGTCTTTATGTACGCCAAGCGAATACATGGTAAATTTTGAAATTTATCAAGGCAAGAGCCCGCGTTCTACTAGTCAGTATGATGAAAGATTTGGAAAATGCGCAGCGCCGCTCATAAATATGATCGATGACTTTCCAGATGATATGAAAAACCTTCCGTTTTCATTCTATTTCGACAATTTATTCACATCCGGAACTATTCGGGAGAATCGCATTCCTGCAAGCTGCCCGATAAAACACAAGAAAACCATGAAAAAGGCAACACGTGGTACATACGAAACATCTAAAATGAAAGAAACCGGCATACGACTGACCAAATGGATCGATAACTCAGTTGTTTGCGCCGCTTCTACGTGCTATGGCGCTTTGCCAACCTCTGCTAAACGGTATTCGAAAGAATCCGGAAAAAAAGTCTATGTTCCTCGACCATGCATCATAACAGAGTATAACAAGTTTGTGTGCGGCGTGGATCGTCTCGATCAAAATGTCAATCACCACCGCATTGGATATCGTGGTAAAAGCTGTGGAGTTCAATTCGTATCAGTCGATAATGATTGGAAATTACAAAGAGGTTCAAAAATACTCACCCAACTTGAATTCAAACGAGGAATCGACACTTTCTATTGCAAACACTATGGACAACCGCCGATTCAAACAGGGCCAAAGCGTCCGCAGCTTGAAGGTTATCTCTCAAAAAGCATTCGCTACGATCGAACAGATCATATTATTGCTGCCAGCGAAAAAAGAAGTCGTTGTGCTGGTGACTTATGCAAAACTGTAGGCAGAACTATTTGCCTGAAATGCAATGTAGGACTTTGTGTCAATTGTTTTGCTGAATATCACACAATAAATAAAGTTTAAATACATTTAATGTTCAGTATAAAACTGTGTTTAATTTTAAGTTTTTTTCAAAGACACTTTAATTTTACAGCTAAAAAAACGGTACCCTAGCGGTGCTGGCGTGACCATTTGGTCACATCCTAAAAATTGGTCCTGTCGATGATCCTGACAAGGACGAAGGTAAAAATCATATTTTTGGATTCAGGGACTCAAAATCTATAAATCTTGAAAGTTTCATAAAGAAATTCCAAAAAAATAATTACAGCACCATTCGGGTCAAAACCAATTTTCTTCTTTCTTTTTGAAAAACTTATGTAAAACGTAAAATTGGCTCAAACAGCAAACCAATAGAGGGCCCAAGGCCAAGCTTCTCTCAATCTCTTGGCGTGTGTGCTTATAATTTTTCGCACAAGAGAAAGGGACCTACAGTTTAACGCCGAATTCGAACGGCAATAGTTAGAGAATTTTAGCTTTTTCATGGTTAGTTACTTCACAGCTGGCGCCTGGGGTGAGTAAAAGCTTTTTTCTAAAGAAAGAAAAATCTTTTTCTATTAGATGGTCCGAGGCGAGATCGAACCGACAATCTTCCGCATCAGCAGCCACACATACTACTGGTGTGCCACAGCCGGCGACAAAAACTGGAAAACTTAAAAAAATGATAATTATTCTTTGTTCCAAGGGTACACAGAGTATGTTAAGTTTGTGCATAAGTATGTAACAGATAGACTTATTCATTTCCGATCCAATAAAGTATATACATTCTTAATCAGCATCACCAGCTGCTCCACATTTCGAAGTATCAGTGCAGCTTTCCTCAATTAGTTGCACTTGAACAGAAATGAATTCTTCTGTGCCAAAAAATACTTGGAAAAAAAATATTTATTCTTGTCAATTCATTTCCTCTCCCTGAAGTAGACCCCCTGTATGCAATACACTTGTGCCAACGTTTTTTTCCAATTTCCAAAACATGCTGCAAAGTCCTCTTCTTGTACAGCCTTCAATTCCTTCTTCGTTTTGGTTTTTATCTCTTCTTTAGATTCAAAACGGTGTCCACGGTGCGGTCTCATGATTTCAGCGTATAGCCAGAAGTCACATAGTGCTAGGTCAGGCGAATACGTTGGTTTCGTAACGATATGGGTCGAGATTTTGCCGAAATGTTCACGTATTACAGTTTCTGTTTTTCCATGAAATTTAGCGTTTTTGGCACCAATCGAGAACTCAATTTTCTCAGGCCCAAATGTTGACTCAAAATGGTTTTCACTGATCTTTTCGATATACCAACAAGGTCAGTGAGGAACACCAATTCTTTGATTTAGTTGATGTGTTGCTCATAAGTTGATGTTGATGGTCGTCCTGGCCGTGCCTCGTCTTCTCGACCCTCTTTGAACATTGTGTAACACTCATAAGCTCTTCTTTTTGATTAAGCTTGCGCAATATTTTGAGTATTGAAAGTGACACACTTTGTACAGATGTCAGTGACAGTGTTGCCCACTTAAAAATAATAAAATAAAATAAAAAAATAAAAAAATTTTAATTTGTCGGTTGTTGCCCAAAAAATGTTCAATTCAAATTTCCTGATATATTTTGCCCAAAGTAGTATAATTCTTGATTATATATCAGCCAAAGTAGTTACACAAGTACTTTTTTGTTAAGAGGTAAACATGGTATTATACTGTTGGTCTAAGAAAACTCCAGTCAAGTTGTTGCACCCAGAATCGTAATTGTAACGGTACTAAGCTTAGGTCCTTTTCTGTTATTTGTTCCAAAAATATCGGTTTTTTGAATACCGGTACACAAAAAATTCCCAGTTCTGGATCCGAGTCTAGTCGGATCTTTTCGGTAAGTGTTTAGACCACCGGCTCCAAAACAAAAAACTATAAGTTCGAAAATACAAAATAATATTTTTTTACAAATAACAATCCTGCCGCAACGAGGGGAGATTTACAAGGAAAATCAGGAATAATATTTAAGAATATTTGTCTTCATATTTCGCATACTTGGCTTACAAATCGTGTTTCAAGTCATTCACATGAAAGATATAGTTTCCTCATTTGGGTTGGAATTTTCATAAGACCTTTCTTAGTACTCATTTTACCCTTGCAAAGGGTATTATAATTATGCACAGAAGTTTGTAACGCATAGAAATATTCATTTCCGACCCCATAAACTATATATATTCTTGATCTGAGAGAATAACTAGTCTAGTTTTATAACTCTAATTTGCGATCTTATGATAAGCTGGTAATTAGATAAAAATAAAATTTTTTCCCTTTTTTTTATTTTCCTTGTTGTTTTGGTAGGGGTGGATGTGGGTTCTAAGGAGATGGATTTTGGGCTGTGTTAGCTTGACCATTCCATGATTTTTTACTTATAAAATTTTTTTAAAGCTGTGACTAAAGTTTCACAATCATATCTCTTCTGAGAGTATTTTTGGCCGCCGACTCCATACAAGACCGACCACTGTGCATCGGTCGAAAATTGGGTCTAAGTGAGAAAAGCTTTTTTGTTTTTAATTTGATCGTTTTTGAACTTGTTGATTGCTAATTTTATATGCTTTCAAACATATTCGAAGATGAAACGGTAATCGGTGGGTAAAGACTAATAGCTGAATATATCTTTACAGGTTGTGCGGGTATAAGAAGAAGAACATTACCACCTCAGTTCTTCATTAATGTCTTGTCTTAGTATCATCTCTTGGTTTAACCGTTTGGTTGTTCCCTCATCCTATTCTAACCCTGTCAACTATATATCTTTTATTATGAGACACGGCAGCTCGCTAGGTATCAAAAAAACCACCCCACTTTCCCTGAGCACAGTCGACCCCGTAGGCAGAGTACGACACCAGTTTGCTGCACACTACAACGTCTTACCACTTCGTCTGTAATTTTAGTAAGCTGCATTTTGCATACACTTCGACTTCTAATTGTTTATCACATTAATTACTTTATCTGCTGCTGCTGTTGTCTGCTGTCTATGTGCGCACGTTTGTAAATGACATTGTAAAAAGCCGAGCAAAAAAAAAATAAAAAAATTTGTATAGAAATCTTGAGATCTACAAAAATGACATTAACTTGTGATTAATTTGTATGCTTTGGCTTAGCTTAAATATCACAAAGTTCTCATTTAATGACTCTTGTTTTTTTTTGTGTACTTGGAAATGTAACGCTTGATTGACAATCCCCTCCTACCCGAGCCCTCACTTAAAAAATGGCAAACACAAAACGTTCGAAATAGCTGAACAAATATTTTTCTGAGCTATTTACTGGCACTTTTATTGAAAAATTGTTCATGTCACGTAAAAATTTGCGCTAATCTTGCATTGAGTATACTTTCTTAAAAAGGGAGGAGATTCTATGCTAAATGTGTGACTACAAATACAAAATTTTGTCCAATGTGTTTTGTGTATAAAATTTTAGCTAGCAATAAATAAGAATAACAGAAGAAAAAAAAATGTAGAACTATGAGAACTTCTTGGACATGTAACCGGCACGCACATTGCTGGTCGTGGCCGATTTCACAGTTGTCCTGCTGGTAACTGAAGTTGTGGACTCGCTATTGTTGCTATTTACTTTAGTATTATTATTGTTGCTGTTGTTGGTGTTGTTGTTGTTGGTGGTGGTGTTGTTAGAGCTAGTAATGGTGGTAATGCTGCTACTGCTGGCACTCATCACAAGTGGTCGACGGGGCGGCATACGTTCATTGACCGCATCCAGACCTTTGGCCTCGGCAAATGAGTGAATGTGTGAGGCAGCGGTTAGACCTTGCAGAGCTGCTGAGTTAAGTGGTAAGATTAAGTGCAATGAGTAATAATTAAGGAGCAAAACAGAAACTTACCCTCCTTGAGCGAATCTCGACCACCAGACAAGGCACCCACCGGTAAAGCGCCCGTGGGCGTAAGACCCTTTAGTTGTAGGACGCTCTCTGATTCTTCTCTGAAAGTATTTAACGCCAGTTAACTTGGATTTTCCTTGTAATTCCCTATCTGCTTACCTCAGTATAGAAAAGACGCGAGACATTTTACCAATGGCGCGAATTTTATTCTTTATTATCTCTTTACGCGCCGCCGACATGGAAGCTGAGAATTTATGATTCCATTAGTTGAAATATCTTTTAAATATGAATAAATTTTTATTATAGAAAGCTTTCGCTTAAGCTGATCATAGACAAATCTTGCTGTTCGCTTTAGGTAAATAAGCAGGGCTTAAAGACTTAAATGCCTAATGATTACATTAACATTTACCAATCCATTCTGGCCGAAATTAATCAACAAGCAAATGCAAATTATTGTTGTTCCAAATTCTGCATTCAAAGAATTCATTTGCAAATGCAGCCAATAAAAACAATAACTACATCGTTTTGTTATTGCTCGATTCGATTTTCGTGGCGCAGCCAACAGCAACAACATGCCGCTGTTAAACTAACATTTGTGCTGTCGTCAGCGCTACTTTTAAACAATGTAACGGACCTACTTCAACTTTTTCGCAGCTTTTTTTTAGAAAAGCTTTATAAAGTGAGCTGACCAATGCCATGCAAAGCTCTGATTTACATAGCACCGTTTAGCTTTTACATTGAGCTTACCTGGCTTACTGGGCGTATTATTGTTATTGTTATTGTTCACGTTCACCGGCATAAGTACAATATTCTTGCGGAGTTCTGTTGTGTTGAGTGTGTGTGGGGTTTTTGTAGTTTTAGTTCGTGTTTCGAATGTTTTGAAAATAGTTTCAATAGAAAATTAGTTTGTTTTTAAAGTGTATTATGTTTGCCCAGATGAACCAAAAAAGCAGTACGGTACGACATTGAAGACGAAACGACAACTCTCAAATGACTTGCACAGTCCCCAGACTTACCTTCCTCCAGCTCATCATCAGGTCCGGCTACTAGTTCATCATCCGAGCAAATATTAAGTACGTTAACCAACATTTCGGTGACCTTGGAGAAAAGAAACTTGAGTTATAAATATATATAATAATGTTTTGTACAACACTGTGCACTATACTCTTCTGATGTAGCAAATTGGTTCCCCATTTTCGAAAATATTCTTCAAGTTTAAGGTTTTGATAAAAAAAAAAACTTAATAGCGAAACGAAGAAAAATCACAGTCAGGCCAACAAAATAAACATCTTTGTGAGGTCCAGCCTTCTCGATGGAAATCCCGATTTGTGTGCCAACTGGACTCGGTTTTGCTCCTTCGACTATTGCTTTTATACACTTGCAGAGGGTATATTAAAATTGCCCAGATGTTTGTAACGCATAGAAGGAAGCATCTCCGACCATGAAAAGTATATGATTCCCAGAAACAGTCCACCAAGACCAACAAATTAAAAAAAAAACACTTTGTTTTCTTATATGTTCATAGGGAAACTATTAAATTTAACTAATATAATCCAATTTTACATATATTAATAACCCGTTTGAATAAGGTCGCTCTAGCTCAATTTTTCTCATTTGGACATTAATATTGTACGATTTTTTTTTGATAAAAGTGCCTGTAGATTGCATTTACTTTTGCTATCTGAAATCCTTCTGGGCGAACAAAAGATCAAGGACGGCATACGAAACCATAAGAAAGTTTGCTTAGAATCCTTTTAGGTATAAGATATTGTGTACTTGATTATGCAAAATTAGCTAACAATTACGAAAACACACTTTAAATTTCAAATTTACTTCCATTTTTAGTAGCGTGCGCCACAACCCTTTGTGATCAATTAAATCGCAACAAATACCTATTATTAAATTATGTTTTATGCCATTCGAAAGTACTCTTAAATCCCACTAGATACTATGTGTAAGTCTAATGGAGCGAATAAAAAAGATCGGATGAACCATAGCAAAAGAAGGTTCGCTGCCGCAGCTGCCTTCAGCTGCATCGGCAGATACAGAGTATATTACAGTCGGACTTGACCCACTTTTTACATGTTTATTTTATTAAATCGGTATTTTTCCAAGTGCAAATAATTCTGTAAAATTGTATGCTGATAAAAAAAAAACCTGAGAAGTTACTAGTCCTTTGTCTACTTCAAAATACTTTTGTCGCGCTTTTAAAAGTTTTCTCCGTCCGTCTGTTTCTATGCTAACTCTAACCAAACTTTGCAAGAAGTCTTCAGGAACAGATACGCAGCACATTTGTCGCAAACGGCTAAAGCATACAGCTACCATAGGATCGATCGGTCGAAAAACTAGTTTTAGTAAGAGAATCTTTTTTGTTTTTAATGCAAACGCCTGCAAACCTCGTATTTATAAGTTTTCGATGCTTTTTCATAATTCCACCAAGCTTGAAGAAAATAGGACAACTATATAGTATAGCTGCCATAGAAAAGATAGGTTTGAAAAAGTCTTTGTAAAAAAAATATTTTTATTTTTAATGCTATCGCTTTCAAGTTTATTTTTTAATTTGTTATGCATCCACATAATTCTGCTAAGCTTGATACAAATCGGACGACTATAGCATATAGCAGCCAAAGGAACGATAGGTCGAAACCGAAACGATCGGTTCTAGTGAGAAAACTTTTTAGTTTTCAATGGTAGCGCCTTTAAGCTTTCCAGTTATAAATGTTTTCTGCTTCAGCACAATTTTGTTGTTCAAATTCGGATGAAAATATTAAATTGCTCTCACATAAACAACTGGCCTGTGGCAGCTCTGGTCACAGTAATCATCGTAATCACGCGGTGGCCTTCTTGTCCATCTTTAGACCTACCGCGTCAGCGCTGTACTATCAAACAATAATTGTTTGCATTTAAGTCATATTCAATCAAGTTAGTTACACCTATTAAACCAAGTAGCTAAAAGCCTGTGGCAGCCCTGGCCACCTCTGGTCACACAATTTATCGAGCACCATCCCTGACGCGATAACAGAACGACAACACGCGCCATCCCATTGGTGAGCTTGGGAAATCACTCAAATAACATTGTTAAAAGCGAAAATGAAATTGTTCTGTTAAAATTATTCAAAACTTTTATTTCTTTACCGTTTACGAGCTGTGTGCTTGGAAGTACCTAGGTACAAATATCTAGATACATATTTTGTGTACCTTTTACCTTACCTAGGTCTTAATTTTCATTTACCTTGTCAATAGGTAAGGTACTAGGTACTTTTCGTACGTAATTTTTTTCGCTCTGATTACATTATTGCAGAGATGCTGCCGAGCTCTGCTATATTGAAAAGAAAAGTATCCGGGACCTGTTTGTGGCTTTAGTCCAGTCCGGTAAATATCCCGTGTTCCAAAACTATACGATTCATGCAAGAAAAGAGGAAGCAGGACTATCAGCCGTGTTCCCTTTTTTACTTTCGGAAAATTTTGCGATTTTTAGACCAATTTTGTACTGGAAACCGGTTTTAAATCGTAAAATTTTTACAATCGATAATTACTATCTTCAGAAGGTACGAACCATCTATCATCAAAACTGTGGGAGATAGGACTTTTTTTTCCAATTTGCGGGGGCGTGGCAAAAATTAAAACTATATTTTTCTGCCTGCAAGTATAAGAAATATATGCCCCATACATGTCAAACCTCTAACTCTTACTATCTCTAAGATCTGTGCGTTCATACTGTTACATACTTCACTTTTATAATAACCAGTGATCGCAAATAAGAGTTATGGGCTTTCAAAAATTTAATTTAAAAATTGAAAATAAGACTTATTTTCAATTTTTATTTTAAAAATTGAAAGTAAAAGTTCACGCTGTTTTTGGATTGGTTACTCAAAATTCGGACATGGGGTGTCGCCAACAATATCTAGGACACTTATTTGGCTCTGATTTTTTTTAATTTAAAAATTGAAAATAAGACTTATTTTTCAATTTTTATTTTAAAAATTGAAAATAAAAATTGATTTGAAATATCTTATAAACCGAGCGGAGCATTACAAAAGTAGTCATATGTATATCTATGATCTGTGTTTCAATACCTTTCCATTGATATATATCATGTCCTTGAAGGATCAATATTAAGGATATTAAATAATAAATAATGTTGATTACTAAATATACGTCGAATATCCATCTATAGTATCCACAAAAATGTAGAATATCGGACGTTTTCCCCAATTTCGAGGGCATAATAGTAAAATGGCCAATTCATACGTTTACACGAAACCCGAAGATTGTTTCGGAACAAGGCCGATTATCGTTTTTTTGAGACTGTCGTATTATTAAAAGAATAACGTGTTTAACTTTGTAGGCTGTTGCTGTGGAAATGAGATGTGAGTGCACCTTTAGGCTGATTGAAGTCTGATTAATTTAGTTCGAAATTGACTATAAAACAGGGAAGATTTCCAATATTTCGTTTATTTCGTCTAAGCATTCTCATTTCATTAGAGTGTAAATCGCGATGGGTCGTAGTCGGGACTTATATGTTCGAAATTTTTTTAGTTTTGACTCGGAAAAAAAGATTTCAAAGTGTAAACTTTGTGACCGTTCTTTTAAAGGGACTTATTATACAAACATAAAGAGGCACTTGCAGGAATGTCAGCAAGATGTTCATAAAAATGAGGTGGAACAACAAGATGCAAGCGAGACCCCCCAGAAGAAAACAAAATTTGGAGTCGCTTTTACGCAAGTTGAAGTAAAAGATATTTGTGTGCAATTGAATAAATAATGCATCCCTAGTGCTGTGAAACTTTCATACTTTCATAAACTCTGGGCATTCAATTTTGCAGGTACAGAGTATGTTACAGTTGGGCTTGACTGACTTTCTTACTTGTTTGAGTTATGACAGACTAGAAGTGCATAAGTAAGCGATATATATAATATAAACAGTGGCACTGAATCGATAAAAAAATTATGGTATCCCTTATATTGATCCTTCAAGGACATGATATATATCAATGGAAAGGTATTGAAACACAGATCATTGATATATGACTACTTTTGTAATGCACCGCTTGGTTTAAAAGATATTAAAAATCAGTTTTTATTTTCAATTTTTTAAATAAAAGTTGAAAAATAAGTCTTATTTTGAATTTTTATTAAAAACAAGAAAGAAAGTCGGTCAAGCCCGACTATAACGTACTCTGCACCCTTAAAGTCGCAGCTCGCATTTGGTCACGAGTCAAACGGCCAGTTAACACACAACGCACCACGCAGTGCGCTCTCTAAGTCTCTTTCTCTCTCTCTCTCTCTCTCTCTCTCTCTCTCTCTAACTAAGATTGCTTCTGCTGAACGCAGTGCTTAGGTTATGGGTGGGGTGGGTGGGGGGTGTTAGCTGACCGCTTTTTGCTCATAACTTGAGTATCGTTCATCCGATCCTTATCATTCCTTCAGCAAATCGATAAATAATTTTGAGTACTAGATATCTCTAGAAAGTACGAACGATCTATCTTCAAAACTGTAGGAGATATGACGTTTTTTCCAAATTGCGGGGGCGGGAGGGGGCGTGGCAAAAATTAAAAATAAACTTGATCTGCCTGCAAGTATAAGAAATATATGTCCCATACATGTCAAACCTCTATCTCTTAACATCTCTGAGATCTCTTCGTTCATACGGACAGACAGACGGACAGACGGACAGACAGACAGACGGACAGACGGACATGGCTATATCGACTCGGCTATTGATGCTGATCAAGAATATATATACTTTATAGGGTCGGAAACGATTCCTTCTCCCTGTTACATACTTTTGCACAAACTTAATATACTCTATGTACCTTCGGTACAGAGTATAAAAATTAAAAAATAAGTCTTATTTTAAAATTTGATAATAAAAATAATTCTTAAAAGCAATTTATATTTTAAAAATTATAATCGTTACGATTCCTGATAATAACCATATTTTCCATATTAAAATCCGACAATTTGTATCATAATCAGAACTTCGCAATTAGTTTTTCTGTAAGGTTACACAAGGCAACAAAATTAGACTTTTTCTTTGATTTTCGTGATTTTTATCAATTTGAGCTTAAAGATGCAAAAAATGACTATTTTGACCCTTTTTAGAAGCGTTTTGAAAAAATTTAAAAATTGGCTCAAACAGCACCTCCAAAGGAGGGGGCCAAGCTTCTCTTAATCTCTTGGCATGTGAGCTTATAATTTTTCGCACAAGAGAAAGGGACCTACAGCTTAACGCCGAATCCAAACTGCAATAGTTAGAGAATTTTTGTTTTTTCATGGCTAGTTTCTTCACAGCTGGCGCCAGTAGCTGTATCTTTGTTTTGACTTACTTTGATATTATCGAAAAATACTACACCTTAAGCCTAGTACTGAGGGCGTTCGAAGTTTTCTTTCGTCACAGTATTTCATATAATTAGAAACACATTGGCTTTGCTTTGATGCTCATGTGCTTTTAGAAAGTGTTTCTATTTATTTGAAATACTGTGACGAAAGGAAAATTCGAGCGCTCTTAGTACTAGGCTTTAACTTTGAAATAAACTAACCCAAACATTTCTACGATTTTTTTCAATGAAGATATACCATTCTTAGTAATTGTATACGTTTCCACAAACAATCGTATATATTGTTGGTGCCCCAAAGTATGCAATTGGCGTTGTTGAAAGGGTTCATTGAAATTTCATTCAAATTACTAGCCTGTTGTACTGTTTTTGCAAGGCTTAGCTTTGGGTAGTGGACAATTTTGTTATTTTATTATATGCATTCAAAATGATACCATCTTCGCTAAAAAAAATCGTACAATTCTTTCGGATAGTTTATTTTAAAGTTAAGAAATGGTTATTTTCCCCACAAAACTCGTCTAGATCTTTATCATCGAGAATCACCACCGACCCTTCAATATACTGGACCTTGTTGCCTAGAGCGATTCAATGCAGCTTACAGTAAAATAAATTTGGTTTGTAAGGTTACTTAATGTGGCTACATGACCTACAAATTCAAACATACCTCTCTAATTACAAGTTTATCGAAATATCTCTTAAATCTGACGTGCTGGTGGAAAACGGAATATTGATGTGACCAAAAACATATTAAAAGTTATCCATCTTCTCTGGTGCAAAAGTTGGTCTTTATTTGTGGTAGGACATACCATTTGCATACTTTGAAGGTATAAAAGTAAAAACAGACAGATTCCTGATCTAAAAAAAAAACAAAACAAAACTTTATAGCGTGGGATTTCAATGCATCAGAAGCGTATAGTTTCAGAATCGATATTAAATCAAAATTTAATTCTCCCTGCTTAATGCAGAGTAATTACCTTTTCGCTCACAAAGGGCAGCGACCATGTGAAAACATCCATAAAGTTGGGCAGCCAATAGGGATGCGGTGAACAATTGAATTGTCGTATATTCATCACGTTGTTCTCGTACTTGAGTACAGCTGCCTTTTGTCAAATGATTTGGGGGGGTTTGACAGAATGCAAGGTGCAAAAATTTTGAAAAAAAAAATTCGTAAAAATATTACAAACAAAACACGAATTCAACTCGCACCTTTGCTCGTAATGCCATCATTGGGTTTTTGTTATTTAAAAATAGCACAAACAACAAAATAAATAAACAAATTCGATAGCAAGTATGGTAGTGGAAGAGAGATATCATACCTTGTTGTTGTAAACATCCAAATAGTTTGGCGCCGAAAAAATTGTGATAAGTGAGGGAAACCCTGTAACCTGATTCTTGCGATACATGCGATACCTGAAAGAAGATTTGTCTACACTCTACACCTTGAGCAGATCTGGGACAAACTTACCCCGCATCCTGAGCCTCATGAGCGCGAACTATGGATAGCAAATTGTTCTTCTGCAGAAACTCACAGCAAGCAGAGTAACTGAAAAAGTACGAACAACCTCTTACCGAATTGTGTGAGAAAAACTCATTAGTTTTCTCATTGCCGAAATCCTCCAACGGATCGGACCACAATAGATCGCACATGGGTCCATAGGCGGGTGGTTCCCTAAAACGATTTAACTGCATGCACTCACACACATTATCTTTGGCTGTAAACATTTCAGCAAGCCAAATTTATTACCGTTTTGATGTCTTCGAGTGTGAAAATCTCTGGCGACAGTCCGCCGTGAATGCACAAAAACTGTTGGTTCAGTAGTGCGGCCAATGGCAGGCAGTCAAACGCTTCCATGCAGGCCTCGTAAATACTTTCCGAATATTTAATGATGCCTGTCCCAAGACCAAGAGAGAATTATCACATTAAATTTCGAAGCATTTGGCATGCTTACATTCTTGTTTGAAGGTGAAGTACTCTGTCAGATGACGGCACTCATGATTGCCTCGAAGCAGAAACAATGTATTGGGGTAGGTAATCTTCAGCGACCACAGATACAGCACGCACTAAGGAACAGAAATATATAGTATTGAATCAATCAGTCTAGACACAAACTCACCTCTATGCTAAAGTAACCTCTGTCCACATAGTCACCCAGAAATAGATAACGCGTTGTGGCCGGTGGCCCACCGACCTCAAATAGTTTGACTAGATCAAAGAACTGACCATGGATATCACCACAAACCGTGATGGGAGCCTCCACATCGATCATGTTCTTTTCCTCACGCAGCAGGTCCGCACCTTCCTGGATAATGCGCATCGCGACGCTCTCCTCAACCCTACCCTCGAGTAGAAAATGCTGGCGCAGCACATCAAAGTTAGGTCTACCCGTTTTGGCATCGTCATACACCTCGGACATGGTCAATTTGTGTGCAGGAGGCAGCGGTACATCTGAAAGAGAGCCAAGTGCCACTTATCACTAATTTTGTGATTTGACTTTGCGGTCAGATTTATGGGATACGGATCTGCCAAGGCACACATAAATTCGGTAAGCACATTACAGAATTTGAATGAGCGGCAATTAAAGTCCAAAATTGATTGGCATACACAAAAACCAGAAGCTCTTTCACACTTACAAAGAAAATTCAAAATTTGAAAGGTAAATTATTTAGTTGATCGATATATCCCTATTGTAAAGGGTATGGCAATGCACACCAAACATCAGATGCGCCATTTTTAATTGTCATAATTTGAGAAAATGTTCAAAATTCGACAAGATGCGCACAGAAATTGCCAATGTGTTGCACTTGTAGTTTATGATGGGTGCTCAATTGTAATTAAATTTTATTTAATTTCTCAATAAACGTCTAGTATGTAGAACAAATTGGAAACTTCAGTCATGTTTTTGGTTTGTTAGATAAATATAAGGCCTTGCGGAGGAAAAAGGAATCCGTGTTTGTAATTAGTAAACAAATAATTTGGCACCCTTTATACATGAAGTTATATCAAAAGAAAATATTTCAGCGACTAAAAGAGATTGAGCCACCAATCTGATAAAATTAGGTCCGGCCAATGGAACATTTAAAAAAGTTTTTGCTATAAACTTTTAAACAACAGGCTACAATAGAAATGAATAGCAGTGCCGTACGGATGCGGGCTTAAACTATTGGTCCCTTTCTCTTGTCTGTAGTTAATTTTTGCTTACAAAGTTGACACTATATTGGTATTATCAGTTTGATAAATGGACTTTGAACAAATAACAAATATTCAGTTCCATATCCGTACTAGTGTCTTGAAAGCGGTTTCAGGAAGGTCGACCGTCCTGTTCAGTCCAAAAGCTGGGGTTTCTAAGCAAGATAAAATAACTAGAGCATTGTTCAGCTTTGATATATCGATGTGTTATTAAAATTTGTTAAAAATCTCGGATATCTTCTTTTGCTCATAACTTGTGTATCGCTTATCCGATCTTGATCATTCCTTCAGCAAATCGATAAATAATATTGACAACTAGATATCTCCAGAAGGAACGAACAATCTATCATCACTGTATGATATGAACGAAGAGATCTCAGAGATGGTAAGAGATAGAGGTTTTACATGTATGGAAAATATACTTCTTATACTTGCAGGCAGACCAAGTTTATTTTCAATTTTTGCCACGCCCCCTCCCACACTCGCAATTTGAAAAAAAAACGTTATATCTCCCACAGTTTTGTAGATAGATCGTTTGTACCTTTAAGAGATGGTTAGTAACAAGCATCCATTTGGCAAAAGAAATGATAACGCGTTGTGGACGGTGGCCCACCGACCTCAAATAGTTTGACTAGATCAAAGAACTGACCATGGATATCACCACAAACCGTGATGGAAGCCTCCACATCGATCATGTTCTTTTCCTCACGCAGCAGATCCGCACCTTCCTGGATAATGCGCATCGCGACGCTCTCCCCTCTCCGCGATTTTCTAAGCGAACAAGGCGTCCACTTGACCACAGCCCTTGTTGCTTGCAGCCCCGAAAAATAGCAACCGCTTTTATTCTTAACTATGGCTTTGACGCAGCGTTTCACTTATGGATGATAGTCGAGTGGGCTAGGGCGGCGTCGTCAAATTAAAAAAAAAAATGTTATCTGTGTGGGCTATCTTAAAATCAATTACAGATAAGAAAAAAAACTAGGTGGGTGGCTGATGGGGAGTGGGGCGGAGCAACCAACACGATCGATTCCGGTAACCCAATCCTTAACCTAATTCGGCATGCAAATGCATACTCCTGAATGTTTCAAGAACGTTCCTAGCCAATTCTTGGTCAATGGTTTGGTAGAGCTTTTGATCACAACGATTTAGATCGTTAAAACATTTGCGCTATGATTTTATTTTTTATCATTTTTCTTATAATCCTAACCTTTTTCTTATAATCTTAATATTGTAAAAAGGTGTTGTGGGTATTACAAATGCGAAATGATATCGAGGAACTGAAAATCTGTAAATTAGAGGAGACAGAGGACTATCAATCAAAGGACATATTTCCACAAAATTTATCAAAATTATTTCAGTTGGGGAAAAAAAAATGTTTTTTTATTTCAAAAAATTACCAAAATCCAACAATTTGTATATTATCAACAAAGTTCCAAAGTTGCTTCTTCTCTGTTGCAAAAGCCTGTAAGCCAGTTTAATTAACTAGTTGCTTAAGCCCTTTTCGAAGTCATTATGAAGTCAACTTCAACCGTTTAGATAAATATTAATGTTCTTTCCCAAAAACCTGAAGCGTTCGTTTCTGAACCGGCTTGCATCCTTGATTAATCCTTGTCTACCTTAAAACAAAGATATTTGTAAATTTTAAGCTTTATGTTAGGAAAATTGTTCTCTTACTATTTTCATGCCAAACGTAACGGATGAACAGAAATCGACTCAAAAAGGGTGAAGCATTACGCTATCATTATACTAAAACACAAGTTAAAATTCTATTATTTACACAAACAAATCAAAAGGAATTTCTACACAGAGAGAAAAAAAAACCTGTTCAGAAAATAAGTTGTCTTCAACTTAAAATGCAAACAAGATGACAACAAATGTCGCAAATGTTCCTGTAATGAGTTAAGTTGTTTTCAATTGGATACTTTTTGCTTTATACAACAACACCAAGGCCGGTTTCACTCTTGTTTGATTTTTTTCAACTGAACGTCTTGTTAGCTCAACCAAGTATAGGTAGCCCTCTAGATGTGAATCTGCAAAAGTGTGCAACGGCTGAATGAGCTAGTGCGTCATCCCATGCGTTGCTCGTTAAGTGCAGAAGGTACCGGGTTCAACTTCCAGTCAAGCCCTTACAATTTTTTCTGTGCACAGCGGTGTCCGTCTGATCCTATGGAACATATGGGGTGGGTGAAAGAAGGCAGCAGCATTATTATTATCTAGCGCTTGTAAATATTAGTTGCCGCAGGCTCCCTTCGCTTCTAATCCAATGAGGTTATGTCCCGTTCCCTATTCTTCTTCCGAGAAGACCTCAAAATGTGAAGATTCCGCTCCTCACCTGATCGATCCAAATTCAATAAAATTTTTTTCGCAGTCGAATATATAAAATATTTTTGAAAACGAAATATTAACTCAAATCAGGTTATTAAAAACAGAATAAAATCAACTCGAATGCAGTATTTGCGTTCTCAAAAAATTTTTTTTCATGTGAGAACATTGAGCTACAGCTGAGAAATACCGTTCATGTATTGTTTTTAGTAAAGTTTGTGCTCATCTTAAGTACAATGTTCTCGGTTTTTTCCGTCTGTGTACCCCCACAAACATTGGTCCTTCGAGTCGGATATACTTTAAAATTACAATAGTTTTTTTCGTGACGGGTTGTGGTCCATCTTGTATAGTAAATGCGTCTACTGTTGGACTTTTTATCGGATTAGGAAGTGCCGTTCGACCCCTAATAGGGGAATCCTTAAATTTTACGCCTCTACTAAATTTATCAGTGCTGAACTCAGACCTGAGTATGTTTTCTTCTGTACTGCTTTTAGTACTAGCCATGAAACACTCACATAAGTTCAGTACTGAAATCCATGTAGTAGGCCCTGTCTGTGTTAAATTCACGACTGAAAAGCATGTAAAGGCAGCCATGATTTCAGTACCGGCCCTTTCAAATCAGGTCTGTTTCAGTACCGAGCCGTACTGAAAGGAAGTCAGTAAGTAATTCTAGATTTTTGTAACTGGTTTCGTGGTAAAGCATCGCCCTCGCCAAGACAATACCGGAACTTTTGATTATATGTTATTCATAAAATATTAACATTTTTGAGGTAATTTAAATATTTCCTGAAAATTTCAACTCGAAATTGAATGCTAAGTCTTTATTTCAAAACTAGTAAAATTTTGGAAATTTTGTTACGAAAGTATGAAACGTGAACCACTGAACCCAACCGAAACGGCTGTTCTGTTGACTTTATTTCCCGAGCTGGTCAACTTTAAACTATCTGATGCCTAAAAGATATTGCTCCTCTCAATAGAATACCAAGTTATATGTACAACTTTTTCAAATGCAATTCAGCCTTCTTATTATCAGCAGTAACTTTGTAGATTTTTTTAAATAGTGGTTAAAATTAGAAAATATCTCCAAGCATAAAAACTAACCATCAACCATGCGCTCCTTGGTTTTTGAGTACTGCATTTTCTGTTTACTTCCAGTCCCCTTGGCGGTCGTGGCTGTTGTTGTTGTCGATGATGATGATGATGAGGATTTGGTTGATTTAGTTGGCTTGTCTGAGCTGCTCGATTTGGCCAGCGACGACGATTTTCTCGTCACTGAACTTCGCGTCGATGTGGACATGTTGATGGCTATTTTTTTATTTGTTTGCTATTCTTTGCTTCGCTTGGCTAGCTGAAAAATCACAATTTAATTTGTTTTTCACTTTAGTTATATTTCCCGTTTTCTTATTTTCATATAAATTTTATGAGTTGAATTTTTAGGAAAATGTTACTGGCACAAGAATTTAGTGAAAATCATTTGCCTTTGGCTAGAGAGCGAAGGCGACGGACCAGACGCATATATAAATATGTACATCTATATCTCTATATAGGCCATAAATAAAATTTGTTGTTAAAATTTCATACATATTTTTAGCCAGGCCATGCCAATATAGAGACAAACACACAGACTTAATGCTTCACAATTAATATTTTCGAATTAATTCGTGCCCTCGTTCGAAATGGTACATGAACTTTTCATTGTTTTGGCAAAAGGACAAGATTATGATTTGGGGCATGCAATTGTTTGACACTTTTGGCTAATTGACCGCCTGAGACGAGTACATTGTATGATTGTGTGGGACACGCAGCGCATTTCCCCCTCAAGTTGACGCGACGCGATTTTCCTCGAAACTGAGCGAAAAGTGTTTTCGCAAAAACATCAAAGACACATAATCAACGATCACCGATCAGCGATCCAACACACAGCAATCGCATTCGGCGGCACTCGGGCCGCCATTCGGGCCACTTCGCCCTTGACTGCGTCCGTTAAAAATAAACCTACGGCGAGAGTCGCTCACTGCGCGTAGGCGTAGGCGTAGGGTTGTTGTCTCTAGTTCCAAAACTATATCTTTTTTTTTATTGGGTTAATGTGACACAGGCATATGCCCTTCAGGGATTTGTGGTTGCTTCTTCGGTGCCAAAACGATTTCTCTCCCAGCCACATCCGCTGACAATGTGTTTCAACTTGACCGTGAGTCGGGCGGTCGTTGTCCATGATATTGAGCGTAAGTGTGCGCGATCTCTAGAAGTCGGTACCCACCTATGTGGGTGTGAGGTAGCGGGCATTAGATTTAGTTTTGGATTCGAGGATTAGGCGACTTAGTGAACTATTTGAATTTGGTCACGAGAAGAGTATGGGAATGAGGAATGGGGAAAGAGGCAATGCATTTTCTTGGGTCTTTTTGGCAAACCACCCGTTGTCCGCCACCTTTTGTCTATACTTATGATGATTCGTTTTCAGCAAGTCTTTGGCAACGTTTCTTTGCCATTATACATTTTATTTATTTTTATATACGAACAAAATCGTTGGCAGCCTATTTTAAATGCAATTAACAGGCGCTCCCAAAAAAGTAAAAATAATTCCCCACGTGAGGCAATTCAAGCTGTTTATTCCGTAGACAATCGTAAGAAATTCTTTTTTATTTATATTTTTTTTGTGGCAAATTTCACCACTCAATTTGACTCAAGTTGACACTTGTACATTTCATTTGAAAATATAATTTGTATTTCTAAAACTGAAACAACTACAAGCACGTGAAAAAGTATTTTTAAAACAATTGTTTTCTATTTTTTGGTTCGCCTCCGTTTTGGCCGCAAGCATATAAACAAATCGGCCGAAAAGACACAAAATAGAAAATAGAAAAAAGTTAAAAGAAAACATAATATTGACACGTAACACAAACATTTCATTCATTGTATGAACTTTTCTCTGCCTACATGCTTGTATGTACGCTTGTATGTACTTATCTATGTACGTACAAGCAAGTATGTGCCTAACAAAATTGTTTGTTTATTTTGGTGCGTCTTATTGTTGAACAAACAAAGTGAGCGGATCAACGAGGAAATTCATAAAAGTTGGGGAGTCTGGAGAATTTCCAATCGTTCTAAGGTGAATACGTACAACTGTGGGCAATTGTAACAAACGAGTTAAGTGATACTGTGCCCCCAGTTGTTTACATCAAGCTTGGCTATGTCTTGTCGTTTTTTGTCTTCCTATCTCAGTTACGGTCGACTCCTACTTTGCTTTCCACTTGCACTCCTGATTTACAAAATCTTTATTGTGCATAGACGTAACATTTTGCGATTGACTAGATTTGTCTCCCTATAGAGCTCATACAGTTCGTGATTCATTTGGGTGCCAAATTCATCGCCATCTTTTAAAAGTCCCAAACTTTAACCTTATCGGTGTATCGAAAGCAGTTTAATAATCATCCAAAAGATGGTGGGTGCTGATTTCTTTCTCATGGGTCTTCTCTGGGATTTGCAAGTATCTGGTTAATGCTGGATTTACCAGATCTGAAGCCACACAGATAAGGTCCAATCGGTGTGCTCATTATCGGCTTCAATGGTTGACATACACTCAAAACAAAACCCAAATTCAGCATGAAAACAAGACATTCGGCTATAATTTCACTTCAAGTTGCGCGTCGAGACCAAAAATATGGAACTTTAAAGTCCTACACTCAAAAAACAACTCGACATAAAAAGTGGCATTTTCGCACTTATTTAAAAAAAAATGACAAATTTCAGGGCAATTTTTGTATAAAACTTAGACAAATTTTGCTGTTAAGTAGATATAAAACTCCCGGTTTTGGCACCGCTGGCATGAGGAGGAAGCAGTTGGCCGGCAAATAGGGATGGCCAGTAAAAAAAAAAAATTGAGGGGGAGAGAGAGAGAGACGACCCATCATCCCATCATCCTCTCATTACCCCACCCCACCCTCAATTTTTTTTGCTGGATTAACAATTTTCTTTTTACTTACATTACTGGGACTTGAGCTCGGGACATCTCACTAATACTGAACACAAGGACGGATGCCTTAGCCCTCTCGACTATTACCCTTTAGCAAGACGAAGCCTCAAAACCATAGTCCTTTGTCTCCTCTAATTTATCAGATTTTCAGTTCCTCGATATCATTGCGCATTTGACATACCTACAACACCTTTTTACAATAATAAGATTATAAGAAAGAGGTTAGGATTACAAGAAAAATGATATAAAAAATCAGAGCGAAAATGTTTTAACGATCTAAATCGTTGTGATCCAAAGCTCGACCAAATCATTGAGTTCCGATGCTTTCAAGAATTGGCTAGGAACGTTCTTGAAACATTCAGGAGATTGCAGCCGGATTAGTTTAAGAATTGGGTTACCGTAATCGAACGTGTTGGTTGGTCCGCCCACTCCCATCAGCCACCCATATCCTTTTTTTCTTATCTGTGATAGATAACATTTTTTTTTTTTACTTGACGACGCCGCCTTAGCCCACTAGACTATCATCCATAAGTGAAACGCTGCGTCGAAATCATAGTTAAGAATATAAGCGGTTGGTATTTTTACGGGCAACAAGCAACAAGGGCTGTGGTCGAGTGGACACCTCCTAGTAGGAGCATAGTTTTTCATTTTATTTTGTGTTTTTTTTTATGGTTTTTTATATTTAAATGAGGTGTTATTAACATTGTCTTTATTTTAAACAATAGTTTAATCGATTACTTCTTCACACTTAAAATGTTCAGCATTAAATGCCGACCGCTCACATCTGACCAAGACAGACTGCGCATGCGCTCTCTTTCTCTCTATCTATGAGAGCGTGTCCTCAAAGTCTCTCAATGTTCGCTTGCTCTCGCTTCCTTTGCCTATAAAAACCAAATTGAGAACGAATTTAGCTCAATTCCAACAGAGAAATTCTTGAAAATTAAAGAGCGAAAAGATTTTTTAAAGAGCGTTTATTCTCAAATTATTCGTAATAGTTTTTTCTTAGTGTATTGCTTCCACTCCTGACCGGGGGGCTAACTGACCGTTTTTTGCTCATAACTTGAGTATCGTTCATCCGATCTTTATCATTTTTTTGGCAATTCAATGCTAATTACTAACTATGTAAAGGTACAAACCATCCATCTACAAAACTGTGGGAGATATAACGTTTTTTCAAATTGCGAGTGTGGGAGGGGGCGTGGCAAAAATTGAAAATAAACTTGAGAAGTATATGTCTCATACATGTCAAATCTCTCTCTCTCTTAAGATCTCTGAGATCTCTTCGTTCATACGGACGGACAGAGAGACAGACAGACATGGCTATATCGACTCGGCTGTTGATGCTGATCAAGAATATATATACTTCATAGGGTCGGAAATGATTCTTTCTCCCTGTTACATACTTTTGCATAAACTTAATTTACTCTATACCTTTATTTTTCATTTTGCACATTTTTTTTCTTATACCCTTAATGAATCAGAAAAAAATCGGTCTCGACCAAAGGGCATATTGGCTGTTGAAACTACACTATGCCCTAGTATTTTCGAAAATTTAACCACATTTTTGGAAAATGAAATCTGCTTTTATTAAAAAGTGCAATGGTAATTTTTTACTCTAAGATCAAAGGTTAATTTCACCCTAGTTTTGATTTTATAAAAATTCACCCCATTTAGCAGAAGAAGCACTTTTATTTCTGTTTTAAGAAAAGGATTTTCATTTTCGAAATTCAAGAAAACTTTTTTTATTTATTTGGAAATTTTTTCTAATAGCAGGGATTTAAAAAATAATGTGAATTTCTAAAATTAACGAAAAAAATTTCTTTTAATATACCTATCCAATACGAACCTCAAAATTGATTACTTTTTTCAATTTATAAATGTGTTTCATTAATTTATCTAGTTAAAAGCATTTTTGATGCCCAATGGAAACCGCCCACTGAGTTAAGGTTATCTAACAAAATCAGCAGCATTATCCACTGTGCACTGCTAAGCAAGCGCTTAACAGCACGCCGTTAGCAGTGCACCTAACAGTGGTCTGCTTAAATTGCCTTTACAAAGGCAATTGAATTACATATTTCTGTTTGCGCACAATAATAGATCAGGTGGAACTAATTATTATTAATCTTTAATAATCTTTAGCATATCGCTGATTTTTCACGAAGACTTAAATACTTACCAGTTGGTCATTATGTGTGTGAGGAAATTATGTTGCTTGTTGAAATAAAACGCAAATTTCGAGTTATTGTTTTTTTTTTATTTATATGTATATACTTTCATTAAATAATGTAACATCGCTTTTTTTCTCACGCAAAGAACTATTTTGGTTTTTAGTTTTTGTTTTGTGTAAGATAATTATTATTGTTATCATTTTTATTTGTCGGAATAAATAATAACTTTAGGTTTACTTATGCATTTGATACTGCTGAACTATGCAAGCAAACACGAATGCCGATGCATGTGGTTCTCTGTTTGTTTTTTGTTTTTGGTAACACTTTTCGATTTCGATATATATATATATATTTATTGTATATATATGTAATTATATATGTACGCTATATGCAAAGTATGATGTATATATGTATGTATGTGTGAATGTATCGGTATCAGCTTTTCGTATTAGGTCTATACTAATTGTATTAACGCAAGTACGTCACGTTATGTTACGTTACGTTACATTACTTTGTGGCAGTGGTGAATCAGAGTATTACCCATCTTGTGTCTGATCTCTTATGCGTTGCTTTGGTTTGGTTTTAGCTGCACCCTGAATGGAGATGAGGGCGAATGGATCAAAAGTAATTTAGCGAACGCAAAAGCCTGAAATTGAATTCCTTTTTCCAACGTTTCTTCGGTTAGTTTTGTATTTGTGTTTATGGTGGGCTTAGAAAATGATTTTCAAATACAATTGATATCTATTTTTGGTAGACTTTTCTAGTAGAAAAGTGGCCACTCTTTCGCATCCGATTCTCAACTATTTGTAGACTATTATTCGTATTTCGTTTAACTGGCGTATTAAGTAGTTAGCAAAACGCTGGTGGTAATATTTGTATGGGATTTTTGTTAGTTTTCGCTAATATTTCACTATTACTTTAAGATTTGTAAAAGTTCAATGACGCACTAGTACCTGTTGGAACCAAAAATACTGCAAATAAGTAAGACTTGTCTGATGCCTGGGGGGATTCTCGAAATAGTATCTAAGTCGGTTTGCTACATGAAAACTCACTGTCTGCAGAGGGAGTTTAGTGGTTCTTCGGTTTTTTTAGTTCAGTCTTTTCAACAAATTGATTGCTTGGTTTTGTAAATTTGTTTTCTGGATTGTTCTGTTGTTGTTGTTGTTGTTCTTGTTGCTGTGGCCGTAATTTGATGACAAGAGCTAAATGTTTCAACTAAAATGCAGGGTGATGGAGCATGCTCATGATGTGTTACACTTAGTTCTTAAGTACGTTTCCCATGTTGGGGGTTTGTATATGTTTGTTTGTTATGCCTATTATAACTCGCTAAAGCCCTGAGCATTTGGTCTCCATTTACATGTTAAGTTCGACAGAAGAATTCATCAATCAATTAATTAATCATCACGAATATCCGGCAAAAACTCTCTTGAAAACAAATCCCCAAAAAGCGTCCTGGTTGTGGGTTAATGAAACAATTCTCAAAATCTTAGGCACATGTGCTCTAATCAACTTATCCAAACCGTAATACAACCGAGTAGCAAGTGTCCAGGGACTGTGGCTGACGGGTAGAGGAGGGGGGACAACATACATAAGTGGAATCTGTGTGTCTGCTAGCGCTTTCGATTCTATCAATTTGCATTCTATTCGCATGCGTATTGTATTTTATTTAGCTTCCTTCTTCACTAATATTTATATGTGTACGATATTGTGCAATACATTTCGGTAAATTAGTTCGTTTTTCTGTTAACTAACATTAGATCTTTGTGTATTTGTTTATCAATTCATATTTGCCAGCTACTAACACGTTTGCTTTCGTTTATTATTATTAGTTATTTAATTTTATTTACGCTAAATTAAATGCATATACAATTTGTGGTAGTATTTACTCGGTTGCCCGCCAATTGTTTTAGTTGTTTTATTTTAACTATATAGTTGCTGCTCGGCCGCTATTAATTTAGTTATGTTTACATACTTCTAAAGGTGAATACTTCTTGATGTTGTTTAACAAGTTTGCTGTTCCATTTTTTGGTTTAAATGTACGATATGACACAGTGATATTTTCCATATAATATGCATATGTATGTGTAAGAAGCCCAGAACACACACACACACACGCACAGCTCTAAGCGGCACAAGCAATATCCAAGCCAGAGAGCCGCCCAACCACATCCACCGGATCAGCACTAAAGCAACAGCCCAGTCCTACGCTTTACCACCACCAATCATCATTATCTTAAAGCTATGCTAACTACAACTAAAAAGACACAACAATTTCTAAATTAATTGAAATGTTGCCCTATGGAATTTTTCATCTTTGGGTCGTTCAACGATTAAAGCTTTTGGTGAACAAATTGAGAAAAAGAAAAAAGAGGAAGGGTCAAAGCAAAGAATCGTTACTATTAGAGAACTGCAAGTACCGAACATCTAATAAAACCAATACAATATCGACGGAGATTCCATATCGTTTAATAACCAAAAACCACAGCATTTTGTATATAACGCAAGCCATCTACGTAGAACCACAACCTATGCCCTAGGAGCACAATTGTTGTTGCAAGTACACAGCATAGCCGGATTATCTTCATCTTTCTTGTTTCACAGCAGATTTACTTCATAGATTTTGGTATCTGACCTGCCATAAGCGTTGTGAGGGCATCCCTGGCTGAGATCATTTTCTTTTTGTAATTATGAGGAATAAAATTTGTGGTGCAATGGAATCAGAAATTTGCAACCAGCAAGCCGATCAGCGGTTTCGGTTTAGGACCATTTTCACATCTTCTACATAGAGCTATCTGTCCCATAAACTAACAAATAACAGAGTATACTGTAAGTTTAATCTATTAAAAGTCAGAATATCGAAACGTTTTACTTTATAATACGAAAATTTCGACTGAGAAACATTTCGTTTATGCCTATATGACACTTGTCGATATTGGTGACCAAGGAAACGGGACAACAAGATGCATTAGTGTTAGTAGTAGAATTGTTCAACTAGGCGCTTCACAAGAAGCGTTTACCAGCACAGAATGCCGTGTTGGCGGCCAATATGGTTTTTGTCAGGAACATTATAAGCCGACAAAATCGGCAAGTTTCAAAAAATTTAACTTGTTTTAAAATCATAATGATTTAGCTAAGCACCTCGGAAACGGAGTGCATCTATTGAACTTAAATAGTTTAACAGAAGTAGGGTTATCCTCGGAGCAAAAACAGTCCCGATCAATCTCAATACAAACGCTTTATAGAGAATAAGGAACGAAAAAGAAACGGCTTCCTGTTAAAAATTTGGAAAACCAAATATCTTAGGGTAGGCGCTTTTTTCGTCATGATCTCAAATTAGCGGTTTGGTTTGGTCCGGTTTGAAAAAACCGAATTAAGATTAGGCCTGCAAAATTATTAAAGACGCGAACCAGTCATTAAGCTTAAGGCCGGGTTCGCGGTTCGGGTTTGAAATGTTTCGAATCCAGGGTTTGGTTCATATCTTATTAGACCCTTGACCAATGTCCGCTGTTATTTTCGGTAAATGGTGCATGAGACTCATTTGACGAATGTTCCACTTTGAAATAAAACCACGTTCTCTTTTACTGTTTGCAAAAGTGCCGATTGTTGAAAACTGATTATTGATTCTGCAATAAAATCCTTTTTGACTCTTCAAAAAGGAGCAAATTTTTGCTTTTTACCACAATTCTTAAATTTTGCACACTTCTTTTGTACGCAGTGTTTTTTTTAAAGCTATTCCGGGTATTAAGGTCTACTTAATGAATTTTCCGTACCGTGACAAATATCGATCGATCATTAAGCTAAGCAAGAGCTCAATGTGACATTCCTTGAACTTGTAAATGATTCATTCAGAATGAATGAATGAACTTGATCTGAGGCCGCTGTGGCACGGGTTTGACACATCAAAAACATCTTTCATTTATTTGGTATCCTTACGCTGCAATGGGCCTACTCAATGATCTCAGTGTGTTGGAGAATACCATCGACCAACCGCCCTTGCCAGACCTACATAGGTTTCGTCGATCCATCACAATGCAGCACTGAAGTCTTTCTTCGAAGTCTCTATTTTCCTTTAAATTTAGTGTGGAGTTTCTTTTCGGTACAGCTCTTAGAGATCCGCTTGGGGTGGTCATTTATTTTGCCAGTGGATCATACTGATAACGATACTTCATGAGACGAAATTGTATTGCATCCATACTTTAATGTCGTCTTTAGCCGCATGCCAAATCTCCTTTTGATATGGTGGAAATACTTTTTAAATTCTGATAATACTTGTTTCAAAGGTTATTCAGTTAACGCTTTAAACACACATATTTTTCGATATCTAAAGAAGTGGCTGTAGTGCGATGGTCTTAGTCTAACTGAAAATGCAGTGCTCGAAATGGTTAGTATACTTGGTTAAACATTAAATGCAGTAGCGAAATTCATTCACAAGACTTATCGTCCCCTGTCCGCTTGCAGTTCTCTTCTATATACAAGTATTAGTTTGGTTTATAAATAAAAGAACAATGACAGCTGTAGTAACAATGACCTTTCTTTGGTTTTTGCACGCTAAAATCTTAAAATAAATTTCCAGGTTGGACATTTAACTTGATTTTAAAACCTCTACACGCTATATGTAATAATCAACAATTCACTATATAAAAAATTATGTTTTGCTGTTTGGTTTTTAGCTCTTTGGTTTTGAGAATCATGTTCAACACTTTAAATGTTTTGCAATTCGTATAAAATAAATCTGACAACAATTAACTGAATAATTTGCTATTTAAAATCGCTCAATGTGTTTCGTATTATTTAAAATCAAATAATGCACAATCTTGGCTATAAATATAGGTATTTCCCGTTAGTGTAGTTGATGTGTGAATCTAAAGTGAAGTCTGAACATATTTGCTGTTGTTTACTATAGGAAGTTGTACTTTTGCATGGAGACGAATGATTATGCTTGATGTTTAAGGTAACTAACACAAAGCTGCATACTAACTATTTGGTGTTGTTTTTTGTTTTTGTTTTTTTTTTGGGTAGCTAATTTGTTAATATTCGCTTTGGTATGTATTGCTTACTTTGCTCCCTGGCTGCCTAAATTGAATCATAATTTACGCTACGCTAAGTATGTATGTATAGTATATAATTGTATGCAATCGCAGGCCTATCAACTAGGACTAGAAACTAGCTTGAACTGACAAACATTGACTAACTGGCTGTCTGACACACTAGGTAAAGCACAAACATTGTGGGTATTTACAGTTTCGTTCGATTTGTAATTTGTTATAGAAATATGCTGCAGAGTTGGGATTAAGCACAGTACAGGGCGTACATACAAATAAGTGGGTATGTAGTTAATATGTGTATGTATAAAAAGCTGTCGAATCTGTCTTAATTGCAAAGCGTGTTTAGTTTTATGATGGCATAGTATATATTTGTTTGTATAGTATGTATATTTATGTTAGTATTAGTATTTAGTACTTTTTTTGTGTTTTTTCTTTTCTTTTATTCTTTTGTATATATTTATGTTTAAATGTTTATAAATATTATACTGTTTTGTTGTATATTAGTGTGTATATCAGACTTTGTTTCATACAAAAAACAGAAGAAATAAAAACCAACAAAAACCTAAGCACATCGATTCGTCCATAAATTCATGTATTGTATGTTTGCCGTGTGTGTCGTCTTGTTTTGTTTTAAGTACCCTGCAAGCATTTTGGCATGGGAAAACTTTTTGAAGAGTTTTCAACTTGAGAGACAAAATATTTTGGCAAATCTTTGTTCAGTAAACAAGTACAGCCGAAGCGATAGCCAATGCTGTAAAAGATGGCCGTGGCACAGAAAATTCGATTCAGTCGCATTCCGTCCCATTCCCGAAATTAAATGGTCTTAAGAATTCAAGACAGCTTTTTTAGTTAAAGCTTGCTGAGGTCATTATATCTAAATTGCGAAACGAAAAGCATCGAGTCATGCATAAATCGCTTCCTGTCCCTAAGACACAGTCTAACATTATTTGGGTACGTCCACACACACTGGCAGGTTAGCATATTTTTGGGAGCCAGTTGCAGTCATACATGTGTGAACACCTGCCAGAGGCATATATGTTCTAAGAAATTTGTCATACTGCTCATGTATTTCACGGGACCAATAAATTGTGAAACTAGAGGGATCAGGTAGCAACACCGCATACCCAGTTTTACTAGATCAGCTCGAGTTTGCTGTTAATGGGCACATTTATACTAGCAACACCTGTGTGTCTGTATCAGTATTTGTATACAAAATCTTTTGTTGGTTGAACAAAGATGAGAGATAAAAAATTTGGAAAAACACCAAAGATGAAAGGAGTCCTACAATTGCTATACCAAATTCTCGCCTCCAACAATTAGTTTAGTACCCCGCCCATAGAGGTCAAACTTGACTGTAAAACCACAAGATAGAATTTTCTAAGATTTTAAATTTACTGAGATACTGACCTATAAAATATATCCTTAAGAGATGTTAACATGCAACGAAAAACTGCGATATTTGATACCACACTTGAGTCATATACATAGGTCAGAAACTAGAGATACAAATAGACAGAGCTGCGTTTTGGGATTCACCAACGAAACCTTAGTTCTAGGACTATGTGCATTTTTGTACAAGCAATTGTCTTAAAACAACATTGACCAGTTGGGGTATCTTCGGCAAGAAAAATAAAATTTTTTTATTAAAAATATCTTTGGTATAAGTATTTGAACAATATGATATATTTTCCTATTTGATAAGAAACGAGGAAACAAATTTACCTGAAACCCAAAAGTTTCGCGGCTTCGGACCCCGGACTGATTACACTGTGTAACACTGAAAAGTTGATGCAAGTCGAGTCGAAAAAAATTCTGTAAAGGTATAATGGTAGTACAAAAACGGAAGCTACGTTTGGTCTGGTTAGCCTACGTTTTCTTTTTATTGCACTTTGAAGTTTTCAGCTTCTTATTGGGATTTGCAACTCTACATCTCGTTCTTGTTGTTCTTGGCTTGACTTACAAAACATTTTTAAGTAACAAGTCAACAAAGTCACATCTTTATACTCAAAATTACAAAAATGTCTTTAAATCATTATGTTTTCCCCTCATTTTGTACTGTTTTTCAATTTTGTCTTGAAAACTGTAAGCAATGAAGGCAAAAATAAACGTAGATAAACAAACGATTGGAACATACCAACTTCATTCGATTGGTCCTTCATATAGTTACGGGCCCTTAAGCATGTAGAATTGTAGCCCAAAATCGCAAAATTACAATTTGTGGTACCAATTGGCTGACTCAGTCAAAAATTTCGATTGTTTTGTATTAAATCAATAAAAAAAACTTAAAAACTATAATTAAAAAATTTACTTTTTGTATGACAGTTGTACGTGCTTGTGGGCCTATAACTATATGAAAAAGTACGTAAATAAAGTTGGTTTGTTCCAAATGTTTGTTGATTTTGGTATAAGCTACAACTTTGTACTGTATTACTTATCCAAATTTGTAGCTGGTTTCAAGATGAAGTTGAAAAACTTTAGAAAAGTGGTTAAATCTTGGGTTTTTTGGGCAACTTTTGTAGGTTTGAGTATGAAGAAGTAATTTTTTTGATTTGCTATTAAGAAATGTTTTGTAGGCCAAGCCAAGAGCATAAATTTTGCTAAAGATATAAAAGCAAAATTCAAAATTGTTTACGAAATACAGAATCGTAAATCTTTCTCAGAAGCTGAAACTTTCAAAGTCCAAAAAAAAAAAAAAAAGGCAGCTAATCAGATCAAACCCAGACAGGGTTTTTATACTACCATCACACCTTTTCACAATTTTGGGGTCTCTAAGCAGTCAACTTATTTTGAGTTGAAAAATGTGTCACAGTGTTATAGCAACCATTCAAATAAATTTAATTGACATAGAGTGCAATAAATTTCAGAACACGAATGAAAACAGTATTATTTCACAGTCGTTTCTTTTTTTTAATCATTGTGGCATTTCTCTAAAACTATTGTATTTCTTTTCTCAGGGAAAATATATTAGACAGCTGATAAAATCATATTTGGAAGATTTGATATGGTGTATTCTGCAGAAGGTTTGGTCTGGTGGTTCGATAACTTAATGTTCGCTTTGAAGAACAGTTTTTAAAATCATGGAACCTAAGGTGATGTTTCGTGTCTTGGTTTATAGCTCATTGAATCTTCGGTTTGGGAGATAATTAAGTTAAAGGCTCAGTTAGGGATTTCTTAAGTTTCTTAAGTTTCCACTTAACAACACAAATGAGATGATCAATTAACTGAAGAAGTGAACAGGTTCTTCTTTAAGTGTTATTTGAATGTTCAGTGACTCGTTTATCTGTGACTTTTCAAACAGTGTTGTTCTTTGACTCAGTTCAGTTTCTCTCTATGCAGTAGCTGTTTGCTCTATTTGATTTTTTTTTTTGCTTCAGTGTCTTTTTTCTCAATTGTTTTGTATGTTATGAATGTATGGCAACTTTGTGTTAAGCTACTTGTTGTTGTGGCCGTGCTAACCGTTTTTTTAATTTTTTGCCTTTGATTAGGACCCACAGAGAATGAAGAACAATGTTGCTGAGTCGGCTAGTTGTTGAAGACTCTGCCGTTGTGTAAAATTGCATAATATGTGGATTTATTATTCAACAAAAGATTATATTTCGTGCGAGTCACCATAGGAGGAAAGTTGACGAGCAACTGAACCTAAACTAACCTTTACTCAACATTAATTTGAATGAATTTAAAGAGAGTTATATTTGCAAGATCCTAATTTTATTTTTGTTTAAAACTTTCCCGCTATCAGTTTGAGTTTCGTCCTTGGGGTTATACACAACATTTAAAATCATTTGCTTTATTTTATCTTAAAAGTCACTTCACATCAGCCGACTAAGTCTTAGACCACCTTAAACGAACCAAAATGCTTGCAGGGTAATTTTTGTGTTTTTGTTGTTTTTCTTCGGGTAAGACAACTTGACTTTGTATAGCATACTTTTCAGCGCTTGCTTGCTTCGCCTGTCTTAATTCGTATTTAGACGATATATGTATATATTTATTTTGTATATAAATATATGTGGTAATATAGAGTGTATAAATAAGAGGCTTAGAGAAATATTTTAGGCAAATATATATGTTGCTCGAAAAGATGTCCAATAATCTAGTTGTAGTTCTGTTTAGTTACGAGAGTGATAGAGAGAGTAGTTGGTCACATTGAAACACACATACATTATGTGGGGGGTAAGTAGGGGGGAGGGTATGGGAAGGGTTAGAAAAATGTACATTTTTGCCCAACTCGTTTGAGGCTTATGCAAAAATATGTTCTCAGCATATGTATGGTAGTTTATTTGTAATTGTTTCTGGAGTTAGTTTTGTAAAAATTAAATGCGCTTTCAACCTTCTGTTTAAAGTTTTCCCATTTGTTATTCAAAAATACTGTTAAGGAGTTTTGTTTCGGTTGCACCAGCAAAATGACTGCCACCCACGCACGTGTTTTGGCCAAACAGAAATGTTGAAGGCAAAAGCTAAGGCGGCACAAGCTTTCAAAGCAGGGCCATCTATGGGGCACACACAAAGCTTGGCAGCCATTTTGTTTGCTTTAACGGTTTTTACTGGATTGCCATTTCGTTTAATGTGTTTCGTATTTTGTGTATTTTGTAAATTTGTAAACTGTAAATACTCGAAAAGAACACGTTCAGCATTGTTTCGTTATCATCGTCATTCTTCACTTGAGATCATCGTACTCATCGCTGCCATTCTTCGAGTCGCCCGACGACTGAAAAGCAGCCATCACAGACGTTCGCTGATGGCTCTTGTCCGCCCCGCCACCCCCCAGCTTATCTTTGTCGTCGGCATGGCCATTGTTACTACCGCCGCCGCCCCCATTGCTGCTGTGGCTGGGCTGCTTTTCGTCGAAGGCGTCGAGGAAGGGATTGGTCGCCGCATACTGGGCTCGATATGTGCCCAGTGTGTGATAGTTATTGCCCCCATTGGTGAAGGGACGCGAGCTGCTACTGGTCGAGCTGCTGCTCGTATAGAAATCGTAACTATTGGTGGAGCCTGTCATGGAACTAACCCCACTGCTGCTGGCGGTGCCACCGCCACTGCTCGAATGGTAGGAGGAACTGGCGGTGCTGCCAAAGAGGGTGGCCCCCGCAGTAGCCCCGTTCTTTGGCAGCGTTCCGTACAAGTGCATGGCATTGTGGCTGCCATTGCCATTGGTGCTGGTAAAGGGGCTGTTGCTTGAGGGGGCGTGGTGGTTGGTTGGCCCGTTGCCCATGCCACTGCTGCCAAAGAGTGTGCTACCAAAGCTTTTATGCTCTGAGCCCGAACCCATCCCTGATCCCGACTTATGGTGGCCACTGGCGCTGTCGTTGGTGTAGGTGGTGGTGGTGCTGGACGCACCGCCCGCCGTGGTGCCGCCTATGTAGGTTTTTGTCTCAGTTTCCGAGGATGATGAGGAGGCCAGGCTGTCAAACAACCGCCGTCCGGTCGACACAATGGACGTGGAGCTACTTACCGCTGCACTAGACTTGCCCTCTCTGACCACACGCGCTGGTGACGTGGCCAACTTCTGGCTGCTGATGAGACTTGTGCCGGCGTCCGAGGACGATGAGGTGGTATACTTGCTGATGGCTCCGGTAGTGGCGCTGGGCTTCACCGAGGAGCTGGTGGTGGTGACCAGCTGGTAGGTGCCCTTGGGCAGACCATCGCTACCGCCTGGCGGTGAGGGCGACTCCGGCGATCTGATTGGCGTAAATTGAACACGTGGCTCCCGTTTCAAATATTTCGACATCAGCTGGCTGGTGGTCATGGCCTGTGATTGAGCTAGCAACGCATTGGTGGATGCCGACGATTTGTAGGAGAGCAGATCATCCGAGTCATCCGAAGAGGTGGTCGGTGCCGAAGTGGCCGTTGAACCGGCACTCAGCACTGTGGCCTGCGATGAGCTCGAGCTGGAAGTGGCACTGGATTTGTTTCGAATGGCCTTGTAGTCCTCGGTGCTGGTGATGGACTTGCTGGGCGCGTAACTGCTGCCATAGCTGTTCTTCTTGGTGTCCAGGCTGCTGTACCGGGAGCTGTAGCTGGTGGTGTCGCTCTTGGACTGGGTTTTGTGCGGTTCATAGAAGTCGACGGCGCCCTTTCGAGTTGCCAAGCTGCTGCCTGTCTCCGATTGGGTGGTGGGCGTGGTCACATCTATCTGTGCGTCCTTCTGCAGAGGCGGCTTCTTTTGCACAATCGAGTATGGGCTCGATGGCTGATCGATAATCTTGACCTGCTTCACGGAAGCGGGCGAGGCACCGCGTTTGATGGTATCAGTGCCTGTTAGGGATTTCATAAAGATTAATGTTCTGATCTCTTAAATAGTACAGTTGCTAAGGCGGCTTACTTTTGCCCGAACCCGATCCCGAGCCGGAACCCGTCGAGGCCGAGCTACTGCCGGGGGAGGGTGTGCCGGGAAGTGGCAGTGGCGATTGGTCGGGAATTGCTGAGACCGCTGAGCCCGCCAATTGATAGGGCTGCAAAACAGGGGAGGGAGAGAGAAAGAAAGAGGGGAAAAGAAGCAAACCAAGGCGTTGGTCAAGTATTAATCTACTATGGACATAAGAAGGACATTTGTGGGTCGGGGACGCAATGCGTGCAGTGGTTCAAATGGAATTTCAAAATTTTGACTCATACCAAGTAGTGGGTGGGGGGCTTACAAGTTACAAATGTGTTAGTAGGCGTGTGCTTGTGTGTGTGTGTGTGTGTATGTGAGTCTGAGTGAATGCGTGCCAAACATACAACGGACACATTTAGATGTAGACAACGATATATGTTTTGGTTGTGGGTGCAAATCTCAAACGGGGTGCGGCCAATTCGTAAACCAATCGTTAAGTGTTTTTGGTGTGGACATTTTTCGGTTTTAGTGATTAATGCAAAAGCGTGAGGTGGTGCATGCAAACTGGGTGCCATGAACGAAGTGCGATAGACAAGAAACTTAAAAAAATAAAACTTCCTTCTTGCATTCACCACATATTTCTTGTTCTAAAATATGGAATGTCCAACAAGGTTGTAAACCAGACAAGGATCGAAGAAACGGTATGTTTCTTAAACCCGAACCGGAGTCGATTTGATTAAAAAAGATTCGGGTCTACAAATGACACGCGAATTCAACAGTAGACTGTACGATGGGTTCGAACCTCCAAACCAAACCAGCTGCACAATTTGGTGCCTTGTTTGAAATATTTTTGCACATTTTCAAAACTATCACCAAAACTTTCATAGTATTAAGGGGGTATTCTCCATGAGCAAAATTTTTTTTTCAATTTTTTTATAGCTTGTATATTTGAGAATATGGCCCTAAAAGGATTTTTTAAAATTCGAAATACTTTAGGAGATATAGCCTTTTTTGTACGAGTCATTTTTGAGTTTACTTTAAACGCATTTATCTTGAAACCACGTTTTTCGAACTGGCGGCCGCGACATCTCTAGTTACACTAAACCGATTTTGATGAAACTGGTCTGGCCTGATCCTCAATCATAATTTAAAAATTTTTATTTTTTTTTACACTAAACTACAAAAAAGGGCCCAAAATCGAATTAACATTTTTCAATGGCCGCCATTTTGTTAAAAAAAAACCACAAAATTTTTTCCGAGGGTCAGATGAAAATGACATCTATACTGATTATAACCCCGTTTTTACTTTTCATTTCAGACAACCTGGAGACGAGAAATCATGCCCGCCCGGACTATACCTTCTTTTTGGACCCCCCACTTTGACGGCCGAGAACTTTTTGAACAGCCCTCATATCGAAGCAGAAAAAATTTTTTGTTTACTTTAATCTGTTTGTAACACAGTAAAAAAAAAAAAAACAGAATTGGAAAACCTCTCTGCGTTTTCAAAAAGGATTTTTTTTTTTAAAAAACAGCGTCGGCATGGAGAATACCCCCTTAACTTTTTATTCTGATTCACATTCATGAATTTTAAACGCTATGCTTTACAACTTTGCTTGCTCGTCCCGTTCAGTTGCTAATCCTCACTCCCTTTGCCTATGAAACCGATAACGATTTCAACAGCAAATTGTATTAAATTTTGTTTAAGAGCTTTCGTACTCAAATAATTCGTTATCCCTTCTTTTGATGTGCCAACTTTAACATAAATGAAAGTGGCGAGTTTGGACACGAATAATGTACATACGTTAGATGTAGTGGTATTGTCATCATAAAATCGTTATAATACACGTTTCTAAGAAAGGAAAATCAATATTTGTAGTCCTGATCGCAAGTCCTGATCCTGAAGAATGTTGAGGACTGCCAACTTTTCCACCTGCGTTCGTAATACATTTCAAAACTTAGTTCAATTCCTCTTCTTAACAATTATTTTTTTAGCATACTGGTCAACCGGATTCGGACCGCTTTCCAGATCGTTGGTATCTGATTTGCAAACAGACAGGCTCAGCTAGTTGATGTTAGGTTGACTTCCTCCCATTTGAGCAGGGTTTGTTAGGAGCTGTTCACAAGTGTGTGCGAAAAAAAAGCGACTTAAGTCTGCTCTGACCTACTTTATCGACCCCAGGTCAGCGACTGAAAAGCTGTTTGCTCTCTTGGCACAGGCCTCGGTCTGCGTTCGGCTCGTGTCAGTGTGAATAGCTAAATATGTTCGGACTCTTCGGGGCTGAATCAGTCTAGAAGAAATTCGTGCTTTTTGCCCTTTGTGGCTTAAATTGGTACCCCAATTCGATTTTTATCGTACTCCAGCAGGCTCTTGCTTATTGACTGTTCCCTTCTTAACTAATCGTAGAACAGAATAATCGATTTCCAAAATTTGTTTATGGAAACTTTTTTAAATATCAAACTATTTTATTTTTTTGGTAGGTACACTAACATTTTAAGTCATATCTCAATTCAGAAACGTTAGATAAACTCGAGCAGGATATGGATCAAAAGGTAATTGAATTGCCAATAATTGTGTAAAACATTGTTTTCAAATCGGTTTAGTAGTTTAAATCCAACTAGAAAAAATATTTAAAAACACGTATTTTTTGCTCGATAAAGTTTACAAATTTCATATCAGCACATCAAAATAAAAAAAAAAATGTTGGTACAAAAATTGGTCATTTAATTTTTGTATTTTTTTTTTCGTGATGTAGACTGGTTTGAACTTTTAGGTCGTGTGAACTTCTCTGTTACTTCAAGGACAACTAGAAACTATTAACGTTTAATCTTGCCAGCTCAATACTTTTCGGTTCTTATGTCAAAGTAATAATGAACTTCATCAAATGCTCTATATTTTCTTTTTAAATACGCATCTCAAGGGAAATCTGTGACCACATCCGGCTGTGAGTAATTTTGACGGAGCTCCGATTCACGTGTTCAAACCGAAAGTTGTTAATGGTTAATGTTTACAAATTTTGGTTCGAGCTTTTTGGTTCGAACCTTAGTTCGACCCAGATTATATAGAAATGCAATTTATGTGCTGAATACTTGAAGACTCAAAATAATATTCAGAATTTCTGTACTTTTGATCAAACAAAACTAGTTTTAAGCCCCTATCAACTGAGGTTTCATTCAATGGTACTGATAAGAAAGTAAGCGCAAGGGCTTGAATATGTTTACATTGATAAGCTGTTAAAATATTTACAAATTTTTAATTTAGTTGGTTCTCTATTAGTGCCATTGAAGGCTCTTATAATGCTAGTAATCGCGGAGGTAACATTCGTCATCCTCTTAAGGATCTTTCTAGAAAAAAAAATTCGTTATACTTTCATGACGATTTCGTGTCTTTATCGCACAATATTAAACAGATAACAGCAAATTTGCTTAATTTTTTTTAATTTTAGTTTTGTGGAACCGAACAGCATTGCGGGCTGTTAAGCTATTCACTGACTTCAATAAGTCAATTACGCGCGTTGAAGAAAGCAAGCAGTACCTCATGCAAGTTGTCGCTGAGTATAGGAAATGTCATCCAAGTGTCAATAAATCTAGTTTATAACTTAATAAATTGTTTCTTCATTATTTTATATGTGAAATTTAAAACAAAAAAAAAAACCATAACAGGTCCGATGATTTTAGAATTTGTATATATTATGGGGGAACATTCAGAACTGATAAATTTATAACTTGTTGGTTGTAGCTTACAAATGGTAAAAGATTTTTATAGAAGAAATTTTTTTCGAACTAGTTGCTGATGTCAAATAGCTACATATGTGTTTCTTCAAAATTTGACATATTTTATGGAGGATAGTCAAAAACCAATTGACATTACCATAACGAAAATTACGAAAAAAAATGTAGAAATTATTTTTTCGTGTCAAACTTTCAGAGTCTGTCGGGATATGTTTCAAATTCCAGAATTTTTGACATTTGGACCAGTCGTTCAGTAATTTTCTCAACTTTTGTTTGGTATAAGGTTTGGTTCACAGTTTATATATGGTCGGAATTCCGGGCTCAAGCCGGTAAGTTAATTTTTGTTGTTTAGCATAGCTGGACAAATAAAATTCGCGCAGAGTCATATTAGTATACTTTGTAATTATGTTAAATTTCTTATTCCTATTTCATAACCATTATTTTATAACCCTTTTGATAATTTTGTCGACAGCTTTTTTAGTAACCTCTTTTTTTCTATAATTGAAACTAATATTGTGCTATTCAAGCTATTAGGTGTGCACTTTAGGTGTCTGGTTATTTGCAACTCTCAAATAGTAAGGGAAAACTTATTGCATCGACAACATTTTGAAACTGAAGCCATACATTAAGGGATTTACGAGGGGCAATGATGGATGAAGTTTGTACAATGGCATTGTTTTTGATAAGTATGAAGCATTTACATGGTGTGGTTTTGGCATGTGTTGGGCATACATACAGTTGTATGGTTATACATATGATACAAATATTCAATATGTTTCATTTTTACCAGTAGTGGGCCAATCATGCTTTACACGCTGTTTACATTAATCACATCGCTCAAATCATCATCATTACCATCGTTAGATCATATTACTTTAACCGATTATTATTACAAATATGTATGTCACAAGTACAACGTCAATGGAAAGATCACCGCAAATTATGATTTACTTTGTTAAAATTTCTTTTTTTTTTTTGTAAAAAGCACAAATCAAATTAGACAGTTCAAATGTTTGATTAAGAAGAGTAAATTATGCTTTGACAAACGGTCAACAGGAAGAGTTAGAATAGTGGGATCATGTGGATGAATTATGTAGGTATATGTGACTGTGAACTTGAGGAGGTGAGATGTGGAATCTAAAACTAATAGGAAAATAAAAAAAGATTTACAAAAATTCCGATTTTGTCCGAAGGATTTTTCAAATTAATATCAATGTCAATCTATTTCATCAAAGTGACCAATCGGGCCGACTAGAAATTTTAAAGTTGACCCTCGAATGACCCAACTCTTATCAATTGTTATTTAGTCTGAAAGACATTATCAATCAATTTTAAAGAAGCTGCTTAGTACGACTGATATATACTCAAATTAAGAACACAAATAAAATTTTCTTAAAATCAAACTTGGGTCTTAAAAACAAAATAAAAATTCAAATCAAATCATAATCAAACAAGTGAATGGGAGTCCCCTGAAAAGGCCTTTAGTGTGAGTGTGTGTGTGTTATCTTGTTAGTGTTTTGTCTGGTATTATTATTGGTCTGATAGTTCACTCGTTTCTTCATTTGTTGTTGCTTTGTTTGCTGTTTGTTTTACCTGTTGCACCGCTTGTTGCAAGGCTCGATGCGATTGAGCTAACTGACCCACTACTGATTGATACAGATGACTGTTGGCTGTGGCTGAGAGCTGATGATGGCCTTGGGAGAGTATGTTGGTTACCGAAGTGGACGAGCGTAGAAGATTGCCCGCCGCCATGAGCTGCTGCTGCTGCTGCAGTAGAATTTGCTGTCTGTCCGCTGGCAACGCACTGACTTTGCTTCCACGCTGCCCTGTTGACTCGCCGCGCCGACCTGTCTACATAGGACTCTGTATTAATCAATATTAATGTGAACTCAATTGTGTGCGGTGGTTGGGTCGGGGGTAAAGTGGAGTGAAGCGTGTTGTGTGGAGAGTGGGAAGTTAGATTGGACTGAAACAGCTTCTGCTGCAAAATGCTGCACTTCATTCAAAAGCCGAAAAAACAAAAAGAAACTCTTGCAAGTGTCACTAGTTCTGTGTGGCTCTGTGTGGGTGGCTCTCGGGTCTGGTCTGTCTTGGTGGTGGGTGGTGAGTACGTTACCTGAAGCAACGCCAGCCATGTTGCTCATACTGCCCGCCGTCGCCAAGCCGGACATCATCGAGCCCGCCGCGGCGCCCATGTGCTGCGCCAGCTGCTGATGCTGCGCCTGCGGCTGTGGCCATATCTGTAACAGATACTTCAGCACCGCTATCGGCTGGGCATGATCGATGTCTGCTCCGGGCTGTGCACTGGCCGAGTGCAGCATCAGCGGGGGACCCATCACCGTGGCCAGCGCTTGGGCGGACATCTTGTTGCGCTCCGAATTGGATACAACCAGTGACAGGTGATCGAGCAGGAACACCAGGGTGGCCTGTGGAACAGACGACATGAGTCATCTATGTAAAGATGGCATACAATGCGCTGCACTCACCCTATTCGCTCTGGGCAGGCAATCGAGTATGCTAAGCATAAGTTTCGCATTGCCTTCCGGATCATCGGGCAGGCAGACAGCTAAAGGATGAGCAAGTTCATAAGTCGAAGTCAGGGATAATGTGACAGTGCAGCACACTTACCCAAGGCATCGACCGTCATCTGGAAGAGACAGCGCGTGAACAGCGGCTCGGGTAGCTCCCTCAGGTAGTCCTTGAGCACGCCGGTTATAACATTAATATCAGGAACATGTTCCGGGCTCAATTCCACGGCACGGCTGTTGCGCTCGAAGGCCTCACGCAGCAGGCGCTTCTTAGTGGCCGAGCCACACAGCCGGTACAACCCGATTATATCGAGGCCGCGTCGCTCCACCTCCTCCACGCAGCGTCGCAGTACAATTGGCACTGGGGCACAACCCGGCGCCCCTTTCGACTCTCGGTTCACGACCGTCTCCAGATCGGCGCCAAATAACGTGGGATAGCCAGCCCTTAAGCTCGGTAGGCCACGTCTCTTGTAGAGGGCCAGCGGGTCCGTGTGCCGCATGCGTATGTAGATGGTGCCGCGTGGTTCCACCTTCAGCGCCAGCTGGTGTAGCGGCGATTGCCGCAGCACCGCCGAAAGTGAGATGGCTCCCCGATAGCAAAGCTTATGTCGATGCTGCGGATCCCAGGAGTAGACCAGTACGTCCAGTTGTTTGTTGCCCACCAAGTCCAGCTCAAAGGACTCGTCCCAGTCGAACTGCAGGTCGCCGGAGCGCACCACCGTGCGCGCCTTGTGCACGCGATCGCACTCAATCACGCAATAGAGATCTCTCATCTGACCTGGTGGCACTCCGCCCGCTCCCACATGCTGGCCACCCATATCAGGAGCCGTTCGCAGGCCACGACCGGCTAAGAGATGAATCCACAGCATGCCTGATACCCCACCTATGTCAACTATGGGTTTGTCTAGCTTATACTTGGCAAACTCCGCCGGATTGATGTCAATCTGTCGATGTTGACGTGGTAAGGTGGCACTGGGCGTGGGAGCCGGACTCTGATGCCCGCCAGTGCTCATGATGCTGCCGCTGGGACTGGCCGGTCCAGCAGAAAGTTCCAAGAGCTGCCGCATGCGGCGTATGCTAGGCGAGCGAATGGAACCAGCTCCACCAATATGCTGCGAGGACATGGAGCGAACAGGCAGGCTTGAGATGGGTCGGGTAAGGCCTAAATTGCGATCCAGTGTGCCCGTTCCAAGTATTCCGGTGCGGCTAGAGTAAATGCTTTCCGTCTGAAAGTTGTTCAAGAGTTTTAAAATTAGGCATGGACACAGGCAGCAGCCATATTCAAGCACTTACATTTCTCAACGCATCGTGAATGTTCTCAGCGCTGCAGGAGAATCGGTGAGAACGCGGTTGAGCAAACATATCCCGTGTCATTCGCATCTGCTCCGCAATGGCCGAGCTACTGGGGGCCCTACGCAGCCAGGCGCGATACTCGTCGGCCGTAAAGATCGAGGGACTGGCCGTGATGCGCTGCCGCAGATCACGACCTCTTCTTGCATCGAACTCGGGAGCCGATGTGTTGCCATCATTCTCATCCATAATGCGATCGCCGAGTCGTGGGCGCATACCCTGTAATCTTACTCCTGGTCTCTCCCTGGGCAGTGAGTTAAACTTGTTGAGATCTGTGACCCCGGCCAGCATGGCGGCAGCAGCGGCGGCCCCACCTCCGCCACCCATGTGGCCAGTTCCCCTCGGCATGCTGCCAATGGCGGGTCTGTTGTAATAGTAATAACTGGGACGTGGTCCAATTGTCGCCTCTGTGTCACTGGAATAGTCCAGATTGGGTCTCGAGCGGCGTGTTAGGGATTGAGCACCCGCCGCTGGTGGTCCATACTTTGAAACGCCACCACGCTGTTGTTCGTAGCGCCCGTAGCGACCTAAAGTGCCACCAACACCAACCGGCATGGGGGCTCCTCCTGCCCCGGATCCCGGCTTAAGGCTAGACCGGAGTAGCGAATGTCTGCCCAGCGAGTTGGAATAGTCAGCGTACTCCACCCGTGGCAAATGCTGATCCGAGCCAGAGCGCGGGAAGCGGGCATGTTGCTGTGCCAATCCCACATTCCCGGTGCCCGTGGACATACGGCGCGAGGAACCCACAGCAGGCCCTGGGGCACCCGGGTAGAAGGCATGCACCTTCTCCGCCAGGCTCTCCAGCGTGCCGGCGTTCTGATAGTAAGCATGGGAGGGCGCAAACGCATGTCCCTTGGTGGGCTGCTCTGTGATCACCGATGATGGAGGCGGCGGCGCCTTGTAGCCCCAGTTGGGAGGCTCGCCCATGGCATTAACTCCTCCTCCACCTCGTGTATTGTAGTACATGTCTAGCTGCTCCGATTGCGGGCTGTAGTTGTTGAGGCCCAGACCCAGCCGGGAACGCGACTCAGTCATCTCACGGCCATCCCCTGTGCATGGAGAAAGGAGAGAGAAAGAGAAGAACCCTTTAAGCATTTCAAACACGGCTTCCATTTCAAACTACCTGTACGTCTTTCACGTGATGAACGCGGCCGCGGCATTCGATCCGGTTCGTCCAGATCCTCGTCCCTCAGGTCTCGCTTGATGACAACCACCGGCGGGGGCTTCTGCTCGGGTCGTGACAAGGCAGCAGGTCCTGGGGAGCCGGTACCACGATTGCCACGTCGCTGGCGTATGGCCAAAACCAGACGCCGAGGAATTGACATGATGATGACAACATCGTCCAGCGACATGTGAGTCACATCCACCAAGTTGACGGCGAGAATTTCATCGCCCACCTGAGTTGAATAGAATAACATGGACGTAACATCTGTTCCGCAAAACTGACTTTGACTCGACTCACCCTCAGGCATCCGCTGTTATAGACTGCCGACTCCAGGGCAATGCGGGAGATAAACACGCCATCCGTGCGATCGGCTCCATTGCCCTCGCGTATGTATAGACCCAGTGTCTGGCCAGGCCGCTTGACTATCTCCACCAGTTGCACTGTGTGCCGGCCATCGGCCTTGTTCATCAGCTTGTGAGCCGCATCCACCGCTTGTTTGCTACCCATGCAACGTGGCTCCAGTATGCGCACAATCATCTCACCACGCCGCTCCACAGCCTCCAGAGCTGCGGCCGTATTCGGATCATGGTCATTCTCCACGGCTTCTATCTGGCGGAAAATCTCGGAGCTAATGCCGCTGACCTTTCGAAAGTCACCCTGCAGCAGCACCGGATCCTTGACGCCAGCGGCATTCGAGATGTTGCCACTTTGGCCTCGATTCTGGTGCTGATTGCCGTGGTGCTGCTGCTGCTGGTTGCCATGATGCTGCTGCTGCTGCTGCTGTTGCTGATTGCCCAGCGAGGACAACTGATTGGCGGGCAGCGGGCCGGGTGGAGCGCGTCCCGGGCTGGCGGTAACATCAGGAACTGATCTTCCATTCTCCTGCAAGAGATTAAGTGAAAGTTGGTTGAAATGGCTGTTGACCTGAGCTTTTGTTGAAAACTAAATGCAAATGTGAAGTGCATCAACGCGTTGTGGCATAAATTAAACTAATTGTTGCCGCGGAAAACAGCAGCTGCCGGCAGGACTCGTACACTTAAGCCGTGCTAAAAGATTTAGCTTTGCATTAATTAAGCTAATTTCACAGCTTTGCAGCAACTTAATTTTCTGGCGGGCAGCAGCAGCTGCCAATCAAAGTGCAGCCTTATCTGGAGGATTAAGTGCCGCCTTGGAAAGTAGGCAATCATTATTTGATTTCGTTTTAGGCTGACCATTTCTCAAGGCACGCCAACTGCAATTTCTGTCACTGTCACGTCACCCAAATCCGGACATGGTCATGCAAAAGGAGCAAAAAACGTATTAAGCACGTGATGCAAACTGAGTTGGGTGGTAGTTAGGTACCTTTGCACTTTACCTTAAAGTGGTACTTGAATATTGAAGTATGCTTCACCAACGGTGAGCTTGGCTTGCCGAAGCTTGGAGCGAGAAGTTGATCCTTTATTTACGCCCAAATTATACCAACGAATATTTGGTGATGCTTTCAAAAGTTTAAAGATAAATTTTTGAGTGAAATAATATCGACGAATTAAACTGGAACTCGGAGGCTTATTGAACCGCCAGTTTGTCTCAAAACCAGATTTCCAAGCTACATAATACAGTACAACACTAAAAAAAACCCAGGCATAAGACCGTTAAATTTTGATAAAAGGGACCTCTGTAAGCATTACCTCATACCCAGTTTTTCAAATAAAGCCTCGCGTTTTATGGGTACTTTTGTACTTGCAAACCCACAACGACAATAATTTTATCTTCGATTTTAAGGGTTTAAGATAAAAATCTGTAAAATTCCGCAAATGTGGACAGGGTCATGGGGAACGCCATACAAAAAATTCACTTCAATCGTACAATTGCTCGACTTGACTCCTTGACTGCAGAACAACGTTCATAGAACCTTAAAAACTGTACATTTACGACCTCAGGGGTTAATTGGCTACTGTTTAAGCCACTTAATCACCTGGATTGCAAACTCGATTTTTGAATTTTTTCGCCCGTTCAGTTTTTCATTCTGTTCCAGTGTGCAAGGTTTGTAATTCATTTTGCTTAATAACTGTGTTTGATAAGTCCATCTCTTAAAAGAGTACAATTTGAACAAGCTGAGTCATTAAATTTGTGATTCTCAGCCATTAAAAGCAGACAATCTAGTAATTTGGAGTACTCATCAGGCATATGTGAAACTTACGAAATCGGACCATCAATTGCAATGGCTAAGAAGTATTTTGATTGAATTACAGCAGAAGTAACGTCGAAAATAGCGGTTGCCGATAAGAGATCGTCCGCTACATATCGTCAACAAAATCAATGGAATTAATTAATATTATGGCACATGTACGCAATTGCGAAATCTTGAATTTAAGCGCAACAATGTGACCACTTTAAAGGAGTGTTTGGCCATGTTCAACCGCAATCCGAAAGAGTTTTAGCGCAGTTTCATGGACTATAGAACGTGGGTCTGACGAATAACTAGCTTATGGCTGGTGTTTTTATCGATGATATCCGTATAATATTATACATTTCTCTCTATCGCATTTGCCTAGGAAAAAGTTAACTTCCGCTAAAATATTTGAAAAGATTACTTTAAACTGTTTTAAGATGAAGTTTTTAATGGATAAATGCCGTTAGGCAATTCGTGGCCAGTAGTTTGGGTGGCCAGAAATGGCCCTCCTCCTTTCTGCGGTTGCCAAAAATCTTGTTTCATAAAAAAAATCTTTCAAATTGCAAAACTTTGACATGTGCTGGTTCGCTGTCGAAGCTGAGACTTTTGTTCCCTCAGTTGTATTTTGTTGTTACGTAACTTTGTGAAACTTTCGCAGCTGTCCATGAAGTTTGCTCCATTCTCCACTCCATTCCACTCTGATGCTGCTCTTGGGCAAATACAGCATTATTATATACACGGACTCGGCTATGTTTATCTCAACTTTTTGGTACTGGCATTAAACTATTAAAGTGTGTTTACAATAATGGCATTTTACTGTTTTGTTTGCAGTTTACAAACTGCAAATGCATAACTAAATAATTAATTCGAGTGAAATTTTAGGGCATCATTAACACACACACACACACAAGCGCACACTCGTGCCCACTCACACGCACACAGAAATACAAAGAAAAATTGGTCAGCCACTTTGTAGTTGTGATTTTTTCTCGTGGTGCCCGCCTTATGGCGTGTGTGTTTATGGGACGAGGCGTGTCTTAACTGTACAACTGTATTCAATAAAAGTTAGGCGGGCGTGCAGAAGAGTACGAGGGCTGTTCCAAAATTAGTCGCCCCGATTAAATAAACGAAAATCCTTAAGAGCAGTTTCCCCAAAAGGATTTTAAAAAACTCGAAGTAGTTTTCGATATATAGCCCTTTTAGTGACAACGGTAAAAAAAGCTGCAATATATGCGGCCGCTATGAATCCAATATACGAAACCTTATCGTCAGAAGCATTACTTCACAGATGTCTGGGCTCGGAAACGTAGAACAACGATTTTGTTCAAGGAGGTGTCAAACTACACAGAATTGTCGTCATTTTCGTCTGAAACTTTATCTTTTAGCTTTTAGACTTACAAATTTTTAGTATTTTTTTTACACTAATGCCGCCATGGATCTGAGGATAAGACTAGAATTACATCCACGATACGAAAAGCTTTACATCGTTCTATAGCTGTAGAGATTTTTTAACTATCTACTATAAACTAGGGATGTCGAAAATATTATCGATATATCGAAATACCGATATTTTTGCCCAAAATGACAAATATCATTATCGCATATTTTTCCAAGGCGATATATCGGAAATCGAATATTTTTTGGTGATATTTTTCGGTGATATTTTTGTTTTGTTGCGAAAAACTATTTCTTGTGCTCAAGCTTGTCTCTGGACATGTAAAGCAAAATGTTTAAAAGTTATTTTATTAAAGTTGGTGCACAGAAATCGCAATAAAGTTGTAAAGACCAGTGGCAGCTCAACTTATATAAAGCAAAGCATAAAGATGCTTGGCTGAAATGCAGCCCATCTTTAAAAACGGTAAATGCAAATATAATTGATTTTGACTTCTGGATATTTGTGGGAGTTTTAATTTACCGTTATTTACCCTGGATCGGGACCCCATTAAGTTGTGGATGGAAGAGAAAGACACATTGCCTGTGCTTTCTGACTTGGCATTGTCATATCTTATTACACCGGGAAGCTCCGTGTCATCGGAACGCTTGGATTCGGCTATAAAAAGTGTGGTTTCTGACATCAGAAACCGAATGACCGATGAGCACATAACTCAACGATAATTGTTATTGATATTATCAGAAGTTTTGACGTTTCGTAGATTTAGCTGAATAAGTTTTTTTTAATGCTTTGTAGTTCGAATGCTTTATTTTCTTTCGGTCCATAAATTTAAATTCATGAATAAGTTTGCAGAACATCTTATGTTATAAATGAAATTAGAAATAAATATCTTTTGTTAATTTAATAAATATACATTTAATCTATATTTTTTAAGCGCAGTCAGAATGTAATTCATATTACGCATCAAATGACGTCGCAATTACCTTAGTAGACCTGTTCATTGTTAAGATCCGGGTTTTTGTTGTCGATAAAATCGATATTTTGTACACCAAAATAAACCATCAAGTTTTTGCCGGCTCTAGGTCTCGTTATGTTTGTACATAAGTTTAAAACAGGGACACACCACACCACAAAGGAGGTTAGTTGACCGAACAGCTGTTTCAATGGTATCTCTACCAGTGTTGCCAACTTTTGCCGAGCAAAAAAATCCGTTTTCGGCGGGACGGAGGGGAAAAAATGCTGTATTTTTCGACAAAAAAATCTGAAAAAAAGCGCATGTCTTTTCTTAATATTTATGCAATTATATATTTAATTTATCATCAGAGTGCTGAAGTTTCTCGTCCTGATCCTTGCCGTAGCCCTCAGTTGTGCCTATTAGCTTAAGGTAACTTATAATCGACGAAGCATTTCGAGTGTCGAAGTAGCCCGTATCTATTGGCACTACACATAAAATACTTTTAATATAATTCCTAATTTCAGTTTCACTTACATCCAACATCTTATACATCATATTGAGTTAAGCGATCTCACCTCCATTAGATTTCTGAGTTTTGATTTTACAATATTGTATATATAATAATATTCAGCGTTAGAATCTCAATCTAGGCTAACTCAAAAAGTCTTTCATTACCTCCAGAGACATTGGAAGCGATTACTTTAGTATCATCGTAATTTTTCAATATCTTCTACGAAAAATACTTCCTAAATAGTAACAATGCTATGTTTTGGTCGTAGAATGTTGTGCATTTGCAACAACTGCAGTAAACTAAAGAGGTATCAGATTCATTCTTCCGAAGCCAAGCCTTAAACTCCGGGTTCTGCATCCAGACTTTACGACTTTTTTGTTTGAAAATTTTTGACATTTTTGTCAAACGATCAGTAAACTTGGCTAGCACTTTGAGAGGACGTTATCCTGAACGTTGTAGGTGGCAATTAGGGTCGATAAATGACTGCCAGAGGTGAAAAACTATCGATTTGCTTATAAGTTTTGCAAAATACTTCAAAATAAAAATATAGCTGAAAAAATCCGTAATCTTTTTTAAAAAAGCCAGTATTCCCGCTTTCCGCTGTTTCTAAACTTTTCCCGCAATATGCTTTTAAAAAAAAGCTACAAATGACGGGAAAAAAACGGATTTGGCAACACTGATCTCTACCATATCATCAGCGGTCTTCACCTGGTACCACAATCAGAAAACAACTCCCTTCTCATGCCTGTAATGCCATAATCGCTTGGGAACTCCAATGCGATTCAACAGCAAAAACAGACACAACGAGCCATAGCCGCGCTGTCTGTGGCCTTTGTAAGTGTGTGTGTCCCACAATGTTCTTACAATGTTAGTGAGAGAGATTTCCTCTCCATTGCTAACACAGTGACCAATAAGTCTGAGTGCAGAATTGCATTAAAACAGGGGTTTTTGTTGCTATAAACTAAACTATTTTTAGTTTCAACAACAACGCCGTGCCTTTATGATAATTAAACCTTCAAGTTTTAGCCGGCTCTAGGTCTCGTTACGTGGTACAAAATATTTATTTCAAAATGATACTTTTTCTATATAGTTAAAAATATCGATATAGATATTTTTGAAATATTCGACAACCCTACTATTAACCTTTCAAGAAACAGAAATCTGTTGGGTTTAGTTTTTTTAATTATTCATGCATTATTTCCTTGAAAGTTGTGATTTTCTTGAATTCTGTTGACGGTCCGGTATTTAAAGAAGACATTGTGGGGTACGCGCATCCTGATGGCCATGTGACCTTTGGTGTAATTCCCCGTTCTGCCTCCTATCATTTTTATAATCACGTCCTTGCTAAAGTTTTCTTTTGAACTATAGAAAATATCGAATGGCGCCACTATCAATAGTTTGCCAGCTCTAGGGAACAGATCTCTGCCTCAAGAACGCTTCACTAGTTCGGTAGACGGAATGCGAGTTTGGTCGCTAGTTCTTCGGAGAAGATAACTGCTCATGTGCACTGTTTCGTTTTCGAAAAGTCTGTGTAGATGGTAAGCTGGTTTTCGCTGATGTTTCTTGCTTCTAGTGCTCTCTCAATGGCAACTAGGTTCTTAAGTTGTCGTACCATTTCTGAGCTGGTATACAGTAGTCTCTTCCCTTGGCTTCAGTAGCTAGTCATACTTCCGCTAGGATACTGCTGTGGCCTGAAGTATATGCCTTCTAAAGATTCAGTTCACGAAGTTCTCGATTCTGCATACTTCAGGAAAGTGTTTACTGGTTCCGGCCTGTGGAGTAGATCGCTAGGCTCCTGTTATTCCCAGGAAAGCCTTATGCAGGTTGTTTAGATGGGACTTGGTGTTGGCCGCTTTCCACCAGACCATAGGTAAGGAAAGATTTGACGACCGCTTTGTATAACCAATGAATTATATATGGTTGCAGTCCCCATGTCCTACCGAAAGTCTTTTTGCATTCATTCATTCTTTCCTCGGATGCATCCCTGGGTAAAACTGTTCACTTTAGTGAACAAAATCAGTTGCTCTCTTTTTAGTGAGAGTTCTATGAGCAACTGAAAAACAGAACTTATGAGCAACTCATTTTTGTTCACTCAATAACGAACAAAATAATGCAACAGCCCTCGTATGTTCCTAACGAGAATGAAGCATACGTGCACATAAAATTCCTGTCCTACATTCTAAGCAGATGGAGAAGTGCATCGCGTGCTGGTGGGTGCTCTGGTCAGGCTCTCACTCACTCTGTCTCTGAGTTGTCAGCTTGACAGACCCAAAATCAGCTCCATTCAAGTACAGTGTAAACATTTTTAACAAAATCATTTGATGTATCATTTATGCCGCAGCATAACTCCAGGCGCTTGGCGGTCTGACAAGTCGCGCACTTAATTAGAAAGTGCATAGTTTATTAACCGGCAAATCCAATAAGTTAAAGTACACAGGAAATTATAGGGTCGGGGAGAGGGAGGCCAAGACGATAGTGGGGTAGCGCCTGCTGGCAGCTAGAAATGCAAATTACGTAGCCTACCATCCACCCACACATACACATGTGAGTCAGACCCGCCAGCAACCCTCGACTAGCTTAAGCCCACTTAAACTTCATTATGTTGTCTTTGCTGCTGCTGCTGCTGACTAAGCAGCTGCTAACACCACCCCACACTACGCCAGGCCTGTGGTGAAAACTAATTGAAAATAGTCAACAAAGTTTCTTCTTTTTAATTATAGATCATTTTTGTGACTTGCCATCTAGAGGAGAGAGCGAGGAACAAGGGCAGCAGCCGCCTAAAAGAGCGTATGTTGCGTGACAACACAAATCAATAAAATCATTTTTAGTGCCTAAACAAAAAACAAACGGAAATTGAGTAAAATTGTAATTATGTCAGCGCAGACGCCATTAGCCGCGACTATTTCGGTTAAAGTTTATTTGCTTCCAGTTTACTGGAATGCGACCCGGGCAGACACATTAGCTTCCAAGCCCGGCAAAAGTGTTGTGCGTCAGTTTTTTAAATAATTGACTAGCCATTATTGTCACAAGCAACCCAATCCACAATCAGGCAATGCTTAGTCAAGGTTTTACTTAAATATGGACACTGTTGTCATCTTTGATTTGCCACTCAGCCCCGCCACCCTACATCCGCTCCCTCTGACTGTCTGCATGACTGATTGATGGTCAGAGGCATTGATTGATTGTTGGAGCGTAGCCATTGTTTTTGTATATATATTTGGATACAAAACTGAATAGAATAATTGCTTTGGCCTAGATTAATTTGGGTTTTGGGGTGCATAATTAATGCATAAAGATGCTAGTCATGTTATTTGTCTAATGGTGCTTAAACTGATAGGAAGAGAGAGAGAAAGAGAGAGAGAGTGGGTTGAAAAGACCAAATTGACCAAAAATGTTTCAACTTTTTATGACCTCAACGTGCCCAAAACTTAACTACTAATTTTCCTGTCAAAAAGTGGGTTAATTTTTGGAAGCAGCAGCAGCAACTTTTGCATTCATTTATCAACTTGCTATCATACATAAGAAAGAAAATTATTGCTCTTACTTATCCTTCCGATACGATTTAGATATGTCCGGCTTTTTATCCGACGTTGCTCGTGTCCTAAGAATTGTGTTTCGTGTGTTTTTTTCACTGGTTATTACATTTCATTTTTGGATGTGTTCAAGCTGGTTCGATAAAATATCTAACTGCAAGTTGATATATGGATCAGAACCAACTTTGAACCGGTAATAGACCCACTTTCGAACCGGTTCACAGACTTGGACTATTTCCACAAACTGTGAAAGTTTCATGAATTTTGGATCAGCGGTTTAGACGCCTATGAGGAAAAACGTAGAAACAGCCATTCACTTTTGTTGCCTTCACCCTATATTTTAGAAAAATATTTTCTAATAATTTTTAGGGTAACTTTACTAAATTATAGAAAAAAATTACTTAAATACAGAAATGGTTTCTAATTTTTATGGCGATTTTCTTAAATATAGAAAAATAATTTTCAGTGTTCATTAGGGTGCCTTTTTTAAGTCAAAAATGGAAATTTAGCGAGGGCGCCCCCTTAACGTGTTCCTTTTGAATCATAGATTACTCAATTTCGAAGAAAAAAAAATTTCAAGTTTTAAAGGCCACAAAGTTTGAACTAAAAATTACCCATAGAACAAGCTAGAACAAAATTGCAACAACAAAAACTATACCGTAACTGCATCGAGTTGTCAATTTTTGAAATTTGTCAAATTATTTCGATTTAGATTTTGTTAAAATATTTCTCAATTTTGAACAAAAATGGAAAACGGATATCCCGCATTCTTGGTTGGCCCTTTAAGTCGCCAAGTTGGACAAGTCAGATAGCCTGCCTTGTAAAAGGACTGACCTATCGGTACTTTTATTAAACATGAGAACTCGAAGGTTAACACTATAGGAAGTGCGAATGCAATTGCCCACCAACTGCACAATTTATAAGGGGACGCTCAAGCCGCAGTATAAGACGCATCGTTCACAAATTAGTAGGCTTCTACCAGCAATATACTGAGCTGAAAAAAAAACTTTAAAGTGGGTGAGGCGTGTAGAAGGCGAGATAGAAATTTTGGATTATCTTTACGCGATACCTTAGAACTTTTTAGCAGGCTCTAGGTCAATAAGTTATGATTTTCATCATAACGTTTCTAAAACAAGACACGCACAACACCACAAAGGAGGCTGGTTGATCGTATAGATATTTTATAAACTTCCAACAGTTCAATCATCAGCGATCTTTTGCACAACTTCTATGAGTTAGCAGAGGCTAGAACTGGCAGAACTGCTAAGACCGCTTGGGAATCCCAAGACAGACTTGTAGCAAACATTCTGACAAACAGTAGCAAACGCCAAGTGACAGAAGCTTTGTATATGTGTTTCTGCATGGAAATGGAGACAGAGGCTCAAGCATATGAAGTGCAGAGTTTAGATTCTGAATATGAACTAGAAGAAGAAGCCAGGTTCAGTGGCAGTGTGTCCTACAACCTAACTGTCTTTAAAAAAGCTTTTAAAAGAACAAAATAAAAGATCTCCTTTTCACTACCTAATTGTTTTTCTAAAGTGTTTCAAAAATAAAAGAGTTTTCAAAATAAAAAATGGAAGCCACAATGTCGAATGTAATGCAGGCATATGCAATATGATTTCTTTCATCGGGGCGATTTGTGTAGAACTGGAGAAAGAAGAAGCAATCTATTTTTTTAGATTGTTGCAACACAATTATTGTCGTAATCATAGCCAAAGCCACTAATATAAAGGTCTGTCTAGGATGCGGAGGCTGACGCTCAGACGGTCTGCACATGGGCGGTCTGGCACATGGCACACCAGCCATATATAAGTTTCACCATGGATACCGAAAAGATTTCTCCGACACAGGTGGGGCCGGCTAGCATCGAAATGCTTTTTATTGGTCAAATCGCATAAAATGGGTTGCTATAATTTTTGGTTTATTTCTTGGTCTTATTTGAATTATTAAATTGTGTGCCCAATTACGCAGGCCAACAAATTGACCAACTTTGTAAGTTGCAGCCCTGTCGATATGAAATTATGATGATTCACTTATTCCAAAACTAGTTTCGGCTTAGCTCCATCAGCTGTTCTTCTTCAAGATATGGATATGAAAAACGAAAAGGTTGAGTTTTTGTCACTCTAGGATTCGAGGAGGCCACACTAGGCATAAATATCTGGATTTGTGAGCTATTTTCGACAGAGCAAACATCAATGTATCTTTAAAAATTCAAAGGCGCTATACAAGTACAGCAGAAAGTGTCCCAATTGTTCTCTTAAGTCAGACTACTCTCGATTTATGGCATTTTTTTCATAATTAATCATCCAGTTTAAAATAGCAGGGTTATTGGATAAATACTTTAGCTATTTGAGCATATAGCCAAATATATGATGTAATTATGTGATTTTTATGAAATTTATATCAGTTTATTTGGCAAAGCTATAGCCTCTTTGAGGCAAAAATACATATTTCACTTTATGGGAGGAAAACTAGATTCCCTCTGAAAATTTGTATTGGAACTGTGAAAGGGCTACTTGATTCAACGTAGAATTTATCATCTACATGTAAACGTCTAACAATTTATGCTGAATCAAGTAGCCCCTTCACAGATCCTATATAGATTTAAGGCCGATTTCTGTTCTCCTAGATAGCTACTAAGTGTCAGATAGTCATAGATTTTACTCTGTTATTTGTTAGTTTATGTGACAGATAGCTCTATGTAGAAGATGTGAAATCGGCCCTTAAAATGACAATTTAGTTTTCCTCCCATAAATATAAATATTCGTTTTTTCGGTTTAAACAGGCTATAACTCTGCCCAACAAGCTGATATAAATGCAAAAAAAATTCTCATAATTGGAGCATTTGTTGGTCTATATGCCTAGGATGTTCCAATAGAAATTCGATGACTACACCAGCTAAGACGGGGTGTTTTATTTTGAAAAAGTTTCCATAAAACAAGAATTGTCTGACTTAAGAGTCCAATTAAGACACTTTCTGCTATACTTATATAGCGGCTTTATTGTTTTAAAGATGTATTGTTAAGTGCTCTGTGCAAGTGTGGCCCCCATAAATCCTGGAGTATCAAAACTTCAACAAATTCGATTTTCCGATATATCTTGCAAACCAGAGCTTATTGAACAAAACCAATGATGCAGTTTTGTTCAGTGCAATCCATGTTAACATAATCAGATCGAAATAGGCCTGCACCAAAAATACTGTTGGGTTGTGTTATCGAAGGTATTATGAAACGTGATTTAAATCAAATTCTTATGAGTTAGTTTATTCCATCCAGCAGTTTTTACTATTTCAGCAACGGGCATTGTGGGTATCAATAATTTTATTTGGTATCATCCTCTATTCATAACTAACTATAGTTTAAATCAGAGTAACCTTTTGGAAGTACGAAAACGTTTTATTTTATATCAACGCCAACTACAAAAATAAATAAAGATTACAGGTAACACTGCGTATGAGTAATATCAAAAACTTTGGAGCCTCTTCGCGCCCCTTAAAACATAACTTTTTCAACTTTTGTTTGTTTTCACGTTAAATAGACGCCCATATGACACATGCATATGCATATTCATACAGAAAAAAGGCAGTCTAGTGTACATTGATCAGTTGAGCTTTTCATTTCCTTGCCTAACCCAAAACCCAAAACAAAAACCATAAACTATCAAACAATACAACAAAGCCAACTAGCCAACGTGGCCGTATAATTATAAATTTAAATGCCTTTGGACCTTTGGGTATTTGGATGTACCAAGAATTCCCCATACTGCACTCTATGCCAATTACATGTCACTTGGCTGGAATTTCAGGAATTCACTGACAACAATTAAATGCCAAATGCACAGCAAAAGGAGGAAGCAACGGCCAGACAACAACAGCAGCAACAACTACGGCAGTAATGTTAATAATAGTTGTCAGTTGCAGCTGCGCTAATGTCAAAATATGTAGCACAAAACCAAAGGCATGCCGGCCCGACAACAATTGAGACACCGAGCTTAGTCCTTGCGTTGTTGTGGTTTCCACTGACATTGGTGTGGGGCCAAGTTAAGATAACCGCAAATTAAGGCAAACAACAATGGCAGCAACAACATCAAGTGACAGTTGCTGCATATGTGCAGTTGCAGACACATTACCCGCACTTATGGCAGGGACCAGCATTCAAGGCGTATACGTGATATATTGATTAAATGGAAATTTGTTAGCTAAAGAGAAGCTGGATCAATGTCTAACCCATCACCATACGTCAAAGGCTCATTCAAAGTGTGGAGTTGTAAATTGAAGTGTGAAGAAATGCCACAAAAAGCAACCCCAAAAGGAAACCGAAAAAAAAAATGTGCAGGACATGCCTCAAAGACACACTCAGGCATTCGCATCAGTCAAAGTGAAACGCAAAAAAGCAGATTTAGTAGATTGCTCTGCACCTCTGCCCAGTGCATTATCGCCTGGTATGAAACAAACACACGCACAGACACCACAAGTGAAATTTAATTATGTAGATGAATGAGAAAAATGTTTGCTTTCAGTTTTAGCTCGCTAATGAAATTCTTTTTTCAACATTTGAAGTGTCCTTGCGCCAAGTAGTTGAAGCTATGAAAAACCTAAAAGCAAGGATGTTTTCAGCAAAGTGTCGAAGCTTGTATACCCTTGAAAATGTACAAGGTAAATTGGACCATCTGATTTTTAATGTGGTATTTTGCTTGCAAAAAGTAGAATATATTTTTTGGCGGAGGAGAAGTTGATTCTTTCAAGGCTTATTCATAAGCTAAGCCATCGGAAATAGAAAATCGAACGCTGCCACCTGGAAGCAGAAGGACCAAGACTGGGAACAAGTGGACTGGAGGGCGTTCTTTATCTATATCGATATTTTCTTCGATATTGAAAAAGAAATCGATATTATGAATATTTTCTAAAAATATACACATCTCTCCAATAAGCAGATCTATTGAGGTAATTAAGGTGTCTTCTGACGAAAATCTACTTTCTGGCTGCTTTCAAAATTTAGAAATCGGAGCTCCAAAACATTAAGAAATGTTAATTAAATGCATTTTTATAAATTTTACTAAAGATATGTATTTTATTTCATTTATGCCAAAAGAAATTGTGGAAACTTATTCATGAATTTATATTGATGGAATTGAGATAAACATATTGTAAGCGTATACAGCGCTGTTCCCATTATCAATTTCGATCAAATCGTGTGGAATAGGAATTGTTAAATGTTCCCGCTGGTATTCTGCTTTTAGCTTTAAAACCCCTTTTATAACCATACAATCATTTTAATGGACATGTTTTTCCGCCGAATTCTTAAATCGTTTCTTAGAAATAACTAGTGAGAAAGTCGGTCAAGCCCGACCATGGTGGAATTAACACCAGCTTCTGCTGAGGGCAAGTAGATGTATGCCTGTGAGATAGAAAGAGATGGCAGATTTTGTCTCTGCTTGTGTATTGCCGTTCGCTTCTAGCATTCACAACGCACTGGCCCTTTGGCCCTACAAACAGGCCGCTGCTCGCATTTGCTCCCGACAAAAAATTGTTTGTAATACGCGTGAAAATACAAATTTTTATCATTAATGTCTATTATCAAGGCAGAGAAATATCTTTTAAACATATTTCGGAACCTGAAATACCCACAAAAAAAGTCTTATCCGCGGTTATCGTGCAATATTTTTGTTATACGCTCATCTCTAAGTTTCTCTCTCTTTGAGATTGTCTTTGTTGAATGGAGTGCGACCATATAAGGTATATATATTCTTGATCAGCCTCAACAGTCGAGTCAAAAAAGCTCTATCCGTCTCTCTCTCAAAGACTGAAAGAGCTAAAGAAACCAAATTTGAAATACAGACTTCTATTGTCTGCACGCAGATCAAGTTTGCCACTACCACTCCAGGCCCCACAATAAAATATGTTGAATAACTTCCACAATCTCAAATTGAAACCTTACATTTATGTTCGCAATATCTGCACTAAGAAAAAACTAGAACGAATTATTTAAGTACGAACGATCTTGAAAAAAAAATTAGTCGTTCTTGAATTTTCAAGAATTTCGCTCCTGAAATCGAGATAAATTCGTTCTAAACGTTCTCAATTTTGTTTTGTATAGGCAAGGGGGGTGGGAGCATCTTAACTTTGAGAGAATAGCGTTGGAGACGCTCTCACAGAGAGAGAGGGTTTACTGGCCGTTTTTTGCTCATAACTTGAGTATCGTTCATCCGATCTTTATCATTCCTTCAGCAAATCGATAAATAATTTTGTTTTCAAGGTATCTACGAACGATCTATCTTCAAAACTGTAGGAGATATGACGCTTTTTCCAAATTGCGGGGGCGGGAGGGGGCGTGGCTAAAATTTAAAATAAACTTGATCTGCCTGCAAGTATAAGAAATATATGCCCCATACATGTCAAACCTCTATCTCTTACCATCTCTGAGATCTCTTCGTTCATACGGACGGACAGACAGACAGACGGACAGACAGACAGACGGACAGACGGACATGGCTATATCGAATCGGCTGTTGATGCTGATCAAGAATATATATATACTTTATAGGGTCGGAAACGATTCCTTCTCCCTGTTACTTACTTTTGCACAAACTTAATATACTCTATGTACCTTCGGTACAGAGTATAAAAATATAAAAAAAATATCTATGTGGGTTTATCTCAAAATCAATCACTGTTTAAAACAAAGTTTGGGTGGTGGTTGGGGTTGGTTGGGTGAGTGGGAGGGGGGAAGGAGACGGACCCGTATATGCCATACCACCAGCTGGACCCGACAAACACAATTCTTTGTATGAGATGGCGCTCTTAGGTGTTGACGATTTATGCCAGGGGCTGGCAAAACACACATGCTCATTTTGGCGTTGCGTGTGTTTTTTCTTTCTTTCTTTGTCGTTGCTAAAGAGAGCAGTATAAGCTCGTATACTGTCGGTGTGTCAACGTCGCTGCCGCAGAGCGATGTCGTATACACTTCAGATAGGGAGGCGCCGGACTCTGTTTGATGCTAATATCATATTAGTGGTATCTAAAAAAATGACCTCAGGAAACCTCACTTTCAGTGGTTGAACAAGCATATCGACAAAAAATATTATCACAAAATATTCGATATATCGCCTCTGAAAAATAATCGATAATGAATAAGTTTTATAATTAGTCGTCTATTTTAATAAAATTATCGATACATCAATATAATTTCCGACATCCCTAGTTCATACCAATTAGGGTATTGAGAAAGAAATGTACAAACCTCCCAGCAAGCGATATGTGCGTTTTTTGACACTTTTGTGACACTTTTTTATGAGCATTCACCGTCATAATGTGCAAAAAAAAAGAGTCCGTGGAGTAATGTAGAAGTTTTCTGAGTCTAATCGGACTCTTTTCTGACACAGATATAAGTGCTTTCACCCTCCCAATGAAGCATATAAAAACCTCATAAATGGCACATAGAAGTTACTTTTCTAGGCACTTAAAGGGGTACTGAATCGACTCCTCAAAGGCTCTTTGCAGACGCATCTTGGAGTGCAACTCCGAAAATGCTCAGACATATGTGCTTTTTATGATCCCGTGCTTAGAGATCACTGAATGTGCTCCGTAAACCCTGAAATTTATGTGTTTACTCCAAACACGCTCTTAAGCTCGGCTCTTTTTAGACACATAAATGGGAGTGCTACGAACTTGGCTTGCTGGACTTAAACGAAAGTCAAAGACGGAAATTAAGGAGGAAAAAGCAAAATTGGAACCATGATGAGATACTCAGCGATCCTCTTTGAAATTGGCATTTATAATCAATTAACCTTATTATCTTTGTAAGTTTGCATAGTTTAATAGTGACTTTTTTTTCCTTTATTTTCGTAAGGCACTGTTCCCTTAAGCTCCAGCTTTTCGAAGTGTATAATAGAGTAAATGGTATTTGATTCATTTGGGAGAATTTCTGCCAGACAGCAAATACTCGAGTTTCTTTCAACTTTTTTGAATTTGGGGTTGTTGTGGGTGAATTGGTTCATTGCTCCGTGTCGAAAGCATTTTTGTAAAATATGCAATTTTATTTATTTTCGCATATTTATTTATGCATTCATCCGCATAAATGTGCACACATAAATAAATTTCGTTGTTTTTATAGAAAGCAAAAAAAAAAAAACAAAAGTAAGCCGTGACAGCAATGCACGATGGGCCAGACCTACATATTTTCTCATAATAAGTTACATTTTTCTACTACGTGGGGTACTATTTATATTTTGGGAATAGCAAATAATAACAAACATTTTTAACATTTATTGTTTTTCAAACTATTCTCTATGAAAATTCATGCACTTTGGCATTCGCTCAAACCAATTTTCGAAGCACCTTATCCACTCTGACATCGCAATGGGCCCAAAGTGGCCTAAGTGGGAGAACGACTTGTCGTTCTCAGCCATCGCAACCTATCCACTCTGATTGAGTCACCTCCAAAACATGGGTTTTAAAAGCATCAACTCAACAGCTTCGTATACCGTAGAAAAACGTTCACCAAGCAGTCTATTTTTGATGTTTGGGAATAAAAAGAAATCATTGGGTGCTAAATCAGGGCTGTACGGCGGATGTCCCAACAATTCGACGTTTTGGCCAGTCAAAAAAGTAGCTCGCATGGTCATGATGGAGAATGATTCGTCTTCGGGGGTTTGTTTTGCGAATTTTTCCGAAAACTTACTTCAAACAACCATTTGCTCCGCAAGCGACCATTTGCTTCGCAGGTCTTCGTGCGCAAACAACTTTTGTGAGATTTGGCTCGTCTTGGAAGACCCACACGGTCGATTGCTGTTTTGTTTCCGGCTCATATGCATATACCCATGATTCGTCAGCTATGACGATCGTATAAACGTCTTTTGAAACACCGCGATCCAGTTTATTGAGCATTTCTTATCACCAATCAACACGAGTCATTTTTTTAGCGATTGCATTAAGAGTTAAAGCACAGCATCGATGCTTTCTGGCTCAGAAACCGATATTGGACTACTACTCACTATCAGTGAATGGAAAGGTACTCGATTTTCTTACCTAGGTAAGGTACAAGGTAAAAGTCAAAAAATATAACTAGGTAAGGTATAAGGTATCCGAAATTTCCAGTACCTAGGTAAAGGTAAAGGTGTAAAAAAGGTACTTTTAAATTTAAAAGCATGGTTCATCCATTTTTATACTCGGTACCGAAGGTACATAGAGCATATTAAGTTTGTGCAAAATTATGTAACAGGGAGAAGGAATCGTTTCCGACCCTATAAAGTATATATATTCTTGATCAGCATCAACAGCCGATTCGATATAGCCATGTCCGTCTGTCCGTCTGTCTGTCTGTCCGTCCGTATGAACGAAGAGATCTCAGAGATGGTAAGAGATAGAGGTTTGACATGTATGGGGCATATATTTCTTATACTTGCAGGCAGATCAAGTTTATTTTAAATTTTTGCCACGCCCCCTCCCGCCCCGCAATTTTGGAAAACGTCATATCTCCTACAGTTTTGAAGATAGATCGTTCGGACCTTCTAGAGATACCTTGAAAACAAAATTATTTATTGCTGATGGAATGATAAAGATCGGATGAGCGATACTCAAGTTATGAGCAAAAAACGGCCAGTAAACACTCCCCACCCCCCACCTATCACCACAGCATTCTATTGAACGGCAATCTTAGTGAGAGAGAGAGAGAGAGAGAGAGAGTGAAACTTAGAGATGAGCGCGTATAACTCGTGAGCAAATGCGAGCTGCGACGTTAAGGGTACAGAGTATGTTATAGTCGGGCTTGACCGACTTTCTTTCTTGTTATTAGTAATGAATATTAAAAACATAGCAAAACTTTAATGCTTTATTCCAACATATTTATGCACATATGCCCGACATATAAATAGTACCCCAAATAATTATAGAGATTATTAATAATTTTATCAACAAATTGTCCTAAATTATCTATTCCATGGTACACGCAGAAGTTTAAACAGCATATAATCACAGCTTAAAGACGTATTTGCATGTATATACAAATAAACAAATATTAAAGGCAAAAAAAAATGGCATGGAAATTCGTTTGGAGTGGCTAAAGCTGCTTCGTCATCTGATGGTGGGTTAGTGTAGTTGATTTGTGAAACGTGCGTATGGCATTTTCCGCGGATGACTACGGACGCTTGGCGGTGTGTGTGTGTGTTGTGGAGGAGTTGAATGTAATGCGAGTATGGTTGAGTTTGCACTTTGACATTTTCCTACGGGCGAATCACATTTCAGGAATATGTACTTGCTTTTGGCATGATGCTGACTCAATTTCCTTGAATTGAAATCTTATATCAAATCAAATCTAAACAGCAATAAAGTAGAATGCAATTTTCCAGTAATACATATTTGTGTGTCGCTGTAGCAAAATGGTGGGAGATTGTTATTAACTTAGTGAGTTTTGCCGGCTCAAGGTTAAAATTTAGCAACTATAAAATCGTCCTAGAACTCCACTGAATAGCTGGTTCTATTGTTTTGCTGTCGCATTAATGTTTAAGGGCTTGTACTCAGAACGACTGAAAATTCCATTCGTCACAGAAACGCAAAGCAAAGCCAAAGTGTTTCTAATTATATGAAATACTGTGACGAAAGAAATTTTCTGTAGTTCTGGGTACGGGGCTTTAGGCTTTTTATTAAAACAAATTCCTCAAATCAAAAAAGTAGAAATTAAATAAAAATTTGAATATTTAGGTACAATAATTTTTAATTTTTTTCGTTAGTCAATTAAAACCGTTCACCCACGACTCACCTTGCGGTTGCTGCTTCGGGTCAGGAAACATCCGGTGGTGGCTCTATCACACATTAATTTTGTTGCCGCCAACTTGACTAATTCGTGCAAATGTCAGACAATATAGTCGAGATGAGTTTTGTGGCCCAACGGGACACGTATTAGTGGCTCAGCCACGTTGCGTGTACAGTAGTCTGTGTGGCTATAATTTAAATGATAGTGTTTTCTTTTTTTTTTTTGATTTGGTATTCGATTTTCGTTTCACAGCTTATTTATTTATTAAGTTTGTTTCGTTCTTTATCGTTGTGCGTTTTGTATTCCGTTGTTTCGGTGGTTTCGTAACTTTTTCTTTAGTTTTTGTTGGGCCCACACACGTTCTATGACTTAATTCCAATTGTTTCGTTACGTTTAATTTCGATTATTCGATTTCTGTTTTGTAAGCATACAAAGCTGTGATAACTATACATACATACAACACATCTTTATTGTGTCTGTGTGTGTGTTCAATTTTCTTTTGGTTGCCTTTTGTTGCCAAGCGAGATATTTATGTTTGCCTTTCACGCTTCACCGGCAATGGCGGCAACGGCAGCGGATTTTCGTGTTCGCTTCGCAGTTGGCCTAACGTCTTGAAAATTTCTACACAATTGATTTAAATGGCGCTTTAAATGCGGCCTGTGCCACCCCCCACCAATCCTTAAGGTTGGCGTACATAATATGCTCAAGTCGCGCAAAAATTTCATTAGAACAAAAGATATTAAATTAAAATGAGAACAACCAAGCCAACAAAATGGCCATTATTTGCTACTTGAAGTATTTGTGAAAAAGTGGTTGAAATTCCGGTTCAAATGGTTAAGCAATTTCACAATCGGCTCGTATGCATGTAAATTGCTAAATGGGGACTCTGGCTGGCGAACTATGATCTAAACGGAATAACCATGATTGTGATAATGATTATAATGCTAATACTAAGTATGTAATAGACGTCTGAGAGCAGAGCTTACGCTGTCAATACTGATCGGATCATTTTTCCCCCATCCTAGACTTAAACATAGTGCTTCGATTTCCTCATCATCGTAATTCCTTGTCGTAACCCAAGCACAGGCTGTGGCTATTCAGAAAACGGACACCTATCTGACCTAACACAAAGAAAAAATCTTATTTATTTATATATTCGGATGATCAAGCCGCTCTTAAGGCAGTTGAGTCACTCACTAATAATACTAAATAAATTCAAATTCTTCTGACATAAAAAGGTAGCTGCTGATTTGCAGTCGGTGGGCATAGTCTAATGAAGTCTATTGAACCGGTGGGTTCTTAAAAAATATCGACCAGCCCTAATTGTGGTGTTTTGTGTGTCCTGTTTTTAATGTTGTGTGCAAGCAACTGATGACCTCAAGCCGGCTAACAGGCTTAAGGTCGTTCAAAAAGTCCAATGGTTTTTTTGTATGAGTTTACTTTTGATATCAAAACGAGTTTGAATCAATATTGTGCTCAAATCAATCTCTGGCAATATAGTTGAAATATTGTGCTCAGTAAAATCTCGGATGTTCTTGCATCAAGCCAAATAACGAGCTTAAATCACTAGCGGACCTTCTTAATTGAATCCGAATGTGGGATCAAGTCGAGTTCGAACAACAAGATAAAATCCAATCGGTGTGTTACACATATATGCCAGTTACGATCTTAATTCAAGCTCACCCGAGCTGGGATTAAAAAACAATACTCAAGTCAATTCTTTCGTACTTGGTTTGAGAAAGTCAGGGATCGACCGACTTCTTGACGTTTGATCTGATTTCAATCTGGGTATACAATATACAAGCTTTACACAAAGTCCTTCCTACGAAGCGGTTGCCAGACTAACATGGCCGACGTTAAACAAGAAAGGTAACAGCACTGACTTTCTCGATCAGAATAGAACGCATGTAGCTTCTCATTGACAAACTCGCAGAAGGACAAGGTAACTGACACTCTCGAGCTATGAATAGGAAAAGACTAAGAATTCTTGCTCAACCTCTCCTACGTCTCAGGGATATCCCAGCTCAGTTTTCAATAACGAGGACACCCTCAGGGTTAACAGGAAATACATACATGGGCCAAGAGTGTCTAACCTAACCTAAAATAATACTAATAATGATGAAGAACATAAAAATGAGCATTAAGAATGTTTTAAGCTTTTTTCCGTGACTGACAAACCATTAAATGGTAAAAATATTTTAAAAACAAGAAAGAAAGTCGTATAGCCCGACTATAACATACTCTGTACTAGAGGTGGGCGCGGGCCGGGCTTTTTTTCGTGGCCCGCGGGCTTACACAGGCCCGGAGCGGGCCCGGGCCTTAAAATTAAGATTCGTGCGGGCTTCGTGCGGGCCCGGGCCTTAGCAAAAAGGCCCGGCCCGTAAAAGCCCGAAATAGGCCCGAAAACAATTTTGATTTGTTCGCGCTATTTTTATTTATGCTCGAATTAGAACCGCCATTTATCGCATTTTAGTTGTTTATCGATACTACTACCGATTTGCTTATACATATTTTACTTGTTTGCACACGGTTTCTTCCGGCAATCGCTCATTTGGTTGGGCTTTTCTTGAACCCTCCTTATAGAGAGATGAATTTCCTCTCAGAGGAAAAAAGAGATAATGTGTTAGCTACGGTAAAAGCAATGCTCTCCGAATTTATAGTGGATCATGAATATAGTAGCTTTGATGACATAACTAATAACATAAGCCCCAATAATTCCGAAAATGGAATGTTTGCTGAATTTTTAGACTTAAGTTATATAAAAAAACGAAAAGTTGAGAAAAACGCTATCGACATACAGCTTGACAAATATTTGGCCTATCCAGCAGCTCCTGGCACACATATTTTAGAATTCTGGAAAAATGCAAGGGACTTAAAATACCTTCCCAAATTAGCTCGGACCATTCTGGCTATTCCCGCCAGTTCGTCTACGAGCGAAAGGCTTTTTTCAACATCGGGCCATGTTTTAAATGAAAAACGCACTAGGCTAAAAAGCACCAATAAAGAAAAAATTGTATTTTTAAATAAAAATATGACATAGTTTGTTTTTTATTAAATACATAAAAATATTCATGTATGTATACCTTAATAAATATGTACTTATATATATCTATAAATTGCATGTCTTTTAAATTTCCTTATATGTGTAAATAAGTTTCGTGCCGGGCCGGGCCGGGCCCGGGCCTTGGTGAAAAAGTTTCGTGTTGGGCCGGGCCGGGCCTCTCAAAAAAGAGTTCGTGTTCGTGCGGGCTCGGGCCTCAAAATTCAGGCCCGCGCCCACCTCTACTCTGTACCCTTACACTCGCATTTGCTCAGGAGTCAAACGGCCAGTTAACACCCCGCGCACAACGCGGTGCGCTCTCTAAGTTTCTCTCTCTCTCTCTCTCTTTCTCTCTCGCACTAAGATTGCCTGTATTGGTGGGGGGGGGGGTGGGTTGTGTTAAGTGGTGTTAAGATCAGGGCGACGAGCTGAGTCGATTGAGCTTTGTCCGTCCGTCTGTCTGTCTGTCAGAAACTTTGCAGAGAGTCTGTTTCGAGGAGATATTGTTTTATATCTCCTTTGCCAATTTACTTATTAGTTTAAATAAAAAGATCGAGTTCAGTTTTAGTGCGTTTATTTGGCTCAGAGTTACAAGCGTGAATGAAAAAATTATAGCGATGACCCAAGAGATCGATAGTAACTATCGCAAGTTAATAGTGATGATAGATATTAGAAATGATCGTTACTCGTGACATGACAATATTGTTAGCAGTGACTTCAATGTAATTAATTGATTAATAATAGTGTGAAATGTGGTATACAACAATCAGGCATTCTGCTGCGAACAGAGTCTATTTTATACTGCTAGTATGTCGGAACCGACCAGATCGAATGACTATATCTTAGGAACCAACGGTCGGAAAATGGGTCTCAGTGAGAAAACATTTTTTATTTTCAATGTTAGCGTCATTAAACTCGGCCATAATTAATATAATATGCTTTCAAACAGATTTGCAAATTTTGGTCAAAATCGGATGACTGTATCTTATGGCTGCCATAGGACCGATCGGTCAGAAAATAGATCAGAATGAGAAAAACTTTTTTGTTTTGAATGCTAACGTACCCAAACGGGGTGCTTATTAATTTTAAATGCTGTCAAACAAATTAACAAAATTTGGTCGAAATTGGATGACCATATCTTATGGCTGCCATAGGACCGATCGGTCCGGAAAATGGGTCTTAGCGAGAAAAACTTTTTTGTTTTAAATTTGATCGTTCTCAAACTCGGTTGGCTGTTAATTTTACATACGCTTTCATAGATTTGTAAAATTTTGACGAAATCGGTTGACGTTAGGTCGGAAAATGGGTTTTATAATGAACAAGAAAGAAAGTCGGTCGCAGCTCGCATTTGCTCACGAGCTATACTCGCTCATCTCTAAGTTTCGCTCTCTCTCTCTCTTTCTCTCTTTCTCACTAAGATTGCCGTTCAATAGAATGCTATGGTGATGGGTGGGGGGTGGTGGGTGTTTACTGGCCGTTTTTTGCTCATTACTTGAGTATCGTTCATCCGATCTTTATCATTCCTTCAGCAAATCGATAAATAATTTTGTTTACAAGGTATCTCAAGAAGGTACGAACGATCTATCTTCTGTACTGTAGGAGACTTGACGTTTTTTCCAAATTGCGGGGGCGGGAGGGGGCGTGGCAAAAATTGAAAACAAACTTGATCTGCCTGCAAGTATAAGAAATATATGCCCCATACATGTCAAACCTCTATCTCTTACCATCTCTGAGATCTCTTCGTTCATACGGACGGACGGACAGACGGACGGACGGACGGACGGACAGACGGACATGGCTATATCGACTCGGCTGTTGATGCTGATCAAGAATATATATACTTTATAGGGTCGGAAACGATTCCTTTTCCCTGTTACATACTTTTGCACAAACTTAATATACTCTATGTACCTTCGGTACAGAGTATAAAAATGTATTATTATAAGTTCGTAACATACTTAACCACTGAAATTTAAAAACCAGCACTTGCAAGATAAGCTTAGTTTACTCGTTTTTTTCCAGATTTCGAGCTCTTAAAATAAAAGACTTTCAATCTAGTTTTTAGCAGGGACCGTAAATAATGATTATCTGTAAATTTTGCATCCAAAAAAACTCATCCAATTGGAGTGCCCAAATTTAAAAATGGTGTTTAATAAAATATGATTATATTTCGATAATCTATTCGTTTCTGCAATGAGTTTTATTTTTATGATTTTTATGTTATTGCTCAATGGGTAATGATTATTTTTTGATTTTCAGGAAATAATCATAATGACGAGTAAAATAAATGAAAATCCGAGTTTTATTTATGTTGCTCAAAAGTATTACTCAAACGCCGATTACGACCAGAGCAAGAGGCATTTTGGCAAGTTTGATGCACGTCCTTAGTAAGTGAACCAAATCGAATAGAACCCATAATCAAATTTTTAATAATAATTAAACATTTGATTAACTTCACAGTGCTACAAATTTCACAAAATTGTAATAACCTGGGAAATGACCTAGCGAACGCTGTAGAGAAGGTCGCGTATAGCACTTCCACATACTTGGGTTTCTTCGGAGACGAATTTTATATTAATATAACATTAATTATTAATTTTATACATATAATATATGTTTCACGATTTATGTCTAAGTTTAGAGGCCTATGCTAGAATGGGATGTAGAATGTCCTTAAGTCATTACGCAGGTTATTTCGCACTGTAGCACAGTGTTAATTAATTGATGAATAATTAATATATAATTGTTTGTGCAGCGAGTCTTGCACAGGATTACAACGGAGTGAATCATTATACTAATCTCAGCCAGCCTTGAGCAGTACTTCAACCTTTTGCAAGTTTGTTGGCTTTCATCCTACTTTTGTCTTGTCGCTTTGCTTCTAAAAGTTCTTTCGGGCAATCAATAGGACCACTCTGCTCTAATTTTACTAAAGGTGCGTTGATGTTTTTGAAGATTTATTTTTTCAATCGCTAAACAAATCGCACACATCCAGGAACCTATGTTCTAAAGTTATGTGCATTTTGCAAAATGGGACGCAAGCTTATCAGTTCACCACGGAATTTTTTCACCTGTCAAACGGAATGAAATTTTCGACTTTCCGAATTTATACCATCTGGCCAAAGTGGTACACGCCGTTCCAGCAACGCAAGTAAAGTGTTGAACGAACATTTTCTGCCCTCAAATTGGTATTATCGGATCTGAGATGCGATCTGTCATCGGACTCGCTGCAAAAACTATTATTTGTCAAATTAAATAATTAATAAAATGTTGAATTTTTTGAAAACCGCCATTTATTATACATATTATTGAAAACTTGAATATGGGGCTTATTCGATTTGGTTCAATTACTAAAGACATGCATCAAACTTGCCACAATACCTTTTAGTCATTAAATTATAATTTTCACTTATTTTACTCAAGTCATAATGATTATTTTATATTAGAAAATCCATCTTAATCATTGAGGAATAAAATAAAAATCAAAAAAATAAACATTACAGATAGATTTTTATAATAGAACTCCTAATCATTACGGTCCCTGGTTTTTAGAGTAATTTTTTTTTCTCAGCTTATTTAAGAATCATTTATCGTACATGCCTGCTGAACGATTCGTTTCGTTTTGATTTACCCTATCAATAGTTAATTCATACGCAACAGTTACTGTAAAATTCACTTACTTTTTATGGTTTATTCATAGCTTAACCAGAATTCATTTGGCACCTACAAAACGATCTGCAATTCAAATTGACTGCCTAGTTTCGTAAATTCATAAAAATAATACATATATTTCATTTCACACTTCCTTTAAATATCCTTAAATCGTTAAGGCCAAAGGCGTGAAAAAATTTAGAAACAAAAAGAGCGTTGGCAACAAATTCATCAACACAGCCGTTAACTCTTGTTACGTATCCCGCGCGGCTCTTTTGGCTAGGAAAAAAACAAAAATACAAACCAGCCCACCCACCAAGTGATTGCTGCAGACTTGGAAAGAACCACACAGCGACAGTAGCAATAGCAACGGTACCAGCAGCAGAAAATGCCAAAAATTACATTTTGCCACTTTTGCAGACAAAAGATGAAACCCCAAACCCAGAGCTGGGAGAGCGCACAACGCGGCGTATACGCAATATTACTTCTGCTGCTGCCGCTGCCGCTGCTGGGCCCAAGCTACGTGGGGTTGCGTTGTCGAAGATAATGGCTGCTTTGGGGTCTGCCTAACTGACTGACTGCCTGCCCGCCCTTCCCCCTGCCTGCTGGTTTGTCTTGCTTGGCAATCGTCGGGCTGTTGAACCTTAAGTGTGTGCGTCTGCTCCATCATATGCCTTTGTCTGTGCGTGCGTGTTTGTGTGAGCGAGTGGGGGCGTGAGCGCGCGCATTTAGCAACAAAAATTTTTCTGTATATGGGACAATCTGACCAAAAAAAAAAAAAAGAACTGATGCCAGTTGCCTTTGGCATAAATGCAGAAATGATGATGACTTCAGTTTTACCTAGTTTCAAGATATGTATGTATTCCCTAACACAAAAATAATTGACTACCGTTTACTGATATTGATCGAGAGCGCCCTGAGGCAATTTTACGCGGCATTAAAATTTTATCGGTTGTTTCGTGCGCTTTTCTGCAATAATTTTTCGAGTCGGCCAAGCGGTTGGCTGCTGCCTTGAGGACTTCTGTTGAGCGCGCGCGCTTTTTGCTATGACCGTGCGTGAATTACTATTGAATAAGTTTTTAATGACTTTTACTACACGCCAACCACGAGTTCGGCAGGTATATAGGTATGTATACATATATGTATATGCCGTCGGCGTTGCAAATACTACTACGCACACACACACAAACACACACCGAGTAGCGCGCCACGCACGACGTTAACGATGATAAGGACGAAGACGAGGACGTTGGACCACGACAACGTCCGACGCGCTCAACTGAACTTTGCGTATTGAAATTGTTGGCACGGCAAATGGGCAACTAAAGTCAAGCCGAGCCGAGCAAAATGAGCCGAAGTTGGTCGAAATTGGAGCACACTGACATACACACACACACTGACATAAACAGACGGCTCTCCCGTTAGCAGAAAACTTTCGGTTAAAATGGCACGGGAGCGAAAAGCTTTTTTTTGTTTGAGAATTCCTCGACAGGCTTTTTGGCACATGTATGAGTATATGCGTGTGTTTGCATGTATGTGTATTTGAATTTGAATTATTTAACACAAAAAAATTGGCAGTCGGGATTTAGGGACTTGAGTTTGATGCGCCGACAACGAACGCAGTTGCTGCGATGTCTGCTGGGAGCAGTGTCAGAGCATTGCCAGATGAGATTTTCAGTTGTATGCGGGTTTTTCGTTTGACTTTTCCATTTTATTTATATTTTCTATCTGCTGGAAACGGACTTGAACTTGTCGAAATGCCCAAGACACAAGTTGGCTGAAATTTCAACGAATGGACAACAGAATTGTATGTTTATGGTCTGATAACTAATTGCATGATTATGCAATCGATGAAGAGGATTGAGTTTTGGCAGAGTTAAGTACTTAAGAGCCACACTTGAACCTGACATTAATTTAACGATTATACAACAATGAGTTATCATAACAAGGGGCACCAAAAAAGTATGCTATGATTGTGAGCGGAAATCGTTGAGGAAAATATTTCTGTATATTTTTCGTTAAGGCCTGTATCCTGCACTGCGGAAAATTCCTGCCAGGAATTTGCTAGTTATTTCTTGTGTGTGTGGAACATAACTAAAGCAGGGTGACCACACTGATTCACTCTGGGTCACTCTGATTAATCAGCTGTTAAGCAATGTTAATTATTTTAATTTTTAAATAAATGTAAAGAAAATTAAAATTGTATTTTCCGTAAAAATTGTATATATTCTATACTAGAGGATGATAGGCCGATAGCTGACCATAAAACTTTGCCCGGATGGCGCAAAACATTAATGCAGCATGTTGTTATCTGCACAACTCTAAAATGCTATCATCTTCAAAGTAGTATGACTTCTCGTTTGGTCGCCAATCAAATGAAGTCTTTCATGATCGGATACAAGATTACCTAAATACATTCGCAATAATATTAATGATTTTGTCAACTCAGTGGCCGGATCAGTAACTTGGCTTTGGTTGATGGGCAAAACGCTGGAACCTAGCCGTTAATCCTTCAAAGAGTCAACACGATCGCTATAAGACCCGGAAAATCTGCTCGAGTGCGACTCCTAGGATCAAGATTTCTATATACCACCGCTTGACCAGGAAAGTTCCTTTGACTCAGCAGCTACGGTTGCAGCTAAGGTGTAGGAGCTCGATTTGCTCCTCAAGCCTCGTAGCGGTATTTCGTTGCGATCCAAAATCCTTGATCATCATGCCTTACTGGAACAGGGGATCCCAGTATGGGGCTCGACTACCCTCAATACTCTAGAGTCTTTTATGTGGGGCACTGGTATGTGAGGCATACAACTAATTACCGCGATATGGACACTTTGCCATTTAGAGCCCAAATCAATATGTATGCACTCCAGGCAGGTATCATGACCGACTGGTGGCCCACTCCCATAGACTTGCCTCCGATCTGGCGACAAACAGTCTCAGAAGTCGTCTCAACCTACGACATCCCATCGACCTTTGTGTCCCTGGAGGGCATATCTCGGGCCGCCTCAGCAATTTGGCATAAGTGTCCCCTTGGCATAAGTGTCCCCCTGCTAGTTCCCCAGCAAGATAGCTTATAACAAAAACAAAAAAGCATTCCCCCCAAATTTTCGCTCATCACGTCCAAAATAATTGTAAACAATATATTCCTGAGCTGTGTATCAGCTGTTCTCTCGATCCACACGCGCTATCGATAGGCCAACTATCGATAAGAAACTGTGGGTTTCGTTCATGTTGCTGGATACTCAAGCAACCAAAAGATAAACTAAAAATTCCTCGCACAGTTTTCTTAATATTAAGTTTGCCAGGAATTTTTAGTTTCCGCGGTGCTCGATACCCGGCTTTAAACTAATCCAAATTGGCGCTCGGCATTGGCGACTCACAGTTTCGCGTGGTGACTGCTGGCTAACGTGAGCGGCTAACCCTCCATTTAGGCTAACTAGGGATGACGCCGTCGTCAAAAAATCTATTTTAAAAAATCGCTTATCATCACAGTCCTGCAATCCTGGCAGATGCGTGAACATTAAGCAGAAGACCAGAGTCCCCCAGGTACCAATTTAAAAAGCACACTTTCGGGCGTGACAATTCCCTCTTGGTAAGTGGCAAGATTCATCTTAAGCCTCTGCTGATCTTTGGTTGACACGCACATCCAGGTCTAGATTCAAACTGAGACGTTACCCGCATCTGCTTCCGGCTTCTCTCCTTTTAGCTCCGCCAGGCTGTACCGACTGGGGTCCGCAGGGTTGTCATATATCAGTACGAAAAAATCTTGATTTTTTCTTATTTAACAACTAAAAGAGGTTCTTTTTAGATTTTAGCATGATTTACTTAACACATACGTGCTATTTCAAGTTAAAAGCTGTACACATAGAAAACAAAGTATCAATTTTATGTTAATATAACCCTGATTAAAATGAACTTTTTAAAAATATTAATTTTTTCTTATCTTTTGGCAAGAAAATAATATCATTCTGATCCAAAATAATATCAATTACTTCAATTGATATTGAATAGTTTCAGAATGATATTTAAAATGTAATAATGATATGTTAAAAATATCGATTTGAAATTTTTAACATATCAATTTGATATATTTTCTTATAATCATATAAAATTGTTATTAAAAAATATCAATTATTTCTCGGTGTAAAAATGCGTCCCGTTCACAATGGATTAATTTTTTATTTGTTTTTATTTGTCTTTTTTTCGTTTCGGAGCAACCTCGAGAATAGCATTAACAAGAGGAAGCTAAATATATATTTAATGCACCTGGGATTGCTGATTAAAACTATTTATCGTCCTGAAACTTTAAATGCAATTATCTTTATTATTATTATTATTACTTACTTACTTCCTAGTGCTACAAGTGGATTGAAACTGTGCTAAGCTTTTAATGTCCATTAAGTTGATTTTGAAAGTGTACAAATAGTTTAACTCGAAATTGAAGTGCGCTTCTAAATGTCTTTAAATCATGCGGCAGATTGTTCCATAGGCCAACAGCAAATATATAGAAATAATTTTCGGATGAGGATAACAGATTTCTTAGGCAGACTATATTATTAGTACGTCGAGATATAGAGAATTCAAGTTTTCCATTAAGATACTTTGTTTCTTTGGTGCTAATAAGCTTATGTAGAAACCACAATGCTCTATACTGAATCTAACTTTCTAAATTAAGGTCGAAAAGCTTCTTGGCGTAACTGGAAATGTGGTTAGTTGGCTTGGTTGCTAGCGGCATCACTGTTGCCAAAGATTTCCACTTCATAGAAGAAACAGGGTGTTAAACAAGTCTTAGCTCTTAAAAGTCGAATAGATTTAGTGAAAAAAGTGCTGTGTGAGGTACAGTAGTCTGAGGGATGCATATAATTTTCCTACAGCCTTATTTATATGATCACTCCAGGAAAGAACTTGATTGAGCGTGATACCTAGATTTGCATACTTTTTCTGCACAGTCTATTGAATAATTCTCAATTTTTAATTTTGGTAAATTTCCTTTCTCTACTCGGGGAACAATACCCAGTACTATGGACTCGGCAACTTCAACTCTGATCGAACGAACTTGCTTATCGACCTACAATCGAAGCAACAAACTCAACGCGAATCACCTCGAATGTCCACGACGCGAGGCAACCTCAACCCTGATTAGGCGAACTTGCCTATCGACCGCAATCCGAAGCAACAGTCTGGCAACGAAATGGCCAGAGGTTTTCATGGCAGCTATTTGATATATCTGTCCGAATTTGATCAAAATCGTCAAAATTGTGCTAAAGCAGATATTCTTCATAGCTGGAAAGCTTAAAGACGCCACCATTGAAAACCTAAAAGTTTTTATACCCGTTACTCGTAGAGTAAAAGGGTCTACTAAAGTCGTGCAAATGTATGTAACAGGCAGAAGGAATCATTTCCGACCATATAAAGTATATATATTCTTGATCAGCATCAACAGCCGAGTCGATATAGCCATGTCCGTCTGTCCGTCTGTCCGTCTGTCCGTCTGTCTGTATGAACACCTAGATCTCAGAGACTAGAAGAGCTAGAGCAACCAAATTTGAAATGTAGACTCCTATTGTCTGCACGCAGATCAAGTTTATTTTCAATTTTTGCCACGCCCCCTCACGCCCCCGCAATTTGGAAAAAACGTCATATCTCCTACAGTTTTGATGATAGATGGTTCGTACTTTCTAGAGATATCTAGTTCTTAAAATTATTTATCGATTTGCTGAAGGAATGATAAAGATCGGATGAACGATACTCAAGTTATGAGCAAAAAACGATCAGTTAACACCCACCACCCACCCCACTCATAACCTAAGCATTGCGTTCAGCAGCAATCTTAGTGAGAGAGAGAGAGAGAGAGAGAGAGAGACGAGTTAAAAAATGTTGCATACTTTTCGGCTGACCCACCTCAGGCATACAGTAAGGCTATTAAACATTTGTTTCCATGAGTAACGGGTATATCGAAGTCGGTTAGAGCCGACTTTAACTTACGCTCTCGTTCTCCCTAAAACTAGTCTTTCGACCGATCATTCCTATGGCAGCTATATGATATAGTCATCCGATCCGTCAGGTGCCAACAAATTTGCACCGTATTTGTACTAAAACACTTCGCGGAAAGTTTGGTCACGATAGCTTACAAACTGAAGGAGCTCCTTCGTTGCATAGAAACTGAGGGACGGACGGTCAGACGGTCTGACAGACGAACAGACAAACGGACATGGCTATATCAACTCAGCTCGTCACGGCGATCAGGAATATATATACTTTAAGTGGTCGGCGATGCTTTCTTCTATGCGTTACAAACATCCGGACAATTTTAGTATACCCTCTGAAAGGGTATTATGAGGGAATATTTGGATGATACGTGATGAGCAGAAGACATGGGCAATGCTTAATCTTATCGTCGATTTCATATATCGCCCATGGATTTTTGTTTCCTTTTTTGCTTATGACTTTCGGATGTGTGGCATCGGAATATTTTTCCAACTATTTTTTCTCGCACATATCCATCGGAATTCAATCGGCATCCCATTGTCTGGGGACAGACCCAGCGAATTTCGACAAGTTGGAATTTTCATAAAGCATTCCAACGGATAAAGCAAAAGATAGCCAACGGAATTGATTTTGCTGTTTTGAATACTAAACTTTAATACAAATATCACCTAGAGCCAGGTCTTTTTACTTAACCACTAAATAAACGACTTAAGCTTAAGCTTTCGTTTCCCAAACGTTTGTATCTTTTCCAAACACAAATCAATAGAATGTCATCTTAATCGTTTATATTAAACCACTTAAGCCATTATCCTTAAACGCTCTTAGGTCCCTGTCATAGATAACAATTACCTAGTCATACCAGATGATACACCCACATAAGCATAGACTCTGTGGGCCGTTGCCACATGCCAATTTCAATAAATGAAAAAATGCCAATCATGAGCGGCAGTTTAAACGCATAAGGGGGAAACCCAGCTCAAACCAAATACCAAAATATCCGCCCCCGCCACCGCCAACTGGCATGACAGACACACATTACGAATGATAAAGGTACAACAATAGGACTAGCAACAGCAGCACTCAACAGTTCTCCGGTTGTGGTTCGAGACAAAAGCGCACGATTTGTGCAAATGTTTGTTTATCAAGCAATTCATATCATGCACAGGGAGTAGATGGGCATTATGAATAATTTTAATAACCTGACCCCGATGACATAAACAGATAAAGCGTTCCCATTAAAAACGCATTACAATTGATAAAAAGTGGTCAAAAGAGAAGGCCAGAGCAAAACGAGAGAGAAAGAGAGAGAGAGAGAATGCCATGAATGGCATATGATTGTGTTGGTAGCCCACCATCATTCACAAAAGCTACACATACTCAACTCAACCGCTCACACGCTTGCGACTCCATTTATTGACACATGGCACTTAGGGGTATGTGGGTCAGTTTGTTGTTCTACGTACACCATTCACCACCCGCTGACAGGAAATCAACTGTCAGGCCTGGCCATGTAAAAAGGAATGCATTTCGAAACTGCTTTTCAAGGCGTTGCATTTAGAGGAACGCCGCTGCCGTTGCGGCTACGTTACGTATACGCAATGTTGACGCCTGCGCGGATAATTTGCGCTGTGATAAGACCACCAGTGACTGTGGACTGTGACAAACATTGCTGCCGCGACCCCCAGACGCGGCCTGGCACTGGCTTTTATCCGACGTACGCAGCCGGATGCGAGCGGCTAATAACAAACTTCCGGAGAGGAAAAATTCGTTGTCACTGAAATTTGTCAAGCGCAGCAAATTGAGTTCACAGCTCGATGCTGACAGAATCGGAATTGAATTCGAAATGCGAATGAAAATCCCAAAGAACAAAAAAAAATACGCAAACTTTTGGGCTTTGCTGGCGATTTGAAAAGCAAATGTGGCTTTGGTTAGCTTACACTCAGAAAAACGGACAACTTAGCGTGGCAAGTGACAGGTTTTGGTTGGTTTTTTTTAGATGCTGTTTTTTTTTAATGAATTATGCAGCAGTTTCTTGCGTGCACCATAAGCCGCTTAAAGTTCAAAGGTTGGCCCCTAGGGTCGCCTGACGCTAAATTGAGTTTTAAGTGCTTTCATTGACAATTAATGCCACTAACTAAGTACCTTGGCCCCGGCTAATTGCGATTGGCGTGAACAACTAATCCACCTACCGTTCAAGTCCATCACTATCAATCACATTTCTAATTTAACTGGCAATAAACCCTGACATACATATTCCACTTGTATTGCGCCACTTGTAATGCTTATCTGGCTTTTGTTGGGTTCCGCTTTAACTTGGCTAATTGATGGTACAGTATACGCACGATAGATCAAGCTAATTAGAATCAAAAGACTTTTCAAATGTGGCTAAGCTTTTAATTATAAAAATAATTTGTTTAGGGACAAAATAGGGTTTAGTTTGTTGTGCTTCAGCTTTCACTTACTAACGAATTCAATTTTACGTGCTCCAAAATTCGCAACATTTTGTTATCGATTGGGTTTCATCCACAATTCACATGTCAAAAGCATCAAAATAGCAATTTATTGTTGTCTAAACTAGTTTTGGTGCTTGTGCCATTTTGGCAGTATTACGAAATTGTATTAAAATGTATTGTTCAAGAGAATCTAAAATATTAATATAAAGTAGTCAAAGAATATACACAATATTGGCTTAAAGGGAGGCAGTTTTCATCTCTAGCGGCATTTCCCAATTACTTTTCATTTCACTGACTCAAATGTCTTTGTGTTTAAACCTTTGCGATTTGCGAGTTATAGAGTTTAAGCTTTTGCAATTTAGAGACTAAATAATAACACTTTTCAGAAAGCAAAAATGGTTTTAAGTTTTGTACAAAGAATGAAAAATAGAGGAAAGCTATTTTGGAATTTCATTTATGACCAATTTAAATATGTATGTACTATAAAGTCTTAGTTCCCTGATTACTTTTTTTTTGAGCGAAAAAAATAAAACTCAAGCGATTGCACTGACACATTTTTGAACTCAAAAAAGTTGATCGAGTCGAAACTAAAAATTGTGAAATGGTGTGATGGTAGTATATATACCCTGTCTGGGTTTGGTCTGATTAGCTGTCGTTTTCTTTTTATTGCACTTTGAACTTTTCGCTTCAGAGTAAGATTTACGATTCCATATCTCGAAAACTATTTTGAATTTTGCTTTTATAGCTTTGGCAAAGTTGTTGCTCTTGATTTGGCCTACAAAGCATTTCTTTGTAGCAAATCCAAAAAATTTTATCTTCATACTCAAAACTACAGTTTCTCAAAAAAAAAAAGTTTTTGACACTTTTTTACAGTTTTTCAACTTCAACTTGAAACCCGTTACAAGTATTATAATACAAAGTTGTAACTTAGACCTAAATAAACAAACCGTTAGAACGAAACAACATCATTTAATTACTCTTTCACATAGTTATAGGCTAACACGCATGTACAACTGTCATAAAAACTCGAAAGAACCGAATATTTTCGGTAAAAAATTAAATTTTTTAATTATAATTTTTAAGTTACGTTTTCTTACTATTTTATTGATTTAAGCGTAGTACGGAGACGCTGACAATTTTTGCGGAGCGGAAATTGTTTGATAATTTCCAGAGCCGCTCAGACATTGTAGTGTGACCAGGCAACAGACAGAAATCAGCTGTTGTGTGTATAAAAAATTAGCGGGCTAATTCAAATAAAATAAAAGAGTGTATAAAATTGAAAATGAAAGTCACTAGGGGAAATTCAGTTGTCTGTGTTAATGCCATGGTCTATTTCATGGAAGCATTTTGTGTGGGGCGGTAGAAGCCCTTTACTTTGGACTGCGGGAGCAGAACTTAGACATACTGCTAAAACGACAACACAAAACGCATCTGAAGATTAAAATTGCTTGCATATTAAACCAGAGGCAATCTTCATAGCCACAGCCAGCTTCATAGACTGGAGGCGGATCATACTTGCCGGGCGTATTAGAGGAGGATAAACTAGGTGAATACGGATTTAAAGGTGGCCACAACAGTAGCAACGGAAGCTACCACATTAAGCCGAAGGAGCCACTAATATAATGGGCTGTGAAGACTTCAGGTTAGGGCTGCTTGGCCGTTAGCTGTAGGGCCGTTCCGTGGGCTGTGGAGACTGCGAAGTTTTAGACTCGGGTGGAATGCATACATTGGGCAAATTGCATACCGTGAGAAGCATACAGAGAATGATTCTCCGCCACAAGTGATGCAGCTGCGGGTATCGAAATGCTTTTTGTTAGTCAAATCCCATAAAATGGATTGAGACTCGACCGCTTTGATTAACGCCGCTTTTTTTTTGCATCCATTTTTATACTCTGTACCGAAGGTACATAGAGTATGTTAAGTTTGTGGAAAAGTATGTAACAGGGAGAAGGAATCGTTTCCGACCCTATAAAGTATATATATTCTTGATCAGCATCAACAGCCGATTCGATATAGCCATGTCCGTCTGTGCGTCTGTCCGTCTGTCTGTCTGTCTTTCTGTCTGTCTGTCTGTCCGTCCGTATGAACGAAGAGATCTCAGAGATGGTAAGAGATAGAGGTTTGACATGTATGGGGCATATATTTCTTATACTTGCACGCAGATCAAGTTTATTTTCAATTTTTGCCACGCCCCCTCCCGCCCCCGCAATTTGGAAACGTCATATCTCCTACAGTTTTGAAGATAGATCGTTCGTACCTTCTAGAGATACCTTGTACATAAAATTATTTATCGATTTGCTGAAGGAATGATAAAGATCGGATGAACGATACTCAAGTTATGAGCAAAAAACGGCCAGTAAACACCCCCCACCCCGCCACCCATCACCACAGCATTCTATTGAACGGCAATCTTAGTGAGAGAGGAGAGAGAGAGTGAAACTTAGAGATGAGCGCGTATAACTCGAGAGCAAATGCGAGCTGCGATGTTAAGGGTACAGAGTATGTTATAGTCGGGCTTGACCGACTTTCTTTCTTGTTTTAATTGCGGTCACGAAATCTGACAATTATCAAACAAGTTTCATAATTTGCAGACCCCCTTCGACAATTTATCAGATGTTTTCAAAAAAACGAGTTGGCATGTCCACGCAAATTGTCATAGCAAATTGTTGGTTGCTCCGTACTCGCTCTGACAATGCGCTCTGAGAATTTTCGTGAGCGAACTTCCTGAGCTATGTAATTAGATGGGCTCCGCAAAAATTGTCAGCGTCTCCGTACCACGCTTTAATACAAAACAATGGAAATTTTTGACTGTGTCTGCTACCATAAATTGCCATTTTTCGAATTTTGCTTAAGAGCTCGTAACTATATGAAAGACCAATCGAATGAAGTTGATACGTTCCAACCGCTTGTTAATTTAAGTCTTAGCTACGTTTTTGTGCTGCATTGGTAAGTCAAATTCGTTACAGATTTCAAGACAACAGTACAAAATGAAGGAAAACATGATGATTATACGAACTTTTTGTAATTTTGAGTAAATAGATGTGACTTTTCTGACTTGCTACTTAGAAATGTTTTGTAAGCCAAGCCTAGAGTAACAACTCTAAGGGCCGTTTTCTCATGTTGGTGTTTTTGCAAATCTAGGTGGATTTACTGGTGGATTTGCTTTGCCCATGTTCAATGCTAACCATCTAGATGAATTTCGTAACAATCTACTTCATCCTCATTGATTTCAAAACCATGTACATACTAATGCAAATTAATTATTTTTATGTATCCGCGCATATGGTCGCACTGAAAAATATTTGAAAATCTGCTGCTAAAAACAGTAAAGTCTGAATATTTATTAAGTAAACCAAAAATGGAAAATATTGGATGTGCCTTTAACATACAAGAACACCTGCAGACATTGCTGAAATTACAGATGCACATTCTGATTCAACTAGTTCATTGCTTAAGATAAGTTCACACTTCCAAATAATTTGGCAAAAATTTTGATAAAAATAACCATGATTACACAGAGAAAACAAAATTGGCTGGACGGCGCGTGTAAAAACGTCAAAGCTAAACGAAACGTGTTGCGCCCTGCTAAATTGCACACACAAAATGTAGAATTCAGAAAGCTACACGCGACGTGCAGAAATCCAACACATAACGTGTACGATTTGAATATCTAAGCGCCTTGTGTTGAAAAGCCAAATCTACACGATATAAGAAAATCAGCTTATTTTCAAATAACTTCTACATTTTTCATGCAGCAATCTGAATACCACACTCGAACGTGTAGGTTTTCTTTCTATATGCGACTGTGTAAATTCTAAACGAAAAATGTATCTCTAAATCAGTACTGAGTTCTTACATTTTTCGTTTAGAAAACTGATCTCCACACGCGACGTGTAGGTTTTCTGTACGAAACGTGTAGCGTTTCTCATTTCAACACGTGGCGTATAGCTTTTCTGCACGGCGCCTTTAGAATTAGAAATGCTAAATGCTACATGTTGGAAATCTACACGAATCGTGTGCAAATTTCATTCCCCTATATAAATGATGAGACCACTGAATTCGAACTTAAGAATTACAAGCAAGCAAAAAGTGGTGTATATTTTCAATACAAGTACATCTTACTCAACACAAGTAACACATTAGATGCCTTGCCTCACAGGCGCTGCGTAGCTCGGCCGTCTAAGGCGGCGTTCTATAACCGTGTTTTTTCAGTTCAAGGGCTCCGAGCTCAAATCACCCCCAGAGTAGGCCCCAGAGAGGGCCAAATTGTGAAACTTAACGGCCATATTTGATCAAAATATTTGCGTATTATAGCTTAAGTTTTTAGTCCCGTAAAATCTTTACACAGAGAAAAAAATATGCAAAAGCTACACGAAAATGTGTGATTTCTACACGTTTTGACCGGGATTTTTTCAACCCATAACGTTTGTGTAGCTTTTCTGCACGGCGCGTTTGGATATTGAAGTCCTACACGTTTCGTGTAGCTTTTCAACACGTCGCGTGTAGCTTTCTCGTTTCAACACGTGGCGTGTAGCTTTTCTGCACGGCGCGTTTTATCAAATATGGCCGAAAAGTTCCACAATTTGTTTTAAATAGCCCAATTTTCATGAAAATTTGTCCAAATTATTTGCCTGTGTGACATAGCTTTCGACCTACTGCTTAATCTCCCATCATAGCAACAAGTCGTTCCAAAAGAAAAATCGTCTCCATCTCTGTAGAATTCTTGCTTTAATTTTTAAAATTGGCGCGCAATAAAAAAACCATAATCAGCCGAGTGCAGAGGTGCTGCCAACCATTCCAGCCCTCCCGGTGTGACCGTGGCGCAAATGCCCGAATTTATAATCAACCTACATAAGACAAACAATTGCACAAAAACTACCTAGTTTGCAAAATCTAGATGGATTTCGATTTGAGCAAAAACATGAACATGAGAAAACGGCCCTAAGACATCAAAGCGAAATTCCTAATAGTTTATGAGATATGGAGTTGCAAGTTCCAATCAGAAGCTAAAAACTTTAAAGTTCAATAAAAAGAAAACTTCAGCTAACCAGACCAAAACCAGCGAACTTTTTTTTACTACCCTTTCAGAATTTTTCAGTCTCGACTCGATCAACTTTTTAGTGTTGCAGAGTGTAATCATTCTTGAGTTTTATTTTTTATTGCTTGAGTTCTAAGCTGTTACTGAGAAATAATCAGCATTATGTGAGCAATTGTACAAAAAATCAAAAATAATCATTAAGGGGTAAGTTTTATTTTAAAACTTATAAAGATTACGGTTCCTGATTTAAGATGCTTTTACTATTTCAAGTGCTGCCACTTCAAACACATAACTTTGATTAAACTTGAATACTTAATGCAAAAGTCCGCAAACATGCATAACTCCTCACCCCAAGCGATGCAACAATTTCATGCACAATTTTCCGGAGAAAAGAAAACCAAAATAGAAAGTACTACAACAAACTTTTTTAAGCCTGGCCACTCTAAGCAAGCAGAGAAAGCCGCAAAAGCCGAGGCAAGAAGTTAAAAAAAAACAGGAGAGAACTCTCCGTTTTTCTCTACTACAAAAGCTTTTGGGGCCAAGAGAGTGACCAGAGTGTGACTAGAGAGCAAAGCTTAAAGACACCCCCCACCGCTCTTATATATGCCAGGCAAAATGTAAAATAAGTTTAAAGGTATAAACAAAATGTTTGAGCATTCTTTTGCAGAGCCGGCGAGGGAGGGGTCGACTGCCAAAACGTAACGAAAATCCACAGCAAAGCAAACAGCAAATTTAACCAAGTCAAGGCGCTGAGGTGGGGTTGGGAGGGAAACACGCCAAGCCGCGACCTATCCACACAACAATGGTGTGTGGGTGCTTGCAGACGTAAAGCACTTGTGCGGGGAGGATGGGGGAGGCGCTGGATTTGCATGTGAGTGGCATAAACCGCTTTTAGTATAAGCGGGGAAACACTCACAGGGCTCTGATATGATGCTGCTACATGGATGGATGCTGCCTTCTGCAGTAGGTTGTGAGGTTAATTTCGTTTTGGGATTGCATTTCGTGCTGCTGCACTGCTCTCTATCTCGTGGTTACTGTGGCTGTTTGCCTTTGCACTCGAGCGCCCTCAATACAAGCTCGCCCCGCTCCGCCCATGATGATATTTTGTGGGTCCCAAAATAAAATATGTCACACGCAGTGCTGCCATTTAAATGTCAGCAAGCGCCAAAGCATAGCTCGGCTCAGCTGACGGACAGACCCATTATTACTACCACAAGGCTGAGCCGATTGCTGCTCATCATTTTAATGGCCTCCACTCGACTCAGTGTCAGTGGCTGCCTCAAAGCTTTTACCGGAAATAATTAAAACTAAGTTAAGAGCGCTTCACCACCCCCTAACCATCATGACCTTCACCTCATTTAGGTGCTGATGCTGCATGCTAGAGGTGTTGGCTTTTGCTCCCAGTCGATAAGTCAACTGTCAGTGTGCTGTCTTTACTCGGTGAAGAAAATTATAAACACGTTTTGACCACATCCCCGAGGTAGAAATGCGTTCACCAATGACAGGCAAATATTTTACGTGCATAAAACTCACAACGAAACCCGAAGCAACCAGAAAAACTTGAAAATACGTAAATTCAAAAACAGACAAACCAACAAGACAACCACAGCCACATCCTGCAATGGCATTAACTGAAAATTGAAAATGTTCAATTTTCAGTATTGCAAATATGTCGCCTGTCATTGTGGGGGAAGAAGTAGTTGCGTTTGCTATGTAATTAGTTTGGCAAATGAGAGGCACGTACTTAGTTTAATGGCAGGCACGTATCACGTAACAATGGTACCATCACTAACGAGGCAACAGGCAGGCACGCGGCATGTTGCAGGGGTGGTTATTGCAGTCACCCAGAGAATCGCACTTGAAAATAGGATGTAACAATTGGATACAAGATCTAAAGATTGTTTAATAGTTTATATGCAACCTGTGTGAATAAAGTTGGCTAACATAATTTACAGCAGGATTGGGCGTTAATAAACAAAATCGCCTATGCTGTCCTTTTCTCAATTTCAGACGCTGAGACAGAAAAAAGGCGAGCTAAAATCAAGCTCAATACAATTGATTTGATCTTGACCTTCGGATTGAAATTTTAAGTACGAGTCGAACTAGATTCTACTTGAATCAAGTACGAAAGGATTGGAACAATTCTAAAAAGCTTGTGTCTATCCGAAAATGCTCAATTCAAGTACGAATCCTGCTTGAAAATCAAATGATACTGACTCAAGATTGAAGTAACTACGGAATTCCACTGTCAAAGTGAAAGAGCGAAAAGAAACCAAGAGCAAGTTCTCTTTCTCTCTCTCTCAGGCTAAATGGGTAGACACCAGAGCCGGCCAAATGGAGAGGACAAAAAAGTGTGCTTGTGTTGGTGAGCAAGAGAGCTCTATCCAGACTACAGCCGTTTCACTTGCAATTCAGTGTTCACCGATTCATACAATCAAGAGTTCAGCTCTCGTTTGCGTAAAAAAGTTGTGTTTTTACGCTAACGAGAGCTCCTGGTAGCTATGGCTGGTCGGCTCTGGTACACACACATACATAAATTTTTCTGACAGCTGAAGAGTTATTGGTGGTGTGGGTTTTTTGCACTAACCGTTGCCTTGGAATTCCCTACCAGTTATAGCACTACCAACATGAGAAGGTAGCTGCTGAACTGCAGTCGATGGGTCAATTCTAGTGAAGAGACTTCAATAGTGATCAGCCTCCATTGTAATGTTGTTTGAGTCCTGTTTTTACAGTTGTATGCAAACTAATGACCTCAAGCCGGCAAGAACTTGGTGGTTTCATAATCGAAAAGGTCGTTAAAAATGTAGCATGTAGTTCTTGGTGGTTGATTTTTGGGGCCAAAATAAGTTTAAACATCGAGCTAAAGTCAATCTCAATCATTTTTTATGCAATCCTTTTCCGGATTGAATAAAGTTCGAGTATCGAGCTCTATTTAAACTCGGGTATTCTTGCACCAAGCCGACTTCGAGATCAAATCAAGTACGAATATCGAGCATAAATCTAAACAGGACCTTCTTGATTGGATCTGTGCTCGAATCGCTCAAATCGAGCTCGAATTACAAGTTAAAATCAATCCCATGTGTGGTTGAAATAAGCATATATCGGGCTAAAGTGAGGCTCTCCCTAGCTAAAGTCGAGATTAAGACACGAATTCTGGGTTTGAAAAATCCGTAGTCAAATCGATCATTCTCGTACTTGGTTTGAAAAAATTCGGGCTTGACTGACTTCTGACAACGTTTGGGATTGATTTTAGTCCGGAAATATCGGCTTTTTTTCTGTGCACAGTGACGCAGTGCTAAAATAGTTATGCGTATATTTTCTTTACCAATACCTTATTATCTTCGTAGAAGTGCGATTCTCAAGTGGAAAAAAAAAAAACCATTTTTTTCGATTTATTTTCCTAGGCGACTAAAAAATGAAATTTCTTGCATTTTCGAGAAAAAAAATCCACTCTATACCAATGGTATAATATACTCTGTTATTAAGTTTGTGCAAAAGTATGTAACAGGGCGAAGAAATCATTTCCGACCCTATAGAGTATATATATTCTTGATCAGCATCAACAGCCGAGTCGATATGGCCATGTCCACCTGTCTGCCCGTCAGTATGAACGCACAGATCACAGACGTCATATCTTCCACAGTATCGTATATAGATGTTTTAACCTTCTAGAGATATTTAGTTATCAATATTGTTTATCGATTTGGTGAAGGAATGATAAAGATCGGATGAACGGTACTCGAGTTATGAGCAAAAAAAAGGCCAAATAAAACTCCCCAACCCCCTCACCAGCCACCACAGCACTCCATTCAAAAAGATCAATCTAAGAGAGAGAGAGAGGAAGAAACTTAGCGTATAACAATTGAGCATAGAACAACTGAGAGTATAACAAAAATATTGCACGATAGCGGATAGCAAATGCAAGCGGCGGCCTGAAGTGTTACAGAGTATATTATAGTAGGGCTTGACCGACTTTCTTTCTTGTTTTTATATGTTTTGAAACAGATTCTCAAAACTTCGAAATCGGATGACTATCTGCCATGTTCCAGTTTTCACTAAAGTGAATTCGAATTTTTTACATGTAGTTTCCACATACTCTTTACTCGACGGATTCAAATTAAAACATGCTAATCTGATTAACCCAATCATTTTTATACAACAGCCCATTTAATAACGTCGAATTCGACAATTTTTGTCGAAAGTGAAAACCGGAACAGGCCTGTATGTCTTATGGCTGACAATTGGCAAAAACTTGATTTTTATACTCTGTACCGAAGGTACATAGAGTATATTAAGTTTGTGCAAAAGTATGTAACAGAGAGAAGGAATCGTTTCCGACCCTATTAAGTATATATATTCTTGATCAGCATCAACAGCCGAGTCGATATAGCCATGTCCGTCTGTCCGTCCGTCCGTCCGTATTAACGAAGAGATCTCAGAGATGGTAAGAGATAGAGGTTTGACATGTATGGGACATATATTTCTTAAACTGGCAGGCAGATAAAGTTTATTTTCAATTTTTGCCATGCCCCCTCCCGCGCCCGCAATTTGGAAAAAACTTCATATCTCCTACAGTTTTGGAGATAGGTCGTTCGTTCCTTCTGGAGATACCTTGTAAACAAAATTATTTATCGATTTGCTGAAGGAATATTAAAGATCGGATGAACGATACTCAAGTTATGGGCAAAAAACGGCCAGTTAACACCACTCACCCCCCCACCAATAACCACAGCAACATACCCTAACCGTTCAACACAGGCAATCTTAGTGCGAGAGAGAAAGAGAGAGAGAGAGAGAGAGAAACTTAGAGAGCGCACCGCGTTGTGCGCGGGGTGTTAACTGGCCGTTTGACTCCTGAGCAAATACGAGTGTAAGGGTACAGAGTATGTTATAGTCGGGCTTGACCGACTTTCTTTCTTGTTTTTATTTTATCGTGCCTAAACTTGCTGATTCTTAATTCTTTATGATTAACTGCACAAAATCTAGGTCGGGTGTAAGAAATCCTCTTAATCTCTGATATATGCATCAATATCAGCATTTGCAAGGGTATAAAAACATCGGTGCTGACGCAGTCTTAGCCTTCTCGTTTTTGTTTTTTTTTTTAATTTTCAGTCCAGTAATGAGCATCTTCTGTATCTGACTGCCATCATAAGTCTTAACTTCAAGATGCGATTAACCAAGCGTTTCCTGGCGCAGCTTTCTTCATATCGCTGCGTTTCCAAGTCAATGCACCTAAATTACGCTTATTAAGCTTAAAAAGGAAATAGAAAAAGAAGGAAAGTTTTGCGCTGCGCTGGCAGCAATTAAAAATCCAGGTACAGAACAGCACCTGCGTTGCCAATTAATAGTTTTTCAAAATGATTTGGCGGCACCAACAAAGCCAGAGTAAGCCAATGAGTACAACGACGGCATGGTTGTTTTTGTTCAAGCTGCTGCAGCAACAAATTAAAAAGAAAAAAATATTGGGTACAGCTAGCAAAAGAGGAGAAAATACTTGCCTCTGTTTGAGTTGGGCAAAACTTTCCGCCTGAGAGTGTACGAGTGTATGTGCAGCAGCCCCAACTGAGGCAACATTCTTATCTGCAGTGAGGCAAACTGTTTGTTAGTGTGCTGCTCGACTTCCGCACGATGGTGCCAATTGTTGTTGGCCAAGCTCAAGAAACTTCACTGTACAAAGATTCTCCGGCCGTTTGGCGTTGCTGTCACTGCGGCTGCTTTCAAATGCCCCGCCATTTATTTGTGAATGGCACTCGAACAGAATGGCATAGACTGAGATGCAGAGCAAAACACTGGGGCTGGGCCCCATTTTAAACGTGCCGGGCTGCCTGGCAAAACTATAGAAAACATTAGCCGCGTCAACAACACAACTTTTCGTCAACTTTTCCACTAATGAGGCAGACATTTTTGAAAATTTAAGTACAAATTTAATTGTAGAGGATGTTAACTAATAAACCGGACTAAAATTGTTGTTCTTTACTACGAACGAACAAGAACGATAGGGGGCGTGGCAAAAATTAAAAATAAACTTGATCTGCCTGCAAGTATGAGAAGTATATGTACCATCTCTGAGATCTCTTGATTCATACAGACGGACAGACTGACATACCTATATCGACTCGGCTGTTGATGCTGATCAAGAATATATCTACTTTATAGGTTCGGAAATGATTCCTTTTTTCTGTAACATACTTTTGCACAAACTTAATATACTCTGTGTACCGTTGGTACAGAGTATAAAAATGTCAGTTCATTTAAGACTTAAAGAAGATTTCATTCAAATAACCACCGATCATTCAATCATTCATTCGAACTCGAGTTGTGAAAATAAGGTTCAGAGAGTGCCATATCATATCCTCGTAGAGTAAAATGGGTCTACTCAAGTCGTGCAAATGCCGGAACGGAGATGCTTTCTTCATAAAATATATACATTCTTGATCAGCAGAGTCGATATCAGCATGTCCGTCTGTAGGAACAACTAGATATCAGAGACTAGAAGAGCTAAAGCAGTTAAATTTATAATGTAGACTCCTCTTATTTGTACGCAGATCACAATAAATAATGCTGATTAACTACCACAATTTGTACGATGTCGATCTAAAATTTTACACTCACATTTATACTCGTAATATCTATAATCGCTAACATTTTCATAATAAATTGCGGCTTTCCCTTAAGGAACGCCACTTTTCTCATATATTCTCATATATCCTAACGTTGCGTTACATATCATAAACCTAACATTAAATCGTAAGCCTTTGTCGCCTATGTCATAAACATGCCACCTTATGTAATAGTATTGAATATTAATAGCCGCAGTGACGAAGATCAGCCCAGCCCAGCAGACGCACCACTTGAAAAGGATCAACCATGGGAACCACTTGAAAAGGTCATTCGGTCCCCACCACTTAATATGCATCGTATGGGGCAATGTGTATTCTTCACACGAATGCATTTACACGCAGCTTTCTTACAAATACTGCCTTAGTTAAGTTAGAAGATAAGGGATGATAAATTCTGAATAAAAGATAGAACGCTCACACTGAGCGTGTTAGTACAAATTAAATCTTACAATCGTGCTCATCTAAAAATGTATAAGTCTATACAGCTAAGATTATGTAAATACGTTTACATTAATGTTTATGATCTGTTAACTAACATAACGGAAGCCTATTAAAGTCTGGATCTATTATGCTGCCATACTGAGAGCACAACTATCCTAGCAGCCATTTTTCTTGTACGAATGTCAGCATTTTCCTGGGTTCTAATTTACCAATCTTGTGGGTGTGTACTCTTTATTTTTCAAATCATTATGCTTTTATATGTTCAGATTCCCAACTTGTACAGGTTGCTATGCTGTATGCAGTGGTCCGGGTAGGGCCTTGTCAGAATTCTGAGAGCCTTCTTTACTTGCTGGTAAGTTTTTGGAACCTTTTGTGGTTATAGTTCACTATCGATTAATCGATCAATCTGTCGGACTGCACCCTTGCGATTTGCCGCCATTTACAGAATATACCAAGACGCGCTTAGGATGACACTTTAAAACGGATCAAAGTACATTATTATTATTAATTATTGATATCCATTTGCCCATTTGCTTCAATATGTGACAAAGTTATTTATCACCCTGTATTTTCCAGCACCTATTAAACCAAAAATGCACGTCAAGTGCTGCCGTTATTGTCAACGTTTGAAATTTTAAACGGTCTCTGTTTGTCATTCAAACAAACGCTGAAATTTGAATACTCAAATGCGCATTTACCACTTCACATCACTCATGCGACCGCGCATATAAATCAAAATAATTTACTGCCCGTCCGCAGAATGCAAATTTTATTAAAATGCAGCTAAGAACGGTTGTTATTGCTGTTGTTGTGGGTTTGGGAAGCTGCAATCCAACAATCCATTGATTGGTGTCAATTTCAGGCCTGCCACGCCCCCACCGCTGTTGATTTGTAATTCAATATGTTGATTTTCCCATCAACATTGGTTGTCGTTTTGCCTGTTGGCTGCCATTCAACACTCGTCCCGCCTGCCCACCGCCAGCACGTATGCCAAATAGAAATGCCAGCGCGCGTCTCACTTGACCAACTTTAACTTATTGCAGGTGGCTGGCTGGCAGCCATTGGCAAAACTTTGACATTTTGCCGGGGGCGTTATATTTCAATTAAAAATTGTTTAACAAATCAATTTACTGGGCCCGACGTTAACTTGATTAAGCCAGAAGCAGCAACAAAACCAACAGCAACAGAAGCAATGCTAGTGAAACGATTCAATTTATAACAAGAAACTGAATCAATTAAATATATTTGCAGAAGAGTGTGAATACACTGAGAGAAAATAAGTAAGACGAAGCGCTCATTAAATGGGTTCAAACATGTATCACAAAAAACAAGTTAGAAAGTACACTCAAAGCAATATTCTTCCTAGATTTTAGGAAACGGTTAGCCTTAAATTCAAATATGGATTAAACAGCTCAAATCTGGACTATAACGTAAAAATTTAGGCAAAATTTAAATTTTAGGCTCTGGAAAGCCTTAAGTCTAGGACCAATTTCTTAAAATTGTATGCTGCAAGTACATGACTTGTCTCGTGACTTGATTTGGTTACAGTACTTGAATTGAAATTGGAATTTCATGCCCGTTGTATTTCCGCACATAGAAATTCGAAAAACTATTCACGACAAGATTTTTCTCAACATGACCATGGTCATGCAGTTTTTGAACTCATATACTTCTGATTTGAATTAACAAGTGAGAAAGTCGGTCAAGCCCGACTATAACATGCTCTATACCAGTTCATTTGCTCCCGACTTTAATATTATAATACATCCAAGGAGTCACGCGGTTATCGTGCAATATTTTTATTATACGCTCATCTCTAAGTTTCTCTCCCTCTCTCTCCCAAAGATTGAATTTGTTGCAGGAGTCTTCCGGCTAGTTTGTTGGGGTGACTTCTTAGTCTCTCCACGTAATCACCTGCCTGTTTATTGATTACGTCACCAATCTTGGCCACACTGAGGTCACTGTCCAAATGTCTTGTGCACATATACCAGGGCGCTCCCGATAGTCTACGCAGACACCTTGACTGAAGGACACAGAGCTTTCTCAGATGGGATTTCGCAGCTATTCCATATACTTGGATCCCATATTTCCAGGCAGGTGCTATGATAGCTTTGTATACATGCACTTTATTTTGGAGTGAGAGCTTGTTTCTGCTAGAGACATGCCATTTACTCTGCCATATAGTGACCTTACAAGAGCGTTGATATGGGTTCCGAGTGTAAGGCGCTTGTCCAGATATATTCCCAAGTATTTATGTACAGGTAAGTGACGTAATAGCTAATTGTTGAAAAATACGTCGGGACACTCATCATGACGAAGTGTATATGTGACACTGACACCCATCTGCTGAATCGATACAAATACGACATCTGTGGCATCATAGATACATGAGTCTCTCGCCATAATAGCTGTATCGTCACCAAATGTTGCAATGAGTAAGTCTTGGGGGTCTTCAATGGGTATTGTTCTTACGGTAGGCATATCACAAGTGTAGAGAGAGTAGAGGGTTGGTCCAAGGAAACTTCCTTGAGGCACACCAGCGCGTATTACCCTCACGCTGGAAACAGCCCCTTCCAATACTACCGAGTACTGAAAAGGAAGTATTCTTCCACTCTTCCCTTCGATTTCCATGAATACACCTCTCGAAAAATTTTTGCTATTGTGGATAAAAGGCTGATCGGACGGTATGAATCGACCTCAGACGGGCTTTTCCCATCTTTATTGAATGGCTAGGGGGGGTGGTGGCTTACCGGTTAACTCTTTTTGCTCATAACTTGAGTATCGTTCATCCGATCTTTATCATTCTTTCAGTAAATCGATCAATCATTTTGATTACTAGATATCTCTAGAAAGTATCATCAAAACTGTGGGAGATATGATTTTTTCCAAATTTCGGTGGCGGGAGGCGGCGTGGCTAAAATTGAAAATAAACTAGATCTGCCTGCAATGTATAAGAAATATATGTCCCATACATGTCAAACCTCTGTCTCTTACCATCTCTGAGATCTCTTCGTTCATACGGACGGACGGAGACCAGGTAATTCTTTATTCCATTGAGAACTAATGTTGACCATAAACCTCCTAAGAGCGATTCCAACCCGTTAGCGGTACCCATACTAAATAGAAAAGTTAAAAGGTTAAATCTGCAAGGGAGACCCCTTTGATTTGGATGCAACGCCTAACAATATAGAAGCAGGATTTAGAGCTTCTGGAATCTACTTCTTTAATCCAAATGTTTTTACCGAGATATTTTGACAGCTGAACTAAGTGGTGAAAACGAGCTGCGTACTGCAGCAGTCGATGAGGTAACTTAGGATGATTCTAAAACTGTTCGTAGCTCAGGAGTCAGTGAAATACTGGACGAAGGACCAAGTACTTCAAAACAAGCACTTCAACGTGCATCACAGGAAGTAAGCCCATTGAAAATGGTGGTGCTAAAAGTGCAAAGTGCGGTTTAGACTTCCGAAGAGAATGTTGCAATGATACGCAAAAAGGCAGAACAAAAACGCTCCAAAAAGGTCAACAAAAACATTAAAAGAGAAAGGCAAACAAAAGAACATCCACCGGCAAAACGTGCTCGTAAATAGAAGAAAACAAGGCGGCGGCCGATAATCAATGTTCATCTTTTATTGATATTTTGTAATTCAGAATATTAGAAAAATTAATTTTTTTTTTATTTAATAAAGAATATTTGCTAAAAACACGAATTTTTAACTTTTAAACAAACACCCCCCAAATTTTCGAAATGTCAAAAAATCACTTTTTTTAATATGGAATAAAAAAACCCCAAAAGTTGTTTTTCAAAAACTAATGCTGAGTAAAGTTACAAGCAACTCACAACTAAAATATAAAGTTTACAGAACGAAAAAATATTGATGTGTTGCGAAGTTTTGTTCGAAAAACAAAACTATGATCACAGCACCCCATCATCCCCTACTTATAGTAACAGTAAATTTAAAAGATAAAATCAAACATTTTTTACAAAATCATTAAGCTGAGTAAAGCCATCGTTTGATTAAACTCAAAAATTTAAATGCCACTTATATGCTAGCTAGAAATTTGCGGATGTGTAGTAGAATCCACATTAAAGAAGTTAAGCAAGTACACATATCGCTCACTTACTTCAACACTATTTTTGAGTTAATGATGCAGAAATACTGGATATATCGTGTTCTATATGGTGTAAAATTTCTATGCTGATGTCTGAGTACTAAGCTCTTTCAGTTTAAAAACAATTTGTAAATTAGTATTCTGCACGTTCCAACAAACAACGTATCAGAATGGCGTGCTAGCACATGCCGCCATGTGACCTAGTTTTATAGCTAAACGTATAGACTGCTACAGATACTTTTTTGTGTGGCGGTTGAAGTTGAGTACAGCTTTACCCATTTCAATAATATTTGTGAACATTTGTTCTCAGAAGAACTTTGTCGAACTTGTTCGCTATTTAGTCGTATGTGTAGGAAGCTTGGTTTGTAATCTTATAGTTTAGTGGATAGCCTCGTACCTAAGTGAATCATCTGAACCGAACAGAAGCCTCTCCGATAAGGTAAATAAATAAAGAACATATCGAACAAGACACAGCAACAGCGCCGAAATCAGCCACTATCGTCATATTATTTAAATAGCCATGACACCCAACGGCAATGGGTCGTACTTCACACAATTGCACGTTCGGCTCCACACGTTAAAAGTAATCAGCCATACAAAAACTTTGTCAGGTATAGAGAAAATTATATTGCAGTACGGGCTTGTTTCAAACGAAATCATTTGTCAGACAACAACAATTTCAGCTTTGAAGCCCAATCACAATTTTTTTTTTTAGATTTATTGGTGTCTTCACTGCCATAAGTATTTTGTGGGCATCACTTAGAAGAAAAAAATAAACGGAATTTGTTGTGTATTTCGCATTGTTTTTCTTTTCCGCATATCTGTTTTCCCTTCTTTGATACTTCTTAGTTCTTATAAACGCTTATCAGTCGATCACTTCCAATTCAAAATGAACCTCGCCAGTTCAGTTTAGTTTCCCTCAGTCATTTTATTTTTTCAGCGTATTGGCATACGGTTCCCATCAGCCCACACCCAACCAGGTTAAGTGAAGTACACCGCAAGCGTAAATTGAATTCTTTAGTCGCTGCTGTCAGACTCCCACAGGACGACGATCATGATGTTGGTGCCAAGCCAAGGTAATTTCTTCGGTGGCAGCGATGCAGCGGCTAAATTAATTTATTTGTTAAAGTTTTTGTTGCCAGCGCCAAAGTCAAAGTTTTATATATGTCTAAAACCAACATCTAGTGTGCGTGTGAGTGTGGGGGAGTGCTTCTTCATCTTGAGGGAATTTGCCACAAAAAGCGGCTCTTTTAATTTTCTCATAAAGTTTTTGTCGCTTGTCTCAGTGTTTTCCATTGCTAGGTTAAGTTTGGTAGCCCGAAGCAATATAAGGTAGATGAAAGGTTGGGGCAAACCAGCCTTAAAATGAAAGACACTGTATTGCTTGCCCCGTTAGCTGCCTAATGAACAGGCAAGGAGCCAATGTCCATTCCACTGAGCTTGAAATTATGAACGGAATCAATCAAATTAAGTGCTGAAAGTGAGCCATTGTTCAGTCCAATTTACTTGGCCCAAAAATAAAAATTGCATTACAAATTGCGGTGGCTTTTGATTGAAGTTCAATTGCGCCCCCGTCCCCGCCCGCACTTAACCCAGCCGAATAATTGAATTTCATGTGAGTGTGGGTGTGTGTGAGTGTGTGTATCGCAGGCCTCACATGTTGTACAATGAATGTTTACTCCGCCCAACTACAAGGTGTGCACATGCCACGCCCAGTGGCCACACATCAACAACAGCAGCAGCAGCAACAACAAGAACCGTAGCAGCATATAAATCAGATTTTGCAATTAAGCCTTTATTGAAGTTGAAGCATAAAATGTAAATTCATGAGGCATACGCTGAAATGGACACGCTGACTGATACGTGCACGGAGCTTGCCCATAATATGGTTAGCTATGGCTACGTTAAGTATGAGCAGCTCTGATTTAACACTCTCATTTAAAAGTATGCCAAAATAACGTACTCAGAACTTTTCTTTTCCAATGACTCGACAGTTATTCTTTTCAATAATCGTGGATTTAGGTACCATTCCCTTAGAGAAACATAGGTACACCCAGAGAAATCTAGCACGGATTGGATAGACTGAAATCGGCATCAATTTAATTTTATTTCTTCTTTATTTTTTAAGACGAAAACAGCTCCAATTCGAGAAGACAATTGATCTCGACTTCGAACTTTCGCGCATTATTGATGAAAGAATCAATTTCAGCATTGTATAATACATATATAGATAATGTTCAAAACACCTCAAAAAAAAAAAGAAAATCTAGTCTACTCGACGTTGGTGCTCTCTGAGCGTCAAAATGCCCACTGCGTACATTCTTAAGCATGGTTTCGACGGCACGTATTGCTTACGAGTGATAGTGGAGTGGGTTAAGGTAATTCAATTCCCAGTAAAGTAAGAAAAAAATGGAGGAAAGCTAACTTCGGCTCGACCGAAGTTTTAAATAGATGGCGCCACTACTTTGACCATTTGCTTGCCTGTTTGTTATATGGCAACTTAACGATGTATTCGTCAGACTTTGACAAAACTTCCCGAAATTGTGTGGAAACCGATAATATTCATAACTAGAAAGCTTAAAAACGCTACAATTAAAAACAAAAAAGGTTTTCTCACTAAAATAACTTTTTCAACCGATCGTTCCTATGGCAGCTATATGCTATAGTCATCCGATTTGAATCAAATTTGGCAGAATGGTATGGTGGTAGCATATAATATTGATCAGTAATAAGCTTGGGAGCGATAGCATTGAAAACAAAAAAGTTTGAACACATTTATTTAATTTTATTTGAATTGGTGTGTACGTGAGACGGTCGACGGTCGCGGACCGCAGGCAGAGTGTGTCACAAACAAGGGTGGATAGGCACAAACTCATTGTGAGAGCCATAAACATGTGCGATCGGGGACGTTTGCAATGACCAGCTTCCAAATAATGAGCTGCCTGGAGCTGCAAATATCCAAATTGATGTAAAACATTCGACGTTTAACTTTGTCAGCAACGGTGTCGCTTGAGAGGGAATAACTCTTTATATGAGGGCAATAAAAAATTTGCGGTCCGCTGATTTCCCAACGACCTGCTAACCTCAGCTCATTGATTGGAAGCTGGTCGTTGCAAACGTCGCCGATCGCACATTGTTATTTCTCTCACAAAGAGTTTGTGCCTATCCACCCCCGTTTGTGACACACTCGGCCTGCGGCCCGCGACCGTCGACCATTTCACGTACACAATCTAAATTAAGTTGCCAAAGTTACATAAGGTGACAGTAAATTTAGAAACAAAATAAATAATAAAATTGTCGTAACACGTGTGAAAATTAAATTTTTTTACAGACTGTATTTTTCTTTGTGTTAATATTTCGAGTGTAAAAAATAAATGAGTGTTGTTTTACGAACCCAAGTTTTTAACCAACATAGAGCGACACAGTGTGGTGTGCAGTTTGTCGGTCCTTACTTTTTCGAAGAGAACGGGTACACGGTTACAGTTAATGGAGACCGTTACTTGAGTATGTTGACTTTTTAACAGCAATTAAAAGGTTAATCTTTTAAAATTATTCGTTTTATTGGCATTTCCAAATAACGAGTAATCGTGTTAACTATTATAACAAGCTTGAAACCAATCTGTTATGATCTTATAACTACATTTTTTTTCAATTAGGTACGAACCAAGCCATGGGTACAGTGCTTTCTAAAAACGTACCTTTTAATCATAAATTATTGCACTTTCACATTTGGTCTAGAAATATAAAAGAAAGCTCTCGTATTCACTTACCTTTCTACGTCCACAACAAAGCATTCTTCGCACACGCGAATTTCCAGTAGCTGCTTTCAATCGAGTAAACTTCTTCTTCCACTGCATTTATTAGTGGCAATCCAATTGGGGAATTATTTTGTTTGGGTCGGCTGCTACAGCAAATCCATCGATTGCCGCTGGCATTTAATGTTCATCATTTATTAAAATCCAAAAATCGGTATCAAAATGCAAGTTCGATTTATTCGTTGCTCGTGTAGTTGCCTGCAAAGGGAAAGAGAATAAGAAAGAAGGCACGAGTGAGTGGAGGGAATGAATGAGTGCATTTATACTGTTAACACAATTGCGGCCTGTCAAGCGCGCCAAACTCATCAGCAAGTATTTACTGTCACTTGATTGTCAACAAGCTAACACACACACACGCACTTTGTGTCAGCCAACGTGTGCGTGTTAAACTTAATGAAGCTCCTCCTACTGTGCTGCACTCAAGCCTCAGACTCAAGCTCCTTTGACATGTGTCATATGCATTTGCCTGACAAGACTTTGAAATACTTGGACATTCCATTCATTCTCTCTCGCATTATGCATATATCGAGTAACTGTCTGATTGTATAACGCTGATAAGGCATTTTTATTCCCTTTTCCCAGTTTGGTCCCTTGAAACTAGGCTATACATTTTAATAGTTGTCATTGCCCGTTTGGAGAATAATCCGAATTTTCTCTGCTTGCGCAAGTATGTAAGTGCAAACCAGTGCTAGCAGCCTTGGCAACTTGTCAAGTTTGCACTTACACACACGAGTATTTATGCTGATGAAGGGGCTTGCCATCTGCCGACTGTTGGCTGCTGCTGGCCTTTATGGCTAATTGTGAGTGAGCTAGTAGAATGTGTTGGCCTACTTTTCCAAAACTAAACCAAAATGCGCTTAGCAAATGCCAAATGACCATGGCTTAAGTTACAATGCTCATATATAACATGTTCCCATAAAGTGCTTAACAGAATTTTATGACATATTTAATTTTAAGACGGACAAAAGGACTGATAGACATATACTACGTTTAAAAGCAAGTCTTATTTAAAAACGCTGAGTTAATTCGTTGTTCGCAAATAGCTAAGTCACGAGAACAATTAATGATTACTAATCAGTGATTAGGAGACTTATACCCTTGTTCCACTGGCGAACATTCAATCACTTTCTCGAAAAGTGAATTTTCCTTGTTCCACTGACGAATGTTGTTTAAGGTCACACTAACGTAAACAACTGCTATGTCTGCAATTGTGAATCAAAGTTCGCTATCCACTTGTCAATCAGCATGCTCTCCTAATAGTCCCACCACGATATAGCTAGTTTATGGGATTCATACATAAGAAATATTACTACATTTTATAAGGTTGTACATGTGGCCCTCGTATAACGTTGCTTAGGTAGCCCTGGTATATATCGATACTCCCGAGAACACTGTTATCGATCAAGGCTACACACGGAGCTTATCGGTATCGAACTCTGGTCACACTGTTGAAGGCGTCATCCATGGTCAAAGCGAGGAGAATAAAAGTTGTACAAATTAAACTTAAACAAAAATAAACTTGATCTGCGTGCAGGCAATAGGAGTCTACATTTCAAATTTGGTTGCTCTAGCTCTTCTAGTCTCTGAGATCTAGGTGTTCATACAGACAGACGGACATGGCTATATCGACTCGGCTGTTGATGCTGATCAAGAATATATATACTTATACAATGAGGTATATGTGTCGGAAAATTTAACCACCTTTAGATGGTTTACCAATAAACAAGACCCGAAAACTTTGGTCGATTGTGACGATATTAATGAATGCTTGAAATTTGGGGAAATTTCTTATAGCTTTGGTACAGACTACAACAAGGGAAACTAGGGCAACAACAATTTGTATTTTTTATCTTGCTTATAACCGGTAATAAGTTCATTTGGAAATCTTCAGTATACTTCGCGGAGTTCGTTCGGCAACTTGTAAGGGCCAGCTCCAGTGTGCAGTAGAGGTGTAAAACAATCGATGGCACCATCGATTATAATCGATTTTTCGGGTTTTTGTAAACGTCGATTATTTTTGGGACACAATCGATTTTTCACGCTTTTTGTATCATACCTATCAGTTTTTTCCTTATCTAGCACTTTTCGCGCGTCAGAAGCAGAAGGTAAGCGTCTATAATATTTGTGCATATTTTTTTACTTTTACTTTTACTTTAATTTGCATTTATTTTAGAACGATCGTGCCGGACAACAATGCGTCCATGAAAAAAGCCTGTGATTTGATGGAAATAAAGCATCTACCTTGTTTTACGCACACAATCAATCTACTGGTTCACGAACTACTTAAGTCAGAATCATTGTCACCTCTGCTGAGCAAGTGCAAAAGGATTGTCGCATTTTTTTAAGAGCAGCACAATTGCTAATGAGAAGCTGAAAGAGGTGCAAGATTGTGATAAACCATATGGGCTAATCCAAGAGGTGCCGACGCTTTGGAACCGCGCATTTATTATGATTGAGCTCATAATACTTGTAAAAGAAGCGATTGTTGCGGTTCTTCTCAAATCGAGTAAAGCTCCGACTCCATTATCAGCGGATGAAATTCAAGTTTTAGAAGAAGTATGCCGCATTTTATCACCTTTTTATAAGGCTACAAAACAGGTATCGGCGAACAAAACCGTTACAGTTTTATTAATAATTCCCATCATTTGCGAATTGCACGAGCAGCTGAACGTGGTACATAAGTTCAGGAGTGATAACAAAAACAGCGTTGAATATTTGTTCTATATTAAAAGAACGGTTGCCTGAGCGATTTTCTGCTTAAGAAACCAGAACGGTTACTCGTCTTGCTACTCTGGTGGACCCAAGGTTCGAAAACATGGTTTTTTGTCTGCGTCTAACGCCGAGCAAGCTGCAAAAGGCCTCGAAAGGAAATATTTTTCCACTTCAGAACACATGCTCCACCACAATCTCTAACACCACCCACAACACCAAACTGTGAAGGCAAACAAAATAAAGTTTTTACATTTCAGGCAAACAAAATATCACATATCCACACCTACAGGTCTGGCGCAATGGTATTGATGAGGCAGTATATTGGGCAAAACATTGCACCAGAGGAAACTGATCCTGTTTCATTTTGGAAGGTAATATATTTTTAAATGTCTTCTTATATAAATTTAAAATTAATAAATCATTTATTTCGCAGGAACAAATTGCTGTGTGCACAACATGTGGCGAAAAAGTTTCTTTGCGTGCCAGCTACTTCCGCTGAATCTGAAAGGGCCTTTAGCAAAGCTGGCCAAAATATTTCGGATCGAAGATGCCGGCTATAACCAAAAATAGTTAATATGTTGATGTTTCTCAACAAAAATATGAATTTATAATGTCAAGGATCTCATATCCCAAAAAAAAAGCACTGATGCGGAAATATTAGCTGTTGTTAATATATTTTATAAGTTTGTTTGATACTCATATTAAAATAATGTGCATACATAATCGGAAATACACTGAAGCGAATATACTAAAGTTTATTTAAATTTTAAAATACAAATTTGTTTTTTTTTTCAAAATACCAGCAAAAATGGTATTCGAACTTTGCATTGCAAAAATTTGTTTGGAAAAATCGATTAAAATCAATTTTTTCAGGGGGAAAATCGAAATAATCGATTTGTCAAACCATCGATGGTTTGACACCTCTAGTGTGCAGTACTTGAATCAATAAATTTTCACGAGAATGTCTTTAAAGTTTTAGTATATCCTTGCAGAGAGTTTATTAAAATTGTCCAGATGTATGTAACGCGTAGAAGGTGGCATCTCCGACCACATAAAGAATATATGTAAAGTCTTGTTTATTTAAGAAACAGTACTTATATGATTAATTAAATGATTAACCTGAGTTACATATTGTTGTGAAATTAGGAAGACGAAGAGAGGTAGACGACTGACTGACTGTCTATGCTCAACATCAACGACTGACTCGGACTCTCAACTGGTTCCGACTCGTTCCGTTCTGCCGACTTTTAACATAAAAGAACTAGCAGCGGTGTGCTGTTAGGGCGCGCTTCCATGACCAGCTTACATATATATATTCTTGATAACCGTGACGAGCTGAGTTGATATATCCAAGTCCGTTCGTCTTTAAACTCGTTTAAACGTTTCTCAAAATTTGTTCGAAATCGGATGACGATAGCTCGGATGTAAGAAAACATTTTTGATTTAAGTGTTAGCGTTTATAAACTCTGATATTACAAAATTAGCATTTGCTGGTCGGCACAGACTTAGTTAGTTTAGCCTTCTCGTTTTAAAATCCAAAAATAATGCAACACGGATTTTCCGCCATATATTGAAAACAAGAGCTGATGGAGAAAAACCGAGACTGCACAAAACTAGAACAGAATTTTAAACAAAGAAGGCTGGACCTCACAGAAGTGGTAATTTTGTTGGCCTGGGTTCTCAAGCACTTTTTCCAGTAAACGTCTGTAAATGATTCATGAAACAGGCAAAATTAATTCCATTGCCAGATTTGTTTATAATATCAGATACCTGCAAAGGATATCTTATTTATTACATAACGCATTGGATCTTAGCCTTAAACGCGTAAATGCTCTTCTTTTTAAGCATATAGAAAATGGTGGTAAAGTTAAACATTCAATTTTATTGTACAATATTTAATCTGAAAACAGTGGCATAAAATACAATAAACAATAGCCGACCACTTTTGTATTTCGTCCTACTGTTAAAGTCGCAACTTCTATACAAAAGGCTAACATGAGTCATGGCCCTCACTCTGCCTCCATAACAGTTGCCACTGGCTGCACTTCTAATGAATGTTGATATAATTTTTAATTAAAAAGCATTTTTTTTTTTGCCTGGCTAGACACACACACACACACACAATACACAAGAGGAGCAAAACAATGCTGCTGAGAACTGGTGCAACTGTTTAGATAAACTCAAACTACATAGAATCGTATATATATATATATATATATATATACATAGCATACGAAAGTGTATGTTATTAGCGCTGCAAATCCCCGAGAGGCAGCAGACTAGCTAAACTAATAGCTTTATGAACCAGAAATTTACGAAGACGCTAGAGATTTAGGCTCTGACTTTAATGAAATGATCGTCGGCAGACACCAATAGAGTCAAAAAGCAATGGAAAATTAATGCCAACGAATTTTTAATTAAGTGGCCGCCAGGCATATGGACCCTGCTCTGAAGAGCAGGCCACACACGTTCCTGTTGATGTCGTCGTCGTCGTCATGGCGGACACGTACCCATGAACTGTGCCTGGTAAGCTCTAGTTGGCACTTTGCCCACAACTCCAACTGAGATTTCGTTGCCATAAAACACTTTGTCTGGGTTGGCTTTGCCTGGTTTGGATGTTGCTCCTTCCCCCGTCGTAATTGCAATGAAAAATGTTACAATCGTGAGCAGGACATTTAAATGTAGGAACAGGCAGCAGCCATGAGTATGTGAGGGATCCAGCTGCGCCAACTGACAACTGATTTCCGCTGCAGCAGCAACAGCAGTGTCCAATGCCATATCTCCGTTGCCCTTCAATGAACTTGTGACACTGCGCCCGTTGGTATGCAACAGAAAAATTCTTTATTCATAATTTCCTTTGCCATGCTGTCGCACTGAATGCAAATGGATATGTACGTGTGTGTGAGTGTGCAACTGAGTCTGTACTTGAGAGTTATTGCCAGCAGCGGCAGCGGCAGCAACATGCAACTACAAGATACTTTGTGTCACAGCAAACAGCTACAGCAGCAACAGCCAACGACAAAGTGTTGCAATCAGCCAAGAAAAATGTCGCCGGGTGTTGATGAAACAGCAACGACAACAACCACCACCACCTACTTTGCCGCCAGTCGCTTAGAATGTTGTCTAGGCACGCATAAAATTTATTATAATGACATCATAAATTCCGCCAGCGATGATTTTACTTGTGTGTGTGTGTGAGAGAGAAAGAGAGTGCATGTGTGCTTAAATGAGTGACAAAGCTTCGTACCGCCTCCACTCTTGTGCAATAGCAAAAATTGCAAATCATTTATCATATAATAAAAAAACTGAAAACGGGGTGACACCAAATTGGCAAGCGCACCAAAAATTTGAAGGGGAAAGTCTACACTGCCAAAAATATAAAATACTGAGGAACAGAATTCGTAAATAACCGTAGGATTTAACGTAGGGTTAAGCGTTTGTACGCCACTGACCATCAGCACATATTTTCAGTCAGCTCAGCACACATCAAAGTAAGAATACTTTGGACAGTGTTGGTCGAGGGCTCATTAAATGTGTGTTCTTCTTATTGTTACTGTATACTGTGAGCGGAGAGGGAAAGGGAAGGAGCAATCTGCTGCCTAAATACAGACGTATACACTCCAGATCAACTCAGTAGGTTAAACACATCCCAAAAAGTAGAATTGTTATATCTCTGCTATCTACATATCGATTTCAATGAAATTTTTTTTTTTTGTGTAGAATATAACTCGTTAATCAAAACATGAAAGTTTGCGGTCTCGAACCGTAGTAAATTTTTATTAATTTACTAAAACTTAACTTATTAACTTATTTAAACGTAAATAATTCTCAATTTTTTTGGCTCAACTGAATAATTAGGTTCATCATCATAAACTTAAAATTAAAGAAAAATTATTTTACATTTTGATTGTTTATCCATTGTTTTAATACTCTGGCAGTATGAATGGGGGCGTTGTCTTGCTGGTATATCCACTGAATCCTCCCATAAGTTTTTGAGAATTGTGGAAAAGCCTTATTTAGAAAATTTGGGTTCATCTGAAGCTCATAAGTCCCATAATATTATAGTATAGATATTAGATATGATATTATTTTCATAATTTGACTCATTTCGAATAAAATTACCAACAACATATTGGCTTTGTCCAATCTTTTTAGCGATTTCACGCTGCTTTCGGCCAGATTCTACATATCCCTTCACTAAGAAAAAACTAGAACGAAAAATTTGAGTACGAACGCTCTTGAAAAAAAATTAGTCGTTCTTGAATTTTCAAGAATTTCGCTCTTGGAATCGAAATAAATTCGTTCTAAACGTTCTCAATTTGGTTTTTTATAGGCAAGGGGGGTGAGGGCATCTTAACTTTGAGAGAATAGCGTTGGAGTCGCTCTCGCATAGAGAGAGGGCGCATGCGCAGTTTGTTGTTGTGCGTTGCGTGCGAAAGGCAACTGCGTTTATTTTAAGTGTGATTTTGTCGCGTCTTTTAGCTTACGGAAGATAGCTGAGCTCGCTAAGCTGCCCGTCGCCTGTGTGTGTTTCAGTCTTTCGAGGTACCGTGTTCAAATCCCAGAAATGTAAAAAAAAAAAAAATTGTGATAAGAATAATACATAAATGATATTGAATCCCTTGATGTAATTAGATTCGATACTCACCAACATTCTAGATCAATATATATTGCGCATTTATAGTTATAAAATTACTTGAAAACCATATACTGTGGCAACAAGTAGGAATGGACGGATTTATTGCGCAAGCAAAAAGGAGCACAGAGAGGACTCTGTATAAATCCCTTAATCTCAGGGATCTCAACCTCGGAGCAAAAAATTACTTCAATGACAGTCTAGGTGTGGAGAGAAAAACTCTAAGCCTCAATTTTCAACCTCACAGGGGAGTAACACTCGGCAAGATTGCACCCTCTGCAAAATGTGTACCAAGGAAGATGTGGCTCACTTTGTCGGCATCTGCCCTATCTTAAAGGAGATACGTATGTTGCACTTTCAGCGTCTATATCTATCGGAAAACGAACTTCACGAACTGCTCAAAGGAGTAAATTGGATAGCTCTTGCAGCGTTCATCAAAGACGCTTTGCAATATCGCAACAGCATCATATAGCAGGCATCATTCAGCAGCTACATTATGCTAATTTCAACGGACGGTTCTTATAAAACCATGTTGAAAACAAGAAAGAATAAATTAGACTGAAAAACTTTTTATATTTTAATTACTTTTTACAATTGTAATCTGGTTAGCCAGCTATAGTTTAAGATTTACTTGTACAGTATTATAAATAAAAACCACTACTACCACTAGTTATAAAATTATTTTTATTATTTTCCACATTATTACGCACTGACTACATAATTTTTTTCGTTTTTTATACCCTGTTCCCATTAAAAATGGGAAAAGGGGATCATGAAGTTGTGCAAATGTATGTAACAGCCAGAAGGAAGCTTCTCCGACCCTATAAAGTATATATATTCTTGATCAGCATCAACAGCCGAGTCGATATAGCCATGTCCGTCTGTCCGTCTGTCTGTATGAACGCGTCGATCTCAGAGACCATAAGAGATAGAGACACAAATTTTGGTATACCGTACCCAGTTCAAGTTTGTTTCAGATTTGGAAAATTTCGCCCCCTCCCCCCTTAAACCGCAAAAAACTGTCACAGCCCCAATTTTAAAGTTAGAACCTGGTGGCTTAATATATACTATCCTAGGCCTTATATCTAACTACTCTCCAAAGGAAAATAAGATAGAGCAAAAACACAAAAGTTATTAGCGTTTGTGTATGTGAGTGTGTTTGCATGTGTGTCTCAATTGAACAGGGTATTTTGTAGTCGGGAAACTCGACAACAGCGCTCTTACTTGTTCTCTCTCGTTTTTCTAATTCGGGTACGATCTTCACAACTAAGAGTTTGAACTGACTTTTAGCCTTACGAATAGCTGAAAAAACACGTGTGTTTTGTTCATGCAGACAAATGGACTCATTTCATGCAAAACAAATTTTGTAGTGACTATTTTTGTGGAACTTCATGCCACCGTGAAACACATGCAAACTATATTTGAACTGATCCAGGCACAAAGTGCACCAGATCTTAAGCACTCAAATACTTGCTACCTCCCAAATAAGTTTCTTAATTTCATAATAGCGGCCTTTCGAGCGGCTTTTCGATTGACAAGTAACACTCTAAGCCAGTTAAATAAAAGTTGTTTCATGCGTGGAGCTCGACCAAGCTGAAGGGTGAAAAAATGCAGGCGATTTTTAATTTGCATTTTCTCAAAGCGAAGGCGTTACCTAATGGCGTTGACGAGTCGAAGGCAAAGGCTTGCGTTTAGTGTAAAAGCAAAGGATAATCGTTATTGAGTTATTGTGTTATCCATGGTGAAAGGCTGCGTGCCTTCAAACGATTTTTAATTTCACTTTCTCAAAGCAAAGGCGTAGACCAAATAAGTGTGAAATGACACTGACGAAGTTAGCTTTGCTTTCTCTTGTTGGTATTGCTTCATGCACTTCATGCAAACAATGCTGACAGATTTGCAGGCGACTTTATTAACGTTTCTGAAGTCAGGTGCAAATGCCTCTAATATGTAACTATAGCAGGTGCTCTAAGTTTCTCTCTCTCTCTCTCACTAAGATTGCCTCGCTTGACTCATGGTATGCAGTCAGCAGGCCGCGTGTGAGCGCGTGTGTGGCTGTGTGTCCGCACGCGTGTAGGTGTGTGTGTGCGTTTGTGTATGCGAGTGTGTTTGTATGTGTTTCTCAATTAAACAGGGTATTCAGTAGTCGGGAAACTCGACTACAGCGCTTTAACTTGTTAATTTTTTTATTTTGAGAATTATTCGTTCTTGGATCAAGTACTGAAGCTCTTGAATCAAAAATTATTCATACTTGGATCAAGAGCTGAAACTCTTGAATCAGGAATGTCGGGATCAAAAATTCACTCTTGAATCAAGAATTTCGCTCTTGGACCAAGAATTTTCACTCTTACCGTACTTTTGAGAACGAATGCTCTTGATTCAAGAGCGAAATTCTCTATTTTTTCTCTGAGTGTTCAAAAATAAAAAATAGAGGAAAGCTAACTTCGGCCGAAGCTTAAATATACAGAAAACAATAAGATCAAATATCAAGTTGGTATTTCAATATAATTTCAGTAATATACATATATTCATAGCAAAGTGCAACTATTTAATATCAATATGACCCCCGTAGTATTACATTGATACCAAGGCTGCAAACCTCTCAAATTCTGCAGAAGGTTTGGACCGGGGGTTCTAACCCATTGTAAAGTCCAAGGTTCGGTTCGCGGACCGGTTCCTGGAACCCCTGAACCCAAAGTTTTGGTTCGAACCTTGGTTCGCTTGAACAAAAAAGAATAGTTTGACTTTCGATTTATTAATTCTACGTTGATGATGAAATTAATATACCTCGCTATTCATATACTTAATCGTAATATTCAGTACTTAAGTTATTGTAATTATCAAATCCATTAGCTGAAATTAACAATTTTTTGGAACTGCCTAGTTTAAGCATTATATCTTCCAGGAGCTGTTCATCTATACCAGCTCTTAAATCAGAAATAACAAACTTAACTTTGATTACTGCTTTCATAAACTACTCTTCTTCACAATCAAACGTTGAGTCAGTTGCTTTGCAACTGTTTTTTGTCAAAAAAATATGAAATCTCGGGTCTGAGAATACTGTAACCAATTCTGGAAATGAACTCATAGTAGAAGAATTTTTGTCGGCGAAATTATCAAGACAGAAGTAAACATACAACAAAAAGTTCTGAGTAAGTTTGTGCTAAATAAATGTCAAACTTTTAATAAAAGTGGCCAATCGGTAAATTATTTATTTAGTACATGTTTTATGTATTTAAACAGGTACCCAAATTTTAAAGCCAATCCTATCCAAACCGTAACTTTTTCTGTCAGTGTAGAATGCAATCATTGGCCATGCCACTTTGACGACAATCAATGCTAAAGCATGCCGCATTTATTGATTGTTTTACTAAGTTCTAACCCCGTCGAATTATTTGAGTATTGTTATTGTTGCGTTCAAGTTTATCAGCATTTCGTGCGCCTGTTTCGGCTTCCATCCCCTCGTCGACCATCATATGACACAGACTTTAGCTCGTATGTAGCTCCAAACGAAAAAAAAAAACACAGCAAAATCCACCACCAATGCCACCAACACTAGCGACTGTCACAAGGGTCGACAGTGGCCGGGACACTCCCCGCATGCAGGCTGGCCGCTAACAACACCCCATGGGGGATTTGTTGCCACCTTTAAATTCCGAGTTGGCACGCTGTTTTGTCAGCAGGCGACGCGTTGCATTTGCCAACGAGCGACTGGACTCGAGTTGCGTAAAATTACGAAAATGTGAAACTATAGCAACTGGGGAAACGGTCAAAGATTTAACTAATTACGAACTGCAGTGGTGGTAAAATGGGATTATACGAATGAAAGGACATTTTAATGAAAATGGTTGACATTCTGCGGGTAATTAATCGTCTCTGAGCATGAAAAATGCAATTTAAATAAGCAGTTTTGATTTGAATTCAAAAAGCATTTTAAAATATTTAATGGTGGAAAAACATTTGGCAAAACTCGTGCTGCGCTTTCTGACTTGTGTTGCGCATGAACTTTCTCTCAGTTCCCTCAAAAAATTGCAACTTTTTCGTTACAATGAAAATATTTATCTAGTTTCGGGTTGTGCTTTAATGTCCGGCTGCTGCCTACCAATGAGGTTTTTCACATTTTTGTATGTTTTTTTAATGTTTTCTATGCAGAATTTTTTTACCATTTCAGCGGGTATGACTATTTTGGCACAATGTTTGTAACGTGCAGGAAAGCAACTTTAACACAGTCATGAATAATATAAATTAGTTTTAAATGGAACACATCTCTTTTTCACTACCATTTGCTTATAGAATACTGTTTGAAAATTTGAAAAAATATGTTAAAATGTTAACTTTTGATCTTACTCTTTGTGTAAGAAAACTATCATCTATACCTTCAGTCGCTTTCTAGCCTTTGATGCGGCCAGATCGAAGCTGGTTAACGGCGGTTTATTTTCGCACACCAATACACTCTCACTTTTTGGCCTCGCTCTCGTTGACAAACGCTGGACAAAAGAAACGACTTGGCATACTATGGGGCAGGGTTCCCCAAGCAGTCTGTGTCTCTCTCTAACGCACAGTGATGCATGACTTCGGGAAGCATTCGGTGTGAATTGGCGAGTATGTTCGTGCCCCAGGGGCTATCGCTGGGGAACTCTGCTATGGGGACTCTGCAGTGCAGAGAGACCTGGACGAGTAAGTAAATAAGCGAGTAATACTCGCCGAGTATGATTACAAACGAGTACGATTACCTAGCTGTCAAATTGGCACCGCACCGCTTTAACGTTTTACTCGTTTTTATACCCTTGCAAAGGGTATTATAATTTTGCCCAGAAGTTTGCAACGCATAGAAATATTCATTTCCGACCACATAAACTATATATATTCTTGATCAGGGCGACGAGCTGAGTCGATTGAGCTTTGTCCGTCCGTCTGTCTGTCTGTCTGTCTGTCTGTCTGTCCGTCTGTCTGTCCGTCTGTCTGTCCGTCTGTCTGTCCGTCTGTCTGTCCGTCTGTTTCTACGCAAACTAGTCTCTAATTTTTAAAGCTATCGAGCTGAAACTTGGCACAGTGTCTTCTTTTTACTGCACGCTGCTAATATGTCGAAACCGACCGGATCGGATGACTATATCTTATAGCTGCCATAGGAACCATCGATCAAAAAATGGGTCTTAGTGAGAAAACTTTTTTCTTTTCAATGTTAGCGGCCTTAAACTCTGCCATTATTAATATTATATGCTTTCAAACAGATTTGCGAATTTTGGTCAAGATCGGATGACCATATCTTATAGCTGTCATAGGAACCATCGGTCGGAAAATGGGTCTTAGTAAGAAAAACTTTTTTGTTTTCAATGCTAGCGTCATAAAACTCGGTCATAATTAATATTATACGCTTTCAAACAGATTTGCAAATTTTGGTCAAAATCGTATGACTATATCTTATAGCTGCCATAGGACCGATCGGTCGGAAAATGGGTCTTAGTGAAAAAAACTTTTTTGTTTTTAAGTAAATCGTTCTTAAAGTCGCTTATTCTTAATATTAAACGCTTTCAAACTAATATGAAAGAGTTGATCGACATCGGGTGACTATATCTTATGGTTGCCATAGGACCGATCGGTCGAAAAATGAGACTTAGTGAGAAAAAACTTTTCTGTTTTCAATTTGATCTTACTGAAACTCCACGATTGTTAATTTGATATGATTTCAAAAAGATTCGCGAAATTTGGTCGAAATAAGATGTTTATCTGTCGGAAAATGGGTATTAGTTAAAATTATTTTAGATTTTCATGTAAGCGTTCTTTAACTCTGACATTTCAAAAACAGCATTTGCAAAGGTATAAAGTTATTTAAAATTTAATCAAATTTAATTTGATTTATTTCTACATCGTACCACTCGTATACAATATGTTAAAAAAAGTAATATAATATATATAATTCCAGTCCAGGTAAAGGTACAAAAAAGGTACTTTTAAAAGAAAGGTACTTTTTAAAGAATGGTTTTAAAATGGAAAATTGTGCTTATTGTCTTATATGCTATCTCGACTTTTTAACGTAACTTCAGCGTCGAATATTTCGTCCCATTGTCTGATTATTTTTTGTGTATTTGGCCTCCACAGCTAAAAATTCAATAGGGGCAGTGCTTGGCAAAATGGTATTATACTTATAAAAAACATTTCAAATTTTTGTACACTTAAGTATAGATTCAAAAGATTTCCTATTATCGGCAAGATAAGTTAAGGCTTCCATTTCAATATTGGAATTTTCATAACAATTCTCAGTTTCGTTCAATCTTCCATTTCTGGCATCTTAAAAGTCTTCAGAATCCTTTATATTTGAACTCTCATTGACAGCAGTTTCAAAATTTTCCGTAATTTCTTTAACGATGTAGATTGCTATTTATATAATGGCCAGTTACACCAAAGTAGCTTTTGTCATTGCAACTCCAGATATCGGCAGTCGGACAAATAAAATGATTATTTTGAAAAATACCAGCGCTATTTTTCTTATACTTTCACGTTCACAAAATTTTAGGGGAAAGTGAAAATGGGAACACGGCTAATAGTCCTTCTTCCTCTTATCTAGCAAGGATTTCATAGTTTTTGAACAGGGAATGTTTACTGGACGTCCAGTGATAGCCACAAACAGGTCCCAACAGGTCAAATCTGCGAAAACATGTTTCTTTCAAACGCTCAAGTACCAGCGAAATATTAGTGCCTGAAAAAAATTATGAGTGGTTATCGATGACCGAGTTCGAAACGAAGTAAAAAAGAGCTGCTCCGTTTGAGACCGTAAATGGTTCGGGATTTAAGCATCTTGCACAATGTTTTAAAAACATTGCATACGTAAATTTAACCGGCAAGATTGTGAAGTGTCGTAAAATATTACCAACAGATTGATTTTGAGTATTATTATACTCTGTACCGAAGGTACATAGAGTATATTAAGTTTGTGCAAAAGATGTAACAGGGAGAAGGAATCGTTTCCGACCCTATAAAGTATATATATTCTTGATCAGCATCAACAGCCGATTCGATATAGCCATGTCCGTCTGTCCGTCCGTCCGTCTGTCTGTCCGTCCGTCCGTATGAAAGAAGAGATCTCAGAGATGGTAAGAGATAGAGGTTTGACATGTATGGGACATATATTTCTTATACTTGCAGGCAGATCAAGTTTATTTTAAATTTTTGCCACGCCCCCTCCCGCCCCCGCAATTTGGAAAAAACGTCATATCTCCTACAGTTTTGAAGATAGATCGTTCGAGATACCTTGTAAACAAAATTATTTATCGATTTGCTGAAGGAATGATAAAGATCGGATGAACGATACTCAAGTTATGAGCCAAAAACCAGCCAGTAAACAGCCAGTAAACACCCCCCATCCTCCACCCATCCACCCATCACCACAGCATTCTATTGAACGGCAATCTTAGTGAGAGAGAGAGAGAGAGAGAGTGAAACTTAGAGATGAGTATAACTCGTGAGCAAATGCGAGCTGCGACGTTAAGGGTACAGAGTATGTTATAGTCGGGCTTGACCGACTTTCTTTCTTGTTTTTTAGTTAGATTGTTCTCTTACGATGCCCGGATTAAAATCGTACGATGCCGAATGCTACTCGTAATCATGAAAATGATTACCGGTTACAAAAAAAATTAACTATAATCGTCAAAATTAATATATTTACTCATGATTCTGGCCTCGTGTAATAACTTGTGCAGGTCTCTACTCTGCACCATCGATCTCAATTGTTAATAAGTGATTTACTGTATATCGAAGTGGTCGCGATGTCATCCATAACGATTACCTTTAAAAGATTGAAACAATCATCGGCGTTTTTATTTCAGAGCTTTTGGACAGCTTCCAACTTTGAGTTAAAGGCTAGTACTTAGATTCTGAAAACATTGTCGGAGCGAAAACTTTTTAATAATTCTCTGAGCGGTCTTTGAGAATGTAGTGTGACCACGTAGCAGCAATAAGTTACTGAAAATTAAACTGTCACGCTGTTTTTCCAGCGGTGGTTTTTTTTCAAAAAGAGTTTATAAAATTGAATATGGTCGCTCATAGGGCGGTTGAATAGCTCTGAAGCAAACAGGAAACATTTCCGACCATATAAAGTATATTGATCAGCATGAACAGCCGACCGTCGGCCTGTATGAACACTTAGATCTCAAAAACTAGAAGAGCTAGAGCAACCAAATTTGGTAAGTAGGCTCCTATTGTCTGCACGCAGATCATATCGCCATCCAATAAAAACAGTTGAATAACTTCCACAATTCTTAAGACATCGATCTCAAAATTAAAACTTACATTTATATTCGCAATATCTATAATCCCTCAAATTTTCATAAGGTTCGGAGAATAAATATCCGAGTTAAAAAAATATTGCACTTCCTTCTCAGGAAAACAGGAAGGCTATTAAACGTGGCTTCCCCTGATCAACGGGTATATCGAAGTCGGGCAAAACCTACTTTAACTTACGCTCTCGTTAAAAATCAAGTTGAGTAAGGCCTCTGAGAATGATCTCTGGGAATATTCTAAGATCATTTTTAGAGCCATTAATTTGGATATGCTCCGAAAATGTGTTCGATTTCTCGTTTGTTGCACAATCTTCAAGAACAATTTTTTGAGTTCTCCTTAACTTGATTTGAGTTAATATTATTCCGTTTTCAAGAACATTTATCAATGAATATAAGAGTGTACGGGGTTCGAATAGACACATCACATCGTTTTTGGATTGTGAATGATATTTACAAGCACTGGCTAAGCTGATATTGCTGCTCCGCCCGCCATATTTGATAGGATCAGAGACATTCGCTCAAAACCAGTGGTGTCCATACTCACACAATCAAACATTGCGCTTGTGTGTCTAGCAGCGAAACACGAAGTAGATGTCTCAACAAACAAATGCCACGAAAAAATTCCTCTTGAAGTAAAACAAAAAGCCGAACACGCGCTTCGTAAGAGAGAAAGCAGCCGAGCTTGGACACGATTGCTCTAAACCACAACTGACTTGGTTCATATAATTTACATCCTTCTGAAAAAACAATGAGCAATTTTTATTGTCAGACTGGTCTGGGAGTCTAACCCAGGACACCTTTTGCACTGAACGAGCGCGAATGGAATGACGTCTCAGCGCCAGCACCATCGAATGCATTTGTAGCTACATATATGTATAAGATGATGGTTATTCAGTAAAGTTGAGCTGTGCTCATTTCAAAAACTTATACATTTGGTTTTAATATTTTTGTAAAAGTTTTGTTCTTATTTTGAGTTTTCGGCAACTAATTTTCTGAACAGTGATAGTCAGTGTATAGCGATAAATAGCCAATTGCTTTGATATTTGACAGCATAACACAACCACCATTAGAACTGGAAGAGTGTGTAAACTTCGGCCAACCAAATTAAAATTTCCATAAAAATTTTTGTCGTTTTTTCTTTTGCTTGCAAAAATTGGAGCAAAGCTCTTAACTCAGCTCCGTGCTGTGTGGACAATCAAAACGTGGCGTAGTTTAGAGGGTACACTGAATGGATAGGGGAAAAGCAAACTCCGTTCCTGATTGTTAATGTCGTGGTTTGTGTTTTGCTTTTATACTTTTTTTTTTGTGGTTTGCTCATTTTTATGAAACCAGAATGCTTTGATGTTACTCGCAGCTGCAGAAGCAATTTTAAATCATGAATTTTGTGGAGCAATCTGCTTGGTTATCATTGTTATCATTTGGGTGACTAATGTTTTGGTAATGGGTAAAATTAATTAATTCAAAAGTAGCAAAAATTACAAACTAAGACTGATGAAATTATAAAATTAAACAGAAGTAAAAAAAACTTATAAAGCAAAACCCAATGAGTTGTTAAGTTGTTCAATAATATTTGGTGTAAAAAAAGTTTTAATGGAATTTTTTTCAAGTTAGACGCTTTATTGTAAAAAATTTGTTACAAATTCTTTCCCAAAGTATTGTCCATTACTAGCCACTACTTTTTCCCATCTTTATGGCAATTTTCGGATATCATCTCTAAAAAAATAATGTGCCTTTTGATGCGATCCACGAATCGATCCAATTTTAGACTTCCCATTTCAGCGTTTCAAGGTATGTTTTGACCGTGTGCGCAACATGTGGCCGAATGTTGTCATGTTGCAAAATTACCTTGTCGAGCCTTTTCTAGCAGTTTCTGCTTCAATGCTCGTAGAGTTGTGTTCGGTAGAGTTAATCAGTGAGGGTTTCACCCGGTTGTAGCAGCTCATAGTGCACCACGTCCAATTGGTCCCACAAAATACAGAGCATGACCTTGCCACCGTGAGTATTCGGCTTTGGCGTCATTTTTGTCGTTTGATTTTTTGCTTTTGGGCTTATCGTAATGAACCCATTTAGCATCACCAGTTACAATACGATGCAAAAATCACTTTCGTTTTTGTCGTTGAAGCAGCTGTTCACAAGTGAAAAACGACATTCAACGTCTCTCGGCTTCAATTCATACGGCACCCAATATCCTACCTTTTGTATCATTCCCATGGCTTTTAAGCGAACAAATATGGCTTTTTGAGTCACTCTCAATGCTTTTGCAAGTTCTACTTGCGTTTGGCACGAGTCTTCATCCAACATAGCCTCCAAACTCTAAATAGCGTCATCCTTTAAAACATTTTTGTACACCAAATAAGTGTGCGTGGAAAATGTATTTAGAAGCGAATTTTCGGTGTGGGATAATCACCTCTGCATTTAAAACTCATTCCAAAAGTCCTCAAATTGTTAAGAAAACCCAGCTAAAGCAGATAGCCAGTTTTATTAACCACAACAAATTGAGCTCCCTCTTGTAACTAATAAACATTTTCAGTATTGCTTTGTTTTATAACCCAACAGTGTTTAGTTGTTCATGGGTGACTGTACAACAGTGAGTTTCTCAAAATATATCCTTATTTGGTCAATAACTTAACATAACAAATTATGGTAAAAATGCTAAAACAAGACGGTAACCTTAAGTCAGTCCGGCGACTTAAATATTTCCGTTACTAAGGGGAAGAAGTATACTATCAGCGGTGTCCCAGAAATCTCTAGAGATTGGTTGGCAAATCGCTCGAAAAATCCGTCGGTGTCACAAAACTTCAAGAGATTTCATTGTCTTATTTGAAAATCTAGTTAGAACAGAAGCTGTTCCAATTGAACTATCATCTGTAAAAACAGGGCTGCATCTCTCGTAAAAAAATTTCCCTGCTTTTGACAAATACGATAGACATTGGTTGGTTTTGCGAATAATTATGAAAACGCAAATTGCAATGTTTAAACTAATCAAATAATTTATTTATTTGATGCGTCACATCCAGAAAAATAATGTTGTTTACATTTCCAAAACTAATTTTACTTGTCAAAATTGTTTGGGTGGTATATAATATTTTGCTAAATCTCCTGCCAAAACACGAGAGATTAGAAACCAACCGAAAGAGATTTCTGTGACACCGAGAATTGGTTTTGGGTTGGAATTTGGTTGGAAGAGATTTCTGTGACACCGCTGTATATATAATAGCCATAACTCTCATCATCTCATAAAGCATATATATTCTATATCAGCATCAACAGCCGAGTCGATATAGCCATGTCCGTCTGTCAGTCTGTTCATATGAACGAACAAATCTCATAGCTGGTAGGACATATAGGTTTGACATGTATAGGACATACACTGAGAAACAAAAATTAATCTAAAATCTAGATTGAAATTCTCCTTTTCAAGAACCTTGCAAGCTTATAAAAACAAGATTGAAAAACCTTGGAATGAGCTTAGAAATCTTAAAAACAAGATTTATCATCTCGCAACTTATCAATTGCCTGTAAAGCTTCAGCTGAAATTTTTTTTGATATATATAGATTTATTTTGCTAAAAAAAACAAAATTAAGCAATTTTCGGTTGCAATGCAACCCACGCATCCTGGGACTCGAGCCACGACCTCTTCGTTTAATAACACATTGGCACGGCCGATTAGTCGATTTTGCCGTAGGGGGTCAATTGTTGCAGTATAAGAATACAGGCTGCGAAAATCTCTGCTCTTATGCTGCAACTGGATGGACCTAACAGTTGACGCTTGATGTTAAAGCGGTGGTGTTAGTGTTTCAGTGCGCAGAAGCTACTGAGCTCAAGTCCCAGTATCGGCGGACTACTAATTTACAATTTATATAATTACTCAGAAAGAAGAAAATGTTAATAACTAAAACAACTAACTAAACCTAAACTAACCAATCACACCCACCCCTTTCCCACTAAACCTAAAAATAACAAATGCTTAATTTATTTTTGTCTTTTTTTTCATATTAAAAAATGAGATTGTTTCATCTTAAAGTCGAGTATAAAGTTAGATGAAGATTTAAGTTGGGAATATAATCTTGGGTGAAGATTATCTCGTTTCTGTCGAATTCGGACACCGTTTCGTCTCGTTTCAAGATTATAATCTTGGTTTTATATTGATTTTTTTTTCATTCTACTTCTTATAATTGCAGGCAGATGAAGTTTATTTTTAATTTTTGTCACGCCCCACACCGCCACCGTAATTTTTAATGTGAGTTACAGTTTTTCTTAGAATTTCACATAAGGTTTTAGTTGTGGTGCCCCTCTCGGCCCTTCCTAATTTCTTTTTCCCGAAATAGGTCCATATTTGAGGATTAATAAACTATGCACACTAGCTACGACCAACCTTGGACCTTGCAACCTTGGCGGTTATACTCAAAAATGCAGTAAGTGCCGGTTTTTCGGATAACTGTTTTCTTTTTTGGAGTTGTCACATATTTAAATCGGTGCCGGGAAAGTGGTAAGCAAGGTAAAAGAGAAGACTGAAAATGAAGCATAACAAATCTAAAGTTTTACAAAACAATTTCGATTGGCTGACAATAATTGGGAGAATTTCTTTTAAAGATAATTTCCAAAAAGGGGTTGGGGATCGTGGTCGTAAAGCAGGGGCCGGCAAAACACAGATGCTCATTTTGCTGTTGCATGTGTGTGTGTGTTTAGCCACGCGAGAGAGTGCGTATTCAGCACTTCGTTGTTGTTGGAAAAGAGAGGAGTATAAGCCTTATACTGTAGGTGTGCCGAAGTCGCTGCCGCAGAGAGCTGTTGTATACACTAAAAAGAGTCTTCAAAACAAACGAAGCTGCGAATAATAGCCAAACTGGCTGAAAGTGACGACTTCGCAGCTTCTGTATAGCGCGATTTAAGATCATACACAAATTTTCTGCAAGCTAATGTTCATGAAGTTTTATCCCTTTTGACTTAGACAAATTGAACGAAACATCAATATATTTTGATCAGAAACTTTTTAAATATTAAAATACAGTTAAGAATCAGATAGAGATTTATACTTGGTATTAACTTTCCGATTTCGAATTTCAGCTTTTTATTTGTGTTGAAATTAAATTGGTAAAAATAGTTACAAATCTACAAATCTTACAAATCTAAATAGCAATAAGTTTGAATTTGAATGCGGATAATAAGTTGGAATTTGAATATCGATAGTTAAGTTAGACATGTTCGATAACCGTTGTTATATAAGGGCACACTGGATTTGTGGGGCGGCAGTATAATGTGAGAAAGAGCAGATGTTGGTTCAAAACCAAAAATAAAACTCCTCCGTCTATGTCACAAAAAAAAGGAGACCCTGCAGTTTACGCCAACTACCGTGGGATTAGTCTCCTTCGCATCGCTCATAAGATTCTGCCGTGCATTATTTGCTAACGTCTAAAGCCCTGGCCCTCCTGGAGGTGCTGTTTGAGCCAATTTTATAATTACAAACCCTGGAGAAGACCTATGAGTGAAATATCAAAACCAACCATCTTTTTGTTGATTATAAATCAGCGATAAGGTCAAGGTTCTTTGACGCCCTGTCTACCTTTGGTATACCAGCAAAGTACGTTCGACTTTGCTTGATGACGTTGAGAAGCACTAGAAGCTCCGTTAAAATAGGAAAAAACATCTCCGAACCATTTGATACCAAGAGAGGTTTTAGGCAGGGTGATACCCTATCGTGTGACTTCTTTAATCTGCTGATGGTGTATATACTGCGCCAGTGTCCAAATGCCAACAGATTGGGCTTATTTCTTTATAAAGATCTAATGCTACTCGCATACGCCGATGATATTGACATTATCGGCAAAAACGAACGGGCGGTAATCAGGGCGTTTCAGAGATTGAGAAGCAGTCTAAACTGATGGGCTTAGCTGTAAAAGAGGACAAGACGAAGTACCAAGTATCCACGGACAAGAAGTCTACGCGTCTTGGACAATTTGTTACTATGGGGGAGTACAACTTTGAGGTTGTAGAGGATTTTGTCTACCTCGGGACGATGATTACCGGCGACAACAACATCAGCCTGGAGATCTGAAGATGCTACTACGGGCTCAGTAGAGAGTTCAAGAGCAGAGCCTTTTCTCGAAGAACAAAAATAGCGCTATACAAGTCGCTCATCATCCCAGTCCTGCAATACGGCGCTTGGACAATGACAGCAGCGGATGAGGAGACGATTGGCGTGTTTTTAGCGAAAATTCCTTCGGTGGATCTATAGGCCTTTAAAAGTTGGCGATGGATACCGCATTCGAATGAATCACGAACTGTATGAGCTCTATAGGGATATCAGTCTAGTCAAGCGCATAAAGCAACAGCGGCTGCGCTGGTTAGGACATGTAATCCGGATGGATAAAGAAGCTCCAGTAAAAATGACGTACAAAGCGAAGGCGGCTGACTTTGGAGGACAAGGCAGGAGGGGTCGCCCACTACTAAGATGGGATGATCAAGTGCGGAAAGACATTTCCAACATTGGTGTCAGCTCGCACAATGCAGAAGCGAGTGGAAGGCATTTGTAGCAGAGGCCGAGACCGTCAAGCGGTTGTATTGCAACATCGGGCCAATAAAGAAAAAGAAGAAAATTAATATCAATTTATTAACATATTAACCCCAAACATATGGCAAAATAAAGAAGAAGAAGTCTATGTCACAAGGATAGGGCGTGCAAATCCTTGAAACAAACTTGAAATCAAATCTGAAATCACATATAAAGTTACTGTTACGTTACGTAAGGGCTACACGAGCGGCTATACCTATGCGGAAAACAACAACGAATGCGCGGTGTGCGCATACGGCCTGGGCTCCCCTCGCTTTTCTTAGTAATTTTACCAATATAAATAAAGAAAAAAACATTTAAAGTCAACTGTGAGTCCCTTTGATTTTAATCTACTGACACTTTTGATACTGATTCGCAAATTTCAATTGCACTATTTATATTAGCTTAGAAAAGAATTCGAACTTGAGAATTACAAGCAAGCAATTATTAGTGAATGTTTTCGAGTTCGATTCCCCGGAGAGTAAGTCAAAATTTTAAATATATAAAACATAAGTTTGTTTAATATTTTTTTATTTGGAATAATAAAAGTAAAAAATCGTATCCTCCCACATAATAGACTCTCTCATATCTTCAGGAAGAAAGGACTTTCTAACTCCAGAAGATAATTTTTCTGATCTCCAGGAAGAGTCGCGAAATCAGATAGGTATGCAACATTGTTTTAACTCGGCAATTTATTGTTCGATCTTTATGAAAGTGTAAGGGATTCGCAATAACTATAGCGAATAAAATGTGAGTTTTAAATTAAATTGTGGGAGTTATTCAACACTTTTCTCATATTCTTTTTACTCAAGGAGTAACGGTTATAAAAAGACAAACTGCATTCTCCGATTACCACGAGTTTCCTGCTTCGTTTTATGGATTAATCAATCTGATACTCAATATGAAAGATTATCAAGTTACATAGAAATCCAATGAATTGTTGGATTGGAATGTCCATCGTTTCTTTGCACATAAGTAAGGAACAGTAAACCACTTCAGAGATTATCATTAAGGTGCCCACTTCAATCACCACTTTAAAGTTGTCCACACTCACACACATATACCTTCGTCGAGTGTATTTGCGAACTACTACAGTTCCATTCGATTATTATTATTTTGCTCTTCAACTACAAGGAACTTCAAAACGTCCACTTCACGTCCAGCGTTGCCTTTGCTTCCTTATTAAGAATATCCTACTTAAACGCTTTGAGTCTTGGGACCACTCACCTGCAGGTTTTGAACAGGATGCGCTGTTCTGAAGAGGATGCCTCTTATGCTGCTGACGTTTGTCTAATCCGCGCCAAGTTGCGAAAATATGAAATCACAAATTGCAACGACAACATCCAAAAGGAGGGGGAGCTGCAGTTGCCGGCCGTAAATTTGCCGTGCTGTAAAGTTTCTCTCCGCTTCTCTGTCCTTGTCCCTTTCTGTTTTCTCGTTTCGGCTTCGATTTGCTTTAATTTCCGCTGAAGCTGCTGCAGCGCTTCCGGCGTAATCGTAAACGGGGGCGGGAGTGACAACGTGATATGGAACTGCAAGGCTGGGGCTACGTAGACGTAGTTGCCGGCTTGGGCGTCGGAGTTAGAGACAAATTGCTGATACGGTCGTCAATAGCATGGGTAGGACGCATCCTTGCACTTTGCACTCGACATTTTGACCGTTTCACATTTTCCTCGCCCCAGCCGATGATGATGCGCTGGCGATGTTTTTACTGCGGCATTTTTTGCGTAACTTGTGAGCTTTTTTTGCACAATGCACAATTAATTTAAACATGTTTGCTGGGTGAGATTCATAGAACTTTATAACTTTTTGGTGTTGTTGTATTTTGCTTTGCCTCTAATTGATTTTTGCGGGTGTATGAGAGAGAGAGAGAGAGAGAGAGTGTGTGTAAGTGAGTGAGTAAGTGTGAGCAAGCAACGGAATGCGTCCGAATGGCAGTGCGAAGCTTTTGCTTATGAGAGCGTTTTACTACAGAAGACGATGCTTTTGGCCTGAATATGCGAATTTCCTGCGCTACTCCTACGTTACGCTTGTGTGTCTGTGTGTACGTGTGCGCGTATGGATTTCAGTATGAATTTCAGTATAATAAAATATCCTGTTTTGGGGGCTGCTGCTGCACACACGCACACACACTGCAAAGCGAAACCGCTAGCTCTCACTGCGCAGGTCTTGTAAATTTGGAGCAAGTCGCTGCTGCTGGCTATGAGCGATAACACCAACACCCACCACCATGCACTCTGTCCCCTCTCTCCACAGTTCTTTTTTTTTTTTGCTTTTTTCCACTTTGGTACAATGTTTTCCGTTTAGATATCCTGCTTTGTTATTTTTTTCCCGGCACTTTTGTTTCCAATTGCATTAATTACATTTTAAGCGGAATTTTAAAACACTTTTAAATTACATTTAATCTGTTTGATTACTTTTATAAATGTTACTTTGAATGACTAGCAGATGAAACACCCGCAATGAGAGATGAGAGCGAAATGCACAGTGAGCAGGAGGGAAAATGCACGACTGGTCCGAATTGTACCGTTGTAATGAGTGTGGCCGCCGATGGCAAAGTGAAAAATACCCCAAAAAAATACCACATAAATGCCCGGCTTCCAGGAAAATATCAAGAAATAAATTCTATAGATCGCGTTTTGCATTTAATTGGGATGGTATGTAATCCAGGGTTATTCCCCAGCGTGTTAACACATACTTCGTTTATACACACCAAATTTATCAGGATTAATGCCCATCAAAGTATGCAAACATTATTTCCTTGTATAATTTTATATTAGAACGCAAACGTTGATAGCCAGTTATGGCAGCGTCATACATAGTCCACAATATAAATTCATCCAGATTGTGGAACCAGTAATAGGTAAACAACATAATCTTGTGTTAAGCCAAATATAAAATAAATATATAGTTCTGAATCATTCTTTATTAAAAGCATTGCATACTTTGAAGGGCACTAAGCACAATTAATTTTGTGTGTATAATCGTTGTAACAGTGCACTGTAGAAAATTTTCCCAAATTTCAGGAATAACTTAAAAACTAAGAAAGATTTTGCGGTCCAGTTTTTTTGCTTTAAGTTTTACATACCGTTGGACTATATATGGGAAAAATAGCACTTCACCCCGTTTAAAACAAAAAGGAAAGGTCATTAAATTGCCAATAATAACGTAAAACATTGTTTTCAAATCGGCTTAGAAGTTTGAATACAATGATTAAAAATATTTAAAGAAATCGATTTTTTGCTCGAAAATGCAAGAAATTTCATTTTTAATCGCCTTTTTATTCTTTTGGCTTAAGAATCGCACTTCTACAAAGATCCTAAGGTATTGACGAAGAAAATCTATGAATAAATATTGTAGCTGGATCAATTTAAGTGAAGGAACGAGAACAGTCAAAGATGAGTATTTTAAGTGTTTAGAAAATTTTTTTCTATTTTCTTCGTCTTTTGATCCATATTAGAAGTGGGCGAAAAGCCAGATCAGAAAAAAAATCCCAGAACAGAACAAAAGTCGAAGCAAATGAAAATTTGTTTTTTAAAAATCTCAAAAAAACCTTTTTTTTTCAGCACTCAATTGCTCACAGCTCCTGTATTTATTTATAGACTTTGTTCATCGATATCTTATTTTCTTTGAAGAAGTGCGGTTCCTATTTTTTTGATTATATTTTTTATTATTGTACTCAAACTACTAAACCGTGCTCTGTGCGATTATTGACCATGCAATTACCTTTCGATTCATATCTTGCTTGACTCCATCTGACCCTTATGAATTGAGATATGGCATAAAATGTAAGTGCACCTACCGAAAAAATGGAAAAAATTCATATTTAAAAAACGTTGCCATGAAAAAATGTTTAAAATCGATTTTTGAGATCACCAATATAAACTACACTTCAAAAATGTTTCAATAGAAATGGGTCTTTTTGGCTGTAAACTAGTGTAATCGGCCCTGCTCCGAATTCCGAATCGGTTTCCGTATAAACGTTATTTTTTCTTATTTAAAATTAACAAATCGATATGGAAGGTGCGAAGAATATCTGTGGTTACTAGATTAGGTCGTCTCTTTTTGACGAATTGATTCCACTTGACATTGAGCAATCAGTTTCAATTGCTTAAGCAATTCCGACTTTCTTCGTAATTCCCGAAAACTGACTCGTAATTCGGTATAGGGCCGAATGTATTATATAAAATTGTAAAATTATTGACTCTTAATAAGAAACATTGAGCGCGTTCACCAGCACACACCAATCATCTAACATAAATCATCAATCAACAAAAAAATGTTTGGCTGCTGATGAACGTGTTTGATAGAATTTTAAGGCAACAAAATCATCGATATATTTTTGTTGGCGGAAGTTTTGAATTTTTGACAACTAATAGCTAAATTTAAGTTAAATTTATATGACTGTCGTCAATAGCAGCAACTGCTCCTAGAATCCCCTTGAACTTTCCTTAAAAATTTGTTATCCATTTAAAATTTGTTGTAATCGCGGCGAAAATGTACACAACAAACTCGAATATCTGATGGCTAGATCTTTTTCCTATTTAAAAACGGTAATTTAGTAATATGAAGAACTCCTGTGTTTTGCCAGCAGCCAAATTAAATAACGCTGGGTTTTATTAAGAGTTACTTTTGCTATTAGTTCATCCAGGGCAACACAAAGAAGGGTCTGCAAATGTTCATTTTAATAAAGTATTTAATGGGCAATAAGCTGAGAGTCCTTAACGATGCACGGGACATCATGAAATAATCCTTGAATTTGTCCATTCTGTAATTTTGTACTGTCACTTCAAAGAACAACTGGGAGCGCACGCGACGCTGCTTCGTTTTGAATAGGCGGCTTTTCAAGCTTTCCTCCTCCTCCGCAACAACCAGTAGAGCCTTCAGAGCCTTGCAAGAATTTCCGTGAGCTACTTGCGAAACCACGTCCTCTGCCAATTCATTAATTAAAAACAAAGAAGTTTTCACATTCATTTTGTTTTGTCTTCATTAAATTTCTTGTTTGTTTACAACTGACAGCTGTGTGCTATCGATAACAAATCACAATCAAGCAATTCTAACAAACTATTTCTTTGATGTATTCACATCTAACACAATCATGATAATTTGCAATCATGATTGCACATCATGCCTGTTCACCAGCACAATCTAACAAAAATAGTCGATTTTTTGTCATCGATTTATGCTGGTGAACGCGCTCATTGTTTTCGCCCGCAAACTTAGTGGAATTACGGAATTCCTGGAAAAAAATGCGCCTAATTTATTCTTTGGAATTTCTGTTCTATTCTTACAGTCAAATATGGAACAGTTACAGAGTTACAGGAATATCGACTTGTCGCATTTTTCCAATTGGCAAGCAAGTAGATATTTGAGAAAATGAGGTTGAGTCCTATAAAATTAATTTTCTCAAAAACTGCGCAAAACTGTAGATCGGGACAAAGTGCAACGGAAGCGGAATTGATGGCTCTACAAGGTGCAAGAAATCAGAGCACTAATAAATATAAACGAAATTCGGTAGGGCTTAGCAAAGTTGAATTTTCTTTTGTGAGATGCCTTACGAATACCCCCATCTACAAAGACACCACGATAAATTTCTGCAGCTTGAAGGTACTAACACATAGTAAATACCACAATGATTGGATTACATCAAAAATATTTGAGAAACTTTATTTTCTTAGTAATTTTTGGCAATAGCAAATCGCAGCAGAAAAACACACACTTAACATTGAACTGTCATTCGTTAGCATAACCTTAGTTTAGCAGCTGCTCAATTAACAGGACTCTGTTAAATGAAAATTCGTGGTATGTGACATTGAAGACTGATGTATTTGGGAACTAATGAGAAAAATTAGAAGTTTTTAACACTTTTGGAAAAGGGGTTTATGCCTAATAAATGGCGAAATTTCCTGTAGTAAAAGTACATTCATTGCAGAGGCCAAGACCGTCAAGCGGTTGTGATGCAACATCGGGCCATTAAAGAAGAAGAAGAAGTTAAAAGTACTCGACAACCCATAATGTGTGCTAAAAATACAATTTTTTTAACTTTATTTGGAAACCATGGTGTTCATTTTTAATTATTTTATTTTTTAAACTTTTTTCTATCAACGTCTTTGGTCTTAAGGGGAAAGGTGAAATTTCAAAATTTCATCAAAATCGTACGAGCCTTTAATAGGTTAATACCAGCCTACAGTCTAAATTTGAAATTCACAGCTTAAATAACTTCTAAGATATATCTCTGAAATACTTTGTAACCAGTTCGAAACCGATTGAAAACCGGTTCGAAGCTGGTTCGATACTGTTTTGATATTTTTCTTGATCCAGTAAAATGTCCAACTTCATATTACCAACCTACAGGCCAAATTTTAAGTTTATAGCTTGAATGACTTCTGATATATGGCTCTGAAACACTATTTAAACGGGTTCGAACCGATTCACAGACTTGAAATATAGCATATGACACTTTCCTGATCGGCATGAACATACTGCGAAAATTTTGTAAAGATCGGTTCAGCGGTTTAGACGCCTACAAGGACAAGTATACAAACATACATTGACTTTTATATATATATACTAGCAGGTACCCGGCCTGCGTTGCTACGTCCCCTTTAGAATGTTAAGAAGTAAAGCTTACTTCGCAGTTGCCATCTATTCAATCTTCATAATAATATAAATTCATAAAAATGTTTTTCTTAATTTCAAGATTTTTTGGTCCGTTTGATCTACACCATTTATTTACACGTCAATCTAAAGTCATATAAGAATATTGCAAATGCTAAAATTTCTTTAAGCCGATTGACCGACAGCACTTATTTACCCGTCTTTAATTGCCAACTATTAAATCTTCATGATAATCTGAGCTTATCATAAAAGGTATTTCCGGATTTTTTGAAACGCTTGATCTTGACCCTTTGAATTACCCGTCTATATTATAATGTAACTCATACAAACATTTTGAAAATTTCGCGAAATTTTTTTTACCATGGATCTAACCGCTTACGCGTCTACAACTGAAATCTATCAAATCTTAATGATTCCCAAAACTCATAAAATTTTACAAATTTCGAGAAAAATCTAAGCTCATATGACAATTTTGTAAATTTCGCGTTTTTTTGGACAGTTTGGTCTAAGTATATACACTCAGAGAAAAAATAGAGAATTTCGCTCTTGAATCAAGAGCATTCGTTCTCAAAAGTACGGTGAGAGTGAAAATTCTTGATCCAAGAGCGAAATTCTTGATTCAAGAGTGAATTTTTGATCCCGACATTCCTGATTCAAGAGTTTTAGCTCTTGATCCAAGTATGAATAATTATTGATTCAAGAGTTTCAGTACTTGATCCAAGAACGAATAATTCTCAAAATAAAAAAATTAAAAATAATATTTGGGGTGGGTGGGGGGAGGGAGAGACACGACCGACCCGACCCGACTGACCCGACCCGACCGACGTGGTGGTCCGTCTCGTCTACCTCCCCCGTCCCACTCACCATTATCAACCACACCAACCCCAACACCACCCACCCCACCCACCCACCAAACTTTGTTTTAAGTTGTGATTGATTTTGAGATAACCGCATAGATATTTTTTTTTTTTTTACTTACTTTTCTGGGACTTGAACTCGGTACCTCGAAAGACTGAAACACACACAGGCGACGGGCATTTTAACGAGCTCAGCTAACCTTCGTAAGGTAAAAGACGCGACGAAATCACACTTATAAATAGACGCAGTTGCCTTCATAACACAACAACAAACTGCGCATGCGCTCTCACTCTCTGCGCTCTCATTCTCTCAACGACCAACTGCGCATGCGCCCTCACTCTCTGCGAGAGCGACTCCAACGCTACTCTCTCAAAGTTAAGTTGCCCTCACCCCCCTTGCCTATAAAAAACAAAATTGAGAACGTTTAGAACGAATTTATCTCGATTCCAAGAGCGAAATTCTTGAAAATTCAAGAGCGACTAATTTTTTTTTCAAGAGCGTTCGTACTCAAATTATTCGTTCTAGTTTTTTCTTAGTGTATATACACTTCCTACACAGAAAAAAAATCCTAGATATCAGGGCTAAAATTCTCAAACCAAGTACGAGAAGGATTGATTTGAGTGCAGATTTTTCAATCCCGGAATTCTTGTCTTGATCCCCACTTTATTGATTTTATCTTGTTATTCGAACTCGATTTGATCCCTCAGTCGGATCCAATCTAGAAAGTCCGATATTGATTTAAGCTCGATATTCGTACTTCATTTGATCTCGAAGTCGGCTTGGTGCAAGAGCATCCGAGATTAAATTGAGCTCGATACTCGAACTGAAAAAGTATTACATAAAAAATGACTCAGATTGAGTTTAGCTCGATGTTTGAGCTCATTTTGACCCCAAAAAAAGCATCTCACAAGAACTCCATACTACTTTTTTAACGACCTTTTTGATTATCAAAGCAGCAAGTTCTATACGGCTCGAGGTCATTGGATTGCATACAACTGTAAAAGCAGGACACAAACAACATTACAACGGACCCTGCGGTTCTGAAAACCAGACCAGGCCTAGGCCTTTGACTAGTCCGTATGGGCCGCCCCTGGCCTATGGGCATAGCCTCGAAACTGTTCGCTATTGAAGACTCTTCAATAGACTTGGCACATCAACTGCAATTCAGCAGCTACCTTCTCATGCTGGAAGTGCTATAACTTGTAGGGAATTACAATAAACGCAACGGTTAGTGCGAAAATCCACTCCACCAATAACTGCTAAGATGTCAGAAACGTTTGTATATGTGTGTGTACCAGTGTTGCCAATTTGGCCTTTTTCCGGATAGATCTATCCTATTTTTAACTGCTTCAGCCGGAAAAAATGTAAAACATCCCCTATCCGGAATTCTGTCCTTTTTTTGGTTCTCTTATCTGGAAATCTGGCATTTTTAGACTAAATTATTTATTTAATATAATTTTTGCAAACTTTTATCGATATCGTGTATAATCGTACGCATATCGAAGCGTAATTTGCAGAAGTTAAGTTGATTAAAAATGCCTAAAGAAATTTATAAGCAAAAATTCCGCGATTGCTGGCTACAGCAGCCAAATTTTAAAAACTGGTTGTGACGATGAGTCGGACAGTAATAAGGCTTATTGCAAATACTCCAAATGCAGTGTAAACTCGAAAGTTGACCAAATTCGCACGCACATGGCGACAAAAAAGCATATACAAAACACATCATGTTTTAACCAAGGAAACAAAATTAGTAGATCGATGATTCTGCAAAGAAAACCATTTGACATTACTGTACGGATTTTGTGATTGAGTTAGTCAATCAGCTAAAGAAGAGGTAAGCTATTTAATATTATATACTATTTTTGCACTACAAATAATTTTTTATATTTTAGGTTGCCGGACAATTATGCAATTTTAAAAATAATTGACGCATTTTCGGTGGATCGTCCTCTTTGATCAAAAAAGGACACAATCCTGCCGATTTTGGAGCTGTTTGAAAAAAGCAGCGACAAAAGAAGCAAAATATCTGCACAATACGCTACCGTCCACCAATTAAAATGGGAAAATGTAGAAAATACTTTTAGTTTTTGGTCCGAGGTAAACAAATATCGAGACAGCGCAGGTAACAGCCCCTTTTCAGACCTGGTAGCTTTTGCCCTGACTGTGCTTTCGTTGCCATGGTCGAATGCGGAAGAAGAGAGGGTATTTAGCCAAGCTAATTTGGATAAAACCAAAACTAGAAATCGGCTGCAAGTGGAGACGTTGAGTCCAATTTTGACAGTCTGGTAATTATATATATATAAATTTTTTTATTTAAATCAGTTGTACATATATGTATTTTATCTTTAGATTCGGATTGCGTCGGCATAAGTTGTTTTGCCATAACTACAATTTGCCTGATAAATATTTCTCATTAATTGGATCCATGGCGGCGTACGAGGAAAGAGATATGGCCGATGAAGATGTTATTGAAGAAGCCTTACAATTATTGAGCAAATAAATAAATATAAATAAAACTTTTTGTCCTTTTTGCCGCCTTTTTTTTAGTTTTCCAGCCTTTTTTTCCTGGTTTTTTTTTCAATCTGTCTTTTTTTTTCAAAAAAATATTGGCATCACTGGTGTGTACAGTGTACACAATTATCCTGAGATAGCTTTACTCTCTCAGTTTCGAACTTGCTCTCGGTTTCTTTTAGCCCTTTCGCTTTGATAGTGGAATTTCGTCCTAACTTCAATCTCGAATCAGGATCATTTGATTTTCAAGTAAGATCCGCACTTGAAATGAGCATTTTCGGATTGATCCAAGCCTTTTAAGATTGTTCCAATCTTTTCGGGCTGAAGTCAAGTAGAAATTTCAATCCGAAGGTCAAGATCAAATCAATTTTTTAGGACTTTATTTTAGCTCGCCTTTTTTTTCTCTGTGTATAATCTACTACTGCCGTCCATTGAGAATTTCGCGATTCTTTTAACAGTTCGATCTGCACCTCGTATTTATCCGTCTACATTGCCATCCATCCAATCTTCATAATAATCTTAAGCCATAAGAAAAATTTGCAAATTTTGCAATATTTTGGAGTGTTTAATCTACGCCTCTAATTTAACTGCGCTTTTTATACTCTGTACCGAAAGTACATAGAGTATATTAAGTTTGTGCAAAAGTATGTAACAGGGAGAAGGAATCATTTCCGACCCTATAAAGTATATATATTCTTGATCAGCATCAACAGCCGAGTCGATATAGCCATGTCCGTCTGTCCGTCTGTCTGTCTGTCTGTCTGTCCGTCAGTCCGTATTAACGAAGAGATCTCAGAGATGGTAAGAGATAGAGGTTTGACATGTATGGGACATATATTTCTTATACTTGCAGGCAGATCAAGGTTATTTTCAATTTTTGCCACGCCCCCCGCCACGATACTCATGTTATGAGCAAAAAACGGTCAGTTAACACACCCCACCCATAACCTAAGCATTGCGTTCAGCAGAAGCAATCTTAGTGAGAGAGAGAGAGAGAGAGAGAGAGAGAGAGAGAGAGAGAGAGAGAGAGAGAGAGAGACACTTAGAGAGCGCACTGCGTTGTGCGTTGTGTGTTAACTGGCCGTTTGACTCGTGACCAAATGCGAGCTGCGACATTAAGGGTGCAGAGTATGTTATAGTCGGGCTTGACCGACTTTCTTTCTTGTTTAAATAATCAAAAGAAAATTTGATACATTTCACGGTTTTTGGTCTACATCCCTTTTATATACGCGTCTTCAATTGCCATCTATCCAATCTTCATAACTATCTTAGGTCATTTGAAAATTTTCCAATATTCTCGATTTTCTTGACCATTTGATCTAATGCTCCTATTTACCCGACGGGTTTTCCTGTCTTCATGATAATCTAAACTCAAATGAGAATTTTTGAAATTTCGGGATTTTTTTGACCATTTGTTCCACACCTTCTTTACTTGCCCGTATTATCTTGCCGCCTTTCAAATCTTCAGAATAGTCTTTGCGTCTTTATTAATCTAAACTGAAATGAGAAGTTTAAAAATTTCGCGATTTTTTGTCCGCAATAATTTGGACTGTTCAATCTACGCATCTTATTTAACAACACCTACGCTTTCATATTATTCAAATGAAAATTTGGCAAATTTCGTGGTTTTTGATCTATACCTTTTAAAAATGAGTCTTAAATTGTCATTTTTCCAATCTGCATAATAATTTTAGGTCCTTTGACAATGTTGCAAATTTGACCATTGGATCTACACCTTCTATTTACCAACTCCTGCATTGTCATCTAATCATCAAGCGATTTAATAAATACTCTTATAATAATTTTGAAAATGCTGAAGCAGTAGCAATCCACAAAGCAATATTTTACGCAAAAGAAAGAACTGGAAAATTCGTAATCTGCTCTGACAGCCTATCCACAGTAGAAGCAGTACGGAACATCGGCAATCTAAGTCCCGTTGTCTGTCAAATACGGGACGCCCTCATAAAATCCCCAGCAAAACTCCAACTATTTTGGGTACCTAGCCACAAAGGAATCCTCGGGAACGAACTAGCTGCTGCTGCTTCCAAAGATGCATCAAAGTCTCCCACCTTCACCGTCATTCCATGCATAGGCCGGGACATACAAAAAGCCATCCTGCCGCATCTTCACACCCAGATTTCAGACAACTGGGCAACTTTTCAACATAGGTACAAGGCTTTTAATCTAAACATGGAAAAATTCCGATACCCGATAGCATAGGGGCATTGTGCTGTGTCTCCTCCAAGTAAAAGCTGTAAGAAAGTAAACAGCTGTCTTCGCTAAAGCGGCCATATTCCGGACAATGGCCACACGCACAATGACCGCACTTAGTTCACTGGCCAAACTGTCATCGAAATAAAATTGGAATGTTTGCCCGCCTCCGTATCGGGCACTCCACAATTACACATTCACATCTACTTACTACTTGTGTACAAGAAATATCCACAATACACCTTTTAGACAACTGCCCAAATCTGGAGAGAATTCGAAAGGCCCACTTCCCAGCTACCCTACCCTCAACACACCTCTCCAAAGCTTCTAACGAAAATATTGACAGAATTTATAAATAAATTTAAACAATGTAACATAATAACATACTAGAACATATATAAAATTCAATTGTATAAACCGGAGCCGAAGGCCTCGACGCTAGCGCTCCCCTTATAATTAATTATAATATTTTTATTATATTATAGCTTATTAAAAAAAAACAAAATTTGAACTCCTGTTTAACTCCAGGTGTGCCAAGTTTCATCTGAATCCGTCAAGCCATTTGTGTTGCGAGTAACTAACGGATCCGTTTTCGATGTTATCTCGAAGTTTTCTCTAACAAAACTATCGAGAATGTGCTCCGATTTCGGTCCGAAAAAGTATTAACTGTCGCTCAGTTTATAGCAGCAATAGCGAATCCGTTCTCGACACGTTCTCGACAGCGAAAACGGATCGAAAACGTGTTGTAAACGCGATAATTGATATGAATGTTTTGTTTCATTCCATTTTGTTTCCCATTGAAAAATTTGTACTTTTTGTTAGTTTTGTTTCTTTATTTATACATATGAATTAATTCAGTTTTATTAAATTGTGTCGCAAAAATATCTGAAAATAACAGTGTCTATCCACTGATGCAGGAGGTGACCACAGTAATGATTAAAAGACACCATCACCTGGCCGAATCCTTTTTCTCAGCTGCCTACTCTTCCCTCATCTCAATGCCAGCCAAATGATTCTCCACCAGCTCGCGTTTCCCACGTCTGTAGACCAGCAATTGGAAGAGCTTAAGAAAGGCTGTGCTCTCAGTCCAGACCTTCAACAAAGCGCAGCTGGAAAATAAAAAAAGTTCTAATTAGAATTACCCTTTTCCACCCTATTTTAGCAACAAATGAGGTGGCAACCAATTACTAGCTGTCACAAACAGAGAAAAAATTTAAAATCCGGATGAAATCCATTTTTCTTAAGAAATTCGGATTTCGTTGTTAAGAGAAACTATCGTAAATGTCGTAGGTCCGATTACATACGTTTATTTGTCCGGTGGGTATTACTAAGATGTATAGATGTATTGATTTATTCTAAGAAATTATGCATATATTCGTTTGGGCTCAATATCTACCAGTTTTGGATACCACGAACAAATAAAAAATAAATTTTTTGGCCTGCTTTTGGGAGAGGGTTGAGATGTGGATTCCACAGCATACAACAGTTAAAAAGTCCATGATTTTCATATCAAAAAATATAAAAATTTCGCCTAGATGAGTTTTAGTGTTAATTTTTAAATTACATTTTGGACGCATAAAATTCAAATTTAAAATGAACTTATCGAAAGGTTAACAGCAAGCTGTTAAAATGCTAGCATAACCTGCTGCTATCCTTAGAACGGCAGTTCGTTCTAGAGATGACATTTGGTAATGCTCAAATCAATTTGAATTAATATTTAAATTTAATTTATTTAGAAAAAGTGTTTAATGCAGTAAAACACAGTTATTGGTTTTTCTCCAATATATGCCGTCGGCATTCGTCATCAGGGAGAGAGCAACAGCGTCCAGCTATCTTCGGAGTTTGAAGAACTTTTAAATTTAATTAAAATAATTTATGGCTCGTTACATATCGCAGGTACTTTCGTGCTATCGATAACAAATATCGATACCCGGCTGTAATGCAAGTGCAATATATTTATTTATGTGAAGGAAAATGTTTTTGCATAATAGAAATCTACAAAAATTGGCTGGTAAATATATATGAATATGCTAATGAAAACAAATTTGATTTTCTTACCAACCATTTCTTTAGGCAATGGCGTCAAATTTGCCTCGAACAGCTTTCGGCGTCTTAGCCAACATTCGCCCAAGACTGCGATCCTCATGTTAAACATGGGCGGACCTCAGCACACAGATCAGGTGCATGATTATCTGCTTAGGATAATGACAGATCGTGATATGATTCAGCTGCCGGTGCAGAGCCGACTTGGACCCTGGATTGCGCAGCGACGCACGCCGGAGGTGCAGAAGAAGTACAAAGAGATTGGAGGCGGTTCGCCCATACTCAAGTGGACCGAACTGCAGGGTGAACTGATGTGCGAGCAGCTGGACAGGATATCGCCAGCGACGGCTCCGCATAAGCATTATGTGGGCTTTCGCTATGTGAATCCCTTGACGGAGAACACGCTGGCGCAGATCGAGAGGTGAGCTTGCGACAAGATCTAATCTTTTTCTTATCGTGTGTTGTTTTGTTTAGTGAAAAGCCCGAACGAGTGGTGCTGTTCTCACAGTATCCACAGTACAGCTGTGCCACATCCGGCTCCAGCTTCAACTCTATTTTCACACACTATCGCAGCAAGTGAGTAGAACACAAAAACAGAGGACTCCTAGCAAAAACCTTTACCCCTCAGCACGGTACCTGCCAACATCAAATGGAGCATTATCGACCGCTGGGGCACCCATCCTTTGCTCATCAAGACCTTTGCCCAGCGCATACGCGAAGAGCTGGCCAAATTTGTGGAAACGAAACGCAATGATGTGGTCATACTGTTCACAGCCCACTCGCTGCCGCTCAAGGCGGTGAACCGAGGCGATGCCTATCCCTCTGAAATTGGAGCTAGTGTGCATATGGTCATGCAGGAGTTGGGTCAAACCAATCCCTACAGCCTGGCCTGGCAGTCCAAGGTGGGGCCGCTGCCCTGGCTGGCCCCCGCCACCGATGATGCCATTAAGGCAAGTTGTGACTTTTAGGAAAGATTAATTAATTCCATTTTTTTGTATGTTGTAACAGGGCTACGTCAAGCAGGGACTTAAGAACTTTATACTTGTACCCATTGCCTTTGTCAATGAACATATAGAAACTCTACACGAATTGGACATAGAGTACTGTGATGAACTGGCCAAGGAGGTGGGCGTGGAGGAGATACGTCGAGCTGCCGCACCAAATGATCATCCATTATTTATAGAGGCACTTAGTAGCATTGTGGCCGAGCATTTGAAGTCAGAGCAGCCGATCAATCCCAAATTCCTCATGCGCTGTCCCATGTGCACCAATCAACGCTGCCAGGAAAGCAAACGCTGGTATCGACAGCTTTGCTCCAACTAATTTTATGAGCCAACTCACAGCTGACTGTAGCTTAATCATTAATTCACCGGTAGACATTTTCTGGTTCGGGATTGGGGCATATACAAACATATTTCAATTGGCAACGATAACGTTTCATAAGCAATAAAAAAAGACACAAAACACTGCATAAACAAATAAAGTATGTCAAAACACTTTCTTGACATACTATACGGAGGGGCTCTCTTGGCTAGCCACGCTCTCCCTCTCTCAATCTCTCTTTCTTCGGCTCTCTGGAAAGCACATGCGCAAGTTCAACAGCTGTTTTCTGTCAAACTACCTACATATGTGTGGGTATTCTCCCATTGCATTGTTATTTATGGTGTTGTTTGCATTGAAGAAGCTTCGTGTTCCCGTGTCCATTTCCAAATGGCCCACATTATTCCTCTAAGCTGGATGTGCTTTTACCCAGCCACCGGCTGTGAGCATTTCTTCACCGCTGCCTCTTGTCACATTGCATAACCCAGCAGAAATCAATTGGAGAAACTCTATTAAATCATCAAGAAATTGGAGGCAATTAAATCACGCTGCGGGAATTGTTGGAAATTGACACTCAATGATTCAGCTACTATAACACAATTCCAGCCCAGTGTAGAAGGGGGGCCTAGCAGTGCCACTGGACCCTCTGGACAAGCAAAAATCTAATCTCTGCAACGTCACATGTATTGATCATAAATTAATTAGGCAATTACTAACGCTACTTACCCGCACCGGAGTCATGTCTGGAAATGGAGGCGGCTCAGTGTACGCTGGGATCTCAACGTTGGACAACCCCGCGGATAACGGCAGGTAAGTGTATATTTTGAAACCGGTTTTCCCAAAACCCAAACAGCTCGTAGCTCTCTCTCTCTAAATGTTCAGCGACGAGGGTAGCTCCAACATTTTTGTTTATAAAGTGACGCGGCCAACCATAAACCTGTGCAATTCTTATCTGTCATTGAGGAATACGTGTAGACAGCCCTATGCCGTCCTCCACTTCAGCTCTTCTATTAGATTGGCTGATTAAATGTCAAGCGAACATTTAGCTTGGATACCATGAAATTGGTTTTCAATCAGATGGTCATTACATATGTACATATATAACGTATGTGCCAACAAATTTATTGTTGTTTAATCAACTTTTATGTCGAGTCAGCATCTACAAAATTAATTGGGTTAAAATAAATATGGCAAAAGTTGGTCTATTTATAGGGCTGCTATTTAGATATCGGGCTACTGCAATTAAAACAAATATTTATCATCAATGAAATTGCATTATGGCTTTACTAAATATCATCCATCTTGAGTTCATTTTATAAAGGGAACGGAAAGGATATAGTGATTATTAAAAGGGAACGGAAATCATTTGTTGCAAAATTACATTATAAGGCTGCCTTCACACTGTTCGACACAGGAGACATGAAATTCTATGAATTTGACTAGCTATTCAAATTTAAAACTTAACAAAAAGCTGGACTACTAGGGTATTATGTCTCATGTGTCGAACAGTGTGAAGGCAGCCTTATGCAAATGCCAAATTTTATTCTTGAATTTAAATTGATGGTGAACATTAGTAAACAATTTGTTCACGTATTTTTATGTATGAATTTCCGTTTGATCTTTGTACCACTCATTTTTATCATTTTATTGACGTAAAGGGGTAGCACAACCAAAAATTAGTCTTTTAAAGACCCAAACACCCTAGCCTATTTGGATAAAAATCTGTCTAAAAATATATACGGGTGTGTTTCACATTTCGACGGCGATTTTCGTATAAACGTTCTCATTTCGCTTTGAAATCCTACAACTTTACATATAAAGTGACTCAAACATCTTCCAACCTACAGACCAAGATTCAAGATCAAAGCTTAAATGACTTCTGAGCAAGGTTTGAAATCTCTGAAATTCTCGTGAAGGTTCGGTCCAGTTGTTTGAACCCGATGGAAAGTCTAAAGTTCGGTTCTCGGACCGGTTCCTTTACTCTTCGAATTTTAGGTTTTCATTCAAAGCTTGGTTCATGTTTGTCAACAAGATAAAACCTCAAAAAAGGTTGAGAAGAAATCGTCCAGTTTACAAAGCTATTAGAAACATAAGCCAATGTTCGAATGGTGTTCATTCATTATAGTTATCATTTCAGGCTTATCTACCACGGCATACAAAAGTTCCTGGACTTAAAAGGGAAAGCTAGCCTCACAACTTGACTCGTGCTTTATTCTCTTACCGATGTCGTCATATTCCGAGTTTGAATATGATTTTCAAATGATAATCCTCTAATTCAGCACTGTAAAATATTTGTATGCAGTCATGCCCCCTTTTTTACTTTCGCAAAAGTTTTGAGATTTCGTGACCAAATTTGTTCGAATTGTGGCTGATTGTAATCATTTTATAATTTCGGAAAAAAACCCGACTTAGGCTATTCTTTGAAGAGGGGATCCGATTGGGAGGTTAACAATTGGCGATGATCCTATAAGGAACAAACTCTTCGTTAAAGGTAGCTGACGAATCGGTCGCTGTGTTACTCCTTAAACATAAATCCCAACGGTTTTTTTAATATATTGGAGATTAGAAAATCTGAATATTGTAAATTAACTTTTCAGGCTTGTTAAATACCTTCGACCTCGAGCCGACCAAAATAATAAAAACATAAAAACTCTAGTTTTTTCTTCAGCTTTAAGAATCTGCTTTTTTGGCTTCCTTTCTTATTAAAAACAGCTTTTGTTTGCTTCTGTCAAATTGGCAACACTCATGGAGTACTTTATCCCAAGCTTGTGTGACGTTTCAATAGAGTTGTTAATCATTTAGGCAACGCCTCTTACCCTCTGGACGAAAAATCTGTGAAACTAATTTTAAAACATTGTGTTGATTTTGGTGGACCTGACCTTTTGTTAATCCAAAGCTATGTAATCAAAACATGTTTTTTTTTGGTTTTGATTTCCCCAATATATTGTGACCCACTTTGAAGAATTGTACACGTCAGATGCTGCTGTTCGTTGCGGGGCAAAATACGGAAGAAGCAGATACAAATGTTTATAGCACTTTGAATTAACTCCAGGGGAATTAAAAAGTCTTATCCTGGTGTGATTAAGGCTTAAGTAGGTTATTTCGGTAAATCTCTATTAAACGCCCCTCTTCTCCAAAAAATCGGGAATTTGTTTTCCCTCAATGGACAGCGAATCATACTGCCCAGTTCAGGTTTTCACTTAAGTGAATTTAAATGTGGTACGCTCTTTTCTATTAAACCATCAAGGTGATACGGATTACCGGATAATCATTAAGTTTCTAATTTCTTTTAGTTTAGTTACTTTTAGGAGCTCAACGTATTCACAACATTGATTTAAGTGTTATGGATGAAAGGTTGAAGCTGTTGGAGAACAACAATACACTTGTATCCTACAAACCGTGTGATTAACACGTGAGACCGTGAGATTGTACATTTCTGGGAGATACGTGTTAGGAGTATTGGCAAGCAAAAATGAGAGAAAATGCTGTACAAACAGTGAACTGTAACAAAAATAAAGGGTGTGAGTGTCGTTAACACTCATGAAGGTTTGATGTGAAACATGATGCTAAATTTAAGGGCTTAATTTCAAAATCACAAGCTCTCTCAATGGTATATAAATCAGCAATGGCAATTTTTCAAAAGAAGAAAACTTACAGGGAGTAGAAAAACCAACAACAAGATAGCTTGCTGCTGTGTCCTTTCTTTTTTTCTGTAACTCTTATTTATTGTGCTGCTCCAAAGAAAAATGAAAACAACTGCAGTGGCAAAGGAATAACAGGAAGAAATAATAATCTTCATCATCCATCTCCCACACTCTTCCTAAACTGTTCCTTCACTGTTCCCACACTCTTCCCACACTGTTCTCACACTGTGGAATAACAGGAAGAAATAATAATTTCCATCTTCCACACTCTTCCCACACTGTACTTACTCTGTTCCCACACTCTTCAACAACAAAGTCCATGCGAATCGCACAAGTGAAGTGTGCACGATCGAGACTCGCTTGGCCCAGAAGTAGACGTCTGCAAAAACATCAAAAAATATCCATATTTTCCATATTGAAATCAATAAATTGGTATCTTATGAACATATTTAAGACTTCGTGTTTGGTTTTTCTGTAACGTTATTCAGTTCTGCTTAATTTAAAAGTAATTAGGTATGCAAAGGTTACTTAATGTAGCCACAGGACCTACAAATGTAAACAAACCTCGCTCAACTCACGTTTATGCAAATATCGTGCTGGGAGAAAACGGACAATTGATTTGAATTGCAAAAGTTGGCCTTTTTTCTGTAATCAAATAATTTTCATGTTCTAGATTGTTTTAGACTGTGCGATAGCAGAATCATTATTCAAAACATTTGACATTCTGTTCGAGAAAAAATTTCCGAACCACACGATACGAATTTATGAATAATTTCTGGGCATCACTCTTTGTTTTTTTTTTTGGTCCGAAGAAGAATGATCCCTTTGCCATGGTAAATTTAATAGTTAAAGAATGCGCCAGAGGCCAAAGATTAAAAATCTTCGATCATTTGCTCCCAATTCAATGTCTTTTGGACTTTTAAGGCCTCTACTCTGATGAGATATAAAAGTATATCGGCAAAATATTTCATATAAATAAGAAAGCTGTTCAAAAGCATTCAGCTTTAAAAGCTTTTTGAGAGTGTTTCTAAGTATTGTAGCAAAATAAATAGTTATCTCAGAATACTTGACAAAATTTTTGTTTCAGAAAAAATTTCCAAAGTCCACGATGAGAATTTATGAATAATATCTGGGCATCGCGGTTTTTTGAATCCGAGGTAAAGATGGTCATGCTGTTTGTTATTTAATTCAGTGATATTGACCGACACGGAGTTTGGTGGCAGCTTGAGCCTGTTCCCTGATTCTGTACGGGTTTGGATACAACCTGTTGCAGGAACCGACTCGGACCGTTTCAGTTTGACCGATATACGAACCGACATTCTGACCACCAAACTCCGTGTCGATGAAAAACATGCAGACCCGATAAGTGTCAACAGTCAGGCGGTCACACATTGCGATAGTCGACAGCGTACACAACAGACTCCGTTCAGCCTACAATCGGGTAAAGTTTTGCGACCCATTTTACCGTATCTTCAGATCAAATTAATCAAGTATTCTATATATGTATAAACTTTCTTTTAATAATGAGCCAAAGAAAATGACAGCTGGTGACTTTTGGCAATATACGTTTGCAAAAATTAAACCCACAAACCACAAAAAGTTAAAACCACAAATCGTTATCTCACGTAAAATGGGTTAAACTTTATATTCTGTTTAAAATTGTTTGGCCTTGTAAATATGTATGTCTGTGACAATTCTTGAACCGAAACACGTGGCTCTTTTCCATTCTAGAAAAAGTGTAAAACTTTTAAGCTCATTGGCTAATTTGAAATTAACAGATAAGACCACAAAATGTTACAACAAAGCGCTCTAATTTATGTTTTTATCTCTTATCTCCTCTGACAGATGCCTCGTCAACGAACCCAGCGACAGTGAGCTACGTGTATTCCTAGGTTGGGGCACCATCAACAAGAAAATGGAGCACAAATACTGCGGAGTATTTAAAAATCGGAGTCTGATTGTCGATCTGTTGGCCATTTGTTTTGGCATCGGCACTTGGTTGGGCGTCAATGGCACCTTTATACAATTGCCCCTACTGGTGGACGAGGCACCCGAGGGCTGGAGTCTGCCGTCCTATCTTAGTGTGATGGTGCAGATTGGCAATTTAGGTCCGTTACTCTACACGGCCATACAGAAGTATTCACCACGCAAGCTCAACGACGGCTGGACTATTTATGGGGTACTAATGGTGGGCGCCCTATCCTGTCTGTTCACCGCATTCTTTTACAATCGCACCGCACCCGTGGCTGGCGCCGATCATAGTGTGGCTCTTTTTGTGCTGACCATCTTTACGGCTCTGAATGCGTGCACAAGTTCGGTGCTCTTCATGCCGTATATGGGACGTTTCAAGGAGCAGTATATGGTTACCTATTTCATAGGCGAGGGATTGAGTGGCCTATTACCAAGTGTTACGGCTCTTATACAAGGCATAGGTGGGGCCAGTCAGTGTGTCCTGGTCAATGTGACGGAAACGGGCGAGGAGATTTATGAGGCACAGAAACCACCACCGCTGTTTAACACCAAGGTCTTCTTTCTCATACTGTTCGGACTGATGGTGCTTAGCTACGTGGGATACACGCTGCTCAATGCCCTGCCGCTGGCACGAAGGGAATACGCCCAGGTCACGGTCAGCGAGGGCAATAAGTATGTTTACGATGAGAGCCCGACCCAGACGCAGTCCCAGCAGCTTAGTCGTGGACAGTATACCGCTCTACTGCTACTTATGGGAGCCATCTCATGCTTCAGCAACGGTATCTTCGGCAGCATTCAGTCCTACTCGAGTGCTCCCTACGGCACGCGTGCCTATCATTTGGCAGCCACACTGAGTGTGATTGCCAATCCGGTGGCCTGTTTTATGGCCATGTTCCTGCATTTTACTTCGTTAAGGATCATCTCGGTGCTCTCGATTTTGGCTGCACTGCTGACCAGCTATGTGTTCACCACGGCCGTGTTGAGTCCCTTTCCTCCGCTATACGATCAGACCATTGGGGCAGTTCTGGTAGTGATTGCCTGGACGTTATTGGTGGGCATAGTAAGCTACACGAAGCTGGGTATTACCACGGTGATGCGTTCCCAAGGCGGTCAATCGCTGGTCTGGGTAGGAGCAATCACACAGCTGGGCTCGACCATTGGAGCAGTAGCGATATTCTTTGCTATCAACTACACCACATATTTCCAGGCAGCTCAATCGACATGCTGAGAAGAAAAATCAGAGTCGTGAGACTTGGTTTTTTTATAGATGATTTTACTGTAGCTTAGTGTGATATTTTTTAAATATAGACAATAGTAAAATATGTAAACTGGTTATTTAATATAAACGTGGAATTCTGGAAAAGCTTCAAAAATGCAAGAAAAAAGTAAGAATTGTCATATAACACTTTAAAACACTTGAACCATATCAGAAACGTACTGGTCAGCTATTACTTGAAACGTAACCGATGGCGTTTATACAAATCTTGTTCTCTAAGCTAACCAGAAATGTGACTGTTTTAGTGACCTTTGGATTATTAATCTTAGAACTTTTTAGCAGGCTCTAGGTCAATAAGCTATGATTTTCATCATAACGTTTCTAAAACAAGACCCGCACAACACCACAAAGGAGGCTGGTTGATCATATAGCTATTTCATAAACTTCCAACAGTTCAATCATCAGCGATATTTTGCCAAACTTCAATGAGTTGGCAGAGGCTACCTCATGTGAGAACTGCTAAGACCGATTGGGAATCCCAAGTCAAACTTGTAGCAAAAATTCGAACAAACAGTAGCAAACGCCGAGTCACAGATGCTTTGTGTATGTGATTGTACATGCCCCGTAATCGGCCCTTCAGAAATATTAAATTTCAAAGAAATTCATCGTTATTTAAATGTTTTAGACTCACTTAAATAAGCTTGGCCAGTCATAAATCAACTTAAATGGATTTGCAAGTTGTGAAATTTAAATCAGGGAATCAAATCGGAACCGAAACCGTAAACCGAAATGAACCGAATAAAACTCAACACCGAAATCGGTTTCACCACACAAAAAACGGCGCTCGCGACACACTGTATGGATAGTGGACACTCGCCGAATTTTGAAGCAACAACAATCCTACAGCAAGAAAACCACTACAACATACACTTCACTATAGAGATGCTGCATATACCCAGCAAACCAAGTTCGGAGCTCTCCAAATTATGTGCCTAAAAAGAGCCGAGCTTAAGAGCGCTTTTGGAGTAAACACATAAATTTGAGGGTTTTCGGAGCATATTCAGTGCTATCCAAGCACGGGCTCATAAAAAGCACTTGTGTCTGAGCATTTTCGGATCTGCACTCCAATATGCGTCTGGAAAGAGCCTTTCAGTAGTCCTTCAATGGCCTAGAAAAGTAACTTTTATGTATATTTTATGAGGTTTTCCTATGCTTCATTGGGAGGGTGAAAGCTCTTATATCTGTGTCAGAAAAGAGTCAGATTGGACTCCGAAATCTTCCACATTAAGTGCGACCGGTTTCATAGAAAAAAATGCTCATTCCAGACTCTTTTTTGTGCACATTATGACGGTGAATGCTCATAAAAAAGTGTCAGAATAGTGTCAGAAAACGCACATATTGTTTGCTGGGTAATTGACACACCAACAGACAAGATTCTTAACTACAAGATGGACACGGAAAACTATGCTAACCTATACAGACTCCACGCCGAACGGAGCAGACGTGTAAAATAATGTATGTTAAAAATCTTTTTGGTTTTTTTTTGTTTTGATCGAATCAATGTTAAATTGTAATTGGTAAATTGATTTTTGTAGTGTCCCTGAATATGGTTGCCGAGGAGCAACCGAAATATATTGGAAAACATCATACATATTTGTGTGTTTTACTTGACCTAGATCCGGCAATACTCAAATTCTACAATTTAGAAAGCTCGCTATCAACTTCTTAAATCTAAATTTAAAAAAAAAAAAGTCGAGCTAGGCAAAACTTTTGTATTGTGACATAGAAAAACACACGACCAGTCTCTTTGAAAATATTGCATCCTATATCCTTAGACCCTCATTATAATATCATGATAACGTTTGAACAGAAAATTACTTGTGTTATTCGATTCTGGTTAAATGAAACTTAATCAGGAAAGCAGCTCTGACACAAATCTATTAGTTAAAAGTATAGGCTAAGTCGATTCATACATGTATTTGAATGAAAAGAAACAGGACAATACAAATAGTTCAGTATTTTCACAAAACAAAACATTCTCAAATTTTCAAGAGCTTAAAACGTTTACAAAATAAACTCGAACCAATATTTACCAACGGTTAAGGTTCGGAAATTTGAAGTTCGAGATTTTCGGGCGTTGGTTTTGGTTCGAACCATGGTTTAAAATACAATAGGTATACACTTGACGCCTAGATACATTGTTAGTCACCATTTACACGGTGAAGCAAACTTAATGAAGTTTTTGTTTGTGGGGAGGAGGTGTAGGAGGGCAGGGCAATCGAAGCAGAACAAAGCTTCATGGCAAGCTGGCAATGAAGTTTTCGATATGTACATATATGTAAAAGATGAAAATTTTTTTGCCAGTTTTCTCCGATTTAGTCTCTGTTTATGTTCTGTACCAAAAGTACAAAGAATATTTGTGCAAATGTATGTAACCGCCAGAACAAAGCAGCTCTGACCCTATCAAGTGTATACACATATTCACTTTCAAATGACAAAGTATATCATAGTCTGGCGTGACCGACTTTCCGTATTGTTATATTTCTAATTGTCGACTCTGCTGTTACCTACATAAAAAGGGACCCAAATAAATTTTAATGTGTATAATCTTTTTTTTTTTTTGAACCGAACCAAAAGCTTTGGTTCGGAACGGTTCGGGCTCATCTATTTTCGTCCTCGTGGTTCGGTTAAGAGTTTGGTTCACAGCAGAGAACGGCTTCGTTCGATTGCAAAACGCTCACACATTATTCAACACCCGAATAAACAAGCTTCGCGCTCTGCTTATCAAACTTGCGTACTCAACATGTTCGCAGCAGAGTTTTATTCGAACCAATTGTTGGCACTCTGATTATAATCATGTTCGACTTTATTCCAATCAGATCGGCTGATTGTTCGTTTGGCTCAGCGACGATTGATTAGAATGAGCGAAAATCACCTCGTATGAATAAACTCTTGCAAAGACGCATAGGCGCTGCTGGCAGATATGGAAAGAGAGAGAGAGAGAGAGATCACGTTGCGCTGGCCAGTCAATTCTGAGTTTTGTTCGATCGAACACACAATGCGTTTGCCGCATCTGATTATATAAATATGAACATACACTTTGGATCACATAACTCTAGCTCAGCCGCTCGATGCGATTGCGTTGTGAGTTGAATATATTCAGCTCTGAGTTTTGTTGATTGATTAAATGTAAGAATTTTTGTGTATGAGCCAATCAAGAAAAAAGTGATTTTAGCAGTTCTCTGGTTCACAGTAAAATAAAATATTAATTCCGGGTTCGAACCGCTTCGGTTCAAAACCGGTTTGCAGCCCTGATTTGTATTGATTATTAAATAATAAGCCGTTGACCTTGAACCGGGTAAAAAAATACTTTGATCAAGGATATATATGGGCAAATATATGTCCAAGTACCCAAATCGGTCGTTTTTCTTACTTACTTTTTCTTTTACAAAAATTTTATATGTGCATTTCAAATTCATTACGTAATAAATTTTATTGGGCAGACGTTTTTCACACATTCATCTCGAGTATAAAAATTAGTAACCCAGTCTAAACTACTTCACACTCTCCACACATTCAGCAGGACATTTTTCTACTTCTCAGTCGGAACCTTGCAATCTGGCTGATCAATCTCGCTGTCAACATCGCCCTCATAGCCAGAGTTGGTACGTGAAGGAACATAAGCTGGTTTCGCTTCTGCCACGGAGGTGAACGCCTCCTCCAAGCTGCAATGGCTGCTAAAACAGTTGACAAAGTGCTGTGGCGTATTCTCTCCAGCCTCCAATACCTTATTAAAGGCTTCAATCCTCTCGCGTAGGCTGCGATTAGTGCCCGAGCCTCTGATTAATTGACTCGGTGCTTCCGAGGTACGTGGCGGTTCGCTATTGTCGCTCGATCCAAGAAAATGCCCAATCTTCTCAAAGGAATCTTTGGCGCGCTTAAAACTCATGAGGCTTTCGCGCAGCAGTTGATTTTCGTTAAGGCGCTCGAAATCAGCGACCAGTCCACGTAACTCAACCTTATGATTGGGTATACTTTGGCCGCCGATTGTTGGGCAGGTGACACTCTCAAATTCCAAGATGAGAAGCTTTATTTTATTGGATTGCGTCAGGGAGCCCGTCTTCATTAAGGCCAGCGTAGCGGACACATCGCCCACTTCCTTGAGGATACTCACCGATGACTTAAGCAATTCGGTATGCTGCTGTACGTTCTCCTTGAGACGATCGCGGAGATTGTGTAGATATTTACAGATGCGAAGAGTGCGCTCCGACTCTTCTTCCAACTCCAAGAGGCCTAAGCAAAACCATAATCAATTAAACAATAGGTGTTTCAATCTGAAAACTTACAAGGCATCGAATTTTCCTCGGTATTGTTGATGTCGTTGTTGCTGCTGTTCATGTTGGCCAAATTGTTTTGCAAAAATTTAGGAAAAAAAAAATTTACTAAAAATATTTTTAACTAAAAATTTTGTTAAATCTGCTCTCTGTTGCTCAAAGCTGTATTTAAAATATAATAATGAATTCTGTAAACATGTAGTTTTCATGCAAAACAATAATTTCAAGGGTTACTACTTTTCAGAGAGAAAAAAATTTATAATACAATTATATGTAAAACTCAAAATAAGAACGGAATGTTACCGTAAACGTAGAACACAAATGTTCTTAAGGTGTTTGGAATGAGCACATTTCATCTTAACTTAACCTCTGCACTGAAAAAAGGGAGTAGCATATTAGACGTCTTGTGAAAAGCGGTTGCAATGGTTCAGTGCAATGAGTCTCCATTCCATTCGTGTTTAATACTCCCTGACTAAAACTGTAACAGTCAATATGCCGCCATTCCATTCGTGTTTAGTGCCCCCAAACTCTAATAGTCTTGTTCCGCTGTCAAACATTCAGTTACATTTTCGAGTGTGAATGATTTCTTGTTTACGGTGACACGCTAATGGTCAAAGTTATACTAATGTAAACAGAGAACACCTGATTGGGCCGTTTTCCCCATGTCAAAATGCGTGCTTTTGGTTATCGTCATGTGATATACTACTTACAAGTCTACTACTTCTGTGAAAAGAATAAAAAATATTGGTGTCAACCAGTTTTTAATATTGGGGGGATAAGTTTCTCTATTCGCTAACTCCGCCCTTGGGAAACCCAATGACACTCGATATATGTTCGATAACATATGGACATTTCCAAAAAAAAGGGCTACCTGAAGCTACTGTTAGTAAGGTTGTAAGATTGTACGAACGCAATCGACTAAATATTGAATAAAAAGGTCGCTTATTTATTTTTAAGAATATGTTAAAAAAAATTCTCCCATGACCACCCATAGTACCCATATCAGCCAAAATGTTCACCTACTTTAAACATATAATATAATACGAAGTTGTTGTTGCCCTACGCTTAGTGATAATAGTCCAGTTAAATAAGCAAAAAAAAAGGAATCAACATCGGAATGAGAGATAATAAGCTGGAAACTTCTATACACCTTCGTTTTGGCGTTTTAAAAGATGTGTCAAAAGTCACATAAAATCTCGTATGCTCGTCGTTAGTTATTCAAGGTCAAAGGTCACAAAAATTAGTTTTAACGATTATCTCATTTTCTATAGCTCCAATGATGTAAACATCTATTACAAAAATTGTAGAGCATAAAATTTGCGACCAATTTAGTCTAAACAAATTTTTAATTCGCCCAACCGTTTTTGAGATAGATAGGCTATACTCACAGAATCTCAGTGAATAATACCTTGCATAAAGTTATTAAATCGTTAAAATATCATAGACAATAAATAATTTGTTGTAATAACATTTCTCATATATCATATTCAATACTTACCAACTTTGTGTAATTAAAAACTCCTTAGATGATGGTTTTTTTCTTTTAATATATAATCTTACGTGGTATTTTTATATTCAGATTGAACCTTATTTTGAAATTCTATATCCCACTGCGAGCACAAAATTAATTAAAAAGTGGGCCAGGATTGGCCGATAATAAATAATAAATAAATAATTTCCTTCATTCACAAAATTTTTTAAAGCAAGTAAGAAAATCGGGGAATGACGACTATAATATTCTCGGTACCCCCCAAAGTTTGTATATGTATATCTAATCAAATAATAAATAAAAAAATAAATGGATAAAAATAAATCAAAAATAGCCCAATTATTTAGAAAACATTTTTCTATTTTTTAGGTCATTTCACTGTAAATTTAAGAAAAATTGTCTAATATTTTAGGATAATTGCCCTAAAGTTTCGAACATATTTTCTATATTTTAAGAAATTAATATTCACACTAAATTGAAGAAAAGTAATTTCTAAAATTTTTAGAAAAGCTTTTCTTAAAAATAAGGCGAGTCGCCTTTGGCCCATTTCTTAGGTCGATTTTCTGAAAATTAGGCGAAAATGGCACATTTTAGAGCGAGTTGTTTTTTGAGTGTGTGCATAAGCCATTCTTATTCTTCTCTCTTCATGGTTTAGTAAACCAGGTTTACACTGGAAACTTTCTCACTAGTCGAGGTCTGTTAATTACCCTTTCCTCCCTAATTTATCGTAGAGTTATGCTTGAGGTAATCTTTATACATAGACTAATTAATGGGGAAATCGACACATCTGAGTTGGTTGGCTATATTAACCTCAACGTTCCGTTTAGACTACTACCTTGCATGTACTATTTCGTGTCCTCTCAACTATCAACTCCGAAGCTTCTCTTCCTGCTTTAAAAACTACTATTTTAACTTATTTAGCCCCTTAATTAACATTACTTTATGTTTTTCCTTTGTTTAACCAAATTGCGTAAAAGCCCCCAAAAATTAAGTGTCAGCTTTGCAGTCGAGTTATTTCACTCCAAAAATATCGGTTATCGAATACCGGTATACAAAAAAATTAGAAATATCGGTTCCGGTTCTGGTTCTGAGCTTTAATCGGTTCTTTTCGGTATACGGTTCCGGTTCTGGTTCCTGTTTTATTGCCTGCTGAGCAGTCACCGAACTAAGTGAACACTCACTGATCAGGTCACACTGCACTGAACAATTTAATGAACTAGTAACTGAACATAGCAGTGGACAATTGCCTGAGAAAAAGGGACTGAACAATTGACTCAGCAAGTGCCATTAAACAACTCACTTTGAGTAACTGACAGCAAGAACAACTGAACTCTTACTGAACAACTCACACTAAACAAAAATTCACAATTGAAGACGAACACCTTCAGTTAAGTGAACAACCTAATTTTTTTCACTCACTCATGAGCAACCCAACTCTATGTTTTGGACACATAAAACAAAAAAATTCTTTGTAAATTAATTTAAGAATTAAATGCACATCAAATTTCACTAAAAAAAAAATTCAAAATTAATAACGGAATTAAGGAAAATTAAGACCATCCGAGTAACATTCAAAGGACAAATAGTTACTTTCATGAAGCGGTAATGGTGGCAAATTGTGCACAATCGATCCTAAAATTCCAAATAAATATATAATTTAATCCGATTTAATGCTTACAGAATTTGATTAAAATAAAAAGTTATTTAAATAAATATTTTTATTTTAAATATTTCATATAAAATTATATGACTAGCATCCTTTTTTATATGCCATCCAAAATGGATGCTAAAGGAACGTGTTATTCACCCATTTGTTGCGCAACGAACGCCGTATGCAGGAAATATTTACTTCAGACGGATTTACATATTTCAGTAACCGTTCTTTGAGAAAGAGAAAGTGCAAGGGAAACCCGAACGATTCCCATGCTAAAATACCTTCCCAAAGAAGCATTCTTTAAAGGTCTCACAACTTAACAAAAGCGAATGGAACTTTTCAGTTATGGCAACTACTTCTTTGGTAAAAAAGAAGTTATAAAGATGTGTTTTTCAACCACCATTGCACCACGGTGCCTGTCTGGGCCAACCAGCTGTTTGAACGCTTCGGTTTTGTATACTTTCTGTTTTCATTTTGATTAAAGCATATTCCGATGATTCCAGTCTCGCGAGTGTAGTGACAGTCGTTGCGTATGGTTTGTGCGTTGAAGAAGCGTCATAGAAACATTTAACGTAGAAAAATAGAAAAAAAAAGAGGAGACTGCCATTTGGATCCCCCAGTACCAGTATAGCCACGAATTTTAGAATTAGAACCCATAAACTGCAGACACAAGAATATGTAGGCACCAAGGCCATATCGAAGCCTGAAACAGAAACAGAGCCACAGCAAGCAAAACGTCTACTGCAGCCAGCAGGGACAGGGACAGTAGGCTCGAGTCGAGTGGGTGTGCGGGGGGTGGTGTGAGGGAGTGTGCGTATGCTGGAAGTGGGTGGAACGCCAAACAAATCAAGAGTTCATCAGTTAAACATTCAACAAATTGGCAGCATGAGCCTGACCAGAGACAGCCGCTACGTGGAAAATCTGAATCTGGACTTGGCCCTGAGGAATCGTGAGAATGATCAATTGGTGGGTCATGTACCGGCTGGCATCTTTAGGCAGCGCCTCAATGCGGCTGGGAATCTGTATCAGCGCAGTCTCTCGGGTCACTTTGGTTGTGTGAATGCCTTGGAGTTTAGCCAGGGTGGCCAGTACTTGGCCTCGGGTAAGTAATCACTTAGTAGTAGAAGTGGGTGACCACCTGTTGCAGTGGGTGTTTACTAATCCTTTGGCAGGCGGTGATGATAAGCGAGTGCTACTCTGGAATCTGGACCAGGAGGCCATGGCCGAAGTGAATAATCCGAGAGCCATGTATGGAGAGCACGCTAGTAACATATTCTGCTTGGGATTCGATACCCTCAACTCGTACATCTTTTCGGGTGGCAACGATGACTTGGTTATTCAGCATGATCTAAACACGTAAGTTTGTGACTTGCTCATCTTAATCTTAATCCGTCATCTTATAAACATATTCCAGCGGGAAGAATCTTAACTACTTTTCCCATGATGGACCCGTCTATGGACTCAGTGTGGATCGTACCAGTGCCCATTTGTTTAGTGTGGCCACCGAACATGGCGAGATTTTGGTCTATGACTTGCGTCTGGGTAAATCAGAATCCCTGGCCATAGCCAAGTTTCGTACTCCCTTCAATGCGGTCGAGTTTCATCCATTAAATGGAAATTTTCTGGCCACTGCCAATGCCAAGCGGGGAGCCATGCTGTGGGATCTACGTCATCATGCCCAGTAGGTTCCTTCCATCTATCATCTAGCCAAATATTTACCCTTTATTTTTCCTCTAGGGCTCTCTACCAGTATAACTTTATACCCGAATCTCCAAGCTGTATGAGCGTACGCTTCAATTGTAATGGAACCTTGTTGCTCACTTTGCATCGCCGACTGCCTCCCATTTTGTATAGTCCTAACTCGCCAGAGCCACTGGGCACCTTCTATCATGATGAATACTTTAATTCTTGCACCATGAAAAGCTGCACTTTTGCTGGACCTCAGGATGAACTGGTGGTATCCGGATCGGATAATTTTAATATGTTCATTTGGCGTTTGGACGGGGTAGATAGTAAGTGCAGGGTGGGTGATTGTGGACAAGTAATTTGACATTTGTATTGTATTTTATAGTGGAACAGAAGAATCAATGGATTGACACCCAGCCAATTATTCTAACCGGTCATCGTTCCATTGTCAATCAGGTGCGCTACAATCGTGAGCGCTGTCTGATTGCCTCCTCGGGAGTAGAGAAGATCATTAAGGTAAGTCGAATTGATTGAAGTTGAGCCGTTGAGAGTGTTGGACTATAAGACCTGTGGCGGTACCAACGGCTCGGTCTGGCAGCGACACACCATAACATTACTTCACAACTCCGCATAGGGCTTAAGGATTTTATTTCAAGTACATAAATGTATTAATCAGGGCTGCAAACCGGTTTTGAACCGAACCGGTTCGAACCCGGAATTCCGGCTTAATTTTTACTGTGAACCAAACCCTGAACCGAACCACGAGGACGACAAATAGATGAACCCGAACCCGTTCCGAACCCAAGCTTTTGGTTCGGTGCAAAAAAAAAGATTATACACATTAAAATTTATTTGGGTACCCTTCTATGTAATGGAAAGTCGGTCAAGCCAGACTATCAGGTCTGTTCCCGTTTTCGATTTCGATCAGATCAGCCGGAATCGGAATTGGTAGCTGTTCCCGTTTCCAAAACACGATCAAGTTATTCGGTTTCAAAAGTTTTGCCTTTGAGTCAGTGGAATGAAAAGTAATTGACAATTTTCATGTCAACAGTTATACATTTCGTCTATCAAATATTTGTATTTTTACAAGTCAAATATTGTGAAGTTTTTGAAGTATTCATAGATGTATTGAGCATACAACTTGATTTAAAATACATTTTTTTAAAAGTTTTACCTCAGAAATTGCATTGCAATTGTAGACGAAAGCAAAAACCATCGAAATGAAACCGAGTCGTTCGCAATTCCGCATCAGCGCATGCGCAGGGTTGATCGAAATTGTTAAGGTTGCCATTCAGCTGAATTAAAATTCGAAAACGATTGGAACATTCATTCGAAAAGAAAATCCATTTCTATTTCATTCGGAAACGGGAACATCATAATGAAAACGATTCGGAATTCCAATCGTTTTACTTTTTAAATCTACTCGGAAATGGGAACAGACCTGTATGATATACTTTGCACATGCGAAAGTGAATATATGTATACACTTTATAGGGCCAGAGATGAATTGTTCTGGCGGTTATATATATTTGCACAAATATTCTTTGTACCTTTGGTACAGAACATAAACTGACACTAAATCAGAGAAAACTGGCAAAAATTTTTCATCTTATACATATACATTTCGAAAAACTTCATTGCCAGCTTGCCATGAAGCTTTACCTGCTTCGACAGCCCCTCTACACCTCTTCCCTACAAACAAAAACTTCATGAAGAACTTCATGCAGTTTGCTTCACCGTGTAAATGCGGACTTAAAATGTATCTAGGCGTCAAGTGTATACCTATTGTATTGTTATTTTAAATATATTGGGAAAAACGTGCAACGAACCATGGTTTGAACCAAAACCAACGCCCAAAAACCTCGAACCTCAAATTTCCGAACCTTAATCGTTGGTAAATTTTGGTTCGAACCGGCAAAACGGAGGTTCCGAAAAAATTTTTGGGTTTGCAGCCCTGGTATTAATGAGATTATATTAAAGGAAATTTTTATTTTATTTTTAACCTATTTTACGCCGCGTTTAGTCAAACAAAAAAATTTGATTTATTTATTTGAAAAAAAAGTTAGCATTTTTTGACTTCGGATTCGTGTTTACCTAGCAACGTTTTATAGAAATTATAGATGACGCATGTGAAACAAAAAACGATTTTCTTGGGAGCTGACATTGGATCCCAATTTTTGCTTCTCGCTGCCTTTACGAGGAATATATGTATTGAGATTTAGCTATACGTTTTAATAATTTGGTGTTGGCTGAGGTCAAAAATTTATATATGGGCATTTCCACAGAAATGTCAACCGCAGCCAAAAATTTATAAGTGGTTAAAAATACTATGTTTTATCAAATTTTGATGAGGAAACAGGAAAAGTATGAAGGAACAAGTCGCGTGTGACAGTGATTAAAACTAAATAAAAAATAAGCTACTAAATATATTTGAATTAAATAAAAAAATATTGAACCAATAAAAGCCAATCTTACATTTTTACATAACCCTTTTCGAAATATTCGGATTTACGGCCGCGCTAGCTCAATTTTTCTAAATTGGACAATTATTTTGCACTTATTTTTGATAAAATTGACTTTAGATTTCTTTTACTTTTGGGTGAGTCTAAAAGTGGGACTCCATATCGCGGTTTTTTGGCTGTCGAGTACCATCTCTTAGGGTCATGCAATAGTCCATGTTACCATCATAAAAATCGATTTTAATAAAAATCTAAGATGCGCATTTAAAGGTACGATTGAAGTTTTATAATGCGTTCCCAATGACCCTGTCCACATTTGCTGAATTTTCCAGATTTTTATCTTATGCCCTTAAAATCTAAGATAAAATTGTTGTCGTTGTGTGTTGCAAGTACAAAGGTACCCATAAAATGCGAAGTGAGGCTTTATTCGTAAAACTGGGTATGAGGTGAGGCCTACAGAGGTCCTTTTTATCATAATTTTAGGGTCTTATGCCGGGTTTTTAAAAAAAGTTGGATTTTGTCAAACTGTGTTTTTCATGGAAGCTGACATTGGATCTCAAAAATCTATATAAATCGGTATCTATATATGTAGTGTCTTTGGTTCTAGCTACCGAAGAAAAGTTACCTTCAGGCGTGAAATGGGTTTTTATTTGTCGTTTTCAACCAACGAGTCTTTTACATGTAACGAATGTTGCAGATTTAAGTATTCAATTTGATATTTTGATGGTAATCTATTTTATAAACAAAAATTTTGCAAGTCAATAAGTTTTTGTCAAAAAGACTTGCTATATGCTATAATAATTTTCTTATCGGAAATATTTATCTTGATAATATTCTTTTTCTTAGAACTATCGAAATAGCCATAATGTAGTTCAATTGAACCTGATTTTTTTCGAAAAGGTGCAAAATGAAGCGAATTTATGTTCAATTAAGTTTGACTGGGAAGTTGTGAATTCGCAAATGACTTCCAGTTGGTATGCCAAATTTCGATGCAGTCGTAGCCCAATGGGTTGGTTCGTGCACTAGGAATAATTGTAAAACATTCACTAGGTTGATATGTTGTTGGGCCGTTTTCGTTGTGTATTTGTTTGTTTGTTTGGGGTTTAATTTCGGCCGTCTTTCTTCACTCCAGTCAAAACACTTTTTGGCTGAGTTTTTCTCCTACGCGTTTCGGCAAGTATATTGCCTTCTTCAGGGAGTCTGTATATTTTTTTATATATAAACATGAACATAAATTAGTCATACATACATATTGAACATATTACTTAAATACCTATTTTAGTGTCCGTCATAGTTTTGTTGTATTGCACGATTGTTTGTTGATGTCAGTTGTTTTATTCGTCATGATTTTGTTTGAATTGTTGTGCTCTTGTGATCGCCGCTGCTAGGTGCCCAAATGATACGATTTCGCACAAAAGATTAAATTTTGCTATGCACGGAGGCAGCTGGCATCATAGTACATACATATAGTCAATTCACACCGCAGCAATAAGTCTGCAGACAATCAGTTTTGTATGGCGCATACGATAAAATTGATGTTGTTGTATCTCCGCATCCGTAGCAATAATCGGAATATAATTTTACTGGATGATGAGTTAAAGATTTAGAACTTATTTGCATCAAAATGACAATTTCGTAAAAAATGGCACATACGATGCTTTCGCGCACAGGGATCGATATTTTCAAAATCTATCATGTAACAGGTTGTTTTTAATATACGTTACCGAAGTTAGATTTCATATATACAACAAGAAAACCAGACTCTAACCAGATCATTATGCCCTTGTAGAGGCTATATTAAAACTGTCGAGATGTTTGTAACGCATAGAAGGAAGCATCTCCGACCACATAAAGTATATATATTATTGATCAGTGACGAGCTGAGTTGATATAGCCATGTCCGTCAGATTCTATGCTATCTCCTCCGTCAGTTTTAAAGCTATCTTAACCAAACTTTGCACGAAGCATTTTGGTACAAATACGCAGCACATTTGTCGGAACCGGCCGGATCTGATGACTATAGCATATAGCTGCCATAGGAAAAAGTAGTTTTAGTGGGAAAATTTTTTTTGTCTTCAAAGCAAACGTCCCCAAACCTTGTATAAGTTTTCTATGATTTTAGACAATTCCACCAAGTTTTATGAAAATCGTCCAAGTATATAATATAGCTGCCATACAAAAGAAATTTCTGAAAAAAAGTCTTAGTAGGAAAATCTACTAGGAATGCCATCGCTTCCAAACTTGCTACTGATCAATATTATATGCAACCACACAATTTTGACAATTATGATTCAAATCGGATGACTATAGACTATAGCTGCCATAGGAACTATCGGTCGAAAAAGTAGTTCTAGTGAGAAAAACTTTGTTGTTTTCAATGGTAGAGTCTTTATACCTTCCAGTTATCAGTTTACACACAATTTTGGGGAGTTTGTTCAAAATCAGATGAATATATCGTATAGCTGCCATATAACAAACTGGCAATCAAATGGTCAAAGTGATGGCGCCATCTATTGCTGAGTTTTATATAAATTTATATAAATTATACCAACTACAAGGGTATATAAACTTCGGTCGAGGCGAAGTTTGCTTTCCTCTATTTTTTACTTTAAAAATAGCCTTTTTCAAATACTAAAACATTTTTTTATCTCATGTGTAATACCCGAAAAATTGGAAAAATATCTAAAATAATATAATCAATAACAATAAACTTTGAAAGTAAATTGTGCAGCACCTGTTAAACCAAAGACTGTAAAAATTGATCTATTTTGACTAGATACCACTCAATTACAGTCCAACTTCTCAATTAAGAACTACCGTTCAACGAAGTTCTCTATAAAACGAATTCGTTTCCTGAACACTGCTATTTTGTATTACATATTTCTTTCTCTATATTACGAATTTTCTTCATAACGAAGTTTTTATTGGTCCCCTTGAGATTCGCTATATAAAAGTTCAATTGTATTCAAGGCTGCAAACCGGTCCGGAACCAAACCCCAAAGAACCTATTCGGTTCGGGTTTTCCGGGTTCCTCGAACCGGACCATGAACCGAACCTTTCAAATATTTGAGAACCTGAACCCGAACCGAACCCCCTGTATACAAAAAAAGGTTCGGTTCAAACAATCATTTAAGTCAATTTCTTAAGATCTTTTCTAGTTTTCTCAATATTATGAGCGATAAAAACTACTTAATAGTATAGTATAGAACAAAAATCGTTTGAGTTGATAATTAAAAATGCTTTTTAGAAATCCAATCCATATTGCAATTTCGAGAAGAAAGAAAATCATGAATAGTTTTTTGGAAGATCATTTTAACAAGAATCGCCTTGATTAGTCCTTTTTAAACTCTTTTGAAGATTAAAGAGGTTAAATTCAAGAACACTCGGAAATGACTCATGGATATGGTCAAAACGTGATTTATTGAAATGATTGGAAATATGACTCGAAATTGAGTCAAAACTGATGAGAAAAACGGGCTATAAACGACTTTTTAAGAAGATTCTCGTCTTTGGCACCATATTGTGCCGACAGAAGTATTATTTATGACTATTTTAATCAGTCAGAAGACTCTAAAAGGACCCAAATGTCAGAAATAACATAAAATGCTGGCTGGGTATGTACGTAGAAGGTGAGGCTTTCAAAATTCAGAGACCAGGCTTTTTTGAAAGACTTTTTAGAACACCTATGAATGATAACAATAAGGAATGTGGTCCAGTCGCGTTCTCCTGATCAAATATATATAAGAGAGAGAGTCTTCTATTTACTGCACGCTGTTAATATGTCGTAGCCGACCAGATCGGATGACTGTTTCTTGTAGCTGCCATAGGAACGATAGGTCGGAACAAAAACTAAAAAACCTTTTTGTTTTCGACCATTATTAATATTATATGTTTACAAACAGTTCTGCGGAATCCGGTCGAAATCGGATGGCTATATCATCTTATAGCTGCCATATGACAGCTCGGTCGGAAAATGTTTATGATGGTAGCGTGCTTAAAATAAGAAGTAAACATTCAGATTCAGAGTTCACTAACCGTTGGAGCAAGCTTTTTTAAAAGTATTAAAACTTTCTGCTTTTCTGTGAATTTATTATGCAAAAATAACGAAACATTCGGCAACTCAGATGTTGAAGCTTGCCAAAGTCAAGACTTACTGTTGTTTGAGAGTTAGTCGCACTCCGCGCTTCAAGGCAAGCACATCGACGAAAATTATTCCTTCGTGTTTGCCCAGCTTAATAGGAAAAATAAATTGTTTACTCTTTTATTTTCGCAGAGTAAAGCACTGAATACACTTACACTTTATCTGTTGTTAATTTTTCTTTACCTTTTCAGCTATGGAGCCCCTTTGCTCAGCGCGGCTGGCAGGGCTCGTTGATCCACCCTTCGGCATTGTCCTTCTGCACCCGTACTCTCCATCGCAATACCACCGACCATGTGTCGCAGGACTTTAGCTCACGTAACACGGACGAGGATCAGGTCATGTTGGCGTTCTTTGATACTTTGGTGCAACGGGAGCTGGAGCTTTGGAAAACCAATGGAAACAACAACAACAACAACGACACGAGTAGCAACACTAGCTCGGAATCCTCCACCGAGCGCAGCCAGGTCAGCTCGGTGTCCAGCAGAGAGGAAAGTGAAGACGAAGATGATGACAACGATACACCCAATGTCAGCGAATTGAGCTGGCAGATACATCCCAACCGAATTTTCTACCTAATTGCCAAACGGCGTCGTGCTCTGCTGCAGATGGCCATAAGAGGCACTGGGGGTAAGCAGCGCAGTGTAGAGCAGCTGCTGTCCCGACTGTTGGGTGAGCAACGCCAGGCGGCCACCAAGGCACGCATCAGCGATTGGCTGGATGAGACACATCGCATATTCGGAGATAATCAGATGCCCACCACTTCCGCTGAGGCGGCAGCACGAGAGCTGCGCCTGCGCGAGATCGATCTGCCGACCCAAACACCCGCCAAGCCACCAGAATTTAAAATGAGTGAGTACTTCAACTTTATTTCAACCACATCTCAATTAGCCAAATTAGAGCGGCCAGCAGGCAGCCAACGGACAAGGCATAAAAGGCCAGTTGAACGTCTGAGATTTTCAATACCTTCCACCTGCCCACATCTAGCTCGGCCAGGTACTCGGGAAACTTTTGTATACTCCATTTGGCTCGTTCCTTCATCTCCCTGGTCCAAAGATCCATGAGACCCGCGGCCAAAATGTGAAGCACAACATCATTGACCCCATCCAGATAGGGCGACGGATTGGGAAGAATATAGGCAATGTGATAGTTTTTGGGGCATTCGGGAATCTTGTGCACTTTCTTGGTCATCACATAGCGTATGTCGTTCAGTTCCAAACTGGCGGAGCGAGTAACTCCTACAAATTTTCCCTGCTGGGATATCATGTTAATCAGGCGGTCCTCGCCCTCGGCTACCAGCATCATTTTGGCATCCAAGCGACGATACACAGCAGAGTCATGGCCATAGAAGAGATCATCCTTGAAGGCGGGATGTTTTATATAGATTGGAATTTGAGCGTCGTCCAGCTCGGCCAAAGTATTGGGGTCTTTATAATAAAGAGGTCGTATATAAACCGTAGCCAAACTGGACTCCAGCAAGGCACCAAAAATGACGCTGACCAGGCACAGAGACACAACAAAAATACGTTCCGAGTTGAAGGGTGGAAATCGTCCCACATTGACGCGTACCCAAACTACCCAAGTGTCGATGAAGATGCGCATGACGATACTGTAAAAACTGGCAGTTTTCAGTCCAACCCCAGCGATGCCTTCGATATGCAAGCCAAGATTCAGTTGCCTCAAGCAGAGCCAAATGAAGGCACAAAAGAAACCCACCAGTAGAAAGCACAGCCAGACATCGGCATTCACGGCAAAGAGTGGTACAATGGACTGGGGTATACGTTGAGCCTTTTTCACATACAGACAGAGATCGTCCATGTAGACAGCGGCACTGAACTGAATGTGTGTGGAGTGGTAGTCCTTAACGAAGAAACCCGAATAAATGATATCCACCTCACGGCGATGGGCACGACCAATGCCTCCGCTGTACGAGCCATTGGACAAGCGTCCGCTATAAAGGAATAGAAGATTGGATTTACGGTATAATTTCGCACGATATTATCAGCCTTGTTGTGTTTCCGTTTCCAAGCTCGTTCGATCGGAATTAGTAAAAGTTTTTGATTCTAAGGAACCCTTGGAGAGTCCGGTTCATGGTGGAATTATACAAGTAGGCTGCCTCTTTTTGGGGTACCAGTGGAATGATGAAAATCACTCAGTAGCAAAGGGGATGTCAAAGTGCTCTCACAAGTTCATATCAACTGGTACCCCTCTCGCATGGTGAATTTCTGACCTACCTACCTTGGTTATTATACCATGGTCCGGAAAAACCGATTTCCCTCTCAAGTCAGTCAAATGAAATGATAGTTTGAATATGAAAGATAAATAAGCCTAAGCCTCTTAGAAACGGAAACATTTAGCAAATCCGAGTCCCCATAAATTGATCTTAATCGGATACGAAAACAGGCCTTTATATACTCTGTACTAAAGGTAACAAAGGTTTGACATGAATGGGACATATATTTCTTATACTAGCGTAGGCAGATCAAGTTTATTTTCAATTTTTGAAACGCCCAACGCGAAAAAACAACATATCTCCCACAATTTTGTAGTAGATGGTTTGTATCTAAAGTTCGTACTTAGAGATATTTGTAATCAAGATTATTTATCGCCAAAGAAATGGTGAAGATCGGATGAACGATAGTCGTGTTATAACGAAAACAAATTATTATGATGGGTAGCACCGGCCGCAGTGGGCAGCACTTCACACACCTCATGTCCTTTTTGCCACATTGTGTGGCTTCTAACTTAAATTGATCTGATATATACAAATTTTTGGGAGTACAGAGTGTATTTTAGTCGGTTTTTGTGTTGCTTTAAAGTAGTTTTGGATTTTTCATAAGTGATTACACAATATACAGTTGTTCACTAAACTGAATAAGTGATCATTTTCTTCTTCATCTATTCTGTTAGTCTTCAAAAAACATGTACGTAAGTTGAAACAAACTTAGAGCCGATTTCTATTCTTCCAGACAGCTGCTATGTGTCAGATAAGCTCACAATTTACTCTGCTATTTGTAAGTTTAAGCATTTTAAGCATTTTATTCATATACAGAAGTGTCGAGGCTTGATATTGTCATATTCGATCTTGGATCATCGGACGTTTTAGCAGGCTCCTGGTCAATAAGTCATGGAGCAATGAGTATTAGAGATAAAATGTACACTGCCTCTCAATTTTGAGTGGTGATAAGCGATAGTCCGCTTTGAGATACTTATAGTCCGCGTTGAGTTTCAAATTGTCGCCATAGGAAATCACAGTGGTTAGAGCTAGACAGGCATATTCCCAAATGCACTCAGAGAGCGTCAGTCAGAGCGAACAACTGACTAATTTCTGACTGCCCAAACGTTCAGTCTACACCACAAAGGAGGATGGTCGACTGTACAGTTGTTTCAAGAACCTCCCGGCTCTATCATCAGCAGGCTTTGCCTATCTTCTGCAAGTCGGCAGAGGCCATTGCTATAACTGTTTGAGAATTCCAAAGTTAGCACAAGGGCAAAAACTGACAACAACAAACAACGCCAAATTGACAGAAGACTTTGTGTATGTGTGTGCACCCATTTCGGCCCTTCTGTATTAGTGTGGGAAATTCAATTCCCTCAGTTAACACACTTGATATAAGTTAATCATTAGTATTTCTTTCAGTATATGAGTAGAGAAAGTGCGCTAGACTGATGGTTTTCAAAATCGGTTTTACTGGTCACACTTTTCACTTTCCAAAAATAAAAATATGCGATAATGGTGTGGTTTGAAGCCGCCAAGGCCGCTACTTCGTATGAGCAAAAGAATAAAGCCACTAGTTACTTACCCAAAGAACTCATCATCCGGCCACAAATAGTTCTCTGTATAGTTCAATTGTCTTGCTACTGATGCGGCCAACTTGGCGTCGGCTCCAGCTACTTTCAAAACCTTCTTTGTAGCTCCATCTCCTATCACCGACGAATACACCGAGTCAAAGGTGTACAGCCTGAGGGGATAGCCATAAAGATTGCGATAGATACTTGCATATACACCGGGTTTATCAACCGGAACCAGGCATTTCTTGAAGGGATTATAGAGTACTAGGCGGTCCTTAGTCAGCTGTTTATAGTAAATTCGGTTGTGGCCTTGAAGCAGCCATACCCGTTCCATAAATTGCATTAACTTTTCATCCTCATCTAATGTAGATTCAACTAGAGCCAATATATAGAAGCCATCATGATTAATCAACATGGGCAAAGCTTGCTGTAACTGCTCCACATTTGCGAACAAAAAAAAATGATGTCGCACCGAGTACAATTTTGGTGACAGCTCCTTAGCCAGACTTATGCTTAACGGGCACTGGGATTGTTTCAAAAGAAAATCTACCAAGCTGTGATCCGCATCTTCAAAGCTTCTCAAATGCAACTGTAGGCCATCCTCCAGTTCACTTAGAATTGAAGCCAATAAGTTGTTACTGTGGTAACTGGTATTATAGCCATGTCCCACAGTTAACCCCATAAGAGCCAGCATAATTAGCTGCAGAGGCCGCGGCATGCTGAACTTAACTAAACTGGTTGACCCTTGACTTGGACTAAGATTGACCAGGACAAACAAATACACCTGGTTGGCAGCGATTTGTTTGCTTAGTGTCAATGCTGCTGACAGTTTACCACTCCACAACCCTCAATTATTGGCCAATGTTTGGAGCTTGTGTTGACACGTACTATGACTTGGCCCTAACTGATATTTCCATTTCTTGCCTTTTTTACAGTAAACTCGCTGCAGGCCAACTTTGAGCAATTGGAACGCAAACGCAAGTTAATGCGTCTTCGATTTGCAGCCATGAAACGTCGACGTTTGGCTCGGCGCTTGCGAAAGGAGAGCGATCATGGGGACGACAGTGCCGTTTCCTACGACACTGAATCAATGGATGATGCAGCAGATGCTGATAACAATGACAATGACCCGAACGAGGGCAGCAATGTGGTCGATGAAATTACCTCATCCACCATATCGATGACCTCCATGGAGGCACAACTCTCACAGGCACCCAGCACTTCCAATTCCTTGCCATTTGTCATGGAAACTGAGGCCAACAACAACCACAAGACAAGCATCAATAGCTTAACTGCAGATCTATGCAATGCCGAATCCTCAACATCAACTACATCCTCCTCAAGCCAAACCACTAATTAATAAGCAAAATCCATATGCTGGATATATTGGAACTGAGTCCTGAAGAATACCATAGGTAAAACTACGATATACTAGCACTAAAATAAAAAATATTCTTAAGATAAATTGTCTCAATTTCAAAGGTACAGCTAAAAGCAGTGTACATTAAAGGGCGGCTGTTACGATCAAGTGCTGCATTAATGCAAACAACAGCAAAATATAAGCATTGCAACTCTGCTATGCAATAGGTGGAGTTTCGTTAGATTATAGTGCCTACCCCAGCTCTAAATAATTCGCACAAAAACATTACAAAAATTTAATCAAATTGTCTGCTAATGCAGAACATTTTTCATAGATCTTTGGATACATTTTCCGAAATTGTGCATATGTATGAAATGTGTATGAAATTTTTACTTTACTTCTAATTACTTCACAGAAGCGTAGGGGGCTATACCCTCTATATATCTAACAACTTTCACGAGAGAAATTTCAGTTATACCCTCTGCATTTGTAACTAAAAGTAGTATAGGGTCTGAGAAGTCTTCTATAAAAAGTAGAAATCAATTACACTAGGCAACAAGGCCCAGTACATTGAAGGGTTGGTGGTGATTCTATTATTATTTTCGTGAGCTGTAACTTTAAAATAAACTATCCCAAAAAATTGTACGATTATTTTTAAAGAAAATATACAATTTTGAATACATATAATAAATTGTCTACTGCCCAAAGCTATGCCATGCAAAAACAGTACAACATTTCAGTAATTTGTATAGAATTTCAATGATAATTTTTAACAACACCTATTGCACGCTTTGGGGCATCGATTTTTTTGTGGAAACGTATACAATTACTAAAAATTGTATATCTTTATTGAAAAAAATCGTAGAAATGTTTGGGATAGTTTACTTTCAAGTTAAGAAATAGTTATTTACGATGATATCAAAAAAGTCAAAATAAAATTATAAGTTCCCCACAGAACGTGTCTAAAAAGGGTCTAAATAGGCACATTTTGCAACTTTAAGACCTCTACGCAGTTGTGAAGTAATGAGAAGTAATGTAAAATTATCATATAAAAAATTTTGACAGGAGAGCAGAAGTAAATTTTTTTTGTATGAGATTTTTTCTTTACTTCTCGTTACTTCACAACTGCGTAGAGCTTTAAGCTTTTACAAAAAGAATTACAAAAAATCTTGACATGATGGACCATTTCTTGAAACATATTCATGTTCAGCACACGAAAATCAACCAGAATCACTGCCAAACCTTCAATATACTGGACCTTGTTGCCTTGTGTTATTCTTTTGATGATTTCATTTAACGAAACACATTTGATGCGCGTAAACAAGCAAATTGCTCGTCCTTTTTTCATATGTGTCAAATTAACACGCCAAGGGTGCTTTTGCAACTTTCCGTATATCAACACAAATAATAATAGAAACTTATTCGAGGTTAAGATTTATCGAAATTTCGTAAAAATTCGTTCAGTGCGCCAAAATATCATTCACATTCGTTAGTTAGCCGCAGTAGCGTTTTGAATCCAAAAATTGTGTCAATTTGAAACAAAGGCCGGATGCGTGTTAATATAGGAGTAGCTGATGGACATCGATTGCTGTGTAAAGCATAGCGAGTAAAGGGTTCACCAATACAAAGATGTCAAATCTGTGGCGGTCGAAGACGCTGAACCGCTTGGTTAAACCAAGATTCAAGAACAAGACTGATTGCATCAATTTTTTTTTTTTTTTCAAAATAAAGCTTCAAAGGTGAAAACTAAAACCATTAAAACATACTTGAACAGTCGTAGCACTAAGCAATCAAATATTTGAAAGCTTAGTGGTCGTACTCTGCAGGGAAGTAGTGAGCCGTCCCCTAAATACCCCGTACCCTTGATTTTGAATGGATATAAGTACTTATATCGACTCGACTGTTGTTTTTACCCATAATTAATGGGAATACAAACTTTAAAAAAACATCGATATATCGGTCCAGAATACCTCGGTTTTTCCTATAGAATAACGTGTTTGATAAGTATTGTACCAGGTATCTTACCTTTTTTTTGTACTGCTGCACAAAACTCTTAATGTATATTTTTAAATAGCGGAAGGAAACCTCCTTATAGCAGCTAGAACATTTTTTTTATAATTTTTGAACCGAACCCATTTTTGACGCTTCTTGCTACGGTTTAGGCTCGGGTGGAAAAATTTTTCCCTCTCCGGTGTGCGTTGGACATCATGGAAATACCGAAGCCTTCTAAAACTGTTCCTGTAAAAAAAGCAGGGGCATCAACATAGTACTGAATATATACAAAGTAAAACCTGCTTTTAGATACAGTCTACAATCTGAACCTTAGACTTCCTGTAAGGAACCCCCCGGATTAAAATTTCTTTATAATTTTAGAGTGTGTTAAGCTTATAAGCAGCGACGGAAAATAACACATGTTTACACATATGGGAAAATTATTCTAAATACAAAAAAACATTTGTTTTTCCTCCCGTCAGCGATATCCACAATATATTCGGGGTTCGAACCCGAATCTGAAACAAACTTGATTTTTTTTTTTGTCATTCGCTTTCAATCAGCGCGTATTTAGGTAAATAATGGGCAAGGTTGTCCACCGCCTATCTAATCAATAAATGAGATGAATCACGCTCAGGGACGTGACCAGTTGAATTACTGATTAACTGGTGCTTAACACTTGGAGGTCCTTCATGCAAATTGCTCATACAAAGAATCAATCCCTCGCCCTCCGATCAGGTTGCTTGCTTTACAATTTATTTGTTCCACACTTGTGTAGAAGGTCTATTTCTACATTTATAGTTTAAAGTTAAATTAAGGAGAAATTCGAAACTTTGAACCCTCCTCGGCGCCATTCAAAACTTAAAATATCTGATTTGGGTTTTTCATTAAATTTTCTATAAAATATACTGCATTTACTGAGCCATGTTCTGCACAGAAATTAACTTTTTTTTAAATAGTATGGAGAAAAGTACGCCCTAATGTTCACTTAAACAAACGGTAATAGCAAAATAGAGCAAAGTTGTACTTGATGTGATCTAAAATATATACGAACATGTTTTTCTATCTGCAGCGTTGGGGGCACGGTCTAGCAGTCTTTCAAAGAATATTGTAAAAATGTATTTCTTCCGTATTTTGTAATCAATTACTATAACTAAGTATTCTTAGAGTTGATAAAATTTATGTTGGGTGTAATTTGTGATTCAAAATTACTAAATGTTACATAATTAAGCCACAGTATAAAGTCCCAGCTGATTGGTATTCATCTATGTGAAACTCAAAATTGATTAAGCGAATTCTTCAATTACTTTTTTATTTATTAATATTATAATTGATAGCTATAAACTGTGAATCGTTTTGTGTTTAATGTCTACAATAATTTATAATCATAGATATAATACGTATAGTCTGTCGAAAAATAAACCAACAGATTCAATTCGCCATTTGTGATTGGCATGTGCGTGAGATAAACTATTAACTTAAATGAAAAAATTAAACATAATGGAGAACGTTAACTACGCGTAAGGACTGCTAAATTTGTTCCACTTAACAAAGAACAAGGTTAATAATTTACACGATAGCTGGGGAAGAGTCCTTGGTACTCAGCAAGTAGCCTCCGAATTCATGTCACTGGGTCTAAAGGGCAACTGCATATCCTTGCAGCAATCCATGACAAATCGCTCCAGTTTACAACCAGCCCTGAAAGCATTAAAAACTCTTTAGTGAGAAGTTCTATATTTCATCGAATTGTCCACTTACTCGTATATCTCATTGCCTTCTTCATTGTAGAGATCGCAGTTACGGAACACCAACTGTATATCGCTGAGCAACTCCTCATTCAGCTGGTAGGCACCCATGTTCAGTTTCGATTTGACTTTGGCTAGATCCATGGGTGTTTTGATTATCTGATGATAGTCGGGCACCTCGGACGTCAACACTGGTCGCAGAAATGGCCAAGACTCCTTTTGTTTCATTATCTGTTCCAGCAGATCGTATAAAGCAGAGCTATTGAGTGGCAGATTGTCATTTGTTCGGCGTCCGCTGCGTCGATTGTTGTTATTATTGTTGCTTGTGCTATTATTATTGTTATTATTGTTGCCGCTGCTGCTGGTACTGTGACGGGCAGATTTGTCGAGCGAAATGCGCAGAGAGTTGCGAGAGGAGCGTGAACGCTTGGAGTGCGGTTTATCCTGATCCTCATCCCCCTCATCATCGTTCTCTGGAAATAAAATTATATTTTCTAAACTATTAACTATATGGACCAGTATCAATAACTAAAAGCGTCCAAATTTTTTTTTGAGTGAGCTGTCGGATCTAGGTATTCATTTTTTTTGGTTCTAGTCAAATAATGGAAGGCAGCCAAAATGGTTCTCCAACGTCCTGCGCATGTCTGAAATACACCTACTTCACCTGGAAATGCTCTAGATGACATTCTGATATACAAAAAGCGACTTAAAAACCAAAGTGATGGTCGTTAGAGACCACAGGGTTCTCCAAGCAGCCGCTCGCGAAAATTCTTTTAAATATCCAGGAGTCACACTAGCGCCGAACATGTTCGTCAACACACATGCTGCAGTACATTGAACCAATTTTGCAATAAGCGAACGTACTCGCAAGCATAAAATGTAAACTCTGAGGCAACAGTAAACACGATAATGTTCTATGGAGTGCAGTGAAGAATTTGGGAATGTGGATCGACTACAGAGTACGTAAACGTACATTCCGACTACCGTTTACCAATGTATAACGCCTGTCGCCTCGCATTTTTTTGGTTACATTAGAAAAGTTTTTAACATGCAAAGTTCCAGATTGCCGAGAATCTTAGCCAACTAGCCATTTCTTGTCAGCGCGCAGTGCTTCAACAGCTGGGAGACTTTAGCAAACAAGTCCAATGTAGATATATTCGAACGTCATCCAAATCACTGGAAATACTCCAAAAATATTCTGCTGGAGAGGATTGCAAACAAAAGTTCGGCTCATTACAAAAGTAGAGCGAAGATAGCACCACGAGAAATTTATACCGAAAATTCAACCATGCATTGGGGGGACGCAATCTATTTTCATGATAAATACGACACTTCTACTTTCAGCGTGATTTTTCGGGGTCGTTGTGAAATGACAGCGCTTAACTATACCGCACACACAATTTCCTAAAACGCAATATATAGCCTTTGTACGGGTAAGAGAGGACGTCGAACACCTTATCGCAATCTGCCCGACACTACGCGAAATACGGGCTTTACATCTGCAGAGCTCACTACTGTCTGAGGCGGAAACACTAGAGTGGATGAACGTCGCACGCTTTACAGTACCGGCGAGATGTCATATTGCTAATGGATTAGGTACTTTCGTCCTGACGGTCGATAAGTCACTACTAAATTAGATAAAAAATATTTTAATTACTTAATTAATTATAAAAAAACTAGGTAAAACATAAATTTGTAAGAAGCTGACGGCCCAATAAACAACAACTTCTACTACAAAAGCGATCGCATAAGGGACTCGAACACATTGCAGAACAATAACTTTCGGACATTCTACAGCTGTCGGATCTAGGTATTCATGTTTTTTGGTTCTAGTCAAATAATGGAAGGCAGCCAAAATGGTTCTCCAACGTCCTGCGCATGTCTGAAATACACTTACTTCACCTGGAAATGCTCTAGATGACATTCTGATATACAAAAAGCGACTTAAAAACCAAAGTGATGGTCGTTAGAGACCACAGGGGTCTCCAAGCAGCCGCTCGCGAAAATTCTTTTAAATATCCAGGAGTCACACTAGCGCCGAACATGTTCGTCAACACACATGCTGCAGTACATTGAACCAATTTTGCAATAAGCGAACGTACTCGCAAGCATAAAATGTAAACTCTGAGGCAACAGTAAACACGATAATGTTCTATGGAGTGCAGTCTGGGGCCATGAAGAATTTGGGGATGTGGATCGACTACAGAGTACGTAAACGTACATTCCGACTACCGTTTACCAATGTTGACGCCTGTCGCCTCGCATTTTTTGGTTACATTATAAAAGTTTTTAACATGCAAAGTTCCAGATTGCCGAGAATCTTAGCCAACTAGCCATTTCTTGTCAGCGCGCAGTGCTTCAACAGCTGGGAGACTTTAGCAAACAAGTCCAATGTAGATATATTCGAACGTCATCCAAATCACTGGAAATACTCCAAAAATATTCTGCTGGAGAGGATTGCAAACAAAAGTTCGGCTCATTACAAAAGTAGAGCGAAGATAGCACCACGAGAAATTTATACCGAAAATTCAACCATGCATTGGGGGGACGCAAACTATTTTCATGATAAATACGACACTTCTACTTTCAGCGTGATTTTTCGGGGTCGTTGTGAAATGACAGCGCTTAACTATACCGCACACACAATTTCCTAAAACGCAATATGTAGCCTTTGTACGGGTAAGAGAGGACGTCGAACACCTTATCGCAATCTGCCCGACACTACGCGAAATACGGGCTTTACATCTGCAGAGCTCACTACTGTCTGAGGCGGAAACACTAGAGTGGATGAACGTCGCACGCTTTACAGTACCGGCGAGATGTCATATTGCTAATGGATTAGGTACTTTCGTCCTGACGGTCGATAAGTCACTACTAAATTAGATTAAAAATATTTTAATTACTTAATTAATTATAAAAAAACTAGGTTAAACATAAATTTGTAAGAAGCTGACGGACCAATAAACAACAACTTCTACTACAAAAGCGATCGCATAAGGGACTCGAACACATTGAAGAACAATAAATTTCGGACATTCTACAGCTGGGGTGCCCAAGCCCATTTCGCAAGCCACGCATTCGTTGTAGTTTGACGCAAAGGAATAGCTGTCGCAACAAGCCTACATAAAGCAACAAGTTAATATGAGTGGTCTCCTTTCGTTCTTTCCGAGCTATGGGTTTGTTGTTGGCGAGTACAGACCTGCAACAACTTCATATGTGTTTCCTTTCTCTCTTTCCCCGCTCGCAGTGGGCGACGCTTTTCGCTATTCACTGCGGCACACACACACACACATAGACAAAAATCGGGTTTCTCTGTCTATTTCTTGTGATTGTTCTTGCTTGAGATACACTTTGTGCATCACATTCTGGGCGCCACTGTTCTACAGAGTCACCGACTACTGTAACACACAAGAATATCTCCCTACCCTCTTCCAATTCTGTATTCAATCAAGGTTCGCCAGAGCTACCAAATTCTATAAAAATTTCTACACTGATTGCTCGAAACTCGGAAACCGAAGACCTTGGCCGGCATCAGTCAATCCTACTAGACCAATGTAATCCTTGCGATAATGTGCACTCGGCTCAGACACTAAGTCTCTTTAAGAGTTGGCAGAGCAGTCTGAATATCGAGGGTATTTCTTAAGGTATTGAGGTAATATGCCCATTGCAATATGCAGTTTTTTTAGGAGGAAAAGCTGCAGAATTGGACGAATGACCATGCTTAGCAAAACACACTGCGTAGCAGTGGTTAGGACTTTGACAAAACATCTGTTTAGACACCATCTGGCTAACAGACTAGGTGTTCGCTATAACTATGTATTTCTAAAGAAGCTGCAGAGACAAGCAAGAGATGGAGTACACAATTCATCTGTTCGTGCCCGTCGAGGAGAGAGCTTCCTTTGATTCTTTAATCTGGATGGACATAGTCTCTATAAAGTTTCTGTTTTCATGTAGGTAGAAAAGACAGGAAAAAAGTCAGCTAACGAGTCAACTGGCCTCTGTTGCTCTGAGTCTATATGTGAGAAGGCGAATTAAGTAGCCAAACTGGCCATATTGCGTATTCGGTAAGTAGGTGAAGAAATCGCGGATGATCGATGGCACCGCCATCACCAAGATAGGGGCGTAGAGCCAGCGACCTCTGCGACTCTCTGAGCAAAGTCTAGCAAACGAAACATCAACCTAGCTTTGTATCAATCCCAGGCGCTAGTTTAACATGATCAGACGATTGAGAAAGTGCTGGAATTCAGCCAGCTAGGCAGGATGTGAATTTCTGGCCTCCAGAAATCAAGAGGTGCCTTTGGGATGCTGTCAAACGTTTGGCGAGTTCTCCTATACGGTTCCTCCACATGGAAATAAAAACTTCCATAGTGACGAAAATTCAAACAAATGTGAACCAATTCCTGCGACTCATATTCTGTATATTTTCACCTAACAGAATACGGAATTCCGAGCTGCTGAGGCGAACAAATATGGAGTATAGGGATAACTGCATCGCTAGGAAGGCTATGGAATGGAACTCGCTGTACGGAGAGACACCAAGCAGACCCAAAGAAACTTGGAGGAGGTCTTTCGGTAGAGAAGCGGAAAGCATCGGGGAAAAGCTGGGGAGAATTCAAAGCGACGACTAACAACAGAGTTCGTTGGAAGACAGGAGTGCCCTATGTCCCGCACGGGATCGGAACTAGAAGATCTACATATTTAGGATTAAGCTCTTAAGTCTTGTATTGATTCCGAATCCAAATTCAAATAACAATCAAAAATTTGATCATCCCAACTCCTTCGCCTTGCCAATAACCAGATACGCAGGCTTGAAACTAACGCCTGTGTTTTTTTTCATCTATAGCGACACCGAAAGACCCGCGTATACCTGACATTGCATGTCTTTGCATTTGAAAACCTTCCTCAAAATTCCTCATTTATCTTATAGTTTTTCCGATGTGTTCTTCAAAAACTCTCTTCCCGCACAAAATCGAACCAATACTTATGGGAATTCGGATAAATTTGTTAGGGATTCTAGGTGGATCAGGGTACAGTTGGGTTTGAATGCTTTGAATTGTAGTTAATTGGTTACTTTATACTCTTCTCCACTTACCAGAATTTTGCCTTTTGCGTGGGCGTGGTTGTGTCTCTGTGGTTTTGCATTTCTTGCACACGAAATCCGTGCGTGGCTGTCGTTTCAATTGGGCACATTCCAGATGATAGTGCTGGCTACAGCGCACACATTGTATCTCGCTGCCATCGTAGAAGCACACCTGGCATACAGTTTCTTCCTCGCTGCATTGAAAGTGTAAGAGAGTGAAATTTGTTTAGGTTATAAAAATGATCTAAACTTACGCCTCTTCATCTGATGCGTTGTCGTCTTCTTTCTCTTCCACAGAGCTGTCGTGGCCATTTTCACTGGACTTTAAGTCATCCTCCACTTCCTCTTCCGACTCATTGTTAACCAAAGCGACGACTTCTTCAATTTCCTTGGACTTGAGACGCTTGTTGCTGCGACGTCCATTTGCACGGCGAGTGGACTTGGCCTTGGTCTTGCTCCATGATAAGGTGGACGCATCACTCTGATCATAATCAGAATCCTCTTCCTCCTGCTCATCTTCTTCCGCTTCTTCTTCCTCGGACTCTTCCTTCTCTTCCTCTTCCAATATAAACTTTTTCTTTTGCGCCCTTCGCTTCTTATTCTGTTTCTCGTCGGAATCTGGATTCTTCAGACCCAGCTGCTTGACACAGGTGTGACAATACCAGTTACCCTTGGGAACTGTTTGCATTTTGGGTTTCATGCAGTACATGTGCGTACCTCCATTGCACTCATCGCACAACAGCAGCTTGTCCGGGTCGTTGGCTCGCGAGCAGACCTTGCACAGCGACTTATTTGTGGAACGCCGCCAATTGATGCAGTCGTGCAGCAAATTGAGATGCAGGAACACCTGGGCATAGCTGGTGCTCTCCATCAATGAGATCTCCCATTGGTGCAGACGAGCCTCGCAGACTAGCTTCTGCGCATCCTGCTTGGCATCCTTGTTGGGCTTGCCGATACCAAACGGCTCCTTAAAAAAGCGTCTGCCTATGGCCTGTTCCACTTGGAGCAGAGCGCTTGCCATGTTACGCACTTGGGCCTGCAGTGATTCCGATTCCATTAGAGGTACTTCGTCATCAGCGCTGTCTTCGGATTCGATTTCCAATGTAGGACCCAGATACACACCCGGATCTCGGAAAGGCGATTTGTCAAATCTTCCCACATACCCAGGCTCCTTCTCGTCGTTCTGGTCATCCTCATGGGATTCGTTATCCGAGCCGGCTCCTGTGGCTGGCTCACCTTCATGCCTGCCCCCAGGACCAAACTGAACTTTTACCTGTGCCTCATATCGACCCTTGAGCAAATCGTTTCGCCACTTTTCCATATCCTTGACATTCAGCCTACCCAAATCTCCGGTGTAGATGTCGCTCTCGAACTTTAAAATGCGTTCCAACAGATGTAAATACATCACCTCATTGAGGTCCGTTCCCTCGGGTTGGCCAAAGTTGGCTTCAGCATATTTACGCTGCGTTTCCGACTGCATGGTGGTGATGAACTTGCGGCGACTCTTATCGCTGTCCAAGGTTAGCATCTCTACGGGGCAATTCTTCACATGCTCCTCTATTAGTGCCCGCAGCGGGGTTAGCTGGTCCAGCAGCTCAGATTCGCGTATGCCCAGCGGATTTAAGCTCTTGATCAGCTCATCAATTTCCTCCGGCTTGTAGAGGTAAGACCAGCGAGGGCGCTGCCCATTGCGATCGTCGTGGACAACGCAATTACAACGATCACCGCTGCACATCAGTAGCTGGTGCTGAGTCGGTTCCGTGTCAGCCACATCCATGGGCTCGGCATGACCATTCGAGAGATGCTCTTGATTCTCCTTGTTCTCCAGAGACTGTTTGTTATTGTCACTACGACGCGACTTTTTAGCTTCATCTCCATAGAATTTTAGGAAATGCATGCGCAACTCCTTGCGAGTCTTGGGCAGCAGCGCCTGACTCCGTATCTCTGCCTGGGATTTATTCAAAGGCGGCTGCTCCAGGCACTCCATTCTGTCCGGCAAGTGCTCCACAAATATGCCCGGCATGGACTCCAGCACATAGTACTTGCGATAGCAGCGATCCATGCCCAAGTAGACCAGAAAGTTGAAGAACTGGGTGTGCAGCTGGACCAGCTGCTTCTCGTGCTTGCGCTGCTGAAAGTCGGACTTGGCCAGAAGCTCGGCTATGGTCTTGTTCAGTTTCTCGCCCAACGCTTTTTTCTTCTCCTCATCATCCTTTAGTTCATCCGAAATGCATTGATCATCGTACTCGCTGGTCAGCTTCCGCTTTGTCACCTCTAGGGCGGCCAGTCGACGGTGCTCCTCCTTAATGAGTATGCGTAGCTCTTTCTTAGCCGTGGCCATCTTTTCCATTCGTTCCTCAATCACGCTGATTGTGCCGGAATAGGTAAGAATCTGCGACATGAGACACTGTATGACTCGCAGGATGTCCCTAAAGCCCAGCTGGTAAATGGGATAACTCTTGAGGCCTCGCAAAATGTGCGAGTGCCGCAAGCGCAACTCCAGACCGGGATCTTCGCGGGAGGAGTACCCGTTGCGGTACATAATGCGCCATTTCTCCACATTGTCCTTGACCATGGCTCCCGAGCCGAGCAGATGTAGGCGCAGCACTTCGCTCAAAGTCGTGGCATCCAATGGCAGATCGTTTATCTTAAAGTAGAAATGCCGATTGGAGTAGAAATGCGCACGCGAGGCATTGTACATGCTGATTTCGGGCTCTTTAGTGGCATGACCATGTCCCTTCAAATACATGGTGACACACTCCTCTTCCTCCTCCTTCTGCAGATCAAACACGGTGCCCAACAGCACCAGTAAGATGTCCGAAAGTGGACCAGCCACCTCGCGGGCACTGAGCGCCCGGGATGTTTCATAGAAACTTAAATTCTGACGGAACACCTCCACACCAGAGAGCAGTCCTGCATAGGTGTGCATGAACTCGCGCAGCATGAAGGCCTCGCCGAGCAGCTTGTCCGGCAGAAACGTCACAATGGGATGACAGACAGGCAACAGGCGCTGATCACTTCGCTCCAGGTCTTCAGTCTTTTGGAGCAAATAATCGCAGCCAGCCTCCACACGCCTCATCAGCTGATGCTTTTTCTCCGCCTTCTGACGCTCCAAATCGGCCAATTTGGCTTGTTTTTCCAGCCGCGCTCGCTCCATTTGGTCAGCCAGTGATTTCGCCTTAGCTGCCTTGTTCGCCACGGATTGCTCTTGCTTGAGTATGTACTTATTTAGCGTGGACTGCTTCTTCGTATCATTAGCATCGGGACGCTTAATCTTGGCTGGAGTGTAACGTGGCATTACGCCAATGAAAATGCTGCCGAAGCTAATTCCCTTATCCGTCACATATTGCTTATAAGCCTCGGGTTTGGGTCGCAGCAGACCGTCCACGCGGTTAACATGATTCTTGATGAACATGCCCAGGTTAACCAAGTTGAATTCAACTCGTGCACGACGAATTTGATCAAAGGGCACTGTAATCTCTGTGCTGGCATCACCATTAACAGCACGCAGACGATAGACCAGACCTTCCGTGTCCTCGTAAATGTCATTGGCAGGTTCCTGCATCTTCTTGCCGGGCTTGATGCCCACAACCTCATACAGAGTGCTTTTCTTGTGTCCCAAGACGGTCACCTTCTCGTTGAAGAAGTAACGCTGGCGCAGAAATTTGGCCACAATCAGATTAAGCGTCTTCACCACCGATTGTCGGGCGTGCTCGACAACGAGGAGAACAGGCGCTCGCAGGCTATGTTTGAACTGTTCCATTTTTTTGCGGGCAGTGCGTTCGCTCTTCAATGCCTCCTCGTAGGTAAGATTTTCACGTCCGGTGGCTTCACACTGCCAAACCGTCGAGTTGATGACCATAACGTGTCGAAAGTAGTCTCTGTCGAAGATACGATAAAAATTAATGAGTTAAGATCAAACTATGGAGTTGAAATATTTTCCTTTTTGAATAAAATAAATAGGTTTTTCAAAAACCTTTGTTAAACCAGACATGTTTCACATACATATAATGCAATGAGTCTAGTTGGTGAATTTCAGGCTAACGCCCCAGAAATCAAAGAGTCCCCCAGTTACCAATTTGATAATCACAATGTCAGGCCTTGAAAGTCTACGCGCGATGTTAATCGTACAGTCTCCCACAAGGAAGCCAAATGCAATGTGAGCAGCCTAGGGCTACCACTCATCCCGTGCTACCGATAACAGCTCAGTGGACTCCTCCTCTTTTAGCCCCGACAGGCTTGGTTCAGGGAGTACCGATTGTGATCTGCAGAATTGTCGAGGCCCCTCGTTATCATGCTAATGGCGTCAAGAAAATGTGCTGAAAGCGAAAGACATCGGGAAAAGCCGGCAAAGAAGACCAAGTGGGGCAATACACTGTCAAGTTTGGTTAACCACTGGAGCCAGCTCGCATGAAGCAGAAAAGGATTTAAGTCGCAGTGGCATATAAGGCGCAACAATGTCTCTAACTCTTCGTCACACTAACAGCTTCTACAGATGTCGCTGTGATTGATGTAAGCGTAATGGATGCCTACCGATGAGGCAGCTCCGTAGCTAGGCACCTGGTTTTCTTCCTTGTGTATAGAGTGTAAGAGGCCAAGAGCAGTTCTACCGCACTCTTCTACGGTATAATGGAACTAGCGGTGTGCACAATTTTCGGTTATCAGAAAGTAAAATAATTATTGTTTGTTCAAAAAACCAAGAGATCTTAATTTTTATTTATTTTATTTCTATATTTTTTAAAGAAACCTTCGTTTTGATACAAATAAACTTTCTAAAACTAAATTCATGTTAAATTCATCATTCGATATATTGCCCAAAATACTAAATTCATGCTAAATTCTCCATTCCATATATTGGCCAAGTTGTTCTTAAAGTATAATTTTGAATCAGTTTTTTAAGTTTGTATGCTCAAAAATTGTTGTATATCTGAGAAACGCAAAACTCACAAATATGTACAAGAGTAATTGAACAATTGAGCAATTTAAGTGAGCTGATGCGCTATGAATAAACCAGCAGAGCGCGCCCTAAAGCGTTCCCTATACGAATTTCGCAGGAATCGTAACGATTATAATTTTTATACCCTTGTAGAGGGTATATTAAAATTGTCGAGATGTTTGTATGAACGCATGGGAGAAAGCATCTCCGACCACATAAAGTATATATATTCTTGATCAGCATGACGAGCTGAGTTGATATAGCCATCCGTCTGTTTCTATGCTATCTCCTCCGTCAGTTTTAAAGCTATCTTAACCTAACTTTGCACGAAGTCTTTTGGTACAAATACGCAGCACATTTGCCGAACCGGCCAGATCGGATGACTATAGCATATAGCTGCCATAGGAACCATCGGTCGAAAATGTTGTTTTAGTGATAAAAACTTTTTTGTCTTCAACGCAAACGTCCCCAAACCTCGCATTTATAAGTTTTCCATGCTTTCACATAATTCCACCAAGATTAATAGGACAACTAATAGTACAGCTGGCATAGAAATTGGGTGTAGAAAATGTATATGGGAGGCCTTGTCAAAAATGTGTATATTTGGCCGAATGTACATACACACCTGATCATATTAATAGGTACACACATCAACTCTGACTTTAAGGTAACAGAAAACAGTTTTATTCATTGTTTCAAACTTAAAATTTGTTCTCATTGGTTCTTAAACTATTTGTTTTTAATAAAATAAACTTAATTGTAACATAGAATAATAATATAACATAAAAGAGATCATTTTGTGTTTCAGATACGTTTTCAGTGTGATCGTAATAATAAGTACACTTCATGTGTTGGTAAGAGAAAAAAACTTTAATTTCCATTTTGTGTTCTTTTTTTAGGTAAATTAGTATTTCCTAACTTAGTATCCAGTGTATCCACCTCTATTTTTGGCCACTACTGCTATTCTTTTTGGCATACTGGTGTCTCATACCACAGTTTTTGGACACCTTCCCATAATTTTTGTTTATTTGAAAATGAATGCTTTGCTAATTTCTTTTTTAAGTCTCCCCACAAGTTTTCAATGGGGTTAAGGTCGGGGGATTGGCTTGGCCACTTCAGAACGTTTTTGGTTCTCGAAAAATTTAGATAACAGCCTTGATGTGTGTTTAGGATCATTATCTTGCTGAAATACCCAACGTAATGGCATATTTTCCTCAGCATACGGTACCATAACTGTTTCCAATATGGATTTGTACTCTTCAGCATTCATTTTGTTCGTAGTCTGATAAATTGGACCTACGACGTACCAGGAGAAGCAACCCTATACCATTATATTGCCACCTCCATGTTTGACTGTTTTTTTTGGAAACCGAGAATGGAATTCCTTTCCATTAGGGCGTCGAACATTCCTTTCACAGTCATTCCCAAACAAATTAATCTTGGTTTCATCGCTCCAAAATATGTTTCTCCATTTTTTCTCCCCGGTGCATCCTACCCAGTCTTTGTGGTCCCTTGCAAAAGTTTGCCTCATGGTGATATTTTTTTTGCGCATAAGTGGGACTTTTCTGGCAATTCTTCCTGGTAGGTTGGCATCTTGTAGTCGTCTTCGGATAGTTGGAGCACTAACTGAATTCCCAATTTCGGCTGCAATAGCCTTCGATGACTTAAATGGGTCCTTTTTGCTCAAAGTTACTATGTAGCGGTCAAGGGTTTCTGTTGTTTTTTGAGGCCTTCCACGGGTTTCCTGTCTTGGTTTTCTTTCTAATGCATTTTTAACAAAATTATGTGACCTGTTCATTAATTTGGCGATGGCTCGTAAAGATTTGCCTTCTTTTCTCAGACTAAGAACCAATCGAGCTTATTCTTTAGTACAATGAGAGTTCCGACCCATTTTTTCTAAAAAAAAAATAATTATTTAATTCTCTGTATTGACAGGAGCTATACTTAATTTACCTTTAGATACCAAAAGATCACTGATTACAAAATTATTCACTTGATACTTGTGAGAAACGGAGACTGTGCATATTATTATGATCAGGCGAAATGTGTGGTGAACTCGCAATTTATAGAATAGCTTTGATATACGGGGCAGCCCCTCTTTCAACTCTTTGTCACAGTGTGGCCAGACATTGACAACAACAAAAAACCAAAAATTAAAAAGTTGTCAACACTAAAAGTACGGAAAAAACCATCTATAATTAAAAAATTCCGGTGTGTACCTATTAATATGATGAGATGTGTATCTATAATCTATGTTTCAGTACCTATCCATTGATACATCACATGTTCTTCAAGGATCTATATTAAGGATACCACAATATGTTATCGATTCAGTGCCATTGTTTATACATATCGCTTACTTACTTCAAGTCTGTCATAACTTAGACAAGTAAGAAGGTGGCAAACTGTCTGTAAACCGAACCAAAATAAACCAAACCGCTAATCCGTGCTCATAAACCGAACCGCGTACCAAACCAGTGTCCTTTTAAAACAACCAAACCCATCCGAAAGCTGCACGCTTACCAAAGAGTTTACAAGTCGAAGTCTGGCCGAATCTTTATGGGAAAATAAATGAAGGGCCAAACAGCTGCCGATAAGATGTTCCATTGATCCCACAATATTTGGTACGGAACATATCCGGCAATTGTATTCTATCCTATTTCACCTCTACAAATTTTATACCTATACTAGCTGTATACCCGCTCGGGCGCCCGGGTCCTTTGCATTCATTCCGAGATATATTCATTCAGAGACCGTTAATCTTGGCCCAAAAATCGTGAAACATGATTTTTTAAATTTTTTTGCATAGAACAAAGAGAGGTAAACCAAAAACCGAAAACATCTATTCATTAAATGCAGCTTACTTAGCATATATATATATCAATATAAGTTCCTGAATCAACATTTGTATGTTGATACATATATGAATTTATGAAAAGTATCAGAAATACGGCATTAGAGAAAGGCTTGTCACGTATCGTATGTCACGTTGCTTATCATAATGAGTCAAATATAAAAAAAAAACAAATTTTATTTTTGACCGAATCAGTTATAAATACATATATAGTGTGTGTTACAACATTGCAGATCATATTAAAGTTAGTTGCATTAAAAAACTCGAATGCATTTCGCAGAGATTTGCTCTTTTGTGAAAGCAGACAAAACGCACTTCCGTATTCTGTCACGTTGCGTATACCATTTTGTCTGCCTGTATTTTGGGACCTTACTGTCTACAAATCTCAGCTTTTTCATTAAACAAAAGTGCTACTCAAGTGCTATCCAAAAATCAATATGAGGAAATTTATGGTAAAATTTTTCTTTGTTTTGCTTCATAATAAAGGCAAAAAAAATCGTACGATTGTAGCTGTGGAAATGCCCATATTCGGATGTTTTCCAGAAATCTCTAGAGATTTTCGTACAAACGATTTGATTTGGAACTAAGTTATGAGAACATTATATGTGAAATGATAAGAATAAGGTCGGCTACTAGATCATATGTCGGTAAAACCGTAAGCATTAAATGTACTTGGCCTTGAGAAGTCAGTTTTAATTCGCCCAACTTTTGTCATCTAATCTAGTAGCCGGGCATATTTGTAATACTTCACATATAAAGGCAAGCAGTTTTAATTCGAAATGCAAGCGTTTATACCAAAATCTCCAGAGAGAGAAGTATAAGAATCCAATTATATTTCTTCCAGCAGCTTTTCACATGAACAAGTTTTCTCTACTTTGAGTAAACTCTTAGAGAGCAAATGTAAAATAAAGCAAATTTTATAGTTTCCGAAACTCTATATTCAGGCTAACTGTGAAGTAACCCTGGACAGTCAACTGTGGCAATCATCCTTCGGCCCTCGACCACTCACGAGTGGTTATGGTAGTCGGTGTCTTTGGATTTTGTTATCAAGTTAATATCCTAGTCTTTAATGTCATTATTATATAGAATCTTGCCTTAATAATGCTACTCATTATGAACAATTTTGATTGCCTTTGTCCCACTGTAGTGAGGCAGCTGTTATGTGTAATGCTACTCCTTATAAGCCTTATAAACAATTTTGATTGCCCTTGTCCCACTGTACTGAGGCAGCTGTGACTGTGTTAGCGCGCGCTTTCCGCTTGCCCAACAACAAAAACAACGCTCACATACACACACACACACACGTTGTTTAACATTTGGGTTGCTGGGAAAGCATGCGTTCCCTGCGTCGCTTTGTTGTATACTTTAGCACTGTCTCCGCTTTGTTAGCTGCAACATTAACTTTTTGCACAAGAGGCAGGCCAATCATTTGGATTAACGCAACTGAAGCTGGAGGAAAAACTTACTCATATTCGCGAAAGATGCGCTTGGTTATGTAGCAGCAGAAGACGAAGTCGTTGTCGTAGAACGCATCACTTTTGCCCTCCTTTTGGTTCAGGTCGAATCCTTCGCGCTTGCAAATCGGCATATTGGCTGATTTATTTTATTTGAATTGTATTTGCTTATAACGGATCAATCTCTATAGTTTGGCTCACGGTGGGTGCCAAGAGTCTCAGTCGCAAAAGGCGCCCAAGCAGTAATTTTTTTTTGCAAGGCGGTCGAATGCAAAACGGTTTTTATGTTATTTTGCGCGTAGACTACCAACGCGCATTTATCAACTCTCGAACGGTAACAACAAACACAAACTTATTCTGCTATTTGCAACTATTTTCACCAGCAAACACTCTTTTAATTGGCTTAATTGTTAAACTATTAAAGATTTTCACGCGCGCCTAGTAAATTATGCCAAGTTCTTGGCTGCTTTGGCAATGTAAGTGGAGGTGGTATTCGATAACGATAGTTATTCGGGCGTCTCTAGGCCGATAGTTTGCCGCCTTGGTGCCAGTGTGACCATGTCGTGCAGTTGGTATTTAAATACTGGTTCGGCAAAACTCACACTGAGTAATTTGAATCTAATGTAAATAAATGAAAGATGTTAAATATGAATCCGAGCGCCCAACTGGATCGGAATCTCCGAATTTTTAAGCAAGTCCGAGCCGGATCTGATCCGGGGCAAATTTATTCATTTTATTATAAATTTATTTTTCCCTACAACTTCAGAAAAATTGTTTTTCTATTTTTTTTATTTGCTTAAACAAATTTTTATTACTACCCTCATATATATATAAAAAAAACATCATCCTTCGTATTTTTAAAAATTCCATGTTTTTCCTCTTTTTATACTCTGTACCAAAGGTACACAGAGTATATTATGTTTGTGCAAAAGTATGTAACAGGGAGAAGGAATCATTTCCGACCCTATAAAGCAGCGATGCCCAGCTGTATGCTCTTTGGGTACGTTTTGTGATTGTAATTGCACGGAACATAGGAAATCAATGATCGTATACATGCAGGGCGCGAGGCATACGAAACGACACACATGCTAACGATTTCGTGTGTATGCGACGCGTAGAACAAAAACCGGGTTTGTTCTCTTCTTTGATTGGTGTTTGCGAGCGCAACCAAACTGACCAACAACAATTTCATTATTGGTATTGGTGCTTATCTTTGTGAATATTGGTGAGTGCTCTCTCGTTTGCTGGTTTTGGGCATGCCTGCTATAAAGTACATATATATATTCTTGATCAGCCGAGTCGATATAGCCATGTCCGTCTGTCTGTCTGTCTGTCTGTCCGTCCGTCCGTATGAACGAAGAGATCTCAGAGACGGTAAGAGATAGAGGTTTGACATGTATGTGACATATATTTCTTATACTTGCAGGCAGATCAAGTTGATTTTCAATTTTTGCCACGACCCCTCCCGTCTCCGCAATTTGGAATAAACGTCATTTCTCCTACAGTTTTGATAGATATGTTCGTACCTTCTAGAGATATCTAGTAATCAAAATTATTTATCGATTTGCTGAAGGAATGATAAAGATCTGATGAACGATACACAAGTTATGGGCAAAAAACGGCCAGTTAACACCCCGCACCTCCCCACCCATCACCACAGCTTTCCATTAAACAAAGGCAATCACACTGAGAGAGAGAAATATTATAGTCGGGGGCAAATGAATTGGTACAGAGTATGTTATAGTCGGGCCTGACCGACTTTCTCACATGTTTTTTATCAAAAAAATTATAAAATGTTCGTAATTTTAAAGAAAGATGGTTAAAAAAAATTTTACTTGGACATATTTGGAAATTTTTTTTTTCTCGATAACTATTCAACCGATTTTGATCATTTTTTTTGGCTTACCGTTACAGCACCCTTACCCTTACAGCAAATCCATGTTGGAAATCTATTAAATAATTTTTATTTTATCGAAAGCATTTGTCGATGCTTTAACTTTTCCAAAACTGGTTGCAAAAATATAAAGAGATTCTACGCTTTCTAGGTGCTTATTTTTGGGTTTTCAAAGTTAAAATTTGTTCAAATACCATGTTTATGTTATCTAAAAAGAATGATTTTTAACCGTTTTGTAATTTTTATGTTTCTTTTTAAGAGTTTTTAGGTTTTAACATTATTATCCATAAAAAAAAAATAAAAAAATAGAAAATTTATTTCGAATTTTTTTTTTTCAAATTGCTTTACCAGTTGGTCAATATAAAGATGATATTTTTATGCCGTTAACAAATTTTAACTTTGATAACCCATAAGTAAGCATCTAGAAGGCTTAGCACCTTGTCCAAACACTTATTTCATAGGTTGGACAATTACACTAGTTTACAAAAATAAGAATATTAAATGACCCATTTCTATTGAAACTCTTTTTATTATGGTAATCTTAAAAATCAATTTCAAAAAATTTTTCATGGCAACGTTTTTCAAATACGGATTTTTTTTATTTTTTCGGTAGGTGTACTTACATTTTAAGCCATATCTCAATTCATAATCGTCAGATGGTGTCAAGCAAGATATGAATCGAAAGGTAATTAAATTATCGTAATATCGTAGAACATCGTTTTCAAATCGGTTTAGAAGTTTGAATACAATGACCAACAATATTACAAAAAAAAATCGATTTTTTGCACGAAAATTAATTTTTAATCGACTTGGAAATATATAAAAAATTCCAAAAAACTATTTACTTTCATTCTTTCGACTTAAGAATCGCACTTCTGCAAAGATAAGGTATTGATGAAGAAAATCTATGAATAAATATTGTAGCTGGATCAATTTAAGTGAAGTAACATAACATTAAAATTTGAGTATTTTTAGTGTTTAGAAAATTTTTTTTTTTAATTTTCTTCGTCTTTTGGTCAATATTAGAAGTGGGCAAATAGCCAGGTCAAAAAAAATTCCAGAACAGAACAAAAGTCGAAGCAAATAAAAAGTTATTTTTTTTTAAATCTCAAAAATACCACTCTTTTTAGCACTCAATTGCTCACAGCTCCTGTATTTGTTTATAGATTTTGTTCATCGATATCTTATTCTCTTTGTAGAAGTGCGGTTCTAAAGTAGGAAAAATAAAAATATTTTTTTTTTAATTTTTACATATTTTTCCTAAGCGTTTGGAAACGAAATTTATTGAGTTTTCGAGCAAAAAATCGATTTTTTTGAAATAGTTTTGATCATTGTATTCAAACTACTTAGCCGATTTAAAATAGTGTTTGGTGCGATTATAAACAATTCAATTACCTTTCGATTTATATCTTGCTTGACACCATCTGACGATTATGAATTGAGAAATGTGTTAAAATGCAAGTGCACCTACCGAAAAAATTTGCCATTGTCCAGCTCAACCTCTCGGAAGTGTCCGAGATAGAGACTCCGTCTCTACACAGAAGAAAAAATAATATCAAAATTTCATATCTAAGGGATACTATTTCCATCTAAACATATGGATGCGATAATATCATCTTTATATTGTTTTTAGATGAAGGCCGATTCGATACTCAAAATACCCGTATGATACTAAACAAAGGGATTTTTTTTTCTGTGTGCTGAAATTCTTAACGTTGTCACAATGGTTTAGTCGGGAGGAACCCCCCCTGGCTTAAATAGGGAATTATATGGTATCGTAATGTGCCTATCTTGGCCTAAGTGTAGGGACAGCCTTACTGTACCTAGCCATCTAAACTTAACCTAACAACCTAACCCTCTTTTGTGAGCGTAATCTAAAGAACTTTACGTCGAAAACAATTTTTGGAGTTTGCAGATTATCAGGAAAAAATTATGTGGGTAACTAAAATAGTTCAAAAGTTTTGGTTTTTCTAACGTGTTTTGGGAAAACGAGCCACTGTGCGTCGTAGCAGACCATTTTTTATACTTTGTATCCATTAAATTTGGGTAAAAAGGGTATCATGAAGTTGTGTAAATGTATGTAACAGAAGGAAACATTTCCGACTCTATAAAGAATATATTTAAACTTGATCAGCATGTTTCGATATAGCCATGTCCATTTATCCGCCTGCATGAACTCGTCGATATCCTTCCTTACAAACAGCCAACGACTGTGAGAGCCACAATTTAAAAGTTAGATCCTTGGTACTTCAAATATATTTGATTTGGTCTAAAATCGATCGATTTTTATTATCCAAATAAGATCAGACAAACAACACCGAAGTTACGCACGAATCGATTTTTGCTAATCTTTCAGCATGGAAAAACTGCGAAAAGACGAAAAAAATATTTATTTTATGCAATTTTAATGGTTGGAATAGTTGTAGTGGTACATCTAGTTTATATTGTGACCGTAAATAAGGGGGAACTGTTCCTATCTGGCTCAGGTATGAACTCCGTTCGTGAGTGCCGAGCGTGCCTCATCGTTTACTCGCCACGCATCGAAATTAACACAACGTTCAGAAGCGTATAGAATCGCGAAAGGTTAACCGATTTGGATTCTACAAAATGGATTATGTTCCAGAAAGTAAGTACAATTTGTATGTATTGCTTGAAATTATTATTAGCAATGCATGAAATAGAGAGTCATTAATAAAAGTAGATGTTTTTTCTTGGTCACATTCTGAAAAGTCGTGTTAGAAAAAGCAATAAGTCAAAACTCCTATCAGATCCTGCTCTCAAACAAAATAGAAATTCTTGTTTAGACACTTTTTCAAAACATATACAAAAATTAGCTGCTGAAAACTGCTGATTCAGTCTCGGTGATGATTTTTGTGCGGTAATGCGTGAATTTTGTGCAGTTTTTTGTAATTCTCGCGACATAATATACTTAAACATACACGAAAATCCACAAGATTAAAAATTTGTCAAATAGTTATCGAGATATTATCGATAATCGGGGTTTTCAATGTTTTCCGAAGATGCTTCCACTTGAACTCGCATAAATTTTTTGTTTTTGCACCGATTGAAAAGTTGTAAAGAAATTTAAAAAGAAAAAACCTAGCCGAAAGTTTCGTTTTCAGGCAAAAATGTGATTGGGTGAGTGCTTTTAATGCTAAGGGCACAAATGTAGAAAAAAAAACAATAATTTTATGAAAAATTTAGAAAATTTATCGAAATTCAAGAACTTTAATTAATGCAAATGAGTATACAAAATGTATGTTTGTATACCCTTGTAGAGGATATATTAAAATTGTCCAGATGTTTGTAACGCATAGAAGGAAGCATCTCCGACCACATAAAGTATATATATTCTTGATCAGCATGACGAGCTGAGTTGATATAGCCATGTCCATCTGTCCGTCTCCGTCCTCCGTCAGTTTCAACCAAACTTTGCACGAAGTCTTTTGGTACAATGATGACTATAGCATTTGGCTGCCATAGGAACCATCGGTCAAAAATGTTGTTTTAGTGTGAAAAACGCTTTTGTCTTCAACGCAATCGTTCACAACCCTCGTATTTATAAGTTTTCTATGCTTTCACTTTATTCTACCAAGTTTGATAGGACAACTATATAGTATAGCTGCCATAGAAATTGGGTGAAGAAAATGTGAATAGGAGGCCTTGTCAAAAATATGTACATTTAGCCGAGCCGAAGTTAGCTTTCCCCTTGTTTTCTGCTTATGTTTTCTGAATTTTGACTTCGAATTCGTAATCAGCGACCTCGAAAACCAACGAGTGCAGACTTTCAGCCAAATCAAATTCGTTTTTGAAGAAATTGTCCGACATTTTGTTTTTCTGAATTTTGAATTCGTAATCAGCGATACGTTTTCCGACTTTTGGCCAGCTTCTTGGGATTTGGCACCACTGTGTGAATGGTTTCAAAAGACAAATTGTTGAACATCCGCAAGACGTGAGCAAATTCCCCTGAGCCTTCCTCCGCCGGACTCGGAAGGTGTCATAGAACTCTAAGGTTGAAAAAGTCATCAAACTCGTAAAAAAACTACGAGGCTCTGAGAACAGATGTCATCGTTACAGTTATGCTCAAGAAAGTTCGTAAAAATAGTAGCGGAATACCTTATAGCGCTGTATAATGTTCACAATTTCCAATATCGCATAAAACTTTTGATTTGAAATCACGTTTTGGACCAGATTTGCTCTCCAAATCGCTAAACTTGTGCGAAAGAGAAAATGCCTTAGAAGAAAACGGGAACTTGGACACGGCTGAGCTCAGGCTATTCCTGCTTTATCAGCTGCCTAATCTCGCCAGGATTAACCAAGCGATAGCTGATGAGCGTCCCTCACCTTAAAATAAAAATTAAGAGGGCTTTTGGGTTGGCCAAATATACAATTCATTCTGATGGCCTATTAAATGTAACGCCCCACATGGACTCCAAGTAATGGTTTCTAATTACAAAGCAAACAAAGATTGAAGCGCTTTAAAATGTTTGACCCGCTGGAGCCGAATTCACAGTCAACCAGCGACCATGAGGTGTGTGGTAAGCCTCTGCTTTTGCTGTTGCCTTCTGGCACTGGCCACTAGCCAGCTAAAGCCTTTGGACTCAAGAGATGAGGACACTCAATACATAATTCAAGTTATCGACTTCCTGGATCGTGTCCATCCCTTCAGAAACTTTATCACCTATTTTGGTGAACAAGAATTGTCGAATCCAGGCTCCTCGTTTCAACAAACCATAATGAGCACCTTTCAGCGTCCAGTGATAGTGGCAGGTTCGGATATCAAGCAAATGCATCGGATCATCACCCACCACAATTTGGCCATCGTTTTGTTTACTGGACTCGCGGATCCCATTCTCAAGGTGGTGGATGAAACGCTTTTTGGACTTCACCATATGCCGGTGCTATTTGTGTACAAAACGGAAAATTATGACCTGATAAAATCCTTCTGGGACTGGTGCTGGGATCGTCGCTTTTTGCGTGCGTTGCTGATCTGCAGGGACAACTCTCGGTCTGAAGCATGGACATCCACTATTTGGCATGAAGGGGCTTTCGTGAAGCTTCCAGAGTTCTATTGGGTGCACTCTGATCCAAATAACTGGCGCTGGAAACACAATTTTAGTCTTTATAAGTTTCTGGTGCCTGTTTTTGACGATGTGCCGCATGTTTTTATGGTGAGTTTTTGCCAGAGTTGGGAAACGCCTTAATATTGACACTCTGAATGTCTTTGCAGTTCAATTCCACAAATCAGATCCGTTTGGGGGGCGTAGCAGGCGTGATACTTTCTGAGTTTCTTCGCTATTTAAATGCCACCGTGGAAGTTCTGTCGCTGCCGGGCCAAGATGATTATGCTAAGAATGTGCGCCGATTGGCTGGCAATCGGCCCATTGACATGGTCGTCAACTTGGTGGACAGCCAAAATCTTCCCGAGCTTAGCCCGCTGATAGCCACCTCAAGAATCTGTCTGATTGTGCCTCATAGAAGACCACTGCCACCGCACTCCTACATGAGTTTCATTGAAAAACCATCGGTTGCAAAAGTCCGCCTCTTATTCGTAGTTTCCTATGCAGCTATAAAACTTTTGGCCAATCGTCGTCAGTCGTTGTTCAGAGCTCTGGAGCACAGCTTTGGGGCGGCGATTGGTATGCCTCTCCCCAATAGCCAATGGAATGGCTTACACTTGGCTGAAAAATTTATGGAGATATCCATGCAGTTGTACTTTCTGTGTGTTAGTAGCCTCTTCAGCAGCCATTTGACCACACGCCTTGCCTCGGGCATGTACGAGCAGGAGATAGACGATGTTGCGACCCTGCTGGCAAGTGGTTTGCCTATCTTAATCGCCAGCAATGCCACTAAGAAGTTGTTCGAAGAAAATCATCTATCTTACGCACTGAAAGATCGTTTACTCATGGTGAGCCCTCATACACTGGAGCAAAACTTAAATGACCTGAACACCAGCAATGTCTATGTGATGGACAACACTAATTTTAGGAGAATTGAGTACATTCAAACGAAGTTTAGGTATCCGAAACTGAAAATGGGCACGAACGATCTCTGCACGGTGCAACATTTTTCATATTGGCCAGTTTTAATTGGGTCCCCTTTCAGGATAACGATCAAAGAATTCTTCGGACAGATAACGGAAGTGGGTTTACTGAAGAAATGGATCCAAATGGGTGTAGAACAGGCTCACTTTACACGGATGACCGAAGATCCTGGTTCCTATGCAGCATTATCCCTGGATGTTTTTCGATATTTCTTTTTGATTTATCTGATTGGAATTTTACTGTCTGGCTTTGTGTTCTTAATTGAGCTGTTGGTAAAGCGCAACTAAATTATTTATGATACGAACCGAAAATGGAAAATTTCAGCAAAGCCGTGGAGGACAATGTGCTGTTTTATATATAATCCTATACTTAATATAAGTACACAACTTGATGATTCAATAATAAAAAAAAGTTCGCAGAAGACATAAAAATTTGTAGGGGTAAGAATTAAAAGCTTTACATACATATATGAAGTGTTAGTAGTTAAACAGCGTGCTTTGCTACGCCCCATTTAGAATTTTAGACACAAAACGAAGAAGGGAAGCTTACTTGACAATTGCCATCTATCAAATCTTGATGATAATCTAAACTTATTCAACATTTTTTTTCAAATATCGAGATTTTTTGGTCCGTTTGATCTGCACCTCCTATTTACCCGTCGATTAACCCGTCTTCTTGTCAATCTAAAATCATTACAGAATTTTGCAAAAGTTTCAATTTCTTTAAAGCGATTGACCGACACCTCGTATTTACCCGTCTTCAATTGCCAACTATTAAATCTTTATGATAATTTGAACCAGCGGTGGGCAAGCCCTTGCTCCCATTGCTCCGAGATTATTTTTTCGGCAATTGGCGCCAAATTGTAAACAAGAACAAAGTCAATACGAATCGGAGCACGGCGCCTTCAAGACGTGCACACAGACTGCGCAGCAGCTGCATTTTGGCCGATCGAGACTCACTTATAACGGTTGTTTTTTCTGTTGTTGTTGTTGGGCTGCTTCCAAACTCAAATTGTATGCCCACCGCTGATATAAACTAATTATACAATTTTGCACATTTCCTGATTTTTTGAACAGCTTAATCTTCACCCGTCAATCTACCCGTCTACATTATACAGGCATGTTCTCAATTCCACATCCACGCCAACTTTTCATGTTCTCGCAAAACCAAAACGAAAAAGTATTTCGCTTTAAAAAGTAAATGTTGTTGGTTGGTGGAATAAAAAGTAATTGCCAAATTACGCACTCTAACAGTTGCTAAATGTACAAAAAGTAAATTTTCCTTAATTCTGTGATCAATTTAAAAAATTTTTAGTGAAATTTAATTTGCTCTAGTCTTTAATTGATTTATAAAGATTTTTTTTGTTTAATGTGTCCAGATTTTGGCAGTGCAGACGAAAACGGAAAGTGAAACCTAAAAGTCAGCCTCTCTCATTTCCGACTGTTCCATAATCGATCGTTTCGCTTGGACTTGTAGTTTCTCTCTAGTGTGTGCAGGGGCAGGCAAAACCACAGTTGCCATTAGAAAAAATTTAATTACACCAAAAAAATTTCAAAAAAGAGCCATTTTCATTCAAAATTTCTTCTTCTTCTCCTTGTTCATGTTATATTTTTATTTAATAAAATCAAAAATATCTCTTTCACAAAATCGTTAAATTATACATTAATTTCATTTCTTGAGTATTATTAAACGTCCCAAAAACCAAAAAAAATATTTCATGTATCAATTAGTTACTGTGGTAATTTCTTTCTTTTAAAATTGAGATTTTAATACCAATGGTTTCCTCGGATTTAATTCTTTATTGTGTCCAAATTTCAAAACAATCGGATGAGTGGTTACAAACATAAAACGGTAAAACAAAAGAACGTAAGTCTTAAGAAGTCTGAATAAAAATTGGTCTTTAAGTCAAAATACTAAAATAACATCTTGATCTTATCAAAAAGACTTGAACGAGTATACTTAAAGAAATAACGCTTCCAATCTGTAATAATTTTCCACTTTACGACCAAATACTTTTTTCACACATTCATTAAGGGACGATTTCTCATCTCCTATATAGCTGCTATTTGCCAGATAAGGCCTAGTACTGAGGGCGTTCGAATTTTCCTTTCGTCACAGTATTTCAAAAAATTAGCAACACCTTGGCTTTGCTTTGATGCTCATGTGCGTTTGGAAAGTGTTTCTATTTAAGGGAAATACTGTGACGAAACATTGAATTTACTCTGTAGCTTGTTGGACAGACATGTATTCAAAATGGTATATCTTCGCTTAAAAAAATCGTAGAGTTCTTTGAGATACTTTATTTGAAAGTTGAAGAGTTCTACTTTCCGTTAGTATCATATGAAGTCAAAATAAAATATCGGACTCCAAACTAAACGCGCCTTAAGCTAAAGTTACTAAAAATCTAGACGTGATGGACCATTTCCGAAAACAGATTCGTGTTAAGCAGATGTAAATAATCTAGAATTACTACCAACCATTCCATTTTCTGAATAAAGTCAAATTTTGGTGTCTTGTGTTGATTTTAAAGTAGATTCTAGTCTCGATCTGATTGAAATTCCGTATTCATATCTTTAATAATTTCAAGAATACAATTTAAATAACTTTTGATTTCTGCTTTGTTCATTAAATTGACTATTTCTTTTGGCTTAAATTGTAGACTTCTAGAGTCTGAACCAAGGAAAATATTTTGGGAACATTCCACTGCTCAAGCAAGCTCGCGCAACCATCTTATCATAGCTATTCCCAAAATAATGTGTGGTCTTACTTCGCAGAATTTTTGAGACTCTTTTAATTTCTGCGTCTTTTTCAAACACACATGCTCATTTTAGCGTTGCGTGAGTGTGTTTAACCACGTGACAGCGCGCTCATTTAGCACATCTTTGTTGTTGCAAAAGTGAGCAGTATAAGCTCGTATACCAGAGTCCGGAGCGCAGTTTATTTATTTATTTTAATTGCAGCTTCGTCTAAAAGACACAGCTACAATATAATAGAATATAAAATTATACAAAATAATGGGGGTAGAAAGTAAAACAAAAAGAGTAAATAGAAGAAACGCCTTCCCATCCGGTGGGGGTAATTTATTTTATCGGTATGACCAGCTACGCCCCTGCTCGTAGCGTTGGTGATCGAAGGAATTTCCTAGAAAAACTAGAAACTGTGCAAGTGCAAGATTGTGAAGAATAAAAGACCGCAGGCCTTCGTCGGAAAGGTTAACACTGAGAAGAGGAAAGATATTATTGTAATCCCTACACAGAATGCGAAAAGGACAATTAGAGACGAGGGAATATAGTTTCGTGTTTGTCTTGAAGGGACATTAAGGTTCACGCGCCCGAGTGGGTACTCAGCGTCAATATTACCCTTTATAAGCTTGTTTAGAAACATTATAGCCAACATAGTACGTCTATGCTCAAGTGAAGGTACGTCTAAAAGTTTAGGCCTTTAAATATAGGGAGGAAGTCTCAACTGTAGGTCCCAACACAGGTTGCGAAGGACAAACAAAAGGAACTGCTTATGGACAGATTCGATACGTTTACACAGGGTGAGTGATTGAGGGTTCCAAATACACAAACTCCATAATAGGCCTCACTAGGGATATAAACAATTGCTTGGTCGTGTAGGGATCATTGAACACCTTAAACCAACGTTTAATAAAACCTAACAAACCCATGGCTTTATTCACAGAAGGTTCAATGTGAGTGCCAAAAGAATGTTTATGGTCAAGGGGAATACCCAGATCATGGAAAGATTCAACTTGTTCAAGTTGATAAGAATCCAATAAATAGTTAATCAGAAGAGGGGTTCTACAAATTGTAAGAGCACCGCATAAATATGGAATTCAAATCAATCGGAAGCAAAGCAGAATCGTTGGGCGAGTTGTGGCTCAGGAATATCTTTAAGTCCTCTGTGTACATCAGTGCACGAGAATGCTTAATTACATTAGGCAGATCATTAATAAATAACACGACGAGAAGAGGTCCAAGATGGCTGCCCTGGGGAACTAGACTACTTTCTGAGTTCTGGACTGGAGATAAGATTTTATCCAATTAAGAAGCCCCAGTGGAAATCCCAGCAGACGCAATTTCAAAATCATAAGGCAATGAGAGACACTGTCGAAAGCCTTACTAAAATCAAATACCATGGACCGCACAGTGGGCGAAATGACCAATTTAGCGAAACGAAATTAATATCTTCCAAAGTAAATGAGAAAATCGCAATCTGTTTTATTTTTCTTAAAGGTAGAAATAAAATCAATAAAAAATTTTTTTAAAAAGTTATTAAGCAATTTTTTTTTTTTTTAAATTAAAAATTATTTTTCAAAATTTATAAAAGGTTGCCCAACTTTTTTAAGTTTGGAATAAAAGAAATAAAAAAGTTTTTAATACAATTTTTTTTAGGTTTAAGTTTTTTTAAATTTTTCGGTAGGTAACGTTAGATGGAGTCAAGCAAGGTATGAATCAAAAGGTTACTGAATTTCCAATAATCGCGTTAAACACTGTTTTCAATTCGGTTAAGTAGTTTGAATACAAAGAGCAAAAATATTTGAAAAAAATAATTTTTTGTACGAAAATGCTCGAAATTTCTTTTTTAAAAATCTAGCAAAAATACAAAAAAGGAAAAACAAAATTGTACTATTTTTTCTTTTTAAGAATCGCACTTTTTCGAAGAAAATATGGTATTGGTAAAGAATATCTATGGATGAACACCGAATTGATCTTCGGTGATCGCAATCATAGCTAGGAAGATTATCGGCCTTTTGAACAAACCCATTGGTAAAATCTTGCAATTTTTTAGAGTTTTCAATACGGTTCAGCTCACTACAGATTATGTTATTTAAAACTGTATCTAAAAATAGTTTTCCAAAGCCAAAAACTTCTTTGTGAGGATATCTTCGTTGAGCCAAACTAAAAACAGCTTTTGTTTTGTTGCGGACATTGCGCGTAAAAAGTCCAACAAATGCAAGGATCTTCTTCCAATCCCGAGTGGGACATAGGGCATTGGGGGACGGAGTCGACTGAACTTGTACGGTCGGCTCAAGCAGCTCACTTGAGCTTCCGACTTCATAAAACGAGTCAAGTGTCCTCTGGGTAGCCACGGACTCCGGTTCGTGGTGAGCTAATTGTGAGAAGGGCGAATCAAGAAGCCGAATTGGCCTTAGGCCCAATTTCTCAATGTCCGGTTAGTCAAACTTACCGGCAGGTTGGCCGAATTCGCGTGTCTCATGCTGTCTTTGGCGAGAACCGAGCGGCAAAGTTAACCGCTGCCTCATGATGGGGTCAAATTTTAACCTGCCGGCAAGTTTCGATAGAATTATCGATATTTTTATCGATCGACAAACAGCTGTGCCCAAAATTTGTATTGTTTACTTTGTCAATTGCCAAAACAAAATGTTTATAAATAAACAAATTTGGAAAATAATGGAAATGGAAGATTCAGGCGGTAAGACAAGAAGACACAGGCGCGGAAATATGGAACTTTCTGTTCAGCAGAATAGCAGCCGCCGCATTCATGGCATATGTTTTGAGCGCCACGCCGGCATAAAGCAAAGCAGGTAAACTTACTGCCCGCCGTCTGCAAAATCGAAGGACCCACCTGGTCAATGGCACCACCAATTGCCTCATGCGATGTGGTATACCGATAGTGATCTAACCGCTGATCCGTGTGCACCGCCAGCACCAGGAACGGTATTACCACAATGGCCAACATGGTGGTAACAAACTCAGCATGTCAAATAATTCTTGCTAGGATTAGAGCAAATATCTTCGCTAAGTAACAGGTAAAACCTTAACTTCAGTTGTGATTCAATTTATTATTATGATTTGGATTGTTAACAGGAATCGTGGATTGTTGTCAGAGAGCAAACTTATGGTGGCGCTGCGCTCTTATGCAAGTGGCTTCTTCCTTATCATTGCGGGCGACTTCTGTTGAGTCAGACTTCATTCGGCAAACCGTGCTATCCGTGCCATCACAAACAGGCACTGACTGATTGATTTGTGCTAAAATTTAAGAAGCCAATTAAATATTTTTAAAGCTTACATATCATAAATAAAAACGTACCATAATTTTCAACCACATTTTCCAATCCTGTGGCTGAGCTTAGGATCATGCCACGAATTTTTTGGAAATAGACAAGACTCCAGCGGGGCTGGGAAAGCCGCCGCAGTTCCAGAAGTCTCCAGCTTCTTAATTGCGAATTATTTTCGCGATCATTTTTTTAAATTCTCGTACTTATCCCGTAAGTCTTTCCAAGGGCGCTGAACTCCGGCATCGCGGCATACTGATCGCCAAGCCCAGGCCTTCTGCTTCCAGGTCTCCGCATCCAAAAATGGATTTGTTTGACTCTAAAAATCAACAAGCGAATGTTCCTCAGCCGCAGAAAAGTTCTTCGCTCTTGGTCTTTTCGGTGTTTCACAGTGATTCATCATCGCATGCAATTTTATTTAACTATTTTGAAAAATAACAACCAGCGACAACAATAGCATTAAAAAATGCCAAAACAAACAGCTGTTTCGTCTACAGTGTCAGGTCACACTTTTGCAGCGATAGCAATTAATCGCTATCGGGTGAACCTGCCGGTAAGTCTCGCTGAGAAAACCAAAACACTTAACCTCTGGTAATTCCGGCCGGCAAATTTGGACCGGCCGGTACCTAACCGCAACTTTTGAGAAATTGGGCCTTAGTGCGTCTTCGGTAAGTAGGCTGAGAAATCGCTGAAGCTAGATTACTATAGGGCCTGGACTATAAGATGGCACCCCCATCACCAGGATAGGGGAGTAGGGCCAGCGACCCAACTCTCTGAGCAAACCCTAGCGACCGAAACAAATCCAAGGATAGCACATATTAACAGGTGATCTTGGAAATTTTTAAACAACAACTGACAAAAAAAAGGTAAAGGCCACTTGTGGTTTGCAAAAAGTAAAACGGGAGCAATTTCATTCGGAATTGAGATCACGAAAGCGAAACCGAAGCGGAATTGCTTTCGACTTACTTTTGAAAAAGTTGTGGAATTGAGAATATGTCCAAAAGTCTAACTTACAAAATTTTTAAAAATTCCGCTAATTTTTGGTTCGATCCATCTTACCGTCTACAATTGCGATATATCAAATCTGAATGATACACAAAACTCACAAAATTGATCAAAATGCAAAATTCAAATCTTTATATGCCGTTTGTTCTCCATTTACCCCTCTGTTTAATCGTTTTCATGATAATCTAAACTCAAATGATAATTTTAGAAATTTCGCGACTTTTTGGACAGTTTGGTCGACATAATAATCTTTTTACCCGTATACATTTCCATCCTTTAATTCTTCATAATAATCTTAGGTCATACAAAAAATTTGCAAATTTCGCAATATTTTGGACTGTTGCACAATGGTAGTAGGACTCGAGGTATGTGCATATGCAACTTTAACAGTTGATAGCTTGTATAAATCGGGAAATACTGGAATATTTAATCTTCATTTTAAAAATAAACGTTAAAAAATAATTCTTTTATAAATATTTGTTTGAACTAACCTTTAAAAAAGGTGTTATTTAAAAAGTTTTTATTAAAATTATAAAATAATTATTTTAATAGTTATATAATAGTTAAAAATAGTTAGTTATAATAGTTAAATTTTTTGTATTTTACTTTTGGATATCCCTTTATGTCCTAATTGCACAGTCTTTGCAAAGACTTAAACATTGGTAAATTTTTCGTATTCGTAGCTTACCGTGAAAGACGGACGGACAAAGCTGACTCCAATCAGTTCGCCATGCTGATCAGCTAAATATATTCTTTATGTGGTCGGAGATAATTCCTTCCATGCGCTTTAAGCTTCTGTGCAAAATTCCAATACAATTTTCGGGGGTATCAAAATTTCTGAAAACAAAAAAGGACATAATTTTCTGATCAATAGGAGTGATTTCCCTTAAATCACTTTCTTAAATCTAAGGCAAAATTTACCTTTGACTTTAAAATAAAATAACCAAGGGCCCCGAGTTCGATTCCCCGCAGAGTAAGTTAAAATTTGTAATATAAAATATATAAGTTTGTTTAATATTTTTATACCCGTTACTCGTACAGTAAAAGGGTATACTAAAGTCGTGCAAATGTAACAGGCAGAAGAAATCAATTCCGACCATGTAAAGTATATATATTCTTGATCAGCAACAACAGCCGAGTCGATATAGCCATGTCCGTCCGTCCGTCCGTCCGTTCGTCCGTCTGTCTGTATGAACACCTAGATCTCAGAGACTAGAAGAGCTAGAGCAACCAAATTGGAAATATAGACTTCTATTGTCTGCACGCAGATCAAGTTTCTTTGAAATTTTTGCTACGCCCACCCCTGCCCCTACAAAAAAAATCTTAAATAGCTCCCAAAATATTTAAGATATCGATGTATGGGACATATACTTCTTATACTTGCAGGCAGACCAAGTTTATTTTCAATTTTTGGCACGTCCCCCCTCTGCCTCTGCCGAACGACATTTCTCCCATAGTTTTGAAGATTGATGGTTTGTACATTCTTAATATAGTTAGTTTTCCCAAAAACGATACAGATCGGATAATTGATTGAGTATAGCTCAAGTTATGACTAAACGAAAGCGGTGGTTTTAAATGGTTACAGTTATAATCAAAAGAGAGTTCGCTGCAGCAGTGCAGCGGCAGTACTGCTTTCAGCTGCTACTCGGTACAGAGTATATTATTTTATGTAATTTTAATGGTTGGAATAGTGGTAGTGGTACATCTAGTTTGTATTGTGACCGTAAATAAGGGGGAACTGTTCCTAGTGTCGAGCGTGCCTCATCGTTTACTCGTCACGCATCGAAATTAACACAACGCTCAGAAGCGTATAGAATCGCGAAAAGTTAACCGATTTGGATTCTACAAAATGGATTATGTTCCAGAAAGTAAGTACAATTTGTACGTATTGCTTGAAATTATTATTAACAATGCATGAAATAGAGAGTCATTAATAAAAGTAGAGGTTTTTTCTTGGTCACATTCTGAAAAGTAGTGTTAGAAAAAGCAATCAGTCAAAACTCCTATCAGATCCTGCTCTCAAACCAAATAGAAATTCTTGTTTAGACACTTTTTCAAAACATATCCAAAAATTTGCTGCTGAAAACTGCTGATTCAGTCTCGGTGATGATTTTTGTGCGGTAATGCGTGAATTTTGGGCAGTTTTTTGTAATTGTTGCGACATAATATATTTAAACATACACGAAAATCCACAAGATTAAAAATTTGTCAAATAGTTATCGAGATATTATAATTAATCGGGGTTTTCAATGTTTTCCGAAGATGCCTCCACTTAAACTCGCATAAATTTTTTGTTTTTGCACCGATTGAAAAGTTGTAAACAAATTTAAAAAGAAAAAACCTAGCCAAAAGTTTCGTTTTCACACAAAAATGTGATTGGGTGAGTGCTTTTAATGCTAAGGGCCCAAATGTAGAAAAAAAACATTAATTTTATGAAAAATTTAGAAAATTGATCGAAATTCAAGAACTTTAATTAATGCAAATGAGTATACAAAATGTATGTTTTTATACCCTTGTAGAGGGTATATTAAAATTGTCCAGATGTTTGTAACGCATAGAAGGAAGCATCTCCGACCACATAAAGTATATATATTCTTGATCAGCATGACGAGCTGAGTTGATATAGCCATGTCCATCTGTCCGTCTGTCTGTCCGTCTGTTTCTATGCTATCTCCTCCGTCAGTTTCAACCAAACTTTGCACGAAGTCTTTTGGTACAATGATGACTGTAGCATTTTGCTGCCATAGGAACCATCGGTCAAAAATGTTGTTTTAGTGTGAAAAACGCTTTTGTCTTCAACGCAATCGTTCACAACCCTCGTATTTATAAGTTTTCTATGCTTTCACTTTATTCTACCAAGTTTGATAGGACAACTATATAGTATAGCTGCCATAGAAATTGGGTGAAGAAAATGTGTACAGGAGGCCTTGTCATAAATATGTACATTTAGCCGAGCCGAAGTTACCTTTCCTCTTGTTTTCTGCTTATGTTTTCTGAATTTTGACTTCGAATTCGTAAACAGCGACCTCGAAAACCAACGAGTGCAGACTTTCAGCCAAATCAAATTCGTTTTTGAAGAAATTGTCCGCCATTTTGTTTTTCTGAATTTTGAATTCGTAATCAGCGACCCCGAAAACCACCGAGTACAAACTTTTAGCCAAATCAAATACGTTTTTCGACTTTTGGATAACTTTTTGGGACTTAGGACCATTGTGCGACGGGTTTCAAAAGACAGATTGTTGAACATCCACAAGACGTGAGCAAATTCCACTGAGCTGAGGTGTCATAGAACTCTAAGGTTGAAAAAGTCATCAAAGTTGCAAAAAACTGCGAGGCTCTGAGAACAGATGGCATCGTTACAGTTATGCTCATGAAAGTTCGGAAAAATAGTAGCGGAATGCCTTATAGCGCTGTATAATGTTCACAATTTCCAATATCGCATAAAACTTTTGATTTGAAATCACGTTTTGGACCAGATTTGCTCTCCAAATCGCTAAACTTGTGCGAAAGAGAAAATGCCTTAGAAGAAAACGGGAACTTGGACACGGCTGAGCTCAGGCTATTCCTGCTTTATCAGCTGCCTAATCTCGCCAGGATTAACCAAGCGATAGCTGATGAGCGCCCCTCACCTTAAAATAAAAGTTAAGAGGGCTTTTGGGTTGGCCAAATAAACAATTCATTCTGATGGCCTATTAAATGTAACGCCCCACATGGACTCCAAGTAATGGCCTCTAATTACAAAGCAAACAAAGATTGAAGCGCTTTAAAATGTTTGACCCGCTGGAGCCGAATTCACAGTCAACCAGCGACCATGAGGTGTGTGGTAAGCCTCTGCTTTTGCTGTTGCCTTCTGGCACTGGCCACTAGCCAGCTAAAGCCTTTGGACTCAAGAGATGAGGACACTCAATACATAATTCAAGTAATCGACTTCCTGGATCGTGCCCATCCCTACAGAAACTTTATCACCTATTTTGGTGAACAAGAATTGTCGAATCAAGGCTCCTCGTTTCAACAAACCATAATGGACACTTTTCAGCGTCCAGTGATAGTGGCAGGTTCGGATATCAAGCAAATGCATCGGATCATTACCCACCACAATTTGGCCATCGTTTTGTTTACTGGACTCGCGGATCCCATTCTCAAGGTGGTGGATGAAACGCTTTTTGGACTTCACCATATGCCGGTGCTATTTGTGTACAAAACGGAAAATTATGACCTGATAAAATCCTTCTGGGACTGGTGCTGGGATCGTCGCTTTTTGCGTGCGTTGCTGATCTGCAGGGACAACTCTCGGTCTGAAGCATGGACATCCACTATTTGGCATGAAGGGGCTTTCGTGAAGCTTCCAGAGTTCTATTGGGTGCACTCTGATCCAAATAACTGGCGCTGGAAACACAATTTTAGTCTTTATAAGTTTCTGGTGCCTGTTTTTGACGATGTGCCGCATGTTTTTATGGTGAGTTTTTGCCAGAGTTGGGAAACACCTTAATATTGCCACTCTGAATGTCTTTGCAGTTCAATTCAACAAATCAGATCCGTTTGGGTGGCGTAGCAGGCGTGATACTTTCTGAGTTTCTTCGCTATTTAAATGCCTCCGTGGAAGTTCTGCCGCTACCGGGCCAAGATGATTATGCTAAGAATGTGCGCCGATTGGCTGGCAATCGGCCCATTGACATGGTCGTCAACTTGGTGGACAGCCAAAATCTTCCCGAGCTTAGCCCGCTGATAGCCACCTCAAGAATCTGTCTGATTGTGCCTTATAGAAGACCTCTGCCACCGCACTCCTACATGAGTTTCATTGAAAAACCATCGGTTGCAAAAGTCCGCCTCTTATTCGTAGTTTCCTATGTAGCTATAAAACTTTTGGCCAATCGTCGTCAGTCGCTGTTCAGAGCTCTGGAGCACAGCTTTGGGGCGGCGATTGGTATGCCTCTCCCCAATAGCCAATGGAATGGCTTACACTTGGCTGAAAAATTTATGGAGATATCCATGCAGTTGTACTTTCTGTGTGTTAGTAGCCTCTTCAGCAGCCATTTGACCACACGCCTTGCCTCGGGCATGTACGAGCAGGAGATAGACGATGTTGAGACCCTGCTGGCAAGTGGTTTGCCTATCTTAATCGCCAGCAATGCCACTAAGAAGTTGTTCGAAGAAAATCATCTATCTTACGCACTGAAAGATCGTTTACTCATGGTGAGCCCTCATACACTGGAGCAAAACTTAAATGACCTGAACACCAGCAATGTCTATGTGATGGACAACACTAATTTTAGGAGAATTGAGTACATTCAAACGAAGCTTAGGTATCCGAAACTGAAAATGGGCACGAACGATCTCTGCACGGTGCAACATTTTTCATATTGGCCTGTTTTAATTGGGTCCCCCTTCAGGATAACGATCAAAGAATTCTTCGAACAGATAACGGAAGTGGGTTTACTGAAGAAATGGATCCAAATGGGTGTAGAACAGGCTCACTTTACACGGAAGACCGAAGATCCAGATTCCTATGAAGCATTATCCCTGGATGTTTTTCGATATTTCTTTTTGATTTATCTGATTGGAATTTTACTGTCTGGCTTTGTGTTCTTAATTGAGCTGTTGGTAAAGCGCAACTAAATTATTTATGATACGAACCAAAAATGTAAAATTTCAGCAAAGCCGTGGAGGCCAATGTGCTGTTTTATATATAATCCTATACTTAATATAAGTACACAACTTGATGATTCAATAATAAAAAAAGTTCGCAGAAGACATAAAAATTTGTAGGGGTAAGAATTAAAAGCTTTACATACATATATGAAGTGTTAGTAGTTAAACAGCGTGCTTTGCTACGCCCCATTTAGAATTTTAGACACAAAACGAAGAAGGGAAGCTTACTTGACAATTGCCATCTATCAAATCTTGATGATAATCTAAACTTATTCAACATTTTTTTTCATATATCGAGATTTTTTGGTCCGTTTGATCTGCACCTCCTATTTACCCGTCGATTAACCCGTCTTCTTGTCAATTTAAAATCATTACAGAATTTTGCAAAAGTTTCAATTTTTTTAAAGCGATTGACCGACACCTCGTATTTACCCTTCTTCAATTGCCAACTATTGAATCTTTATGATAATTTGAACCAGCGGTGGGCAAGCCCTTGCTCCCATTGCTCCGAGATTATTTTTTCGGCAATTGGCGCCAAATTGTAAACAAGAACAAAGTCAATACGAATCGGAGCACGGCTCCTTCAAGACGTGCACACAGACTGCGCAGCAGCTGCATTTTGGGCGATCGAGACTCACTGATAACGGTTGTTTTTTCTGTTGTTGTTGTTGGGCTGATTCCAAACTCAAATTTTATGCCCACCGCTGATCTAAACTAATTATACAATTTTGCACATTTCCTGATTTTTTGAACAGCTTGATCTTGACCCGTCAATCTACCCGTCTACATTATACAGGCATGTTCTCAATTCCACATCCACGCCAACTTTTCATGTTCTCGCAAAACCAAAACGAAAAAGAATTTCGCTTTAAAAAGCAAATGTTGTTGGTTGGTGGAATAAAAAGTAATTGCCAAATTACGCACTCTAACAGTTGCTAAATGTACAAAAAGTAAATTATCCTTAATTCTGTGATCAACTTTAAAAACTGTTAGTGAAATTTAATTTGCATTCTAGTCTTTAATTGATTTATAAAGAATTTTTTTGTTTAATGTGTCCAGATTTTGGCAGTGCAGACGAAAACGGAAAGTGAAATCTAAAAGTCAGCCTTTCTCATTTCCGACTGTTCCATAATCGATCGCTTCGCTTGTACTTGTAGTTTCTCCATGGAGCAATGAGTATTAGAGATAAAATTTTCTCTGCCTCAGTCAGCTGTTCGCTCTCATTTACGGTCTCTAGATACATACAAAATTGAGAGGCAGCGCAAAAAAAAATGCATTCTCCATGACGTTGATCCTGTAGGATATGGTGGTGGCCAGCGTAGGATTGTTTGAACGTTTTCTTGACAGGAGCTACGTGCTCAAAGACATGAGTGCAAATTTTAGATTCTGGCAGCTGAACATCTGAGGCTTGCTGTGATGAGCTCTTGGTGCCTCGATTGAGGGCTTTTATTTGCCACGATGGGGACTTTTTTTGGTAATGTGCTATGACTGAACCCGAATCATTGAGAAAGAAATTGTATAGGTTGAAAATATAAAGCTGATACTCCTTTTTACGGCGGGCTAATGTTTTATCGCTGTAAGAGGACGGCTGAACAGTATACGGAAATATTTCATCATGTAAACTGTGAGATTCTTAGCTGGCAGCATTTAGAAATTTATTTTGTTCTTGTATAAATTTAAAGTTTTTGCTCAAAACCCTTCAAACCCTTTAACGGAATTTGCTGCTTACCATTGGCGGCAATTTTAAAATTAAAATTAGTTGCGCACCAACAGCTGTTCATGCACTAGCATGATTAGGTTTGTCATTAGGCTGGTCATACTGCAGTCTGTATACGAAATTTGGTCCCACTGTTGTATAAGACATTTGTCACTAACGCATTAGTGCGACCACGATCGACTATTTTCGAGATTTGGTTTGTCAACAGGCCCCTCGCCCGCCCCCGCCGCAATCAGAAACGAGTATGGTCACACTAGGAAAAGTGTAAAGTTCGGACACAACACGTAGAGTGCAAGCCCAGCCAAGAATCAGGCTGAAAGTGATAGTCGAAGTGCTAAGCCCAGCGAAGAAAACAAATCCAAAACAAAAGCAATCATTTTTCACCTAGAGACACGCACTCGCACCCACACACTCACACAGGCACAACACAGTCTTGCAAACAATTCTTTTTTATTACTTTTGTTTTGCGAAATCCAATCCGAAGGCCAGCGCAAAGCTCCAACAGCTCCAAATGCGTTAGATATTGGACTGCCATTGCCCTCGCTTCGATTCGATTCAACGAACGTCATCGAGCTCAAGAATTCCTCGTATATTTTGTGCATAGTCACGCCGCCTCAGCCAGAAATCGTAATCGGAGAGCCATGTCTATGCGCACGAAGGTGCTGGGTTTGGTGGATGTCATGATGCGGGTGCCACCCGTTATGGTCATCGATGAGATTCTCAAAATTGGCCTGGGCCTGCCCACACGACTGTATCCCGACAAGGGCCTAACAGGTGGCGACACAACAACAGCTGGAGATCAATCCGCTGCAGCAGCATCCTCACCAGATGGCAACTTCGACACATTTGCCAGCATCAAGGCCTACTTTGGCCTTGGCAGTGGCGAGGCGGAACAGGTCAGTGTAGAAGCCGCCGCCACCACACAAGCCGTCCTGGAGCAGACGATAGAGAATGCTTCGAAATCTGCTCAAACGGGGGGCATGCTAAGTAACGGTTTCAATGCACTGATGGATGAACTGTCCCATAATGACACACTGGCCGATATACTCAGCATAACGACCGTCAAATTTGTGATTTGCCTGCTGGGTGAGTGAACCGAATCTTATCACTTGCTTGGCTGTACCTTAACCCCGTCTAACGTCTTAGGTTTTTTGTCGGCTGCCTGCATTTTCATGCTTTGGACCAGGCATCTGGTAATGGTGTACATGTTTCTTACCTCCCTCGGTCTCACCTTCCTCTCCTATTGGTCCAATGTGAGTGCGTTGGCTCTAATGGAACGCAGTCCTTGCATACTGGAGGATCTGTTGTCATTAAATGCCACTCGACTGTTGGATTCGGGTGGTATTGTCATTTCGCTGGCTCCGCATGTGATTGCACAATGGTTTATGGGCATGCTCTTTGCCTATATCCATTTGGGTCCACGATTTGCTTGGCTGCAGAAATCCATGCCCATAATCTTTACTAGTCCCATATTAATGGCTATGCTGCCGCTGCCGCCGCGTTTGCTGGAACAATTGCCACTGATAGCGGGCTTAACGCCCCTCGTACTGACCAAAATAACGTTGTTACACAGCGCCATGGAGGCCAGTCGAACGGTGTACAATGGTTATCAGTATGCCATGAATTTTGTGTCCAATTTTGGATTGTCGGCCTTGATTGAGAACGAATGGCAGCGACTGAATGTGCCCAATGTGTTGCGTATGTTTTGGACCATAAGGTGAGTTTGTTTATCTTTAGAATTAAAGTTAAGGTAAATAGAAATAGAAATTTGTTATGAATTTAGCTGAATTTCACTTTTCACTGTGGCTAATTTTTTGAAGGCAATTCAAAATTTGTAATTTCGTTTCCTTCATTGAAAATTTGCTTTCACTGGCTCGTAACAGGTGTGATTGCTTAACCTGCAAAATGATTAAACGAACCCTTCTCCAAACGTAAGGTGTGTTTGTCGGATTGGGTGGTAGAAGCATTGAACCCAAGGTTTTAAAAGCATAGCAGAAATTTACATTTTAATTGTTTAGTTGACATAAAAAACTACATAATCAATTAAGAGGTTTCAAAGCATCAGTTTGTTTGTTTGTTTTATTGAAAAGCAATTGCAGGAACTGATTTAAGATTGTTTGATTTCTATTGAAAAGGTTACATATTCTGAATGTAATTACAGTTTGACACAGCTAAATTGTTATAAAGTTTAGTAATTTTAAGATGGTCTTAAACAAAAGATTCGCTCGTCACCACTGACTTAAAGCATTGGAATAACTTTTTGTTTAGTCAAAAACAATGAAAATTTAGCTGTAAATACATGCATTTTTCTCGTCGGCATTGTTTCGAAGCAGCGCAGCCACTACCTTATACTGTCGGTGTGTCAACTGCGCTGCTGCTGAGCAGTTCTGTATGCACAGTAGATAACGACGCGCCAACCCCTGGCCAGCGTGGTTCTTTTTCGTTGCACATATACATCCCTCTGTGGGATTTTTAGTGTAGCCAGCAGTTGTACGCATAGTCCATTCCATTGAGACCTCGAGATTTCCATGTCATGCCACTCGAAGCAATTTGAGACACATAATTCTTTTAGTTCCTTAGCGCAAAATACATTTGTTGACGGGACCTCCTAATCGAGGTGGTTTCCCACAGTGTCTGAAGTCAGGCAAGGTTGCCTATTATCGTATCTCGGTAAACGGTCGCGAATTAAAAGTTCTTCTGTATGCAGATGATATTATGGTCTTCGCTGAATCTCCTTTAGCTATGCAACACTCTATAAATGCATTGCAGGTGTACTGTAAACTCTGGGATCTTCGATTAAACTCCGATAAGTCTAAGATCATGGAGATCCAAAAGCACTGATGTAGACTGGCTGTAAAAGAAAAATGTAAAGGTGAAGAGCTTCAAGTTGTTCTTCTTCTTCTTTCTTCTTCTTTATTGGCCCGATGTTGCATCACAACCGCTTGACGGTCTTGGCCTCTGCAATGAATGCCCTCCACTCGCTTCTGCATTGTGCGAGCTGGCACCAGTTGTTCACACCATGGTTGGAAATGTCTTTCCGCACTTGATCATCTCATCTTAGTGGTGGGCGACCCCTCCTGCCTTGTCCTCCAAAGTCAGCCGCCTTCGCTTTGTACGTCTTTTTTACTGGAGCTTCTTCATCCATCCGGATTACATGTCCTAACCAGCGCAGCCGCTGTTGCTTTATGCGCTTGACTAGACTGATGTCCTTATAAAGCTCATACAGTTCGTGATTCATTCGAATGCGGTATCCATCGCCAACTTTTAAAGGTCCATATATCCTCCGAAGGATTTTTCGCTCGAAAACGCCAATCGCCTCCTCATCCGCTGCTGTCATTGTCCATGCTTCTGCGCCGTATTGCAGGACTGGGATGATGAGCGACTTGTATAGCGCTATTTTTGTTATTCGAGCTTAAAGTTGTTAAGGTCTATAAATATCTGGGAATATGGATTCAACACGATGCACAATTAAAGTATCACTTAAAAGAAAAGCTGATAGACGCGAAAACAGCTTTCAATTGCAACTGGAAAAGCCCCTTAAAGCGTCTTACTAAAAAAGACACAAAATTAATTTCGTCTCAATCTTTATAAATAAAATAAAGTTAAACCATTTATCACTCAAGAGTGGCTGGACCGGCTGGATTTGTTGAATTTGTCTTCCGAATAACATAATAACTATTTGTAACTTATATTTAAATGGTCCAAAGACTGCGAGGTTTGCAAATCTTTCATATGAGTTTACATTATTAAGAAGATTTGATAGGTGTCAATTGCAGTCTCATTGGAAGCTTCGTCCATTGTATTTCGGTCGCAGGAGAGACTCTGCGATACCTTTTTTTAAAGGCACGTGTTTCGTGCGTTCAGCTTTTTTCAAAGCACGCGCCGTTCGGTTTTAAACAGAGAATTGTTAATTAAAAAAGAATTATTGAACAACGAATTGTTGATTATATGTGTATTCACAACAAAACAAGTGCAAATTACTCGGTATTGTCGGGCGCAATATCGTGATAATTTGATTCAAACATTAAAAGTTTTCCACGCGCTTACCCTAGCAGGCCATTTATTGGACCTTGGGTTTGCCGCCAAATGAGTCATTGTGATGGCAGTATAAGTTTCTTAAAACTTCGAAAACCCAGGACTATCAAAAAGATAGTCCACCACTAAGTCCAAAAAAAAAAAAAATAGATGTCACTTGGAGACGGGTAAATAGGAAGTGAAGGCCAATCGTTTTTTCTGTTTGCTGGTCGGTTTGTGCGACAGAATTTCTTATACAATCGTCACCCACAAAAGCCGCTGTAGATCATCCATTCCAAAGGTAATTAAATGAATCACAATTTTTTTTAAAAGAACTTTAGTCACAATTTTTCGTCATTGAAAAAGTTGTTGGTATAACCGAGTCAGAGTATTCTTGAATTCACTGCACAATGTTTTTAAAAAGGCTGAGATGCACAAAAGCAAGAATAGTTTTCCTTAAAAAAGTAGTGGCATTGCTAAATTTCAGCTCTGGTAAATAAACGGGTAAATAAAAGCTGTAGATCAAGTGGTCCAAAAAGGTCTCGAAACTTTGCAAAATTTTATAATGAGTTTAGATTGTCATGAAGACAGGTTATGGTAAAGATTGAAAGTTCTAAAAAAATTGGCTCAAATTTCCAATTAATACGCCGACAAAGTTAAGGCATATGGGCATTTCCACAGAAAGGTCAACAAAAAAACGAAAACATCTATTCATTAAATGCAGCTAACTTATTCTATGTATATCAATATAAGTTCCTGAATCAACATTTGTATGTTATTTATGATTACGCAAAAGGATACATGTATAAATTTATGAAAAGCATCAGAAATACGGCGTTAGAGAAAGGCTTGTCACGTAACGTATGTCACGTTGCGTATCATAATGAGTCAAATATAAAAAAACAACATTTATTTTTGAGCGAATCAGCTATAAATAAATAGCTACACCATTGCAGATCATATTAATGTTAGTTGCATTGATAAACTCGAACGCATTCCACAGAGTTTTGCCCTTTTGTGAAAGCAGACAAAACGCACTTCCGTATTATGTCACGTTGCGTATGCCTTTTTGTCTGCCTGTATCTTGGGACCTTACTGTCTAGAACTCTCACCTTTTACATTAAATATAGTGCTGACAAAGTGCTATCCAAACACCAATATTTATCGTACAATTTTTCTGTGTTATTCTTCATATCACAGGCTAAAAAATTCGTACGATTATCACGTTCGTAGCTGTGGAAATGCCCATATATAATATGATATTGCAGGAAAAGAAACTTGGTGATAAAAACACTTCAATTGTGTCAATTGTGTGTTGTAGATTCCATTAAGACTTTTCTCGCACTTAAACGTGTTCGAAACCATGAAAACATTCTTAACTTGTGGTCAAAATCCTCCACAAAGTTCCCAGAATTGTTTGAGATTTCAAAAGTCGTGCTTTCTGTTCCAGTTACAACGGTTAGCGTACGCCTATTCTCTTTCGAACACGTAAATAGATCGATTTTGAAGATCAAAAAGTCAACAAAATTTCGAAATTTTGCAACATTTTATGAGTTTAGATCACGACACGACCATCGATGTTTTCGACGGCATGGGAAGTCTTACCCTACCCGTCTTATATCCCAGACACTTCTTCAACTCTGAAAACTTCGATTCGTGGATCGCATCAAAACACTAATTCTTATTTGTTAACTACGTAAAAAAATAGAGGAAAGCTAACTTCGGCTTGACCGAAGTTTTTATGCCCTTGTAGCTTGTATGATTTATATAAATTAGTAGCCTGATTCCACTGACACCAAAAATGTACATTCGGCCAAATGTACATATTTTTGACAAGGCCTCCTATATACATTATCTACACCTAATTTCTATGCCAGCTATACTATGGTTCCTATCCGCCCAGTTCTGACAAATGTGCAGCGTATTTGTACCAAAAGACTTCGTGCAAAGTTTGGTTAAGATAGCTTTAAAACTGACGGAGGAGATAGCATAGAAACAGACGGACAGACGCACATGGCTATATCAACTCAGCTCGTCATGCTGATCAAGAATATATATACTTTATATGGTCGGAGATGCTTCCTTCTATGCGTTACAAACATCTCGACAATTTTAATATACCCTCTACAAGGATATAAAAATACGAAATATGAAATAGTCTATATAATTTTTCTTTAAATGATAAAACATTCATTTTGTGTTAAATTCTGATTCGTTCTATTACACAGGAATAAAATGATTTTCCAATATTAAAAATATGTAAAGCAAAAACAATCGATTGGAGTAATTCGAAACCAGCAACAAGATTTTGCATTGCCCATGACTTCTGCGTTCCATATATCCTCCAAATATCCCTGAATATTTAAAAAATCAAGAAAGAAATACAGTCAAGCCCGACCTTTTGCTTATAACTTGAGTATTGTTCATCCGATCTTTATCATTACTTTGGCAAATCGATGAGTAATGCTAATTACTAACTATCTTTAAAAGGTACGAAACATCTATCTTCAAAACTGTGGGAGAAATGACGTTTTTTCGAAATTTCGGGGGCTCGAAGAGGCGTGGTAAAAATTGAAAATAAACTTGATCTGCCTGCAAGTACACAGAAAAAAAATAAGATCCATATCAATTTGATATGGGCTGGTTAATTTGACATTTTGCCGAATGTCATTTTTTTCATATCATTTCTAAACTATAAAGTTTCTTTTGAACCATAAGTAATATCAATTTGTCAAATGATATTAGAAAAGGTCAAAAAGATATTTATTTAATTTTCGAAACTCTCACAAGGGGAAAGGGATGTGTAGAAAATGAGAAAAAGGAAAGAGACAAATAGTGTTTTACATCGAAACTTCAAGCAATGTAAAGAAATATATAAGTAGACTCTCAGCCATGTGATCACACGCATGCCCGATAGCGCAGTGCGGTAAGATGCCATGCCAATTTGTAACGTGCAAATCGTTCCGAGTTCGATCCCTGGTCAAAGGCGGGTTAAAAAAATTACAAATTCGTTCTTTTTCTGTTTCTATAAAACAATAAATAATAGTACTTAGGTAAAAAAAAATACAAACATTTCCAATTAATTTTTTTCTTTGTTGAATAATTAAATTATAAAATATCAATTTGTTCTTAAAAAATATTATTTTGATATGGTCGAAAATTTCTCTTTGATATTTTCTAACAGGTCCATGTCAAGTGTGTCACATCGGCTTTTTATTGATAAGAAAAAATATAATATGGAGCCCCAGATCATATCATTATTTTTTCTGTGTATACCCAGCAAGCATTTTATGAAGTTTCTGATCACACACTATTTTTTTTCGATTCCTCAGTCTGATTAAAATAGTCACAAATGCGCACGTTTCCTGATCATAAATAATACTTTTGTCGGGAGAAAATGGTACCCTAGCCGCGACTCTTCATGAAGAGTCGGATTAAACCGGTTTTTCTGATCAGTTTCGACCCATTTTCGACTCATTTGAGAGTCTATTTCGAGTCGTTTTTTAATGAATCACATTTTGAGCAAATGCATGAGTCGTTTTCGAGTCTTCCTTAAATCGCACATTAAACTGATCTCTTTTTAATCATCAAATGGGCTCGAAAAAGACTCACCAAGGTGAGGAATCACCTAATGATCTTCCAAATGCTAGATGTTAGAAGTTTATTTCCCATATATGTCAAACCTCTATCTCTTACCATCTCTGAGATCTGTTTGTTCATACGGACGTACAGATGGATGGACGTACAAGCGGACATGGCTATATCGACTCGGCTGATCAAGAATATATGTATATCTTTATAGGGTCGGAAATGATTCTATCTAACTTTGCACAAAGTATAGAAGTATAAAAACAATTAACCAAATTCAAATGCAGGCAAATCATAAGGACCGTTTCACATTTGGTGATATTTTGTTGTTGAAAGGTGGAATTTTGTCACACTGCACCTTACGCTACCCCCTATTCGGAATTACCAATCAATTTTTTTGAGTACAAAGCTTAAATCGTCAAACTTGATAAAAAAAAAACTAGCTTGAAGCTATATTTCGTTGAACTACAAAAACACCCTGTATCTAATGCTCTATGAGCTATCGGATTTACGAAGTCATTAGTCAAAAATAGTTTGGTTATCAATCAATCTTTACACTAATTAAAAAGAAAAGTTAATTTTGTTTAGTGCATCTATTCTATTGACCAACTTATTTTAAATTTATAAAAAAAAAAACAGATTTGTTACTCTAAATTATTATCTCTATAAAACGTTTTTCCGCTTAAGTAAGGGTGCGTCTAGCCGATTGACTTCGAGCGTGTAAGAAAGCAAAGACATATGCAAAATCATTTCTTCAATAAGTTAGGGGAAAAAATGTTTGTTTTAATAATAATTAAATAAATTCATTATCTTATCCATAAAGAGAATTTATTTTCGTTAATTTTGGGGTGGCCCTGCACATAATAGACAATTACCAAAGTTATCATTATCATTTCCCCCTTATTTCATTGACAGAATCGTACAAGGTGCTTATGTACTGCTCCACACCGACGTGCCATTTCAACTGTTTCCGGCCATTGAAAAATTGCTCGTGGATGGCTGTGAAACATTGACGGCTGTCCTGGGCATGACTGGTGTCATTTCCATGATTTGTCACTACATTGGTCGTGGTTTTCAATGGTATCTGCTGACCTATGACAATGATGAAGAGAAATCTCTGGGCACTGTCTCTGCTGTTCTGTTCTATATACTTGCTCTGCAAACTGGTCTTACCTCATTGTCGCCGGACAAGCGATTTGTGCGCTTGTGTCGTAATATGTGCCTTCTGGTTACCGCCTTGCTGCATTTCCTGCACAACATAGTCTCACCCATACTGATGTCATTGAGTGCGGCCAGAAATCCCTCGCGTAAGCGTCATGTGCGTGCCCTGTCGGTGTGTGTCTACTTGGTACTGATGCCTCTCATTTTGCTCTACTACTTGTGGAATCAACATTCGCCTTCCACATGGCTGCTGGCTGTAACCGCTTTCTCCATCGAAGTGATTGTTAAGGTGGGTTTTGGGAGTCGAAGTTTTAAGAAAAGTTTTTTTTAAAATAAACTCTCCTTACACAGGTGCTCGTCTCCTTAGCCACTTATGCGCTCTTCCTGCTGGATGCCCGTCGTCAGTTCTTCTGGGAGAAGCTGGATGATTATCTGTACTATGTACGTGCCTTTGGTAATTCCGTGGAGTTCTGTTTTGGCATCTTGCTTTTCATTAACGGAGCTTGGATATTGATCTTTGAATCCGGTAAGTTATGCGCTGTTTCGTCTGTCCAAAAATTACATCAGCACATGGGCCGTCGTCATCATAAGCCCAACCATATCCAGGCAGCCTCATCTTGCCCAGCTTTTTTGTTCTATGTGTGCATGTAATATTATTATTTGGTTGATTTTCGTGTACCGATAACTATAACTTGATAGCCCAAAATGCTACAGGCGGCGCCATCAGGGCGATCATGATGTGCATCCATGCGTATTTCAATATCTGGTGCGAGGCACGGGCCGGGTGGTCGGTGTTCATGAAACGGCGTTCGGCCGTCCACAAGATCTCAGCTTTGCCCGAGGCAACTCCTGCCCAATTGCAGGCGTTTGATGATGTCTGTGCCATTTGTTATCAGGTAAGCAAACGCAGATATCATGACAGCATCATTTACTTTACTTTCAACTATATTTTTTTCTTCTAGGAAATGTACTCGGCCAAGATAACGCGTTGCCGTCACTTCTTCCATGGCGTTTGCTTGCGTAAATGGCTTTATGTACAGGATCGTTGTCCCCTGTGCCATGAAATAATGATGTACACAGATAAGGCCGACGATAATGCCCAGGAAGTCGAACCGGCGGCTGCTGGGCAAGCTGATCAGCCACTGCGTCTGTATCCTCGCGATGTAAGTAGCTCATTGTGTAAAAAACTGCAAAAAAATCTGAAAAAGAGGACAAAATGGTGAATTTATCTAATGTATTAGACATAAGTTTTATTTGAGCTTACCACAATATTCAAGAAAGAACATTTGCAATATCTCTTACTCAGCGATATTTAATCATACTTGAAATCTTCAAGTGTCAAAACCTTTTCTTTGGACGAGGCAGTTAAAGACGGCTGACGACCCCTTTTATACTTTGAACCAAAGGCACACTGAAAATATTAAGTTTGTAAAATTTATATAATATAACAGCCAGAAAGATCTTCGAAAATGTGAATCGAATGATATTTGTAAAATAAGTTTCCGACTTCTGGTTAGGATAGCCTGTAAGATCACTCATAGACCGAATTGATACCTATCGTATCATAATCTATGGACGCTTGTAAGAGAACATGTGATCCCTTTCATCTCCTGCAATTGGCAGCGGACTTTCCGATATACTTGATAACACTCTGCAATTGTTTCTTCGAAGTAGCTAAGTATTTTATTTATTTGAGTCTCCCTTTAAATGTTCTCAATATTCCCTTAATCCATCTATTTGTGAAGTGTAGTTTCCTGATTTTAATGCTGTTCAAATATTTTATAGGAATTAAATTTTAAAAAGAAATTGCGCGAAAAGTCGCATATGAGCATATCCACAGTCGCAAACGTGTTTATATTTGTTGGTAGCATTTTGACAGCAGTATATTTAGTGCAAAAGATAGGTTCAGTGGATTTGACGATTAAAATATACTTTCAAAAAATCATGGAACTTGTCACGCAACAAAAATGGAAGTTGTTTTACGACTGTATTTAAAAAAAATTAATAAATCTGCTTTAACTTTTAACTTTTTACCAGGGAATCAAACCGAATCGTATTTCGGTACTGGTTCCGGTTCTGGTACGTACCGAAACTTATGTTTCGGTAAAAGGTTCTGTATTGGCTCTAACATTTTTCGGTATTCGGTTCCGTATTGGTACCTGGATTTTTATTTCGGTATACCGGTGCCCAGGACACGGTATAACCCGGTAAAATATAAAGATAGATAGGAAAGATAGCGAAGACATAACAATTACACCCTAGAAAATAATCGTTTTACGCTTACTTCTTATAGGCATACATACAATTGTGGAAACTTTGTCTAGTTTTCTGTCCATCTTTTAAGTATATCTTCTTTATTTTGTAAGCGTTTTAAGCTCTGGAAAATTGATTATGATTGATTAAACTGTTTTGTGAAAATTTGCTAAGCGCTGTTCAAAGAAATTTGACGATCCCTATACGACGAATATTCTGTCCACTTCTCTTGTCCGTCCGATTTTTGATTGTGGTCTCCGCAATATTCGATCCATCAAGATAAAATTGAATCTGTGCAAAAACAATTCTTACTGTTATCTCTTCGTGGTTTAAACTGAAATCCTAGGCTCCGTTTACCATCTTACTCCAGTAGACTTCTTATATTTAATCTTTCCTCCCTAATTAACCGTAGAGTTATGCTTGGGGTAATCTTTATACACAGACTAATTAATGGTGAAATCGACTCATCTGAGTTGGTTGACCAAATTAACCTCGACGTTCCTATAAGACACTTAATTATATCCCCTTTTCAATGGGCGTGTTCAGCAGAATAATTGATCCCTGAGCAGGTATCAGAAAAAAATGTTGTATCGAGCAGTATCACTTTAAAGTAGCGTACTATTTCTTTGATACATGCTCCTGTATCATGATACCTCAAATTGTCTATTATGATGCCGCATCTCTAGAGTTCAGTATTAAGATAATTACAAATTTATACTTGATCAGGGAGTTAGTTGTTCTGCTGAACACGGCCAATGAATCGTTGTGCTACTAACTATGACTTGCATAAATCGTTTCGTGTCCTCTGTGCTGATTACAATTCACTCTACCGAGCAATTGACTCTGAAGCATCTCTTCCTGCTTTGAAAACTACTAATTTAACTAATTTAGCACATAGTTAACATAACTTTATGTTTTTCCTCCACGTTTTCGTGTCGCACTTTAGCGGCTGCGCCTCTCGGTCGGTTGGGCTGCTATTTAGCCTAAGGTTCGCCTGGCCTATCGTTTTTTATTTCACAATACAAAAGATTTGCTAAGCCAGTCTTTATTTTTAAAAGCAAATAGGGCAAAATTCCCTAAAAAAAAATAGGGGAAAGCTAACTTCGGGACGACCGAAGTTTATATACCCTTGTAGTTTGTTTAATTTATATAAATAAGGTTTTAAATGTTTTTCGTCGAACATTCTTAGCTGAGCTATTTCCAAACTCAGCAATAGATGGCGCCACTACTTTGACCATTTTAGGTACGAGGTTTAAATGTATAACTAACTTTATTCAATATAACTTAGGCTAACAATTATTGTTGATTCGAACGGAGCGAAGCGGGAGTCACCCGCGCGTGATCGAAGCCAGCCGGAAACTGCGCGCCAGGGATGGCGCATGTGTCGTTCTGCTACCGCGTTAGGGATGGTGCACGATGAATAGTGTGACCAGAGGTGGCCAGGGCTGCCACACCATTTGCTTGCCAGTTTATTATATGGCAGCTATAAGGCATATTCATCAGATTTGAATCAAAAATTGTGTGGAAACCGATAATATTCATAACTGGAAAGCTTAAAGACGCTACCATTGAAAACAAAAAAGTTTTTTCTCGCTAGAACTACTTTTTCAACCGATCCTATGCAGCTCCTATGGCAGCTATATGCTATAGTAATCCGATTTGAATCAAACTTAACAGAATTGTGTGGTAGCATATAGTATTGATTAGGAACAAGTTTGAGAACGATAGCATTAAAAACAAAAGTTTTTCCTACCAAGACTTTTTCTCTGAACTAACTTTTGTATGGCAGCTATACTATATAGTTGTCCGATTTTCATCAAATTTGGCGGAACTATGTAAAATCATAGAAAACTGAAATGCGAGGTTTGGGGGCGTTTGCATTGAAAACAAAAAAGTTTTTCTCACTAAAACTAGTTTTTACAAGGGTATAAAAAAGGTGGCAGCTTTGCAGTCTAGTTTGTACACTCAACGGAAATTGTACCGGTACAGAGCTTAGGTTCTTTTCGGTTATTTCGGTTCCAAGAATATCGGTTCTATAGTTCATTATTTGAACTATATTTCATATTTTTAACCACTAAAATATTAGCAATAAAAATATGCAAAAAATATAAAAATATATGCAAAATGTGTAAAATATGTAAAATGTATAAAAATTACGAAATTTGCTAAAATTCTCATTTAAATTTAGATTATTAAAAGGAATAGATAGATGGCAAATATAAACAGTTAAATAGAAGTTGAAGACCGAAAGATCAAAAAATCGCGAAGGTTGAATATTATTCATATAATATGGTCCAAAAATCGCGGCAAAATAAACCAAAGATTATTATGAATATTTGATGAACGGCGAGATTACACGGGTGAATAAAGGAGGTGTGAAATATGCAATTTATGCAATATTGTTTTTAGCAGACCTAGATTATTTTTCAATAAATATAAGATGTGTGCAATCAGAATTTAAATCGGACATGCGGTTCAAAATATACCTAAACCGCTATCTACTCATGTATCAAACAGTGTATATTCAGCCAAAAATACATTTGGATACATTTTCTGTTTTTGTTTGACTATTGGCCGATTTCTCATAATCTTTATAGAGATGTATGTCACATAAACTTACAAATTACAGATCAAAATTTTAGCAGCTGCATAAACAAGCAGATATCTAGATGAACAGAAATCGACCCTATTAAGTATTTTGTAAAGAAAGGTTTTGAATAAAATGCATTATGGATTAGGTTGTTCGAACTTTTTCATTGTGTTCACTTGTTATATTTATTATAAACATTTTATCATTCTTCATTTGAAGTTTTTAAATATAAACATTTATTCATAGAAATTAGTTTTAGTAGGTTCAGGAGAGCTTGCTTCTTCAAGCCGAAGATTATGTATATATACCCTTACAGCTTTTAAACTGAAAGAATAGATTGAAACAGGCAGATGGACAGGAAGACGGGTTGATAGATAAATTAACAGGAATGTGGTCGAAGACGCTCCCTTCTGAGCGTTACAAACATATGGCAAAAATTATTTTCATATTATTGAGCAAAATCGCTAGAGCATTTACATTTTCCGGAAGTAACAAGCTTCTTCTTTCTCTTACGACTTGGCCAGCCAAAAAAAAACAGTCGCTTCCTTCGGAACTGATGTTGCCACAAATTGCCCACAATGCATGTAAAACAAGAAAGAAAGTCGGTCAAGCCCGACTATAACATACTCTGTACCTATAGCGTCGCAGCTCGCATTTGCTCACGAGTTATACTCGCTCATCTCTAAGTTTCACTCTCTCTCTCTTTCTCTCTCTCTCACTAAGATTGCCGTTCAATAGAATGCTATGGTGATGGGTGGGGGGTGGTGGGTGTTTACTGGCCGTTTTTTGCTCATAACTTGAGTATCGTTCATCCGATCTTTATCATTCCTTCAGCAAATCGATAAATAATTTTGTTTACAAGGTATCTCTAGAAGGTACGAAGGGTCTAAAGGTAAGAAGGGTTCAAAACTGTAGGAGATATGACGTTTTTCCCAAATTGTGGGGGCGGGAGGGGGCGTGGCAAAAATTGAAAATAAACTTGATCTGCCTGCAAGTATAAGAAACATATGTCCCATACATGTCAAACCTCTATCTCTTACCATCTCTGAGATCTCTTCGTTCATACGGACGGACGGACGGACGGACGGACGGACGGACGGACGGACAGACGGACATGGCTATATCGACTCGGCTGTTGATGCTGATCAAGAATATATATACTTTATAGGGTCGGAAACGATTCCTTCTCCCTGTTACATACTTTTGCACAAACTTAATATACTCTATGTACCTTTGGTACAGAGTATAAAAAGAGCTGAGGGTAAATCGACTTTCTCTCTTTCCATCATTAAAGTGGATCTGCAGATCTTCAGCCCATTATTAATGGTGATCATTCGAAGATCTCGCTTAATACCAAGAACGTGATTATTGAGTAAACAGCCACGGATCTAACCAAGGCCAAGGTGGTACTGGATACCACTGTTTCTTCGCCGAGCATTGTGCCGAGAAGTTTACTGTTGAGCCTTGTTATATGGTTATGTGGAAGACGGTAGCATCGTCTCTTATCCAGAGCTAGCCGTCCGGGAGGGAAAAATTTGCATAAATGAGCCTAGAGGCACAAGAAAAGGGAGTCGCCCTGACTGTAAGAATTCCCCCAACGCGACAAGATGTGATCCATGCTTGCGACATCTATGAAGACGAAGCTATCGATTTTGGCTACAGAAACTTTAAGAAATCCCTGCCAACATTTATGCAGATAGCAAAACAGATTCCTCTCAACACACTAACCGAGCAACTGCGAGAGCAAGTGTCGAAACCCTGACTTAACGCAATATCAACAAATCCATCGAAACCATGCCGGCTGTGTCTCATGTGTTAAGCAGTGTGTATGCAGCCTTAAAATTTGCTTTAATAGTTAAAATAATGAACTATAGTTCAAAAAATGAACTATAGTTCAAAAAATTAACCATAGTTTAAAAAATGAACCATAGTTCAAAAATGAACTAAAGTTCAAATGAACTATAGTTCATGAAAAAATGAACTAATCAACTAGGTCATTGAAATTAACTAAAATTTCCAACTCTACATTACAGTGATTCTGTGGGAGACAGCCGAAAAGTAGGCAAGTATGGAGTCTAGATATCTTCTAGTCTCTGAGATCTAGGTGTTCATACATACGGACGGACAGTGCTAAATCGACTCGTCATCTTCCAGCGTTGGCAGCCAAGGCCAATTCTTGGGGGGTCCATTGAAGTCAGGGAATCAAATCGAATCGCATTTCGGTTCCGGTTTCGATTGTAATACTTACGTACATATTACCACACGGCTACAAAATCCAACTATCTGTATCCTCTATCAATATTTGTATGCAGTACCGCTTTAAGTGGTAAGCATACAAAGTGTTGCGTGTATATTGGCAAAATAATTCAAAATGTCACCAGACATCCAAAATGCACTTTTTTCGCCATATCTTGGAAATTGAGACTGGTGTAGCAAAAGTGATAACAGATTTGGAATCAGGTGGACCCAATTTCTATGGAAATGTGGATAGCATTTTTAGAGATTTTTCTGTGTTGCCTTGTATAACACATAGAGGGCCGGGCCTTGTGTGCCCTTGAAATTAATAGTTCTATTAATTTGTACATAAAATTGTGGAAACTTTGTCGAGTTTTCCGTCCGTCCGCAGAATTGATCATGATAAATGTCATTTAAATGTTTTGTGAAACTACTGAACTATTTGTATTGTCCTGTTTTTCTCATACAAATACACGTATTAATCGACTTCGGCTCCACTTTCAGCTAAAGTATTTGAGAGGCGTCCTTCCCTAAGTATCATTTGAACAGTAATGGATGACGCAAGTAATTTTTTGTTCAAACGTTATTATGACTTTATAATGAGGGTAAGAATATAGGATGCAATATTTTCAAAGAAACTGTTCTCCCCTTTTTCTACTTTACAATACAAACGTTTTGCCAAATTGCTTAAAAGCTCCCCAAAACTAAGTGTCAGCTTGGCTGTCTAACTGCACCGTTACAATGTTTAGGTTCATTTCGGTTTGAAAAATATAGGCACTCGGATACTGGTACACAACAAAATTTTAAATATCATTTTCGGTTCTGGTTCTCAGCTTTAATCGGTTCATTTCGGCATGCGGTTCTGGTTTTGGTTACAAAATCCCTGATTGAAGAACCTTGTAGCACATTCAAAAAAATTCTCGATCCTTTGGATGAGAGCGATAGTTTTGTGGGCCGAATGGTCAGTTTTCGATAACTGAAACACCCAAGACGACGCTACCCATTTCCATTTCAAGTGTGGCTTATGAAATAGGTGGGTTAGGATCGGTTCGGTTCGGTTCAGACCCAGTCAGCATTTATGTCCAAACTAGATATTTGTAGAAAGATTGAACACTGTCGCACTCTCTTTAATTTCTCTTTTTTTTTTATTTAATAGCATTTTGAAAAAACTTTTATTTAACTTCTTATTGTGGGTAGCTTGTCCATTTCCCAAATACCCCATGTCTACAAATATGTATGTACTTAACTAATTACTTACTTTTTTATCTTAACGCTCAGGATGGGAACAATACAGTGCCGCCTCGACGTTCTCCTGAACGTGGTGTCCCAGCTGAGGCGGAGATTCAAAACGCCGCCGCGTCCACCTCCAGTGATGCAGCTGTGATTGGTGCCGAAACAGCAGCAGCTATCGCTGAGGCATCAGCCATAGCAGCAGAAGCCAGAGTAATGGCTGCCGCTGCCCCTGTTTCCAGTAGCAGTAGCAGTAATTACAGTAATTTAACAACTTCCGGACAACCGCCGCCACCCACAGCCACCTCGGCAGCGGCTGTGGCCACTGCGGCGGCTAGCAATACGACGCACATCTTTCGGATGTCACAGGACCAGCAGTGAGCGGTGATTCTTATACGTCATAACTAATCACATGTAACAGTTTTATGTGTTAGTGTACTTATGTAAAAAATGCGAATCTGTCGAGCAAAGCAGCGAGGAGCACCTTTTCCTAAACACACACACCCTCACACTTGATCCTCACCCACACACACACACTTGATCCTCACCCACAGTCATGCTTATTTAAATTATATACCATGCATATAATAGCGCGCTGAACGAAACATGAATTCAACCAGAGATCCTAGGTACGTTAAGTTTATGGTAAAAAGTTGAACCCCAAAAAAAATGTTGAAAAATGTTAGACCTAAGTTTGCAAAGGAAACAGAAAACTGTATAAAAAAATCAACAAAGAAAAAAATGTATGTGGTGAAGTCTGAAAATGATTTAATCAAGTTACCAAGTAAAACGAGAGTAAAAACCTATGTTATATAATTTTGTAATGTAAAGAAAAACTTGAATTAGCGAATCATTGTTTATTTTCTTTTAAATTTACATATAAATGTTTATTTAGACTTAATTTAAACAAACGAAAGAAGCAGAAAAATACAGAAAAAAAAAATCATATTTTTAAGCTGAAAATCAAAAAAATATCTGATTTTTGACTGGACAACCAGGGACCGAATGTGGAAGTGAGGCGGTTAAAAAGAGTTGGTTAAACTTCATAATTTTTAATGGTAAGTTCCTAAAAAATATCAATTTGTATGTTCTATTTTTACAATTTTGTTTTTTTTTTTTTGCTGCTGTTGCGATGCGGCAGCGAACTCTCTTTTGGTCATAAATTGAGTATCCCTGAATAAAACCAAAGACACTACATATCTAAACATCTTTGATAAAACGCATACATCGCTGACATTGGTCAGTCGCGCCCGGACTCCGCCTCTCCCGTTTTTCGGGATTTGTACCCGTTGCTCCTCCTTCTCTTCCTTCATTCTTCCTGTTTGAAAGGCACATTTGCCTCAGTTTGTAGTCCTTCTCATGTTGAGCAGTCCCCAACGCTTGGCAGGCCACTTTTTTGGCGAATTTATCGCCGTTTACCCCCTCACGCAGGTCCAACCCCTAACGTTTGGCAGGCCACTGTGGCGCAGAAGGATCCTTTTCACGTCGTTAGGTTTTAAAAGGAAAAACCATTTTCTCCCTTTTGATCACCGCGTTAGGCTATCCTTACATTTGAATGCCTTTTTATCGACCTGAGCAAATGCCATTCAATTTAGCAAGTTGGCCTTTTCAAGGACGAAGGATCAAATTCGCTTGCGAGTGATCCGCTTCACATCACGAAGCTGAATGTTTTATTAAGACATTGGTTTTTCCATTTTATCCATTTTTGGTTATACCCCAAGCAATGGTTGTGCGCTACTTGGATTTCTAATTTATTGATAACAGATGTCGCTCTTATTTTTTAGAGTTTTTAGGTTCTAGTATATTTTTATGCGCCTCGCATTTGAGTCCCAAAACGCAGGTAACGGTCTCAAATTGCGCTGTTCAAATATCTTTGAACAATCCTTCATCCTTTCTTTGCAGTAAAATCTTTTTTAATAACTGATTTGAATGTTTTTCAAACAAAAATTTTATTTTTGCTTCGAACAAGGCTTGTTGAGGGACCATTACTGTGGTCCACTGCTGCGGCATCGAACTTTCTTATGGTCGTAACTTAGTATCATTCATCCGATCCTTATCATTCGTTCTGCAAATCTTGATTCTTGATAGTCTTGATTACTAAATATCTCTAGAAGGTAGTGATGGGCGAATCAGTTATTTTTCAGTTATTGTTATAGCTGTATAAAGTATTAGCATTCACTGTTATAACTGTGATTCAATCAATGGCTGCTATGTTTTGTAAAAATTTCAAATAAGTACAATAACAGGTTTAAGTTTATACTTCAAGGCATGTATTTAGAGTTACTATTTGAAAATAATATTATTTCTGCCTTTGCTGGATTTAGTCTTGAACGTCTCTCTGATAAAATCATTCCCGCCTTAGAGAGGCACAGATGCTCGCATGGCACAGATGTGTACATAATGCCCAAATATTTTTGCGCTACTTCTGCCAATTGGGATACACAACTTATTTTTCCACACCAAGATACCAAGAACAATATTTTCTAACTAAAAAATCGAGAAATTGCTTAAATGCATCAAATATGCAAAAGCGCTTAGTTTCTGGTTCGGAGTTTCTATAGGGGCTTGTAACATTATTTTCTTTCGTTGTTATGTATGCCTTCTCCATACCAATAATTTTATTCTTCATTTGAATAAAATTATCGTCTTGCGTGAAAGGTGTTTACTTTACTGTACTTTTCCGAAGTGTCCAGTTATTTTTAATTTTGCCAAGACGATGATTTAAATTGATTCAGTCAGATAGTGCTCTACACAAAATGTTTTTATAGCAGCTTCCCATTGTTTTAATATTTGACAAAGTTATCTTGAAACTTTTTAATCGTGAGAAAAAAGCAATATGAATTGGAAATAATGTAGAGTAATTAGTTAAGATAAATATTAAATTATTACCTGTGCACTGTATTTAAGGCCATTAGAATCAATTAAGTTTATGGAATGAGCAATACATCGAAAATGTTCCGAATTAATTTTGAGCTCCAAAACAGGTTTTTGGTTTTTTTGTTATATTACTGTACGTTCTCGGATTTTAAATTTATCATTAAAACATAGTTAGCAATTACTCACAAATCTCACTAAAACGATTACTATCAGCCATGCTCCCATTTTCGCTTTCGCAAAACTTTTGCGATTTCAAACCGGATTTTGTACCAAATTTGGATTCAAAATCGTAAAATTTTTGCGAAAGCGAAAATGGGAGCATGGCTGTATGTTTTACTTTCATCCAATGACGGTTATAACTAAATTTTATTCACTTATTTAGGTGAAGGTAGATTAGGGTGAAAATCTGGATTTATACCAATTAAATAACCCACTTTACATTAAAAACTGCACATTCAATATATGCTAATTTTGCATATGCAAACAAATATGCAAAATATGTAAGTCAGGCCTATTCCGCAAGCCTCGCATTTGTTTTTGCTTTGCGCGAAGAAATGGCGCGCGCGCATACGATTCACGTGGCCATAAGATTATAAAAAGCAAAAACGATTTCATATGTCTGCTCTCCTCTCTTTCTTTCCGAGCGAAGGTCTGCAATAACAATTTCATATGTGTCACTCTTCTCTCTCTCCTATGTATCTGACAAACTCGAACGCAACAACAATGTTGCTTATGCGTTGTCAGCGATCGATTTGCACGCGTACTCTTGAGACAGCATCCCATTCGGACTTTGCAGCAATTTCACGAAAATAGTCACTACATTATTTTTTTGGCATGAAATAAGTCAATTTTTCACAGTGACAAACTCACACGTTGTTTTCTCAGATATTCGTATGGCTAAGAGTCAGCATATCGAGTAGAAAAACGAAGTTAGCCCCAAACGCTTGACGAACGTTGACCAAACCACTAACTATCCTCGCTTGCATCAGCAACGAAAGCCAACATGAAGTAGAAGTAGACACAACTTGTTGTTTAAAATATAAAAAAAATAAAATAAATAAACTCAAATCTATTTAATTTAATTATGGGGTGACATTTCATACAAAGAACAAAGTAAGTACATCTGAAGTACTGAGCTTGTAGAGAGAAAAGCAGAGCCCGAAGGCTGCCGCGTAACGTCACCCAAACGGTTAACGGTTACAGCAACAACCCCTGAGTTTTACGGCGTTGCTTAACAAAAACGAATGGGAACTTTCAGGTTTCTCATGCCTACTGACGTGACAAGTAGGCATAAAATATGCACTTCTGGCGTGCATACAAGTCCGACTGGGAACGACCACATACACACACACACAAACAAAAATCGGTTTTCTCTTTCCATTTCTTGTGGTTCCCAATCGGACTTTTATGCACTTGTATCAAATTTGCATTTAAAGTTCTTGAGTCTAATTTGTTTCTTGATGGGTTCATTATATAATATATTTTACTCCAGAAAACAGTAATTAGTAATTCAACGAAACAAATTGGACTCAAAAACTTTAAATGCAAATTTGATACACGTGCATACAAGTCTGACTTACTAATTAGACATTAACTTGTGGACAAGGGGCTGCAAATACTACTTTACATAACTCACAAAGTTCTGCACCAAAATGTAGGATTCCTACACGTTTTGACCGGGATTTTCAACCCATTTCTTTTGTGTAGCTACATTCCGCGTTTACTATTCTTCATTTCATTTACGTTATTAAATAGCTTGATCAATTCTTAATTGAAGTGTATCAATAGTTTTGTCAAATTCAACCACTCGAAGTTTGATACGAGTTTTTGGAAAACGAGCCACTGTGCTGTGTTGAAGCAGATACTCGGTTATTAATAGACAGCGAATTTTGCATATTTTCAAATAGATTATAATACCAGTAGAGAACTAATTAAAAAGAATACGACATGGACTATATAAAAAGGCCTCATTGTAACGCTCAAAAAAATACATTTGACAATTCGATCAGTCACAAAATTAAAGTGATTAAAGTTTAGTCCTTTAACCAGAGCTCACAAAAAACTGTTAACACTATAAGCGTGTCTCCAAAAAACTGTTATGTTACAGACACAAAGAAAAGAGGTTGCAAAAAGACACTTTCAATTCTGTATTGCTCAATAGCTGTTTTCGCTCAGCCACAGAGTGCGGTTTTCTTTTCTGTTTTGCTCATGTCTTTCACTGACCGTTTTGCCGAGAGCCGACTTCCAAACCCACCCGACACACAAGCGAAAGTTTCGCGAAGAACATTATTCGTATTTTGTTTAGTTTTAGCGAAACTCTTTGTGAGTTCCCTTTTATCTTTCTTCTCTCTGCAGCTGGTAGTATATGACTGAAAATGACGCCGCGTCGCCGTCGTTTGCTGGACTTTGACTTTACATTTTCAGTATGTATTTGAAGCACTTTTACTTAGGCCGGCGTCATTCTAATTTGGCTTAGCAAACTGCCGAGCGTTAATAAATTAATCGGTAAACAATTATTGTTTTATGTAGTTTACGGGTTCATTATTGCCAAACAAAAGGAAGCAACTACTTTTTGTATGCATTTTATTTTCATTAAGAAAATAAAATGCGTGGAAGCGGCTGCAATGGGAGACAAAGCGATGAATTTAAATTAATATTATTTAAAAAATGTACAATTCGAGTTTTATTAGAAAATTAATTTTATGAACGAGTGAAAATGAAACTTGTAAAACTTTCGCTTTAACATTCGCGTGAGAATTCGATTGCGAATGTTCGCGTACGAATGTTTGCCTGCCACAAACTGAGTGACACAAGTATCATAAACGAATGTCTGGCGAATTCGTAAGCGAAGGATTTGTTCGTTTTTCATTCGCTTTGAGTTTCGCTTCGCTCGGGTGGGAAATAACACTTTTTATGTTTTGCTCATTTGAAGACAGTTTTTTCGTGAGAGCTCGCTCACAAGTGTCCCTCTCAGTTGTTATTGGCAGACCGTCTCGTTTGTTTTCATCAACCGAAAATGCTCAACAGAAAACCTTAGCTCGTAAATAACTCTCAACCCTTTTTTCAGTTCGCTCTGCTCACGTCACTGACCGAAAAACCAAATATAAAAGTGGCCTGGGCTTCCGGCAACCGAATGTGTTCTGTTATCGCGCTCACTGTTAAGTGACTGTGATTGACCACACACCAATGATCGGTCTGACAGCAACCGAATATCAAGCCCAACTCAGTCAATTGGTCTTAAATTGCGTGCTTATCGAAGACCAAACTCTCAAATTGTTATTTGAAAAGGTTGCAGACAGTTTAACATAAGCAGAGAGAGTCTATGCGAGAGAGAACGAGAGAGCGCATATAGTTCGTCACATACATTCATATCGTTAGCCGAGCCTTCCACACCGATGCATACATACGAAGAAGACCTTTTTAATTCGGGAATTAAGCCAATCGGTCCCAAAAAGACCTAAGAGGAAAAAAATCAAAAAAATGTGTTTCCTCTCACAACCAAATAGAAGCAGAGAGCGCAGTTAAAAGTTATTTCGGTACCTCTTTTCAATGTGTTCGCACGAAAGCTGTCGTTTTCTGACAAAGGCAAGCGGGGGACCGATTTTTGCGACCTCTGCAGAAAACACATGAGGGGAAAAAAGTGTTTTGCTCAGTGAGAGACCGAGTAGGCTTTGTTTTTTTCTGTTTTGTCAGTGGGCTGATCGGAGGGTTATCTCCAAGCTCTGCCTTTAACTGTAAAATTTCCAATGCCTGTTTTTAATAAACTTTCTGGATCGTTTTATATAATTTTTTTTATCAACACATAAAAAGTTTAAAAATTGTAAATAATGTTGTTACGGTGACACATCTATAAAATACACAGTCATTTCACTCAACACAGCAATTCAACAGTTGTCTTTATAACTTAAAGTCATTTCACCTAACACAAATTTTTATTAAATTTAATAAGTGCAGATAGTAAATGAAATGCAAGTTTACTTACAAATGTGCATACACTTTCGCCTGTACGGAGTATACTACAGTCGGGTTGGACTGAAATTTAAAATTGTTCTTTTGTTCTATTTTCCAGTGTTTAAATTGTACTGTGTTGAAATTTGGCGATGTTGAATTGCTTCGTGATGAAATACATTATGTTGAAATTGTAGTGAAATTGAGTTGTGTTGAATTTGTTCGTGTTTAATTTGTTTTGTGTTGAATTGAACTGTAGAGATTGTTTTGTATTGAATAGACGTGGAACCGTTGTTACTTTTATAGACTCTAACTTGTTATTACCCATAACAATAAATAATAATTTTTATTATAAAACTTGGAAAATAAGTAACATTTATTTATTTCTGAAAACTGAACTTTAAAAATCATAAAATAACAATTATTTTCAAATAAATAATTATTATTTAACAATAAAGGTCCTTGGAAAACACAAATATGGTTGCCCAAACAAATTATTATCATATTTCCTTTAAACATTTAGTTAAAAATCAAATCGTTGTAGTTGCGCAGCAAATGATACGGAGACACTCTACAGCAGGTGGTGGTACGCACCACAGTGATACGATCGGCACGCTCGAAATTTGCCTTCACCGTCTCATAGTAGCGACCATCGCTGTGAACGAAGCCATAATTGAAAGATGCCATAACGAAGTGTAGAATCCCCAAATGCTCACCTCAATACCATGCAGCGTAACTTCAGACACTTGACACGCAGAATATCAATGGCCTTCTGACTCTTGTCAGAGAAACGCAAATTATCCGGATCCCAACGTAATTCCAGGCGTTCCAGATTGCCACAATTGGAGGCTATGGTGTCCATTAGCTGATCCACATGTATGTTGACGCCCAATTTCTCGGCTGTGCCCATGACCACAATTCTGTGTAAGGGTTCAGATGGTTATAAAGATTTAGTTGAATGTCTCAGAACTCACTTGCAATTGCCCAACAGAGGCAGAATACTCATCCACAGCTGATCTGTGATGTGCGGCATTCCGGAGAGACAGCAGGCGCTTAGCTGATGGCCATGACGTTGTAAAAACTTAAGTAAGCCCTCATCGGAAATATTGTCCGAGGAATCCAAATCCAAAGAGATGAGGGGTCTGCGGGGGAAAAGATTTTTAACAAGTTTTTTTGTATCAGAACTAAAAAGATTACAAAATATTTTGTTACATTACTTTATATGACTTGGCAGTTTACTAATATCCAAAAATCTAATCGATACTTTTCGATATTAAAACCTTTCTCTATCATTATTCCAAATCTGAATATCGCTTTTATTTCCAGCACTCCTACTCACCTGGTGTTGCCCGATTCCATCCATTGTTTCAAGACCGCATCATTAAATCCATTGATTTGACCAGCCGACAAAAACTTCAAGGTCGGTATGCGCGTCAACATATCCACCAGACACTCGGTGGATAAATCTGTGGCCGTAATATCCAATTCTTGCAGGGCGCACTTATCCCATTCCGCTTGCATGACAAATTCCGACTTTAAACTGGTGCCATTCATGAGCAGGCAAGTCAAACGCTTCGATCGTTGTATAAGAGTCTTCAATGTGGAACCCGTCACCTTGTTACAAAAATTCACAGCCAGGCACTCCAATTGAATGCAATTGGAGCTGAAGGCATCAATGTGGGAGTCATCAATAAAGTTAATGCCATACAAATTGATGACACGCAAATTGGGCGTGGCTGACTTCAGTTTGTGTACGTTGATAACCTCATAGATTTCCTCTTCATCCTCCTCGCATTTCTCATAGCTACCAATCAAATGGAGCACCTCCAGACCATTAATAAAGTTGTAGATTTTGCGCATGAAACCCTCCATGAAAATGACTTCGGAGAGGCAGATGCACATGTAACGTAGCTTGGTGGGAAAGGCCTGCATTTCGCTGAAGTCATGCAGCTGCATGGCTGGAAAATGAAATGGAATATAAGTTTTCGAATTTAATAGCATGGTAAGCACGAATTGTGGCCGGGTGTGGTGCAGCGGTAGTATGCCTCGGAATATCTAAAAACTTTTACACATCCGGTACAGCTGTGAATTAACTTCTCAAATTTTGCCGTCTGTGCGAAAATTTCTAGCACACAAGCCAAGAGATTGAGAGAAGCTCGGCTTGGCCCTTTGTGGCTGTAAAGCCAAGTATTTATTTTTTTTAAACACGACTTTACTTGATTTTACATTCAGACTATTTTAATATGTTTTAGTCCTTACTTTTGGGTCAAAATGAGGGCTGCAAATCAGTTCGGAGCCGTACCGCTCCGAAGTGGGATACTCCGGGATATTTGGGAAGTCAGAACCTGAACCGGAGCAGACAAATTTTTTTTGTCTCAACTTCAATAACTTAATTTTTAAATTACCCCATAAATCTAGTAAATGTTCGTACATATTAAGAAAGTGCTTAGAAAAACGCTCTCATATTTTCAACTCAATCCCAATTCTTCCATCTGTATTTTAGGATCCAAGAAACCAAATATTTTTGATCTTAGTACAAAAACAGCTTGATATGTTCCCATTGCTGAATTGTATAATCGTCAAAAGGAACCAATAATTGAAAGCATCAATGATTTCTTACCATATGAATCTTCTGATGAAAATTAAATGGAAAATTAAGCTAAGGAGCTAGAAAACAATGAAAAAGAGAAAAATTTTGAAACGGTGTAACACTTTATTGCTCCATTTAACGGAATTCAAAGATTTCCTCGAAATTCTAATGTTTTTAAGTTTTGGGAAAAGTTTTATTGTTGTATTAGCTGTTCCTGCAACACAAGTACACAGCCCAACAGTTTCTGTCTCAGGTCGATTTTGGTCTGAGCATGTTAATATGGATTGCACTGAACATAACTGACGTTTTTCTTTTGGAATTTTTGGGGGCCACTCTTGAGATAAAAATCTGGATTTATAGGTCCTCTGCATATATCAGTGCATCTTTAAGATCTAAGCTTTTAAATATGAATAAAATGTTTAAGTCAGGTCCAATTTACATACTTGCTTTCTGAATTAGCGAAAAACAAAATTATTCTTGAACCTTTGTTTGAATCAGCGATCTTCTGAACCCGCTCCGTGAACCCGGAGTGAATCCCCTTACGATTTTTTGGAGGTTTGTTATGACCCAAATAGCTTTGGGCCCTGCGGTGCGCTTTAGTGGACAGCGCCGGCTAACTCAGCACTCAGGGAGGGGTACTCCAACCCAGTCCACACGCACACACACAACAACAAAACAAACATACGATCCACACCTCACATACATTGGTCACACGTTTGACAACACTTACTCTGCCTCGTATTCAAATTCAAATTTGAATTTAAAAATCAGTTGACAGATGCTACTGCCATGACTCCTGAAACCGCGATTACTAGTCTGATGCACAACTCCCTTCTTGGGTGAGGTTTAGCTGGTATACCTCTGACACCCCCACCCGTCCTGGCAGCCGGTTGGCGTTCGTCATTAGGCTGCCCCTATAGCAGACGACCATATGTCCTACTTCAGCCCAGTCGGCTCATTCCTCTTCTCCCCCAAACAATTAGCTCACACCAAATCCATCAGGACATATACCATGATATATAACATTTATTCCTTAAAATTGATACACTAAACATTTCTTTTAACTCGCTTACGAGACATACACTACAGGGCAAATAGCTAGAAGCATTTAGTATACAAAACTATGTGCGGGTCAAAAAAAAACACCCAAATCGGTTCCTACCTATGAGCTCATATTTAGAAACATCGATGAACACATTTTTAACTTTTAATCTCTTTTTACAGCCACAACTATATTGGTGTAGGACCCGCAAACGAGAGAAGCTTATCACAAATGGAAATGTAAATTCGATAAGGTATTAAGTTTAAGAATTTCTCATGGCTTTAGGTTTAGAAATTCGAGCGAGTAAAATTATTAATTGTATGGCATTAAAACGAATGCACAAAAAAAATCAAAGGAAATAAATAAATAAATAAATAAATAAATATGATATTAAATAAATAAATAAAATAAAAGAATAAATACACTTATAACTAAGGACAGACTAACAGAATAAAAAGAATTAAATAAAGAAGAGTATGGTGGGACAAAAAAAAATGGCTGAAGCCTTTCTGGCTCCCGTTGCCGCCCCTCAGTGGGCGTGTCGGCCCCTCTCGGTCCTCAAATTCGCCAGCGATCCAGTCACCTGACTATGGAGCACATATCCACAGGCAGGCTCGTTGGACAGTGGCCAATATATGCGGGTAGGATTTGGGGCTCTTGATTTGGTCGCAGACTCAGTGGGGATTCGGGCTCTTATGAGTGCCGGACTTGTTTCTTCTCCAGTCTACCGGATAAGAGAAGCCGATTCACAGCCCCTAGGGTCGATCGACCACTTCCGCCTTTGCTGGTATGGTCGGGCCCCACTATTATGCCCAATCCTGCTTCCAGTTCTCTGTGCGGCACAATTTTAGCAATTTAAACTAACACAACGGATTTGCTTGATCTCATTCGGCTTGCGAAACTAAGTCACGTTAAAACTCCGATTAAACAGAAAAGAAAAAAAAACCTTTAGCACATGCGACTGCGCGCAACCGTCGGCCAACTCTTTCTCATTTGAAAAGTTGAGCGGCCTCTTGCGACTTATTGGTCCATCCTCCTTTTCGCAGGCATGCCCTTCATTTCACCGTTGAGATCCACCACCCCCCTGATCGTACTTCTATTTTTCTCCCCTTCTCAACACTGAAATTTCCCCTTAAGCGGCTCTATCTACCCCTCGATACCTGCTCTAGTGCGATAAAAATATCGATAACCCGGGCCATAACACCGCACTGAAGTTTGGCTTCACTACGTCGAACCAAATTGCCAGTGAAAAAGTGGCCCCAGATGACCGAATATGCGAGGATCTACCGCCCAATCTCCGGAAGAGTCAAACGAGGTGTTCTGGATCGGAGGATCATACGTGCAGGGCCCAACTTTAGTCTGCAGCGCCCAACGAGGGAAATCGCCCACTCAACAAACACCCACGCCTTAGGATGACGCCGCTCATTGACCATGATCTGACGTTGCTGGGTGGCGGTCGATTTGTCTTCATCCTTCTGGTGAGTACGTGGATCACGCATTCCGCTCATTAATCCCTCCCCTTCCTTTTACAGGTACGACTTTATTTCAGGTTTCCTCTTACTTAGCTTTCTCCGTCTCTCGTCATTGTTTCAAATCTTTCGCGTGGAACACCCCCCCGGGACCTCCATTCATGGTTTCGACTTCGTACATATTGTTTCCTATCGCAGACTTTATCCGGCATTTAAGGAATTTGCGAGCGAACTTGGCATTGAACCCTTGCCTGAAATTGCTTAAGACAAAATTCCGCCGATATACCTCTTGGCCAGGCACAAATTTTACATCACGTGCCCTGCGATTGTATGAGTTCGAGCTTCTCACATATGCCACATGCAAATTCGCTCGTATCTTCTCTCGCAGCAGCGCCATTCGGTTTTCAATAGGCAATAGCCTCAGCTCGTTGTCCTCCAAAGCATTTAATTTTCTGGCCAACTGATAGTCCAATCCGCTCGTAAACATGTTCTGTCCGAACAGGGCAAAATAAGGCGTCACTCCGGTCGACTGATGCACTGCTCCTCTTAGGGCACATTCTATTTCAGCGAGGTGCAGATCCCAGTCGCGATGGTCATTCTTCAAGTAAGACCGGATTGCGTTCAAAACCGAATGGTTGACTCGTTCGGCTGCGTTTGACTGGGGAGAATAAACAGCCGTTCTCACGTGCCGAATCCGAAAATTTTCTGTCATCTGTTTGAATTGTTTTGAGGCGAACTGTTTCCCGTTGTCGCTGTGCACGATTTCAGGCACACCAAACTTGAAGAAAATTTCATCTGTAAGGAACCTGACCACGGCAGCTGCTGTCGCCTCCTTCATGGCCTTCAGGAAACAGAATTTGGTAAAGTGGTCCACAACTACCAATATATAAGCGTGTCCTCCTCGAGACCTCGGATACTTTCCCAAAAAATCTATAAATAGTTTTTGGAAAGGTCGATACGTTCGAGTCTCCGCGCCTATGCTCGGTTTAGGTCCGGAATTTGGTGGATTTGCTTTCTTTGCAAACCGTACATTTGCCCACGAAATGCTTCACCTGTGTCGCCATCCCTGGCCAGTGAAAACGCTGCCGCAATAGTGCCAAAGTTTTTCCTACGCCTCCGTGAGCTCGTGTTGCCGGTATGTGAGCCTCTTCGATCAGTGTACTGGTCAGGCCTGGTGGAATCCATAGTTTCCACCCATTTTCTTCCAGTTCAGGGTGACCTTGGCTAAAGTTCGTTCGTTTAAAAACAAACCCTTCCACTTCCTTTAGATCCGGCAGTCGACTTTGGTTGTCCCTTACATGCTGGCACAACTCGAGGTATTCCTCAGTCTCAAACTCTGTTGTTTGGAAGCCGACGAGCTGTTCGACCTGTACCGCTTCTACCATGCGTGATAGCGTGTCTGCAACAACGTTGTCGGTTCCCTTCCTGTGCTCAATGAGGAAGTCGAATGCTTGGAGCTTAAGAGACCATCTGGCCAGCCGGCCGCTCAAATCTCGTAGAGACATGAGCCATTTCAGGCTAGGAATGGTCCGTTATGACTGTGAACGGCATCAGTTCAATGTATGGCCTAAACCGTTTGACCGCCAGTACCGCGGCTAAACATTCTTTTTCCGTTACGCTGTAGTTCTTCTGACATTTATTCAGCTTTTGGGAAAAGAATGCCACGGGCCTTTCTGCGCCATCATCTTCTCGCTGAAATAGCACGGCTCCTACTCCTGCGTCAGAGGCGTCACACTGCACGAAAAAGCGCTTGGTGAAACTCGGATGTTTTAGAACAGGAGCAGTGGCCAGAGCAGTCTTCAAGTCTTCGACTGCCTGCTTTGCTTCCTGTGTCATTTGGAACTTTTTTCCTTTCTTCAGTGTGTCCGTCAACGGAGCGGCCATCTCAGCGAAGTTGCGGATGAATCTCCTGTACCAGCCTGCTGTCCCCAGGAAACTTCTCACCTCGCGTGGGCTCCTTGGCATCGCTATTCTCTTGATGGCATCGACTTTGCCGGGATCAGTTTGCAACTTCCCCCCTCCAATAACGTATCCCAAATAGCGTAGTTCTTTAAAACAAAAGTGTGACTTTTTGAGCCCAATTGTCAGTCCAGCTGCACGCAAACTGATGGCCACTTCCTTCAAAGTGCTGAGATGAGTCTCAAAATCCGCTGACACCACCAGTAAATCATCTAGATAGACAAAAACTTGCTCCCGTAGCTTCTGCGAGAGTACCTTGTCCATCAGCCTGCACAATCTCTGACCAGCATTGCATAGCCCAAAGGGCATAACCGTGAACTGGTAAAGCGGACGACCTGGGACAGTAAATGCCGTAAGAGGTTTGCTCTCCTCGTCCAGCTCCACCTGCCAGTACGCATATTTCAGGTCCACACTACTGATGAACACTGTGGAATCAATCCGACTTATGATACCCTCTATGTTTTGCAATGGATAGGCATCTTTTACGGTATGTTTATTTAACTTTCTCGCATCAATACATAGACGGTTCTTTTCGCCCTTACGCACCAGTGTTACGGTGTTGCTCCAGGCACTCTCGCTTTCCTCTATGACGCCTAGCTCCAGCATCTTTGTCTAGTTCCTCGTAGATCAGCGTTTGTACAGCAGGAGACACCGGGTAATGTCTTTCTTTGATAGGAACAGCGCCGCTCACCAATTCGATCCGATGCTGCATAACTTTGGTCTTGCCAAGTCCATGTTTTTCAAACGAGAGAAATATATCCTTTACAGCTTCCAGTTGCTGCTGTTGTTCTGGGGTCAATCGGTGTGGGATAGGCTGATCCTTCTTGCTCACGGCCTCGGAATTCGTATCAGGCTGGACGCTGTCCGCGGCAAAAATTTGAGGACAAATTCCAAACGCCTGCCAAAAGTCCACACCCAAGTACATCTCTTGATCAAGCTCTGGGCATAAGAAAAAAAGTATGTCCACCGTCCTGCCTTGATACGTGACCGGAACTTTTATTTTTCCCAGAATTTGTTGAGAAGCCCCATTTGCTGTACGAACCCTAGCGTAGCAAGGCCGCCATTCGGCTTTTATGGCTTCCACAAGATTAAGACAATGTTTTCCTAATAAGCTAACGGAGGCTCCAGAGTTCTAATAATCCCCGGATGGTTCTGTTTCCGATTTCCACTGTCGCGTAGGGTCTTGGGTCGGTTACGCTGTACTGCTCTGCATCTAATTCAGCTACTGTTCGCTGAAGCGCTTGCCTCTCCAATTTACGCCTCCTGAAACGTTCCCTTGCCTTGACAACTCGCCTGCTTGCTACGGTCATGCCTCCCAGCTGCTTTTCGTTAAATATCCTCTGACGGGCCTCCTTGTATCGACGCACCCGCTCTTCTAATGACAAAATCAACCGACTCGAAGGCTTGACGAGTGGCATAGGCTCGTGTTGGCTTGCCGTACGCTCTTGTATTATTATTGGTGATCTCTCGGCCCTCTCACAGGCTTCATCGCGGAACGCAGCTCGCCCGTTCCTGCAGCGCTCCGGCGGCCGTTTCCCTGTCGGCAATTTGGGCATTTTGGAGTAACTGTGTTGGCTAATCCACATTTATAACAAAACACGTTTCTTTGAGGGGACTCGCACTCCATGTATACGTGTCCAGGCCTAAGACAATTCCAACATATAGCCGACTTCCGCTTATCGGCTTCAGATTCTCGAAGGGCGTCCACGGATACACTTTGGTAAAGTTCCGTCTCCTCCGCTGCGTTCTCTTGCTCTATCTGGGATATAGTTGACATCGCCTCCAGACGATATCCTCGCTCCGGCCGCGTACGTGGTCGAGGAACTAATGCCAGTCTCTCAAAATCTTCTTTAAACGCCTTCTCGGCTTCCTTACACTCATCCCGCAAATGTTCCAGTGAGTAGGAAGCCAAAGGATACACTAGGTGTTTGAGCGGATCGAGGAGGTTCCGTTTGACGGTTTTTATTATCCAGGTTTCCGGTACGCCGGTGGAAATTCCAGATCTCATTCGACGCATGGCATGGAAATAGTCATCTATGGACTCTCCGGGTCGTTGTTTTCGTTCGGACAGGGCTTGCATTTTCTCGTGGTCGCATCGAGAGTCCTTGTACTGCCTCGTCAAGGCCAGCCGCAGATCGTTCCACGACCTCAGTACATTTGTTCTCACCAATAGCCAAGTACCACTCTTGTGCTTCTCCGCCTACTAACCGATGAAAGTCGCGCATCAGTTCGTACCAGGACACTTTATAGTGTTCCCGCAAATGTTGTACCCGGAAGATAAACTCGTCCACCGTCATACTGTCTGGGTGCCCAGTGAACATTAATCCCCACTTGTCCACTGGCAAAGTTCGGTTAAAATGTTCGTTCCGTTGGTGAAGTGGAGGATGCCATGGTTGTTGGACACCGATCCGCTGCACATGCGGCTCACTCGCGGGATCGGAAGCAGTTGGAGACGGATTTTGTAGAAGTTCCTGTACACGCGCCGCCGGTGGTGAAATGTCTGGCCATTGAGGTGGCGGTTGCGCCCGTGGAGCCTGAAAATGTTGCGTGGAGCTTCGCACCCGTGAACTTATGGCCGTATACATGGCCTCTGACCTTCCATGCGTCTCGTTTCCTTGCATTTGGGGCGCAGTGGGTGGCATCTGCCCCGTTGGGGCCTGTGATGCGAGCGTATCAAAAGGTTGCCTGCCAGGCACCTGGGCTCCCAGATACTGGCACATCAGTTGCGGATGGGAAAGTTGCGGCGGACACGGCAAATACCGGCGCGTTGGCTGCTGCTCGTGAGTTGGCTACCTCAAGACGCCTAAACACCTCGTCGAACCTAACCTGAAGACAGTGGTTTATCTTAACGTCGATCAGGTTGTGCATGTCCGCCATCAACTGACCCTGTGATCGAGCTATCATGTCACCTATCTCATGGCGTTGGACTATCGACCCAGAATTTGTTCCCTCGCGACTATACTGTTCTTCGATGGTCTCTAGCAGTCGTGTACTTGATGTTGTCCGAGGGGTAGAAGACCCATTCCCCAACGGCTGTTTTGGAACTGCCCCCTGACTTGCTCCTGATTGATGAGTTGCCCTTAGAGTCTGATCCGGTGGACCTAACAACGTCGGATTATTAGCCGTGTAGTTGGGCGGAGGACGAGATGTATCTAGGGACAGTGGCAATTTCAGCTGCTGGTCTTTGGGGGCGACCGCTTGCTTATTTTTATATTCCATACTGATTATATAACCTTTGTTCTGTTTAAGTTTATTTAATTATTTATTATTTTGTTCCTTTACTTTTAGATTCCAATTCAAACTGTATTTATGACATTCATTAATATTGGGGAGAGAGGAGAGACTTGCTTCCCGGACTGAACATATATGGCCTCTGATTGTTCTGCTATCTGGCGTCTATCCCATGGGTAAGTTGTGCACCTTAAATTGTCCTTTTCATTGAGTTGGGTCGACTGCTCAGGTCATACAATTTAAGATGGCCGGCAGTCAAATCCACTCGTCCTGACTTTACTTGTTAATTTCAATCTCTTCGCCTTAGGTTGTCGCGTAAACTTTGGTGCAACATCTGAATACTGAACGCATCAGTGGCCACCAATTTACGTATTGGATACCATCACAATCGACGTCTTTATCAATCGTGGTCATCCGCTCGTAGCTCACGCAAAGCCCCGGAGAAGAAATCCAATCAACACAAACAACAAAAATTGACTGTATACATTACTCTGGAACAAATTCGCAACTATTCACACGTGACGTAAACTTATGACTATACATATTCCCTATTAACCTAAATCCTTATAATCCACTATAACAAGCTGCCTGCCTATGCGTCTATAACTATCCCTACCAATACTTCAGTGTGTCTTAATAGGTGCTGACTATACGCTGCATGTGCCGCGAAAAGTGCCACCTACCAGACCCTTCATCTTTACGTTCTCTGAACCTGACACAATTCCTTAGTGCACCAAGTGCTCCAAGAATGCTGTCGCTCAGAAGCAGCAATGAATCTATTTCCCTAATCTGTTCTAATTTTTCGCCTATTTTGTGTGAACAATGTCCCTCAATCAGAGGTCAATCTCGGTTAAAACACAATTCCCTTACGACTTGGTAGCGCATAAGGATGACGTCCAACCCTTTCCGCTCCGTCTGAGGGCCATTATTCCCAAAATACGTTCATCCTCGTGATGTTCTGAGGGCGGCTAAGCATTATTTGAATGTCTCCTAGGTCAGTCATTCTAGAATGCTCGATCCGGCCACAGAGCAGCCAAGGGATACCTAACGAGGGAGATGCTTGTGTTGCGATTTATATTTTTGAAATTTGGGCGCCATTATTGTTATGACCCAAATAGCTTTGGGCCCTGCGGTGCGCTTTAGTGGACAGCGCCGGCTAACTCAGCACTCAGGGAGGGGTACTCCAACCCAGTCCACACGCACACACACAACAACAAAACAAACATACGATCCACACCTCACATACATTGGTCACACGTTTGACAACACTTACTCTGCCTCGTATTCAAATTCAAATTTGAATTTAAAAATCAGTTGACAGATGCTACTGCCATGACTCCTGAAACCGCGATTACTAGTCTGATGCACAACTCCCTTCTTGGGTGAGGTTTAGCTGGTATACCTCTGACACCCCCACCCGTCCTGGCAGCCGGTTGGCGTTCGTCATTAGGCTGCCCCTATAGCAGACGACCATATGTCCTACTTCAGCCCAGTCGGCTCATTCCTCTTCTCCCCCAAACAATTAGCTCACACCAAATCCATCAGGACATATACCATGATAATATAACATTTATTCCTTAAAATTGATACACTAAACATTTCTTTTAACTCGCTTACGAGACATACACTACAGGGCAAATAGCTAGAAGCATTTAGTATACAAAACTATGTGCGGGTCAAAAAAAAACACCCAAATCGGTTCCTACCTATGAGCTCATATTTAGAAACATCGATGAACACATTTTTAACTTTTAATCTCTTTTTACAGCCACAACTATATTGGTGTAGGACCCGCAAACGAGAGAAGCTTATCACAAATGGAAATGTAAATTCGATAAGGTATTAAGTTTAAGAATTTCTCATGGCTTTAGGTTTAGAAATTCGAGCGAGTAAAATTATTAATTGTATGGCATTAAAACGAATGCACAAAAAAAATCAAAGGAAATAAATAAATAAATAAATAAATAAATATGATATTAAATAAATAAATAAAATAAAAGAATAAATACACTTATAACTAAGGACAGACTAACAGAATAAAAAGAATTAAATAAAGAAGAGTATGGTGGGACAAAAAAAAATGGGCTGAAGCCTTTCTGGCTCCCGTTGCCGCCCCTCAGTGGGCGTGTCGGCCCCTCTCGGTCCTCAAATTCGCCAGCGATCCAGTCACCTGACTATGGAGCACATATCCACAGGCAGGCTCGTTGGACAGTGGCCAATATATGCGGGTAGGATTTGGGGCTCTTGATTTGGTCGCAGACTCAGTGGGGATTCGGGCTCTTATGAGTGCCGGACTTGTTTCTTCTCCAGTCTACCGGATAAGAGAAGCCGATTCACAGCCCCTAGGGTCGATCGACCACTTCCGCCTTTGCTGGTATGGTCGGGCCCCACTATTATGCCCAATCCTGCTTCCAGTTCTCTGTGCGGCACAATTTTAGCAATTTAAACTAACACAACGGATTTGCTTGATCTCATTCGGCTTGCGAAACTAAGTCACGTTAAAACTCCGATTAAACAGAAAAGAAAAAAAAACCTTTAGCACATGCGACTGCGCGCAACCGTCGGCCAACTCTTTCTCATTTGAAAAGTTGAGCGGCCTCTTGCGACCTTATTGGTCCATCCTCCTTTTCGCAGGCATGCCCTTCATTTCACCGTTGAGATCCACCACCCCCCTGATCGTACTTCTATTTTTCTCCCCTTCTCAACACTGAAATTTCCCCTTAAGCGGCTCTATCTACCCCTCGATACCTGCTCTAGTGCGATAAAAATATCGATAACCCGGGCCATAACAGGTTTGCAGCCCTGGTCAAAATAAAATTGAACCAAACTCGATTTACTCTAGAAACAAGATCTTCAATTGTAATATTTTGGTATCGAACTGGTTTCGAAACAAGTTAAAAAGTGTTTTAGAGGCATATCTCAGAAGTAATTCGACCTATTTACTAAAAATCTGGACTATAGGTTGAAATATGGAGTTGGATATTTTACTAGATCAGAACCGGTAGCGAACCGGTTATTTAGTGGTTTGGTCCTTAACCGAACCCCGGAGAACCGGTTCGGGTTATTGGGTCAATTAAACGGGACCCACAACCGAACTTTATACATTTTTATCCTCGCGAACCTGAACCCGGAACCGGACCCCCCCTCTGCACAGTGGTCGATTGTGCCAATCTGGCAGGCAATAATTATTACCATACAAATTAATTAAGTATTATTTTTGGAATTATTTTTATTAATTTTTATTTAAACAAAGGAAATTTTAAAATTTTTTATATTTTAATTTTTAATGTTAATGTTAAAAAACTATTAAAAAAAATTTTTTTTTTTATTTTGAAATAATTGAAAATTTGTTTATAAGCTATTCAAATTGGTATAAATATAAGTAGAAATCAAATTTTAGTAAAAATAATTAATGTTATTCACCTTCTGAGTTGCTCAAATCAGAGACACTTTCCAGAAGTTATATGGCCCGTTTATCGAGTTGAATGTTATTACAATCTGACTGTTATAGCGACCTTAAGATGTCAATCATAGAACTTTTTAGCGGCCTCTAGTTCTATAAGTTATGATTAGACATCGGATTTTATGCACTTTTTTAAATGAAGGTTGATTGAGGTGAAAATTTGGAATTATGCTAATTTAATAACCCACTTTCCATTGGAAACTGCATATTCAATACATGCAAACAAATATGCAAAATATGCAAATAAATATGCAAAATATAATATGTAATTGTATAAAAAATGTATAAAAATGGCGAAATTTACAAAAATTATCATTCTTGAGCTTAGATTATATAAAGAATATATAGATGGCATATATAGACGGTTAAATGGAATTTGTAGACCGAGCAAATGAAAGGTGTACCTTGAAAGTTCTAAAATATTGGGAAATTTCTAAATTGTTCATTAATTTCAGATTTTAATGAAGATTTTATGGACGGCTAGAGTACACGGGTAAATAAAGGAGATGTGCAACAAATGGTCAAAAAAATCGCGAAATTTTAAAATTTGCCAAATTTTTAAAGGACCTAAGATAACTACGAAGGTTGGATAGATGGCAATTGAAGACGCGTATATAAGAGGCTTAGACTCAAATTTTCATTTGAGTATTTACGAAAGCGCAGGCGTTGGTAAATAAGAAGCGTCGATTGAACAAGTCAAAAAATTTAAATTTTTTATATTACCAAAGATTATATGAAGACTTAATAGACGGCAATAGCAGGCGGGTAAATATAGGAAGTGCAGATCAAACTGTTAAAAAAATTGCGAAATTTTCAAAATTATTATTTAGGTTTTGATTTTTCGCGAAATTTGCAAAACTTTATGAGTTTTGGGAATCATTAAGATGTAATAAATGGTAATTTTGGACGCGTATATGGTTAAATCCAACGGTCTAAAAAGTTGCGATATAATATAAAATAATAAAAGATATATATAAAAGGATAAAAGAAATTTCAAAATTTGACAAATTTTGATATCAGTTTAGATCAGAGATGGGCGCGTCGCGACGTTTACAATGCACACGAAGGCAGCGCTGCCTCGATGACGGGTATATCAACAGATAAATAGAAGGTGAAGATCATATGAACCAAAAACTCGTGAAATTAGAAAAAAAAATTTAACGAGTTTAGATTATCATGAAGATTTGATAGATGGCAATTGTATATTAAGTGTTTCAAATTCTAAAGGGGGCGCAGCATAGCACTCCTTGTGCCTGGTATGTAAATATGTATTGCAAAACAGTTTGATGGAAAATCTTTTAGCCATTTTTGAATTAAAATGTGTTTTTATCACTCATTTTCGGCATTTAAATTGATTACAAGTGGAATTTGACGTTGATTTACAAGTTCAAACAGATTTGCAACAAAATCAGAAAATTGTTAGCACTGAAACATTATGTAATTTCATAAAAACAGGTTTTTTGCATATGTTGCATATTTTGCATATTTTGCATATTCTGCATATTTTGCATATTTTTTTATGCAAATATGCCATTTATGCAAAATTGTTTTTAGCGGACATAGATCATTGATCAATAAAAATAAGATATGTGCAATCATAGCTTAAATCGAACATGCGGTTCAAAATATGCAAATATGCAAAATCCGATGATTAGGTATGATTATCATCATAACATTTGTAATTTTTTGAGTACTATGAAGTACTTTTTATACCCTGTTCCCATTAAAAATGGGAAAAGGGGATCATGAAGTTGTGCAAATGTATGTAACAGCCAGAAGGAAGCTTCTCCGACCCTATAAAGTATATATATTCTTGATCAGCATCAACAGCCGAGTCGATATAGCCATGTCCGTCTGTCCGTTTGTCTGTATGAACGCGTCGATCTCAGAGACTATAAGAGATAGAGACACAAATTTTGGCACGAACTTAGGTGTATACCGTACCCAGATCAAGTTTCTTTCAGATTTTGAAAATATCCCCCCCTCCCCCCTTAAACCGCTAAATTAGAAGTTTAAAGTTAGAACATGGTGGCTTACTTTATATTATCCTAGGCCTTATATCTTACTACTCTCCAAAGGAAAATAAGATACGAGCAAAAACACCAAAGTTATTAAACAATTTAGCTTATAAGAGCGGGGTGGGGGAGGCGGCCACTTCATGCAGGCAGCGCTGCCTGCGCAAGCCGCGTGTGAGCGCGCGTGTGTGTTTGTGTGCGCTCGTATGTGTGCATGGGTTTGTGTATAAGAGTGTGTTTGCATGTGTGTCTCAATTGAACAGGGTATTTTGTAGTCGGGAAACTCGATTACAGCGCTCTTACTTGTTGATATTGACGATATTAGATGGTACAACGACAGTAATAGAGCGTGCGTTAAATCTTCTATCGTATTCCTGGGCTAGTTTTTTCAGTTGTGGTTTATTCAAGAGAAGGGTCTACTTCTTAAGACTGACATTTTACCTTTAAAATGTAATAAACTAATAAGTTGCAGTTCATATTGACACTTGACGATTCACAATATACCATTTTTTTTTTAGTTATGGGCAGAAAAGTATCGCGAGTCTTGCACTGACGTCTTGACTGTCGATTAGAAAAATATATAAGGTCGTCAAAAAAGTCTTGCGGTATTTTTATTGAATTTTCAATTGTTCATAAAATTGGTTATAATAATGCGATTTAAGTCAAATATGCGCCGTTTTGTTCGATGACGAGTTCCCAACGAGATGCCAACTTCATAATGCCCCTCTTATAGAAGATCGCTTCCCTATTGGCAAAAAACTCGGAGAGCCAATTTTCACAGGACTCTCTTGTGGCCAACTTCCGACTACCAAGCTCGTTCGCCATGGACAGAAATAGGTGGTAATCACTTGGTGCGAGATCCGGACTATACGGTGGATGCAAAAGAACCTCCCATCCGAGCTCCCGGAGCTTCTGGCGCGTCACCAAAGATGTGTGTGGCCTGGCGTTGTCCTGATGGAAGACAATTCGGCCTCTGTTGATCAAAGATGGCCTCTTCTGCATGAGTGCTGCATTCAAGCCGTCCAGTTGTTGGCAGTACAGGTCCGAAATGTTTCAAATGCAAAAATGTTTCTTTGCGTCAAGTCGTGTGGCACCCATACATCGAGCTTCTTTTTGAATCCAAGCTTCTTCAAATGGTTTATAACGGTTTGATGACTCATGCCCAGCTCTTGGCCGATGCTACGGCTGCTACTATGCCGGTCTCTTTCGATCAATTCAGCGACTTTATCGCAATTTTCAACGACAGTCCTTCCGGACCGTGGCGCATCTTCGATCACCTCTGCACCAGAACGAAAACGTTGAAACCATCGATGTGCGGTGAAAATGGAAACGGTATCGGGTCCATAAACTGCACAAATTTTATTGGCAGCATGAGATGCATTTTTGCCTTTATCGTAGTAGTACTGTAAAATATGCCGTATTTTCTCTTTATTTTGGTCCATGTTTGCGACGCTATAACTCACGAACGACTAAAAACAAACAACAATAAATCAAACACGTGTTAGCGCGTGAAAAGAGCTTTCCAAAAAGCTCTAGCGTGAACCGATGCGACGAATACAACTAGAACTACGCGCTTACAAAGACAAGCTTGCGGAAATACCGCAAGACTTTTTTGTATATAAAAATCAGGCGCTACTAGCAGAGACCCCTGAGATGCTTCAAGCCATGATTAATAAGCTCTCTGAATATTGCATACAATGGAGTTTACTGATAAACGTGGGATAAGACGAAAGTTTTGATTGTGAAAGACAGAAGAGGCCGTAGTGCAAGGGTAGACAGATGGTTTTTAAATGGCGTTGAGCTGGAAACGGTAAAAACTTTTTAATATCTTGGCGTGACTATCACTGGAAATTTAAGCTTCAAACCGCACTTACAAGAAAAACTGCAAGACTCTAAGAAAGCAATTAATAGCACTTGGAGAAACTTTTTCGGAAAACGACATATTTTGCCGAGCACTTAATTGAGAATGTTTGAAGCCACTGTTCGATCAGTAATGTGCTATGCATCTCAAGTCTGGGGATACTGCCGATATGAGGAGGTGGAGCGACTGCAAAGGCTGTTTATAAAACGGATATTTAAACTACCCCGCACTACTCCAAACTATGCGCTCCACTTAGAAACCGGCCTGCCTTCATTATTCTTGTACGGTCTGCAAAACCACTTCACATACATACGGAAAGTTATGGATATGCCGAATTGTAGACTAGCCAAAACAGTCAGACAATTGGCTGTCCTTATTTCAGGATCATGAGGTATCCATAGACCTTCAAAGCGTCGGATCATGGGAAAGATCTCACCAATTGCTGTTGGAGAAAGCTGTTATCAGAGAAAGAGACTCTTTACTAAGTCAAGCCAGGCAAAGTGTGGTCCGAAACACTAAAAACTAACACTAAAAAACTAGAGCTGAGTCTGAAATCGCTTAACTATTTTCATTACCCTTATGACACTCAAGCAATCTCACTTATATGTCGGGCACGCTGTGAGATGCTTATTCTCAACTACAGGCCGCACTGGAGCTCTGTTAACACAGATTGTAGCCTCTGTAATTTGCACACAACTGAAGACGTCATGCATCTGCTTGGGGTATGCCCAATTTTAGCTGAGATAAGAAGCGCCAATCTGGGAAGCCGTTTCCTTTCAGAAGCAGACGTCATAAATTGGCTAAATGGCAAGAACTGGTCAACATTATTCTCCTTTCTACAACAGGCGCTAAAATATAGAACCGCTATTATAAATGAATATTTGTAACTTTTTCTGTAAATTAAATTATGTATCTTTTCCACCTAGTTTTTTTTCGTCTTGGCCAATTCTTAAATCGAAAACTATGTTTCTTTGTTTTAAATTTTTGTTTGTTTATATCGTTAACAATGTACAAAAACTCAAATGCTATGGCTGACGGTTAAAAATCAAGCCAAAAATTTATATTAATAAATATCTACTACTACTACTACTACTATAAAAATCAGGGCTGCAAACTCAAAAAATTTTCGGAACCTCCGGTTTGTTGGTTCAAACTAAAATTTACCAACGGTTAAGGTTCGGAAATTAGAGATTCGAGGTTTTTGGGCGTTTGTTTTTGGTTCGACCCTTGGTTCGTTGCATGATTTTTCCAATATATATAAAATAACAATACAAAATGTAAACACATGACGCCTAGATACATTGTTAGTCCGTATTTACACGATGAAGCAAACTTCATTAAGTTCCTCATGAAGTTTTTGTTTGTAGGGAAAAGGTGTATGGGGCAGTCGAAGCAGGCAAAGCTTCGTATGTATATGTATAAATGATAAATTTGTGCCAGTTTTCTTTGATTTAGTATCTGTTTATGTTCTGTACCAAAGGTACAAAGAATATTTGTGCAAATGTATGTAACCTCCAGAACATAGAATCTTGACCCTATAAAGTGTATACATATATTCACTTTCGCATGTGCAAAGTATATAAAAGTCTGGCTTGACCGACTTTCCTTATTGTTATATTTCTAACTGTAGACTCTGCTGTTACGTACAAAAAATATTAATGTGTATAATCTTTTTTTTTATGAACCGAACCAAAAGCTTGTGTTTGGAACGGGTTCGGGTTCATCTATTTTCGTCCTCGTGGTTCGGTTCAGGGTGTGGTTCACAGTAAAAAAAAGACGGAATTCCGGGTTTGAACTGGTTCGGTTCAAAACCGGTTTGCAGCCCTGATAAAAATCGGAATAAATATTGGCGGTAAGTTTTCAAAAAAATTAAAAACATCAACAAGATTTGAATTTTAAAATTTGCATTTATTGCCTGGCAGATTGGCAGAATCGACCACTGTGCCCTGCTTAGAAAGAGGTTCTGTTTAGATCTTTCACTTTAGTCAGCTTTATCAGAACTTTTCTAACTATCACAATATATTGACCGGATAAAAATATTTTTATAGTGCCGCATCGGAGCATGTTCATTTCCAAATAATACTCAAACTCGTCATTTGACGACTTCGAGAAGTAAAGAATGCAAAAGTCACGTTGTAAAAGTGCATAAAAAAATCCTGCTTAACAAAAAATGTCTTATTATTTTACCAAAAATTGAATCAACGATCTTAGAATAGATGACTCAAGGTTCGAACCAAAACATTAGGTTCGTTAAGTAAAGGAAAGAACTGAATCTCAGAATTTTCAACGGATTCGAACCCCCGGACCTAACCTTCTCCAGAATTTCAGAGGTTTGCAGCCTTGGTTCAGAAATTGTTTAAGCTATGAACTAAAAACTTGATGTGAAGGCTGCAACTATGAAGTAAGCCAAACCAGCCGGCTGAAACAGTTCATAAGCGGTTCAAGTCCACATTTCAGAAATCAATAGGTGTGAAGGATTACATTGTGTGTTAGAAATTTAACAAGACTCACAAAGTGTTTAAGCTTTAAGCTGTAAGTTTAACTAAGAACTTTGGTCGGCGTCGGGGTACCTAGGCTCAGATTTGCTTAATATCATTTCAAGCATTCAAGGTCATTAAGTTTTTATTCTACGATATTTAACACTGAACCCATTTAGGAGCTTTGTTAACCTTTGATACTGGTAATAACAGTAATAAAGGAACAACAGTAATAACTCAATCCTGTATTTTCAAAAACCATGGTGTTCTTTTTTTTCTGAGTGTACATACTCACCCGTGGAGAAGTCCAGCAGCATGTGCGTCAAATTGGGACACTTGCCGGAGAGCTCATGCAACACCGTATGAGTGATCAGCTCAATCGGTAGCTCAATATAACGCAAGGTAGGTCCAAATCTCACAGAAATCAGTGAGAGCAGCATTTCCAGTGATCCCACATGAAGACCAGATACCTCTGGCCTGAGCGATACATTCTTCCATAGGCGAGTATCGTAGGCTATCGATCGCCAGCGACGACAGATCCGTGCCAGGCGACAAATCTCACGATGGGATAGATATGAAAAAATATGCAGCAACACCTTGTCGGGCAGCTTTTCGATGGTCTAGAAGAGCAGTAGAGAATAGTTTGAGTGTGTGTGTGTGGCAAGGGTAACACTCTTCTCTCAGCTTTCCGTCCTACCGTATCGGCAAAGGGACTGCGAACCGTGCCATCGGATAGATAAACCTGAGAAGCCTCAACGGCCAATTGACCCCAAATATCCGTAGAAATATCCATTATATTGAACTGATTTCGGGCACTTGCTTATATAAAATGAAATATATTATCACTGCGTGCTAGTGTACGCGCTCGTTGTTCAGCACATTGAACGTCCGTCTGGTCTGAATTAGCCCACAAAAAAGTGGGCTACTACTTGGTGCGCTACTGTGAGGAATCTCCAAAAGAAACAGCTCTAGAGAATCAACGAGTTCCTATTTTTAGCTGAGCACAAAGTAACGATCACAACAAGCATTTCAAGAGAAAGAGAGAGGATCAGCTGTTTGGGCTGCCCGGTGCTGGGCAGCCTCCCCCAATTATTATTGTTGTATGTTTTTGAGCTTTGCCAAGTTTCAGATACCCCGGCCATCGATCGGAACGCATCGCTTTTTGTTTTGTTTACTTCTTTGGGGTCTACTCACCAGACGCGTCTTTGCTGCCGCGTTGAGATCATCACGTCCAATGCCTTGGATTGTGGTTTGTGCTGCCAAAACATTCCAAGTATCCATAATGTGAATCACTTATCTATGGTACTGGTGTAGTTGTTCTGGGATCTGATGTGTGTGGTACTAGTTCTATCGACCTATATACAGGTTGGCGCTGGTTTGTGTTCGTTTTTGTGTGATGCTGTGTGCGTCTATAAGGAGCCGAAAGCGATTCATTCATGAGTAAGTTCTTACAAATTAATGGAAAATACTCATAGTGGGTTCCGATGAGTCAGTACAGTCAAACCTCCAACAGATCTGCAACAAGCACCTTATTTCGAATCCGACCATATACTCGATTGATTTTTAACCAAACCAAACTACTTTTCATGACCGAAGCGTTACCGTAACGAAATTCCAACGAAAAATCTTTACTGAGACTGATCATTCTTTCAAATACTTCTTTTTGAACCGCTTGGGATTTGATTTGTCTAAGGTCACAAGTAATGAAAATATTTGTTTTTGTTACAAAAAGCTAAAAATACCTTAAAAAAATACCTTATTCGGCGATACACAAATAAAAAACCTTAAATAAAATGCCAAGCAAACTGCCAGTCGAAAACACCGAGTATTTTTTTGGGAGTCTGAACCGAATCGAAGCTGAATCGGAACACGATCCAGGTTTGTCATTATCATATTTGAATACACTTGAAAAGTGTATTATAATTTTGCCCAGAAGTGTGCAACACATAGAAGGAGTAATCTCCGACCACATAAAGTATATATATTCTTGATCAGCTTTTAGCTTTGTCCGCCCGTCTGTCTGTTTTTACGCGAAGTCCCTCAGTTTTGAAGTAATCGAGCTGAAATTAAGCACAAAGTCTTCTTTTTACTGCACGCTGCTAATATGTCGGAACCGACCGGATCGGATGACTACTTCTTGTAGCTGCCATAGAAATGTTCGGTCGGAAGACCAAAAAAATTTTGTTGTTTTCAATATTAGCGCTCTTAAACTCGGTCTTTGTTAATATTATGTGTTTTTAAGCTGATTTGCGAAGTTTTGTCGAAATCGCTAACCGTTGAAGCGAACTTTTTCAAGTGTATTAAAACTTCGGCACAGACGAAGTTAGATTTGCTTTCGATATATCGATTTTTTAATTAGACGATCTGTGATATTCCTGATATTTCATGGTTCTGCGTCGTTTCACCTATAGAGGAAAGCTAACTTCCACTCGACCGAAGTGAATATACCCTTGCAGCTCATAAATTGTATAGAAATAAAAGTTTTGAATGATTTTCAAAGAACGATTTAATTTTTTCGCTTCTTCTTCTTCTTCTTTATTGGCCCGATGGTTGCATCACAACCGCTGGACGGTCTCGGCCTCTGCTATGAATGCCCTCCACTCGCTTCTGCTTTGTGCGAGCTGGCACCAGTGGTTCAAACCAAGATTGGAAATTTTTTTCCGCACTTGATCATCCCATCTTTGTGGTGGGCGACCCCTCCTGCTGATGTCCCTATAGAGCTCATACAGTTCGTGATTCATTCGAATGCGGAATCCATCGCCAACTTTTAAAGGTCCTTAAATCCTCCGAAGAATTTTTCGCACGAACACGCCTCCTCATTCGCTGCTGTCATTGTCCATGCTTCTGCGCCGTCTTCGAGAAAAGGCTCTGCTCTTGAACTCCCTACTGAGCCCGTAGTTGCATCGGTTTCCAAGAGCAATTCTTCTTCCAATCTCCATCGATTTGGATGTGTACTGTCGTCAGCTATCCGAATCGCCAAAATGTCATCATTGTCCGTGACTCTTTATAAATTTAAAAGATCTTGCACCATTAACCAATGATAGTTTTTGTTTCGCTCTCTCCAAAATCTTTTGTTTCGATGAGGCTGTTAGAAACCACAAGAGAAGTTTTACAAACACGGAACTATGCAGCTTCTTTTATATTAAAATCAACTCTGATTTGATAAAAAAAAAAGTAACCGACTCAATATAAAGCTGAAAAGATACACATAAATTTCTTTTAACTACCGGAACCCACTAGGATTATAACATTAAGCATAAACTAAACCAAGCTATGGGATTAACACTACTTGAAGCATTTTAAAAGGCCCTTAAATACAGTATTTACCCATTACTATAAACGATTAGTAAGTACAGTAAAATGTTAATGCAAATTCAGTTCACTTTGCTCGTTTAAAGTCGCAAATTATGCAAATTATCAAATTTTTCTCATCGAGGTAGAATACACACCCTTTGACGGGGGGGCTATTTATAGGAAGATTTCTTTGGGTCTGCGCTGAAAATTTGCAGCTGTAATTTTGCAATTGCAAATATTTGTAATTGTAATTTGAACAAATTATTTCGTAACGTTTGCCTGAGTCGCATCAAATGGCACTTTCACTTTCACTATGAGTTTGAGAATTTTCTCACACACACAATTTACTTGATGCGTGGGCCAAATTATTTGCAAGAATTCAAATCAATTTGCCAATGTCGTTGGGAGGCACAACGCTTACATTTATTTTTTCCCCTTTTTGAATTAAAAATTTTTGTTCCGCGTAGTGGACGGCTCCACAACTCTGGGGCAACTGAGAATTCAGGCGTCCGCGAATAATGAATTTTGGCAAGATGAATTACATATTTGGTATGGGGGGGCCAGGATGATGAGGCAAAGTTGCGCTCGCGTCATTTGCTGCAGCCGGCAGATGTTTGAGATGGCGTCTGGCCAACAACGTGGCAAATGTAGTTGTTGAGACCATGTAGTATTCATTCACCTAAAGGTATGAGAATAGTAGATGTTAGGACAATTTAATTTGAAGTGTAACGGCTAGGGACTGCCAACTTGATAAGCAAATATGTAGTTGCTCTCGCGCTCTCTATAAATCGCTCTTTCTGTTTGAGATGGGCACGTGATCTGAACGCGAAAAAGGGATGAAGCCCCGGGACTCCAGCGGAACACAAACTTTTAAAGATCGTTTTCTGAAAGATGTTACATAATAATGAGAAGAACCTTAAATAAAGTTCCTTACTCTTATCAACGATAATCCGATGATTGCTTCTGCCCCTTCCTGATCGAGACTGCTGGTGATAACGGAAGATGTTGGACTAAAATTTGATAACAGCTTTGTGAGATTTCTTACGTTATTGGAGTACTGCAAGGCTTTTGATACGATATACTTTGCACAAAGCATACGAAACTTTACAATATATGCTTAGATACAGCAATGTTTTCGGTCGAGCGCACTGGACGAGTTGTTTATCCACCAACATTCCAGTTTCACGAACTCGCTTCACGAATTAGTCCACAAATTGAGTTTTCGGAACATTTTCGCACAGTTTGAGTCGAGGACTCACCACTTTCGATATACGATTTGAATATTTCCCAACTTTCTTCAAGCGAATAGCTACCCATTTCGTAAATTTCAAAGTTTTTACTAAATTTTAGTCGCTTTCCGAATGACATTTGACGTTTTTAAAGTCAAATTATGAATAGTTCAATTTCCAAACACTAGATGGACAACCCTGTAGCTGCACCCGAAAACAACTTCTATTTTTGTCACGTTCGAATGGATTCCTATTTTGCCAATATTTTGGAAACCGAATAGAAATGCCCATATGCTGTTCGGCTGTGGAATACTTTCTCACACGATTTAAAGACAAAACCATAGAAACCACAAATTGGTTTACACACACGCACAAAATACTAGTAATAAATATTTACATTAAAAAATAATTTTATATCATAATCGTAAGTTAGGGCCCCTTAAAGATGGTGTTACCTGTGTATTATTTAACTTTTGTGATAAGTGCTTTTGTTATAAGTATTTTTGTACTTTTAGCGCTAAGAACATTTGAACGAGTTTTGGAAATCTTAAGTAATGTCGTAAGTCGTGAAACAAATAAATAACACTAGGCAACAAAGTCCAGTATATAAAAGTGTTGGTGGTGAATCTAGATGATTTTCGTGTGCTGAACACGAATCTGTTTTCGGAAATGGTTCATCACATCTAGATTTTTGGTAATTTGTTGTTAATTATGCCTATTTTCAATCTTTTTAGCACAAACACTTCTACGTTTTTTCTACGTCTACATAAACTTTCTTTTTTGTTCGATTTACCTAAATTTTTACATTAAAATTTTGTGGAAAATATAGAAAAAATCCAAGTTTCAAGCTATAAAGTATAAAGTGCTTGGAACTTAAAATGGCCTTTTTCTAAGCTGGGATTCAAAATATTTCACTACTACTACTTGTGACCTGGCTATAAAGTATAAAGTGCTTGGAACTTAAAATGGCCTTTTTCTAAGCTGGGATTCAAAATATTTCACTTATTATTTTATGAAAATGAGTTAAGCCATCGGCGAAAAATGGCCTAATTTAACAACCAAAATTTTGTATAAATTTTTTCCATTGATATTAGAATTTGTCCACAAGCCAGAAAAAACATTTAAAAATGGTTGCCTCATGTACAAGCTGTTGAGGGCGATTTTCCACAAAACACTTCAGAACTTTCATCAAAATATCTATTGTATCTTACGTAGAGGAGATGATCATGGAACGGATCCCTGTGATCGTGAAATCACACTCACGCACACATCAATAGCACTAGCACTCTCTTTTACTTATACTCTCTCCCGCTCTGTTACTGTCTCTTCTTGCTCTGTTCTGATCAGACACGTTCAAAACAACCACTTTTAGTGGTTTCTTGGCTGTCTAGGCAGTTGGTTGGTTGGTTAACTGCCATTTCCAGAGTAATTGATAAACGCGTGTAGGTGTGTCCAGCCAAGTGCGCTTGTGTAAGTGTATGTGTCAGCAGGTGAGGCTCTTGGCCAAAAATTTGCTTGCCTAATAGTCCATAAATTTTCGTGTGTTTAAAAATCGAAATGCCAAGCAAGTTCCATGTAAACAAATGTTTTATTAATGAAAACAAAAGGCAACAAGTGTGCATTAAAATGTTTGTTTATATTTTGAGTACAGTAAGCAAAGCAACAAAAACAACTCCGTGTGTGTGTGTGTGTGTGTGACGCCCAAGAGAGAGAGAGAGAGCGACCTGGCCAGGTGTGCTCTGAGCAGACGCCGCCTGCAATTCAAATTTGAGGAAATTGCATTTGCTGCAAGTGGCTCTCAATTAATGACTTGAACAATTAATTAGCATACCAAATTATTTTATTGTTATTTATGTTTATAGTCCACGCCCAAAGATGTCTTACTGTGCCGAGCGTGCTCTGTCCTATCTTTACCCCTTAATTATTGTCTCATCGCTGGTCTGCTGCATTACCTCGGCGGTGGCCTGGACACATTGGCGTTATGTACTGAACGCCTGTCCGGAAACAAATTGCGGTTGCCTGCTGCACAGTCGTAGCACGTACAACAACTTTGACGGTGGGAACATTGGCTACTGTTATTTTGCCACCTATGGCCTGCTCTTGCCACTGATCTTCGCCGTCGTCCTGGGTGTGTATCATGGCTATCGTATGTGCATTGGCAAAGGGAAACGCAAGGCGGGCACGGCTACCATTCGACAGCGGTAAGTGTCATGTAATTGGTTCGTGGGGGTCAAGTGGGTTAATAACTGCTCACACACTTCCCAGCTAATTAGATCGGTCTTATGCTAATGGAAGCCATAGACATGACTAATGCAAGCAAATTTATTACTTTACAACCCAAATTCAATTAAAGTTTTGCCAATTACTCAATTACTTCCGTTGATCTCACCCCACACACAGGTCTGGTGATATGATTGTGGTGACCACCGAGTCTGAACTGACACCCGATGGCCTTTCACCCTATTACTGTAAGTCCTTCATTTACAACAATAAAACAAACGATTTTCAACACATTTTCCTATGTGTTCTACTAATCGCTTTTGAGCCAAAAAAAAAAATACCCAAATCGTATGGGAATTGGGTCGAAAGCAAATTGTAGAACACATCGAAATTTCCATTTTAATTTGGAATGGATAGACAGCGCACAGTTGGCGCCCTTTGAACAAATGAGGTTGCAAAAAATTAAAAAATTTCAATTTCATATGCGCTTACGTTATTTGGAGTACACACATGTGACACATTTTTAGACTCAAAAAGTTGATAGACACGAGCCCAAAAAAATTCTGAAAGGGTGTGATGGTAGTATAAAAACCCTGTCTTGGTTTGGTCTGATTGGTTCAATTGCACTTTGAACTTTTCAGCTTCAAAGTAGGACTAACGATTCTATATCTCGTAAATTATTGTGAATTTTGCTTTTAATTCTTTAACAAAGTTGTTGCTTTTGGCTTGGCTTACAAAAATCAAAAAATATCTCTATACTAAAAATTACAAAAGATGTCCAAAAAATCCAAGTTTTGACCACTTTTCTACAGTTTTTCAACTTCATCTTGAAACCCGTTACAAATTTGGACACGTAATACAGCACAAAGTTGTAGCTTAGACCAAAATAAACAATCCGTTATAATAAACCAACTTCATTTAGTTACTCTTTCATATAGCTATAGGCCCAGAAGCACGTACAACTGTCATAAAAACTCGAAAAAAACGAACATTTTCGTTAAAAAAGTAAAAATATTAAATTTTTTATTTACAGCTTTCAAGTTATGTTTTCTTACTATTTTCTTGATTTAATACAAAACAATCGAAATTTTTGACTTTGTCGGCTAGTTGGTACCATAAATTGCCATTTTCCGAGTTTTGGTTCCAATTCTACATGCTTAAGGGCCCGTCTCTATACGAAGGACCAATCGAATGAATTTGGTATGTTCCAATCGTTTGTTTATTTATATCCAATCTACGTTTTTGTCCTGCATTGCTTGGTCAAATTCGTTACCGTTTTCAAGACAAAGTTGAAAAATAGTACAAAATGAGGGGAAAACAAACCCCTTCACAATTTTTTAGTCTCGACTCTATCAACTTTTTAGTGCTGCAAAGTGTTATAGGAAATGTGCTACCTTTAATAAAATCAGATTTTTAGTTTAGAAGAAATAACCTTTCAAAGTTAACCGTATTTTCAGTTTTCAAAAAAACACACAATTTTGAGGCAATTTGGTTCGTGGTGGTCATTTGACCGGATTTGTTTTTCATAAATAAATGACATCAACCAACCTTTCCAATAAATGTTTAACCATTGAAAAAATTCGAGACTTTTTTATAGCTAAATTAAATTCCAATTTTTAAATGGAACCACCCTTTAGTAAAAAATCCAATCACAGAAGAATAATATTGTATTTTCACCTAGACGTGGCTAAAATCTGACATCAACAACAGTTTTTCCCACTAAATATACCACTTATAGATGCGATCGCTCTTCCCGCGTTGGGGGTGGGGTTTCAATTGCTGTGGATTCCGGCCTTTCGTCGGAGTTGACACATTCTTTAATTCCCCATGACATCGAATTTATAAGTGTTAAAATAACTTTTTCTACTTTTTCCATATTTATTACTTGTTCCTATATTCCTCCACATTCCGATACCACAATTTACTCCTCTCACCTCTCTGCCATTGAGTCGATCTCTCTGTTATTATCAAACAGTGACCTATTGATTGTTCTTGGAGACTTTAACTTGCCTGAAGTTATGTGGTCCACGAACAATGAATCAAATGCGCATTTACCTTCGAAGTCCCATGATTTTATCGATGGCCTATTTGAGTTGTCTTTGTCACAAGTTAATCCTATTCGCAACTCGATAAACAGATCTCTTGATTTAATATTTTTGTTGGTTCCGTTCGTTCTTCCTGAGGACACCTTTCATCCTACATTGGAACTTACCACTGAATTGCCCTCTCGGGTGTGCTCTGCTTCTGGAAACTCGACGGCTAAAACCCGTTGTTTTCAAAAAACAGATTTTTTAAAACTTAATGATTTAATTTTTGAAACCGATTGGTCTCAATTGTACACTTGTACAGATATTGATGTTGCCATACAACTTTTTTATGATACCTTGTACTCGCTTTTTGATGTTTGTGTTCCACTTGAGCTCCCTCGCTGTCCTAATAGGCAGCCTTGGTTCACAAGAGAACTAATAAATTTGAAAAACAAGAAGTCAAGGTATTTTAAAAAGTATAAGAATTCGAAAAAATCATCTGCTTTCTCCCGTTATGTGGATGCTCGTTCTAGATTTATGACATTTTACAGGAGCTTGCCACAATTCTCCACTTATATGCTTGATAATGTCCCACTTGAGTGCTTAAATGATTCAGCCAATGAGGTAAATGATCTTGGGGTTATTCTTGATCACCGACTTAAATTTGACTCTCATGTTACGGCTACTGTTTGTAAGGCCAGGAGTGTTCTTGGGTTTATTAAGCGCTGGTCGAAGGAATTTGATGATCCCTATACGACGAAGATTTTGTACACTTCTCTTGTCCGTCCGATTCTCGAATACGGATCATGTGCGTGGTCTCCGCAATATTCCACCCATCAAGATAGAATTGAATCTGTGCAAAAACAGTTTTTATTGTTTGCTCTTCGTGGTTTGGGCTGGAATCCTGAGGTCCGTTTACCATCGTACTCTAGTAGTAGACTTCTTTTGATTAACCTTCCCTCCCTTATTAACCGTAGAGTTATGCTTGGAGTAATCTTTATACATAGACTAATTAATGGTGAAATTGACTCAACTGAGTTGGTTGGCCAAATTAACCTCAACGTTCCTATTAGACCGACTCGTAATTTTATCCCCCTATCACTACATCGTTGTAATACTAACTATGCCTTGCATGAACCGTTTCGTGTCCTCTGTGCTGATTACAATAAACTCTACCGAATAATTAACTCTGAAGCTTCTCTTCGTGCTATAAAAATTTATATTTTAACTTATTTAGCCCGTAGTTAACATTACTTTATGATCTTCCTTCGCGATTTCGTGTCACACGTTAGTGGCTGCGCCTCTCGGTCGGTTGGGCGGGAGGTGGGCTGCTATTTTGCTTGGTGTTCGCGCGTAACAAGCTTAGTCTTGGTGTCGCATGGGCCACTTGAACGTACTGCGTATTGTACGTCAACGTCCATATTAAAAATATTGACTTACGGTCGCCACAGGTTGGCAAACATCTTATTTGCGCTCGACCTAATGCCCATGTGTAACTTTTAAGGTAACAGGTACATTTTATTAGACACGATTCTACCTTGCAAGCAAGGTTAAGGTGTATGTACTTTTAGTTAAAATTGGAGTATACCCTTCCAAAAGTGGAGTATCTATGTAAATACATCAAATAAGGATTAGCACAAGATCAGAAAGAACCGAAAACAGGATGCGTTTTTCAAACAAGTTGGACTAAAAGTAGACTACCTCAGGTGCGGATACGGGAACTCAAACGATGGAAACACTTCGCGTAGATTATTTTGTAAAGGATGAGGCAGTAACTCGAATCACTGGAGTTAACAATCGATCTTTAATTCTACAAAATATGGAGAATATGCTGCGAAAACTGAATCACTTTTGGCAGAAATAAACCCAGACAGTCCATAAAATATCGCATGGCAAAGATATACTTGAATACTAGTGTTTGGCAATTGGATGGATAGCTTTCCGAAGAAGTACATGAGTCCGTAAACAAATTGTATAAAAAAAATTTAGATGATCGAACACGTTCAGAGTATCAAGGGTGAGGCAAAATGAGGGCCTCTTCAACATGTTGGTAGCATCTTCCGATCCACTTATTTCACGTCTGCGGCATGTGAAGTCGCGAAAAGAGTTAGATCCAATAATTATAGTTTAAATATGATTAGATATACCTTCTCTTATATTATATTATTTTGAAGCAATTTGAAAAAATAATTCCAAAAATCTTAATATGTTTTTATTATTTTATTTATGGATAATAAATAAAAAAGAAACATATAAAATGGTTAAAAATAATGTTATTAACTTAACATAAACATAATTTTTTCATGCCATTAACAAATTTAAGCTTTATTAACCCATAAGTAAGCACCTAGCAGTCGCAGCACGTTGTTTAATAGGAAAATTATGTATCATATGCCATTTAAATTATTTGGTTATCTCAATTGGTTCAAAAGTTATGATTTTTGCATCGAAAAAACTTGAATGGCGCCACTGTGCAGCGTTTGATCTCTGTGTCATTGGAAACAGAAACACCAAATTTAAAATTCATAGCTTCTATAATTTCTGAGTTGTGTCCTAGAATTCCCTAAGAAATATTTATGGAGGTCCAAAAAATTGTAATTAGATGTTCCGATTTTTGAAAATACCCGGAAAATCTTGCACGGGAAAAACAACTTTTCGTCCGATTGACTTTCAAGTCAACCTGCTAAGAATGCGAAATAATTTGACATGAGTTTTTATGAGTTTCAATGAAGATAACGCTGCTCTGTAGCACTTTACCCCAATAGACAACTTATAATAATCAACTTTTTCTGAAATATTTTGGCTAAGCACAAAAAACAAAGTAGGAAAAACTTTTTTGTTTTCAATGCTATCGCTTTCAAACTTGTTACTGACCAAGTTTGATTCAAATCCGATGACTATAGCATATAGCTGCCATAGAAACGATCGGTTGAACAAGTAGTTCTAGTGAGAAAAACTTTGTTGTTTTCAATTGTAGAGTCTTAATACCTTCCAGTTATCAGTTTCCACACAATTTTGGGGAGTTTGGTCAAAATCGGATGAATATATCGTATAGCTGCCATATAACAAACTGGCAAGCAAATGGCCAAAGTAGTGGCGCCATCTATTGCTGAGTTTGTATTAAATTTTAAACTTTAATTTATATAAATTAAACAAGCTTCAATGCTATATAATATTTGGTCGAGCCGAAGTTAGTTTTCCCCTATTTTTGTGTTTAAAATCGCGTCTCAAATTTCTTTACTTTCAGGGCTTCCTGCCACAGTTATTTCGTTGATCATGGCAATTTATCAACTCATCTATGCTTCCATATTCACTGATGGATTTGAAGTTACTTGCAAACAGTACAGAGAGTCCCTACTCAAAGAGATTCAAGGTGTGGGTAACATCGTCCCCGTCATCAAGCAACGTCTTTCGTGTGCAGCCATTTTTGATTTCATGGACTATCTGGTGGAGAGCTATTCGTATGAGAGACGCCGCTACGGACGCATTAATACAGCTGCTTGCTTATATTTTACACTTGTGTTTGCCTGGCTTGCAGTATTTGCCTGGCTGGTCATTTGTGTGATCAATATTATGCATATGCGACGCACTCGAGCTGCACGAGTTTAAATGTCCAATTCAAAGCTCAATTGCATTTAATTTTAAATATAGTTTTACTAATCATGCCACCTATTTATTAGCTTAAACATATATACATATAATTATGATCAAATAGTATCCGATAACGTACACGGTTCATGCCGCCATACCAAGACATTGTACAAATTAATGTATGAACAACGATTTGGATTAAATACGAACGATAAATTTAATAAGAATTTCGTTTTATTTGATCAAGAAAGCATTAAATGGAAAACTAATCCGTTTTAAGTTCAGTTCAAAATTTGTTTGGGAAATAGAATTTATAAAATTGTGTTAAAAATTGTTTACACATATTTTTAGAAATCGCATTACATCGAGAAATATTTATAATAGGGGGATATACTGGACAATTACCATAATTTCGAATAGGGCTACTTTATCCTAAAATATTGAAATGCTATTAAAAATTTTGAGAATTGTAAATCTTTCTGGGTATTTCGGCAAGACTAAAATGAACCAAGTCGGATGGAGTAGTAGTTGGTCGTTTGCTGTATAGCGATATCTCCAATCCTATGGAATATGGGCGTTGCATATCCAGCCCTTCTTAATAATAGTGCCTCCCTTTCGTTCCAATTCAAAGAGGGTATGTGCCGTTTGATATTCCTCCGAAGTCCCAAAATATAAGGATCCGCTTATAACCTTATTCAAAATCAATAAAATTTTTCCAGTTGGGTTTAAAATGTAAATGTGCTTAAAAAAGGAACAATATCAACTTATATCAAGTTTTTTGAAAACGGAACAATATCAACACAAATCAAGTTTTTGCGTTTTGAAGTGGAAACATTGTACTACCAATGAGAAAAATCGTTCATGCAGTGTTTTTGGATGTAAAGGATTCGCTAAACGAAACAGATATTATATAATGATTAAAAATGTTCACTATAAAATTTGTAATTTTTAAATACTTCTGTAAGTTTTTTTTTTTAAATAAATGAAACAAACTATGTTTTTCGAAGATAACTTAATGTGATTTTAAATAACGTATGCGCCACATTTTAAATTCAGCCCTCCCAAAGAGTTACAGCGAAAACATCGTAAGCGCCATAAAAAAGTGATATTCGAATATGAATATGAATATGAAATATAGTGTGGACTACATTTATAATTTTATGCATGTTTGAAAAAAGTGGAAAAAAAATCTCCTGTAATATGTGCTTTTTCGCGGTTAGGGATCGATATTTTTGAAATTTATATATTCGAGGTGAAATTTATTCACCTCGATTCTTTCCCAAATGAACCATCTCTAATCAGTTTAAATAACCGCTACTCAGTTACTCCGCTCTAGTAAAATTGAACAGTTATCGATAGACGATAACCATTCCTACTGCTGACGTGCCCCTTGCTTGTATTTTGTTTACGTGAAAAGGCAAAGAAATCTCATCATGTTTGATGTGCAGACACACATGGTAAGTGTTTCCCAAATCCTAGCGTATCCTTTTTCACGTCAAATTCATTTGCCAGGACTTTGAGGGCCAAGCCAAAGCGGAGCGCTGGTCCCGTCTCATAATCACATTCTTTGGTGTAGTTGGCCTTCTCTATGGAGCATTTGTGCAGCAGTTCTCGCAAACTGTCTACGTTTTAGGCGTGGGCTTTCTATTGTCCTCACTGGTGAGTAGCGGGTTCAAAATCAACCCCCACCCAAGACTAACGTTTGCTTTTCCTGCTATCAGATTACCATTCCCCCCTGGCCATTCTATCGCCGCAATCCGCTCAAATGGCAAAAGCCGGTGAATATTGAGCCCAAGCAGTCGCCTGCCGAGTCTGGTGATGAGGGCAAGAAGAAGAAGAAATAGTTTTTATATTAAATTTACTAATAAACCAACAACTTGGATTTAAATTGGACGTCGATAGGATATCAACTCATTGTGGTCGTAGTATTTGTGGATAAGGTCATACATGTTGGCAAAGAAAAACAAGAGATTGTCGTAATGCCCATTGTAGGGCGCCTGCCGCTCCACATCTTCAGCCGGAGCTGTCACTGTCAGTGGCTGTGCCACCTGATGGAAGCCCTCGGTAATCTCCAGTTGATCCAAGCCACGATACGCCGCATTCAGACCCCAGGCATTGACATGTACCTCCAGTAGGAACTGATGAATGGCCTCAATGGTGGCCAGATACCAGCGTGGGCTTCCGCGTTGATGGCGCCAGAATTGGGAGAGTCGATTCTGCAGTACCACCGTGCGCAGTCCGCGCACCCGCTCGTCCGCATAAATGCCACGACTCTGATTCCAGGTGCTGTCTATGAACACCGCACGTCTTATGGGCAGATTGTCATAGTTATAACAGCGCTTAGTTGAGCTATCATTCCCCTCCGGCATCTCCACTTCATCCATGCGTCGTCTTAGCATGGTGCCCATGTGATGTCCCTTAGGTAGCCCATAGTTATCATCAATTTTCAGCTGCACATTGCGTTCAAACAGCTGGGGCACTGTCAAACTCTTGGCGCTGGGAAAGATTAGCACCACTCCCTCCTCGGCTCTGTAGTCGGGTATGTCGGGATAAGTGTGTATTCGGACATGATCAGGAGCCAGCACGGCTGCATGCGCTGCCGTACTTTTGCCATCGATTTCCTTTTTGTGTTTAATGATGTCTATACGCAGAGGCAACTCCACGCAGGGCAACACATTTTCCAGCTCTCCCACGGGTTTATAGCAATTGTTGCTGTAACAGAAGAATTTACGCGATCGGCCACAGTGCCGGCAAATATGACGTCCTTCGATGGTGTCCAACACTGTGTGATCACCAATGCGCATGTTCGCAAAGGGATATTTGCGGGATCGTGTGTGTGACTCCAAGGGATGTGACATTGTCCTGTTCGGGTGGAAATTTGTTATTTTTTGTTTTGTATAACTTTGGCCCAACACTGTTGGTTAGAGATGTCAAATAGGTAAGTCACAGTGACAGTTACTTACTTCAAGAGGTATCGCACATTGTCGATACACAAATATGCCTTATCGGTGGCAATTTTAATAATTGTCCCATCAATGATTGAACGCAATTTTCAAAGCAAGTTACAAAACACCGTGAGCACTTGTTTTTAGTCGAAGCAAACCACACTTAAGAAAAATTTCAGTCAACACTTTACGAATCACCGCGTAGTCATTGTTACTTAAATTTTTGCCATCTCTAATCAGCTGATTGCAACAGGGCTGCAATTCACGCCAGAAATGTAAACAGCCGAGTACGCTTAACAAACAGTTTTATATGGGGAAAAACCATGAAGACTCTACATAAAAATATCACCCAAAGGGGCGTCAGAAAATGCCCCAAATGTGGTACACTTAACGGCAATCGTGCCCAGCTTTGTCGCAATCCGGCTTGCCCACAATACAAGAACAAACTGGAGGCAGTGCAATTGGTTTCCCTATGCCCAGGCAGAGCCGTCTATTCCCTGCGTACCTCGGAAACACAAGCACGCAACTTTGTTAGCATACAGGATGTGACAGTGTCGCTGCAGATAAATGCAGCGGTGGTGTCCAGCAAGGCTATCTGCCATGTGGATGCGTGTAGAGGAGCCAATGATGCCAACGATTGCCGGCATGTAAAGGCCTGCCGTGAGCTGAGCTCCGAACTGCCACTGGCTCAGGTGTATAAGGTGTCGCGCGAGGTGCTCTGGAATCTCAACATAGGCCTAGAGCAGAAACAACAGTTATGGCAGCAATACAAATGGGCCGAGGAGCAGGAGCAGCTGCCGGCCGTACAACGTCTAAATGCTACCACATTTGCTGTAAAATGTGAACGATCCGAATCCTTTCCAGCCGCACGTCTACATGTCACAGCTCTGGCCAATGGCTTGTCCGCCAAAAGAGGCTTGTATGCCTGTGCCTGCCGCAAGCTAAAGATTATTGTGGAGCCCGATAACTCGCTGGTCATGCAGGATGAAATGTGTGATCATTTGCTAATGGTGCTGGCCGGTATACTCAGCTCACCACAAGGCAAGAAGAACTATGGAAACTTTACCAGCAGCTTGCAATCCTTTTGGATGCCCGCCAAGCTGGAGATACCTTTGGGTGAAGCCACACAGAATGATATGCGTTTCAGCTTGAATTTGGGGGATGATATTGATCCACAAGTGGATATACTGGTGTTTGGCGATCATTTGGATGTAAGGCACCAGAAAGTTGAATTTTTCGTGATTTAATTCAATTTATCCCTACAGCTGACCGTACCAGATCTGTCCGACTCCACTTTCAATGTGGACAGTTTGCAAGCATCCAGCAGCAGCAGCAATCCGGCTGTGATGCACTATGCCAACGATGCCCAGCTTCTGTCCAATTGTAATGTGTATGGCAAGCCCGAGGATCAGCATTTGGAACTCACCGATTGTAATATAGAGCTAATGGATCAATATCAGTTGACCGATCAAATTGATCTAAGCAGCGCGGATATTGAGCTGCCCATGATTAGTAGTGAACCGCTAAATATACTTGCCGGTCCGCCCATTTATGCAGAGTCAATGCCTGAGGTTAGCCATCAGTTGCCTGCCATTGAGTTGCCCACCTTGGCGGTGGTCAAGAAGACACCCATCAAAGCCTCTGAAATTGTGAGTGAAGTCAAGTCACGAAAGCAGCCACCTTTGCCCGCCAAGCGTGAGTTGATAATAAATTCCAACAATTTGGGAGCCGAGGTGCAGCCGGCTCTAGCCTATTCCGCCTGGTTGGATTATGTAATAGAATTGCTTAATGATTGCCTCGAACCAGGAGTGGACGCCACAGAGGATATCATTTCGACACGATTGGTGCAGCAAAGTTTTCATGTGCATAAGGTAAAATAATTAGATAATAATTCACCGTGAAGCTGAATGTAAATGATTTTTAAAAGCTTTATTATTTTAAGGCATATTCTCAGATGACATTAATATTATTTTCGTCACAATAAGACAGATGTTGAAAGCATTCAGCTTGCTAAGTTGTTCAAAAGTGTTTTTATACCCTTGTAGAGGGTATATTAAAATTGTCCAGATGTTTGTAACGCATAGAAGAAAGCATCTCCGCTGCACATTTGTCGAAACCGGCTGCACACTTTTTGTCTTAAACGCGAAAGTGCCCAAACCTCTTATTTATAAGATTTCTAGGCTTTTACATAATTCCACCAAGTTTGATGGAAATCGGTCAATTATATAGTATAGCTGCCATACAAAATACAGTGCTCAAAAAAAAGTCTTAGTAGGAACAATTTTTTGGTTTTCAATGCTATTGCTCCCAAACTTGTCACTGATCAGTATTATATGCTACCACATAATTCTGCCAAGTTTGATCCGAATCGGATGACTATAACATATAGTAGTAGTTTTTTTTTTTTTTTTTGTTTAATGATAGCTAGGAGAATACTTGATACATAGAACTTAATCTATTTACAAATAGATAACAAGAAATACTTATACTATACGGGGCACAGGAAATATTAGTAGGGGATAGTCCCAAAGGGTCACTTATGCCAAGTTGATGAGGCGGCCCGAGGGACGCCTTCCATGGACCCAGAGGTCTGAGGGATGTCGTCGGTTAAGGCGTCTTCTGAGCCTGTTTGTTAGCCAATTCAGATGCAATTCTATTGAAGTGGGCCACCAGTCGGTCATGATACCTACTAGTATGCATATTGACTTGGGCGCATAATGGCAACACATCCAAATCGCGATATAAAGTTGAATAGCACCAGCAGGAACAGGATTCCCACTTCAGGAAGTAGCAGCCGTATCTGAAGACGCACTTCGTCCAAAGAGATGGGTCTGATGTGAGAGAGTGGGCCAGTTTCTGTTGAGAGACCAGCTTGAGTGGTGGCGGCATCCTCAGCTGAAACTAGTCTGAAGGGGGTGAATCGATTCTCTAGATTGTTGGCAAACTCCTCAACTATCTCCAGATCAGAGCGAGCCCAGGATCCATCTTCCCTTTGGACTACAAACCGCTGTAAGGGCTGTGTCTTAACATGACAGGTGCATTTCCAAAGGGAGAAACCTCGGTCTTGCAATGGGTCGATGTTACGAAGTTTTTCTTCTAGGTATTTAAAGAGAAGCTTGCTAAGGGAGTCTGCAGCTCTACGATAGTCATCCTCATCTAATGGGCTGCGAGAGCCCATCCATCTCCGACGCAGCGCTCTCTTGCGTCTTACAATGGCGATTACCTCAGGCTTTAAAAGTGGGGACTACGGTAACTCCACTCATAGCTTGCTCAGCGGCTGTGCGGATATTTTGAAGAAATAGTTGGGCTGCGTCGTCAATGTCCGCGGGAGAGTTCAGCTTCATGTCGATGGATACCGTCTGTTCCAGTTTACTCTGGAACCGAGAAATGTTGGCATGCCTTGGTAATAGTCTCGGCTTGACACTGATGGTGTAAGCTACGGCTCGAAAATCTATTACCAGAGGGATATGGTCGGAAGAGAGTTCCAGCAATCCGCTGATAGCCAGATTGTTTGGTCGGATTCCAGAGAAGATGGCAAAATCTAAGGCTGATGAGGAAAAGTTGTGGTTTGATGGAAAGAATGTGGGACTTCCAGTTGATAACACTTGCAGGTGTGAAGAGGTTAGGCAGTTATGGAGCGCTGTGCCTCTGGCAGTTGCAATTCTTCGATCCCGGCAATCAAGAACCTGGGACCAAGCTCTTCGAAGATACCAGAAAAGTCGTCGGCTGAGAAAATCTTTTTTGTTTTCAATGGTAACGCCATTTTACTTTCCAGTTATAAATACTATCAGTTTACACACAATTTTGTGAAGTTTAGTCAAAATCTGAAAAATATACCGTATAGCTGCCATATAACCAGTGATTGAAAAGGTACCCAATTTTCTTACCTAGGTAAGGTACAAGGTACATGTCAAAAAATATACCTAGGTAAGGTATAAGATATCCGAAATTTCCAGTACCTAGGTAAAGGTAAAAACAAGAAAGAAAGTCGGTCAAGCCCGACTAAAACATACTCTGTACCCTTACCCTTGCATTTGCTCACGAGTCAAGAGAGTTAATCTTAGTTAGAGAGAGAGAGAGAAACTTAGAGAGCGCACAACGCGGGGGTAGGGGGTGTTAACTGGCTGTTTTTTGCTCATAACTGGAGTATCGTTAATCAGATCTTTATCATTCATTCAGCAAATCGATAAATAATTTTGATTACTAGATATCTCTAGAAGGTACGAACAATTTATCTCCAAAACTGTGGGAGATATGAAGTTTTTTCCAAATTGCGGTGGCGGGAGGGGGCGTGGCAAAAATTGAAAATAAACTTGATCTGCCTGCAAGTATAAGAAATACATGTCAAACCTCTATCTCTTACCATCTCTGATATCTGTGCGTTCATACAGACAGACAGACTGCTATTTCGACTCGGCTGTTGATGCTGATCAGGAATATATACACTTTATAGGGTCGGAAATGATTCCTTCTCCCTGTTACATACTTTTGCACAAACTTAATATACTCTGTGTACCTTTGGTAAAGAATATAAAAAGGTACTTTTAAATTAAAAACCATGGTTCATGGCACAGGTTTAAAATGGCACATTTTAATCAGGCAGGTTGCAGGTTCGAACCAAAATTTACCAACGGTTAAGGTTCGGAAATTTGAGGTTCGAGGTTTTCGGGCTTTGGTTTTGGTTCGAACCTTGGTTCGTTGCACGTTTTACCCAATATATTTAAAATAACAATAAATTTTATTAATATACAAAAAAATATTCAGTTTTTTTATATTTTTGTTTACTTAAGTGTAATATTAATCTTTAATTTAAATTTATGAGTTGAGTAGTTGACTGTCTATGCTATTTCTTTAAAATAACAACAAAATAAATTTAAACAAAATAAATTTTCGGCATATGTACATACATATGTATCAGCAGTGCCAATTTAGATATTTTTCCCACCAGATATTGACTGTTAAATAACTAAACAATGTCAAATAATTAGCGAGAACTGCAGGCTCCAGTTTTCGAGCTTACAAAATAGCTAAGTCTGGTGGGAAAAATGGCTAAATTGGCAATTCTGGTATGTACATACATATATACATATGTATATATGCAAGTGAATTCATACATACAAATATTTACCTAGCCATGCATGTATGCATGAATGTAGATATGTACAGACACAGACATATGTTTTCTGAACTTACCGATTCTGCAAAACATTGATTATGCTTTCTCGTATGCGTTGAGCTTTTAATGCAATTACATCTCTTATGTTTTGCCTGTTTATAGCAAGTGGCGGCTCAAAGGCATTGCACAAAGGCTCAATGATTTTACGGAAGCCTGAATCCTCTAGCATCTTCAAAGGCCGACCATTCTTTGGTATAAGCTCTACACAAGCATCCGATATAGCTTCTTTGGAGATTTTCACTTTGATCAGTCTTTGACTCACGAAATTGAGCATAAATTGGTGTTTGTTTGCCACACTAGGAACTTTTTTTCACAATAATTTGTTCAAAAATGCTTTTATGTTTTCGTTCAAGGTGCCGCATCAAATTGGCTGCATGACGGCCGGTCATCTTGAGTTTACATTCGTGACATTCTGATTTTTCAGTGCTCATATTGTATGTAAATTTCGTATATATTAAATTTGATGTCATTGCTGAGCACCTCCTTAGTCAAACTTCTTAAACAAAATGAAATGCGCGTGCCACTTCTGATTTGTATACACATGTTTTTGTCTCTTTCGTTTTCAATTCTTCTTTGGGCAAATTTTTGGCGCGCGGCACTCGCTTCTGTATGTATGTATGTATGTATATATTTTTGCATAGCTATGTATTTACATTGAATTTGTATATTATAAATTAATATGTTTGACTGGAAGTAAGAGCAAAGTATGTATTTCATAGTCGGGTTGGACCGACTTTCAGAATTGTTATATTTCTAATTGTCGACTCTGTTATGGCGTACATGCAAGCGTACCCCAATAAATTTAATGTCAATAATTTTTTTTTTTTTTGAACCGAACCAAAAGCTTGGGTTCGTAACGGGTTCGGGTTCAACTATTTTCGACCCCGTGGTTCGGTTCAGGGTTTGGTTCACAGTAAAAAAAAAGCCGGAATTCCGGGTTCGAACCGGTTCAAAACCGGTTTGCAGCCCTGATTTTAATGCCATATGATCTTTTATTATTAAGATGTTTCCCATATACCATATTGCTATAATCGGTATATTAAGTTAAGACTTCCAATTCAGTATTAGAATTTTCATAACAATTGTCAGTTTCATCCAATCTTCCATTACTGGTATCGTAAAAGTTTTCAGAATCCTTTGTATTTGAACTCTCATTGACATCAGTTTCCAAATTTTTGGGTAATTTCTTTAAGGGGGTTGACCCGTGTGACGCCCGTTACTCGTAGAGTAAAAGGGTATACAAAAGTCGTGCAAATGTATCTTAGTTCTTGTGTGCTGTTGGACCGTGCGCGGAAATAGAATCTGTAAAAAAGAAAACAATGAATTACACTGCCTTTAAAAAATTAGTTATTTAACTTACCAAGTAGATCTGCATTACAATTGTTTAGGCCTTTAAGAGCCGCTTTGCCTTTCACGCCATCCACCATTGTAGACCATCACTTCTTTATAGGCCAAGAAGTCTCGTGAGGTATATATAACTGGCATGGGTATAAAGGCCTTGGCCAGTCCCATTTTAGAAACCAGGGTGCGACTGCCCAAATACAATAGCATAGTTTTTGATGTGAAACATCACTTAATTAATTTTACAAACTGACCAGTAGATGGCGCCACTACTGTAACCACTGGAATTAACTTTTGGTCATAGCTTGAGTACCGTTCATCCGATCTTTATCATTCTTTCAGCAAATCGATCAATTTGATTACTAGATATCTCTAGAAGGTACAAAAAATCTATCATCAAAACTGTGGGAGATATGACGTTTTTTTCAAATTTCGGGGTCGGGAGGGGGCGTGGCAAAAATTGAAAATAAACTTGATCTACCTGCAAGTATAAGAAATATATGTCCCATACATGTCAGACCTCTTACCATTTCTGAGATCTGTTTGTTCATACGGACAAAAATATTTTTCTCACTAAAACAAGTTTTTCGACCGATCGTTCCTATGGCAGCTAAAGTGCAACTTAATGAGGAAATCAACTCTAACAATTAATCTGAAAGTGGAGACGAAGTCTAATCATATTTCGCGCACTTACATCAACACTGTCATAGCTAAAAATAATATATTTGTCTTAACAGAAAGCCGAAGGATCTTTTAACGATATCGTCTTCAGGACAACTAGGATATGTCGCTCTTGTTGGATTATGAAAATTAACCTGCAAAATGAAATAACGACATATTCTTAGAGTATAAAGTATATCAATATGAAAATTGTACACCATATATAACAAAATATTGCGAATATGTCTGCATTATTAACACAAAAATCGTGTTTTTTGAGTTGTGACAGTCTTAAAGTAAGTGAACGATATATATTTATATGAAAAGAAACCGCTACGCTATGTACTGGTAAACCAAAATAAAAATTCATGTACCAATAAGTAAAAACCAAAACTGAACCTTTTTGTCCGAAACTTATGTTACGAGAACCGGAACGGAAAACGGAACCAGAACGGTTTGGTTTCCTGCTTTAAACCCAACTTATTTATCTATTTTCAGGAAACCTTTTCGCATTTCAGCAAGAGCTTCAGTGCTGGCATTAAGCGTCGTCCACTTTCTCAAGTTTTGGTAATTGAATCTGGAAAATACAAAGGTCTGACCAAATATGTTTGGCATTTTGACGGCACTCATACGGTTCGTCGGATCTTTAGCAATCCAAATGTGAGTTAACCGTGCTTAAAAGTATGCATATTGTTCTGTCTTCCAAAAATAAGTTTAACTAAACAATTTCTAAGCAAAAAGAAGTCGGTAGAGATATTATAACAAAATGTTTTTGCACCCTGTTATCTGATAACAATAAACTTCTTGATATTTTCCAGATATGCCTACAGCTGGAACGCTGTTTTGAACGTCAGGCGGATGGTCATTATGTGCCCTATGTCCGCCAGCAGCCCATAAAACATAATCAACGTCAAGTTTACACCCGACTTAAGCTTTATATAGTGAAAATTCTATTCGATGCCACACAAAAGGTAATCACTGAATTTAATGTCTCTGTTTTTTTTCTGATGGCATTCTTTTGATTTTTCAGACCAAATCGGGACTGTTGTTGTCTTGGACCCCAGATGTACTCAAACGCAGCCAGTTTGGTCTTATGCATATCGAGTTTACGGCTGAAACTCGCAAACCAAATTAAAAGTGAGTTGCAATTGGATGTTTCTTTATTTTTACGCTTTATCGTTAGTTTTATAATTTGTTGTTTTGTTTTGTTTGTCAACTTTTCATTGGCTTATTTCGTAACTTATAGATATATGCTTGCGCGCATTCTCCATGCAGCTGGCATTTGCCTTTCGCCATCTACAAGCACTCCATTTGTTGTTCTGATGAAATTCTTTTGTTTAAAAACTATGGTCTGCCTTCGTTTTGTATGCTTAGCTCTAAAATCGTGGGTATGCTTACTTAAGTTTTCGCTACATTCAGCTTTCTTAGTATATCATTTCATTTTGTGGGGAGGGGTTGCTTGGGGGAAGTACGCTTAACTTTCACATTCATCACATTTATAAATTGCATAACACCATCAATTAGATAAGTTTAGTTTTTGTTTAATATATTTGTAATGTGGGAAGGTAGTTAGTCTTGGAAAGGTTCCGTTTTGCTCGAGAAGTGTGTGTGTGTGTGTGTGTGTGTGTGTGCAGTTCTTAGGGGGTTTCTGAAGCGTTTTGTTTTTGGCGCTGTCCAGATACAATACACATACATTTATATATAAATATTCATTTAGTTTTTGTGTTTTTTTTTAGTATTTATAACTACTTTGTGTCTTAAACTGTTATTTTGGTTTCAAGAAATTATCATGATTTCTTTTTGTATATTACAGATGAAGCATTTATTACCGTGTCCTTCAGTATGGGAATTTACAAGCTTTCTAGGTTTAATGTTTATATATATATATATTCTATATAAGGGTTCCTAACTTACTTAATCTAGAGAGTGCTTAGAAAACATAATTTTTAAAAATTGGTCATTAGTTGTAAATATGTAGAGCTTTTCGTTTGATGAGAAATGATAATAGAAAAGGTGATTGAAGCCACGAACTGTGTGACAGACAGAGTTTGAAAAAATAAGTTATTAATTTCTGAATTTTCTGGGGTTTTTACTAAAACCATAAAAATATCGTCATATTTTCAAAATAACAAAGTATTTTGTGTGTTTACTCTATAATTAAAGTTAAATCAATATAAACAGTGAGGGTGTTCACTAGCTTCGTCATAAATTTAGGACACAAGTTGTGCACCTCTTTAAAGTCTAAAACTAATTTCAAGCTTTTTGTTGTCGTTTCTTGAAGATATACAATACATACCATACAAGACTTAAGACGGCTAGTGAATGCCCTAAATATGAATTTCTTTAAGCATAGACAACTTTGAAAAAGTCAAATTAAATTCATATGAAACAAAGACTAAACGGTATGGTTGTTTTATTCAAATTCGAGCCTCAACGGAAATGTAATTTGAGCAAGCTACAACAACAGTGCGCACAGCTTTTGAACAAAGGACCTCTGCCAAGATCTCAGGTAATTGATTGATCTCTGATTTAAATGGTTCGTCGGGGACACAAAAATCTCTGTTAGTTTTTTCTTTTAAGATATCACCCGCAAATGTAACGTTTAATGCATTTGATTACTTTTTGCGCCGAAAAACAAACCGTTGCTGATTTCAACCAGGGCTAGCAACCGGTTAGGAGCCAAAGTCGAAGTCTTTGGGATTTCTGGATGCCGAATTTATTTTTACTGACAAAAGTATTTATAATTTAAAATATATATATAGCAGCAGCCATAAGCAATAAAATTAATTACGGCTGTGAATTTACAACATTGAAATTCCAATTTCTTTATTCACCGAAAAGAATTAGCTCAACTACCAACTGGTAGGTCTGTTTGAAGTGTGAACAGCAAAACAAGTCCGCTGACTGGAGAGTTTGGTTATTCTCGAAACAGCGATTGTTGTACGGACATACCCAATTGCTATTCCAAAATGTTGTATTTAATATATGTTTATTTGTGTTGATTATATATGAACTATAATCAAGCATTGACCTTGAGCCAGCCAGATGCAAACTTTGTTTAATTTAAAATAATACATATTTGAAAGTTCTTCCGTAAGTTTTCCCGTATTGAAAATACAACTCCGATAACGAAATGTATCTTCCAAATATTGAAAAAAGTGAAAAACATTAAATTCGTAAGCGGCTTACACAGCATTTGACATAAGCCAAAAACGCACTGTCCCCTCTAAAATATGTTTCAAACAGGTAAAAGGCCAGTATGAGATATATCTTATAGCAGACACACTAACCGCTGAGCAACACCCGACAACATTAGTTCATTATTTGACTACTGAAGCAAATTTTAAGGCTGTATGTATGCATACAGCATATGTTTAAAAATAATCGCTTCGGTGAATTCGGCCTGGGCCACTTGCCCTCGCAGTTGCTCGGTCACAATGTTGAGAAAAAACTGTTTTGCTATCTGCATAAATGCTGGCAGGGATTTCTTAATGTTGTTATAGCCAAAATCGATAGCTATATCTTCATAGATGTCGCAGACATGGATCATATCATGTTGCGTTGGGGGAATCTTTAGAATCAGGGAGTCTCCCTTTATCCGTGCCTCTAAGTACATGGTTAAAATGTCGGCCAGCTTGGAAGCCGGCTCATTTATGCGCATTTTCCCGAAATTTTCTCCTCCCGCACAGCTAGCTCTGGACAAGAGACGATGCTACTGTCTTGTTGGACCACATAGCAAGGCTCAACAGTAAACTTATCGGCACAATTCTCGGAGAAGAAACAGACGGTATACAGTATCACTTTGGTCTTGGTTAGATCCGTGGCTGTGCACTCGATAAGCACGATCTTGGTATTAAGCGAAATCTTCGAATGTTCACCTTTAATCAAGGGCGATTGCGAGAGAACCACACTAATAATTGGCAAATATTGTTTAAGCTGGGCATGTGTGTCATAGAAGTTCATCAACCTCAGGACAGTTTTGGTTAAGCGGTTAGAATTTGATTTCCTCTGGCGCCAAATCCTCGTATCTGAATGGTCCCTGTAACGTATCTAAGTCGTGGGTGCCAATGGCCAGCAGGCAACGCTTACGACAAATGTTCTAATGCAGCTTATCTTGCATATCAATAAAACTGTTGTAGGACTCTTGGGTAAAAGACACATTACGACGCACAGCGGACATAGCATGTGAACGAATCTGTACCGTGGAGGCGGCAACACTTGGCACTTGTTGCTGGGTTGGCTCAAAAAAACTCAAACTTTGGCTTTGATATATGATAGTCTAGAAGTCCTGTTGATTGTAATGTTTTTAATGTGAATAGCTTCTCAGATTCATAGAGAATCCTTATTAAATGCAGGCCTTCTAGATTATCATGTCATGTCATGCATATAACAATATGCAAAAAACTATTTTTTATGAAATTACATATTTCACACAAATTATTATCCTAGTAGGTTAATGTGTTCTTTTGTGATTCTGTAGTCACCATTTTAAACACAAAACGAAGAAGTGAAGCTTAAAAGCTTAAAATGTTGCGATTTATAACATTTTCATGATAATTTAAAATAATACAATTTTTTTTTTTTTTTTTTGCAAATTTTTTGATCCGTATGATCTACACCTCCTATTTACCCGTCTTTAATTGCCAACTATTAAATCTTCATGATAATCTTAACCAGCGATGCCCAGCCGTATGCTCTTTGGGTACGTTTTGTTATTGTAATTGCACCAAACATAGGAAATCAATGATCGTATACATGCAGGGCGCGAGGCATACAAAACGACACTCACGCTAACGATTTCGTGTGCATGCGACGCGTAGAACAAAAACCGGTTTTGTTCTCTTCTTTGATTGGTGTTTGCGAGCGCAAGCAAACTGACCGACAAAAATTTCATTATTGGTATTGGTGCTTATCTTTGTGAGAATTGGTGAGTGCTCTGTGGTATGCTGCCTTTGGGCATGCCTGATCTAAACCAATCATAAAACCCCATCGGAATAAGCTGTCAATTCCGCTGTCGAACGATTTAGTTTGAGTACTAAATTTAAACCTTTAATCATTTACGGTTCGTATTTCGCATTTCAAATAAACCTCTCAAATAAATTGAATCGAAATCTAGAAATCTATTTTTCACAACCGAATTAGTTTCAGTAACATAGACAGGATCTCCTTTATGTTGAACTTATCAACAGTATGAATGATTTCCCCCCAAAATGTAGCTTAGCTAATTAATTTCGACAGAAATTAACTTAACGGCCAATATTATTATTATGAATCGTAGCTTTAAATACTTTTTTGCAACTCTGTCTGTCCGTCAAAACTTTTGCATAATGTTTTGTTTGATTTCATTTTTCCGGAATCGTTCATTATTGTTTTTTTTTTTTTAAATTGTGTGTTTGGTCTCTAACTCGTCAATTTATAATAAGGAAATTGAAAGAGCTAACATAACAATTAGTTTTAATTTCAAATGAATTTTTTTTCTCAATCTCAAACTCGTTTACCTCGAAAAACAAAATTCTTGTCGAAATCTTATGTTTAACTGAATCGCTTAATTTGTTAGATATAATAATTTATACATAATCAGTTTACATACTTAAGTTAAAAGTGTACAAAAAACCAGTCTTTAAAACATTTTGTTATTAGCAATAAATATTTTTGTTTTACATATATATTTAGATTCCTACATTCTTTCGCATTTCCCTACAACCAATTCAGGTTGAGTTCGCATTAAAAATAAGAAAAAATAAAAACCAAAAAGATAATATGGAAAATACTTACTGTACTGATTAATGCTATACGATTGATTAATACACTCAGAACTATGCAATTCTAGATATGCTGTACAGGATAAGTTCTATATACACAGTGTGTCAATAATGTCAAAATACATCAGTTGATCTGGAAGCAAACTGGTAAAATGTCGAGATCTCTATAAATGGTGGAGTTACGCGTTTAACGGGAAGTACCGAGCATTTTATGCAGACAGAGACTTCCTAACAGAACACTGTTGGTCGACCTAGTGGAAGCCGCAAGTAATTTGGTATATTGTTGTGGTGTAGAGTGAACGGAGAGAGGCCAATGACACGAAGGATAGTGGCGCACACATAGATGCGCACAAAAGTGCGGATGTCCATCTCCATATATCATGGGAAACGGTTATGGGTTGCCAATCTCTGTTTTCGGTTTTGTTGTTTTTCTGTTTTAATCCCTGTAGGAAACCGAGCCCCGATCTTAGATCGAGACCAGTGCTCCATTTTGATGACGTAAGGACGAAGTTATTGTAAAATGGAAGTTCGAATAGTCGAAAACTTAATTCTAAAATGCTTGGAAACTTGGTAACAGGAGTTATCATATGTTAAATTTGACGCAATCCATGTTATGAAACGAATCGGTGGCTTAAAACGTCTAAACTAATCCCCTGCACTTCGGCAGAAGCAGTAGCAGCGAAATACTCGTTAAAATCGAAATCTTCATTTGAATTATGTTTTCGCTGGCAAATGATTCAATAGTTTGTCTTGACATATGTATCGAAATGATCATATCGATGTCACTGCGTTTGCCACGGGATGGTTTATCGCTGATTACTCCTTTCAATGTACTGAATAATCGTAGAATATGCTGAGATTTCGCTGACTTTAAGCTAGCGTAAAGAAAAACTAAAAAAGAAAACGAATGTTTAAGTCAACAGACAATTAGAATCAGAGTCTAAAAGTGCTTTTTTAGTAAAATGTAAAATTGGCTCAAACAGCACCTCCAGGAGGGCCAGGGTCAAGCTTCTCTCAATCTCTTGGCGTGTGTGCTTATAATTTTTCGCACAAAGAGTATTTGAACTATCGTAGAACTATCGTGTGTGTTGGTGTAGGAAACACCATATTTAGAGGGTATTCCACAAAAAATTGAAGAAAGAAATTGGCTAACAAAACAACTATTGTTTTGTCTCTGCAAAATCGATTTTATCCGCCGCATTTCTCATAATGGAGGATGCTTAAATAGTCTGTTGTCTGAGTCTTATAGATATCCACTTTGTATAATAGTTCCAAATTTCTCAAAAGGCACCAAAACAGATTGGATGACCTTTAACAACAGTGGATGAAGACTTCTATGCTTGGTCGTACATCAACAAGTGAGGAGCTCCCTCCGCGATAACAAGTGAAGACTGGATTGCGGAAAGTTATTTGTCTTAAATGATGGACGAGTTTGAGTCCACAAGCTTCTTAAGAGAAGCATATACACCAGAGATCTGCAAGGGTGCACTGCAACTGCTTGTGTACTGCATTAATAATTGATTATTTCACACTCGAGTGTCTCAACCATAGCATAAAATGTATGCAGTTTTTACTCTACTCATAACATATTTGTGCTTTGCTTATGCAGTGCCAATGATATCCGCTGCCAATCGTGTGTCTCATTTCTTATACTCGCGTGGCTCAATTCTTATACTCGTGCGAGCAGAGAACGTGTGCTGATGGAAGCCCCTCTCTCTTTCTCTCTCTCTCTCTTATGATACCCGCTGCCAATCGTGTGGCTCATTTCTTATACTCGCGTGGCTCAATTCTTATACTAGTGGGAGCAGAGAACGTGTGCTGATGGAAGCCCCTCTCTCTTTCTCTCTCTCTCTCTCTTGAGATTACAGCAGAGTTCCCCAGCCATCGCCCCTGCGGCCGAACACATTCGGCAATTCACACACAATTCACAAATGCTTGCCGAAGCAAAAGTGAGCGAAATCAATAAAAGTTATACATACTCAAGTTTTACAAGAGTGTGTGCTGTGAGCTTACGACTGCCACTCGAAAACAAAATCAACATGCAGCGTAGGGTAAGCAGAAACACCCAATTTGACAGACGAGTACACAAGACATTTTTGATTTGATTTGACTGCAAATTTCCAGTGTCTCTCACACCGCATGCGCATTTACAGAGAGTGTACTTGTAGTCAAGAAAACAGGCACTCTTGCACATCTCTGATATACACAATATCTAGTAATCGCAATTGATCTGGTACACGTATTGAACACACTCGTTCTCGCTAACTATTGAACGCATCCACTCCTACTTGACGGCTATTTGAATGGTGAATCTTATCTTATATTAACGCATCAAAAGTTTTTGGCTTCAATTGTTTGCAATCATGGAATGGGGCTCGCTCGAAAATCGTGTTTTCGTAATTGACTCTTTCGGATGTTGCGCCCACTGGAAATCACCCAAAACTTGGCGTATAGTACCGTAAAGTTATTTCAGGATACTGATGGAACATAAGACCGCGCGAAATCTGGCTGTACGCGCACTGCGCGAACGCCACAAGCCATCAAAGCCGTGAAAGATCGAATTCGTCGAAATAAACTGCGCAAGCAGAAAAATCATGTCTCGTGAGATGAATATCAGCAAGGACAGCATGTCGCGCATCAAAAAATGTGACTTGGGATTCAGTGCATACAACCGACACCCCGGGCACTTGCTTACTGCATTGAAACAAAACCGCAAGACAAAATAGAAAGTACTGCGCCGCCAGTGCGCGAACATTGCCGACAGACGAATTCTGTTTACTGACGAGAAAGCTTTCACCATGGAGAAATCGTTTAACAAACATAACGATAGAGTTTATGCTGTGCCATTAAAACAAGAGTCTGAACTCATTTCGAGAGTTCAGAGCGGTCACCATCCGGCTTATGTGACGGTTTGGTGTGGAGTCGTCTATGATGGGGTTACCAAGCTCCATTTTGGTGAAAAAGGAGTCAAAATTTCTGCGAAAGTGTATAATCAATCGTTTTGGAAAAGTTTGTGAAGCCTCCCATCACCACATTATTTGCAAACAAGCCATGAACCTTTCAACAAGACTCCGCTGCAGCTCACCAGGCAAAACAACTCAAACATGGCTGAAAAATCATATACCGAACTCTGACCTGCTGGTAGCCCAGACCTGAATCCATTAAACTACAAACTGTGGTCCGTACTCGAGGCTATGGCTTGCTCTACTCGACACCAAAAAATTGAGTCTTTGAAGCGCGCCCTTGTGCGAGCAGTGGACACTGCAATCGATCCATTAACAAATCATTATGGATCCAAAGAAAGTTTAGAATTATGTATGTATCATTAATCGATCGGCTGAACGAAAAACTCAAGAATAAAAGCCCACATTTGCGCAGGAAGACGGTAATCTTCCATTAAGAAGACATTTACCGTGAAAATTAATTGAGAAATTGTTTTATTCCCAAACTAATAAAAACCGTCTCTTCAAAATCAAAAAAAAATGTTCAAGACGATAAAGAGTTTTCCTCCGAATCAATAGTATATCTTAAAATCTTTTGAAAATACATTTTTGGATTATACAGAAAGGCAGTTGAAAGTGCAAAAATCATATCCCAATCATAAATCCTCATATGTTTCCTTTAGCTGACTTTACTGGTACCTGTTCCCAAATATAAAAGTTTGGTATTATATATTTTTCAATATCAAAGAGTTCGACTTCGAAACGGATTGTGTAAGATTCGTGTTATTGTTAATAACTTTCACCGAGCTTAACTAACATAATTGACTCACTGTGTGTGTGTATGGCCTACTGCACTTCCTTAACAAGCCAGCAGTAGTTCAGCGGCATTCTCTATTTCTCCTATATCTGTATGTTGCAAACCACATAAAGCTCTGTCAATTGCATAAGGCTGCTGAACTGCTGCTGCCTCAAGTTAGTATGTAGTGTTTATATAAAACCATCCTGTGCATTTTGGTTAAGCTGTTTTTGTTCTTTTCTAAAAACTTTGTTAACAATAAAAAATAAAAACAAATTCGTTTTAAAATATTTTTTCATTTTCTTTCCACATTTTGTGTATTTTGTTTATGTGTTCACGTGAGTTTATATATTTTAATAATACTTTGCTTGGGGTTTTTCTTGCTTTACATTTAGATAGTTCTTAGCTTTCATAATTATATATATATGTATATAGGGTGTATATTTTAATTTTTGAATTTTTGTTTTTTTTTACAATAATTAGGTATAGCCTATTAACTGATGTTTACTTTTTAATTTAGACTGAAACTACATTCTATTATTTACAATTGTGATGTGCATTTATTTTTTTGTGGCTAGGATTTACAGCTCAACGTGATGTGTGTGTGTGTGTGCAAAGTGCAAGGGGGAGCGGGAGGGGGGTTAGATTTTACAATTATTTGCCAATTGAGTTTACCTAAGTCAACTCCATGAGGAAAAAGAAAACGGTTGCTAGGACGGACACTGAATCAATTTGTGTATGCAAAATACTCAACAGTTTTGTTAACTAATCATTAATAGGATTTTATTTTTAATCGAAGCTTAAAGAGCATGGCACAATGTTTTTAAAACACATTTAAAAATCTAAATAAAAATAAAAAGAATAGTGTTTTACTTTGTGCATATATAGTTCGCTACGTATTTTGTGAGTTGACTATTTATGTATATTTTTTTATTTAATTTCTGCAGGGTACACTAGTAACATCAGTTTACAGCATACTCGATACCAAATTTTTGACATTATTTTATAGGTAAAATGTAAGTTACACTTATTTTTAGTGTGACCGTTTTTATTTTGTGTTTTACCTTTACCTAACATGAAGCTTAACTTTTAAATTTCAAGCCTGGCTTTTTCCGAAATCAAAAAAAATCAGTTTTAAATAGCGATAGAAAACGGCCACATTCAATACGGTTACACTTAACATTTACAAGCGAAATACCTGCCAAATAAATAGATCCGAAATACATATAAACTGCTGTAATTGTTAAAAATCACTCGAAAACCTAAACTAATTAGAAATCGTTTACAAAAACTAACGAAAATATTGAAAATAAATTAATTAAAATCGATTACTTAGCATAGAACTTAATAATACGCTTACATCTAGGACATTTCCTCAGTCAAATGTTTGAAGAAATGCTGGTTGTTGTTTTTTGTTTTTGTGTTTTTGACTTAATTATTAATAAATACATACATTAATGTTGTATACATATACATAGATAGTTTAATATTTGAAATATTTTAAACATTTATAAAATGATTCATTTCTTGGTATTTCGTTTTATAGTTTAGCCTACAATATCTAAGTTTTGAGCATCTGTTGCTGCTGCATTATTATTATTAATGTTGTTGTTGTTGTGCGGCGTTGTTGTTGTTGTTGTGACATTGAGCAAATCACCATTGGCATTGTTGTATTGTTGTTGCAATTGTGTTTGTTGTTGCATCAAGGCCAGCATTTGTTGTTGTTGATGTTGTTCAATCGTTGGCGGCACATCGGCAGCATTGTTAGTAATAGTATTGAAATTTTCATTAGTTTGTGTTAGATTAGTTAAGGATGATGTTGATGTAGGATTTGGTGTTGTTGTTGTTGTTGTGGTTGTTGTCGTTGTGGTAGGTGGTGATGGTGTGGTTGTGGATGGAATGACAGATGTTTCAACTGTGGGTGGCAATAGGATAGAATTAGAATTTGTTGTTGTTGTTGGGCTTGGATTTAGTGCTGTATGTGCTTCGTGTTGTTGTTGTTGTTCTTGTTGTAGCTGTAGTTGTTGTTGCTGTTGTTGTTGTTGTTGTAGTATCAAATGTTGTGGAACATTACCATTGTTGCATATTTTACTGTAGAGATCCGGCGTGGCCGTTGTCACATCCTCGAATTCAGTTCGTAGCGCCGTGCGCTTCAACAAATTCAAATTGCCAGGCAAAAATGATAGGATATTATAAATGACACGTATATCCTCACTGGATGTCCATACTCCTGGTCGCTTATTATGATACAGCTTGGCATATTGATAAATATTTGCCGTATTACAATATTCCGTTTCAATGGCTAACGAAGAAATGGCACAAAAAGTGCAAGCCTGTGCACCGCCATATCTGAAAAGAATATATTCGTTTAGTATAACTCACAATTAATCAAAGGGCACATTCAGCAGAACAACTTGATCACTAAACAGGGAAATTTTTTTAGGTAATTTATTGGCTCACTTTTTGGGTCATAGTTTATTAAAGATAAATAACAATATTTCGAAAATAACACATTTTTTTTGAGTAAAAAAAAACTCAAGAATTAATGGACGTGTTCAGCAGAATAATTGATTCCTGAGCAGGTACCAGAAAAAATGATGCATCGAACAGTTTCTGCTGACCAAAGTGCTACATTTTTTACATTAGCGCTCCATGTCAGCATAACTTTTGCACGAAGTCACAGTTAGGTTTAATTAGATTTTATAATTATTTACAGCCGATAGATAAGCTTATATTTGCAATCAATGCACGAAAAAGGCGCGTGATGTTATCGATAACTAGCCCATCAAACCACAATTACAGGTGGTGCTAGCAGTATCACTTAACAGTAGCGTACTATTGCTTTGATATCTGCTCCTCTATCTCTATATGATCCCTCAAATTGGCTATCGTAATTCCGCATTACTCAAGTTCAGCAAGAACATTATTGCAAATTTATACTTGATCAGGGAGCAAGTTGTTCTGCTGATCTCGGCCAATGATTCATGTTTGAGATATACAAAACAGGGCTGTAAATCCAATCACAATTTTCGAAGCTCGGATACGAGACCAAATGTTTCATGTGGTTATTGTTCGGAATTTAAAGGTTCCACGTTTTTGTGAAAAGGTTTTGGTTCGACCCTTGGTTTGGTCCATGTTAATATTTAAAATAATGTAATTTTTTTACTTTTGCTCAGACTAAACAAGTTTTAAGGTCCTATCAACTGAAACTTCAGCCTATACAACTAATAAGACAGTTAACGCCACAGTTTCAAGATGTTTACATTGATAAGATGACAAAATCTTTAAAATGTTTGATTTATTCGGTTCTTTATATATTCCATCGAAGGCTCTAATAATGTCTATAATTACATTATTATTTGAAGCACTTTGGTAAGCGTCGAAATCGGAAGATAACTTTCATTACAGGGGAAACAACGTATTTTAAATGTGATTCTATAATTTTAAACAAGAACCCATTTTACTTTTATGACGATTTAAAATCTTTGTAGAATGTCGATCATTCAGGTTAATTAAATTTCTAACCTTAAGGTTCAGTTTACAGTTTAATAAAGTCGGGATTCCGGGTTCAAACCGGTTTGCAACCCTGAAAAAAATCCAAATTACCAGTTAAACAAGTTCAAACCAACTGTCTTACTGGCTCTTTACTACATTCAAAAGGAAGTTATAGCGGGAAGCTCAAGTGGGAAATCATGCCAGATCTAATGCCTAAGTGTTAGTCGTAACTGAGGGTTCTCCATGGTAAGAATAACGTAGCATGATTGGGAAAATACTAAACCGCGATAGAATACCATGAACAAAATATGGAGAAGAGTGTAATAAATGTTTAAAACCACTTTTCCATGACTGACAATTCATTAATCATTGATTTTACTCCGGAAAATTCACGTTTTAATTAATATGATAATTTTTCCGAAATAATTATTAAGATTGTTTCTCATTTCATATCAAAAACATCTTTAATTAGTGAGATTAGCTGGCTCTAGGTCCGAAAAAGTTGCGTTTTTTCACGACTGTAAACAATTTATGCATTGTTTTTTTCGGACCTAGACCATTAGGAAGGTCGCCAAGTAAATTACAAAAACCATCTTTAATTAATTTTTTAATGCTATAATATATAATTAAAGAAATGTTTAAGAAACGTTCAGCCACTGCTACCACTATCTTTTTGGAAAGCTGGCTTCGCCCTTGCGAAGTAGTTACAAGCAAAGGGAACTATATAACAGATCGACACTAAAAAAACCCCAGCATTAGACCCTTATTTCTGATACAAGGGACTTCTGTAAGCATCAACTCATACCCAGTTTTTCGAATAAAGCCTACGTTCGCGTTTTATGGTTACTTTTGTACTTGCAACACTCAACGACAAAAAATTTAATTTATTTTTTTTTTTGCTTAAGATAAAAATCTACAAAATTCAGCAAATCTATCGTGCGATTTTAAAAATACTCAAGAATTAAGGTTTTTCTCATTCTGGAGGTTCCTTAACGAATTGTACGATTGAAGTGAGTTTTTTATACTGCGTTCCCAATGACTCATTGGCTGAATTTTGCATATTTTTATCTTAAGCCATTAAAAACTAAGTTCAAATTGTTTTCGCTCTGTGTGTTGCAAGTACAAAAGTACCCATAACACGCGAACTGAGGCTTTATTTGAAAAATGTCGGATGTTTTAAAAAGGTTGATGGTGACAAAGAGACGATCTTCTCGGCATCGCTTAAAGTATAAGCTTCTATCGATAAACAGTTGATCGTCAATCGATAACATTTTCGTCATACTTTTCCGTTTTAATTCCAAAAAGGAAAAAACTCGATCCAAGCTTAATTAAAAAAATGTCAGCGTTGGCTCACCAAATTCCCACACCTTGGTCAACCTATGGAGACTAAGGACAATGAAATCAAGGCAATGATGAATGAAAACTGCCGTCATTCAACCGAAAAGCATAACGTATTCATTTCTCGCAAAGGCTGAAAGGCACTTGCCATTGCGATACCTTTTAATTATTATATCATGAGTCGGTCTTGTAACTGGTCTGACAGATTTCTCAAATATGGCAAGAGTGACTCAGCCAGTGTGATTGTTAGTTTTAAAAGATCAAGAAGTCGTTATTTTTTGAGTTTAACTTAAACATGGCATATGTACATAAATTATAATCGATAAAAAAAACTATTTTTTTTTGTTGCTTTTACAGTATGTAGTAATCATAATTATGGTCCCCAATTTTAATTGATTTTTATGTGACCTTATTGTTAAGGTAATTTACACACATTTTAACATCTTCTATATAGTACTGAACTAATACCTAAACTAACAGATATCAATTCAAAATTCTAGGAGATGAGATATCGGTCCTAAATGTAATTTCCTTTACTTGATCAAGTGTACTCTGTTCCCATATTCTACACTCACCTGTCGACGATAACAATTGGCCCATTACGATAATCCTGGCTACGCTCATGCACATCCACTATAAAATCATAGATGCTATTTGGATTGGTCATCTCTGGCCAGCTGGGACAGTGCAGCATCTTGACGGTTAGCTCGTAATCATCCTGTATGGATTGTATGACAAAGTCTCGACTCACATAGTCGCTTTTGTTCACCTTGTTCATATATTTCACACGATAGTGTTCACTTTCGATGGGTGTGGCCTCATCTGGCCAAAATTTGGCAAAGTTCTGTTGAAAATGAAAAAGATTTAGTCTAAGATTTCAATCTCCCCTTTTTTAACTTACAAGGTCATCAAGCGAGGACAGCAACACCACTGTCTGAGCATTATGATCCCAGACCATTTGCCAGAAATCCTTTATCGTATGCGTCATGGGATGTTGGGTGACAATAAAGTCACGCAATCGTCGAAAACCATGCAGCCAAGAGCCATTAATGTAATCACTACCATCTTCGCCGGGTTTGGGTGTCAAATGCACACGGCTACCCTCAATGGGAAAGATGGCACCACGATTCTTAATGGAGTTCACCTGCTTCATGGCCGAGGCAATGTGTATATCCTTGGGCTGGAATTGTATGACATTCTTGTACTGCTGCTCCAAATAGGGAGTGCAGGCCTTTAACTCTTCCACCTGCTCGGTCAGTAGATTGGTCTCGCCCGAGGCAATGGCCTCGACTAAAGCATCATGCAGGAATATGTACTGCTCCTCGGTCTGGACAAGGAAATTCCGTTGAGCGCGAATGTGACGTAGAAAACCAAAGACATTGACAATCGATTTCTGTTGAATCTGCTTGAGCATGGCGTCCAGGACGATGTAGGTGCCAGTGCGACCAACCCCAGCGCTGCAGAGAGAGAGAGAGAGAGAGTAGAATTCGCAGTGGTCTGGAATCCTTATTAGAAGCTTCACTTACCTGCAGTGCACAACTATCGGACCAGCCTCGGCGGGATTGGCAGCTGATGATTTTTTCACAAAGTTCAATACGGGCAATGGATGATCTGGTGTGCCATGATCTGGCCAATTGGTATAGTGATACTGATAAACAATTTTCTCCGAATTGCTCTGCTTCTTCTTCTTTAGCTGTAAGAAATTATGTTGTATAATCCAGTTTTCTGGAATTACCTTTCAACCCACCTTCATATGCTTGATCTGCAAAGTGCGCACCGTATAAGTTGACATTACTTCCTCCTCCATCAATTTGACCTGTATTACACCATAGGTTTCGAAACCATCCTTGGGCCAATACATGTCACACTTGCGTCTGCCGCGCTCTACTAGATTGGTGATCATCACAATAATGGCCACACGCTGTTCCCAAATCATGCGCCAGAAACAGTCGAAGGTATCGGGCAAAGGACCCTGGGTGCCAATAAAAGCATGCGATTTCTGATATCCATCAATAAAGTTGGCATTAATGTAGTCCAGGTTCTTCTTCTGACCAGGGGTGGGATGCAAGTGTACACGACTGTGATCATCTGCAGTTGAAAATAGAGAAGTGTGTGAAAATAAATGGAGAATAGATTCCCAATTCTTTGGTTTCTTACAGGCGGTGATATTCAAATAGCGATTCTTGCGCTTATTCTCCGGATGCTGAGAGTGCTCACATGGCAGATCATCACTAATGCATTCATTTTGTATGGCCTCATATTCCCGACTGAATCCTATATCACCATCCGCATGCAGAGATGCCACATGCTTGGCAAACTCATTCACCGGCACAGCGGCACGTATCTCATCGCCAATTTTGACCGGCACCTCCCAGTCTACCGGTGGGGCATTTGGATGATGTGGTGGATCATCCAGATAGTAGTAGGCAGCATGAAAGCACTTTCTGCTGGAAATAAGTGAAAGAGAAGAGAAGTTGTTAATAGAAAGTGGTTGAAAATGTATAATGACGAAAGAGGCACATGGCGGAACGCCTCAGGGCGGAGTCCTGCCGCCCCTTTGTGGTCAACGAACTATTACTAAAATTCCACAGGAAAGCACTCAAGATAAACGCAAATGCCGACGACATAAGCATAATTATCATGGGGAAATGTCCCTCGATTCTTAGCTCAATCATGGACTCTACTCTCAAAGAGATACTAAAGTGGGCCACAGAAGCCGGACTTAGTATCAATGCAGAGAAGACGGACCTGATTTTCTTTACCAAGAGATACCAGGCACCGCAATGGACTCCACCTACGATAAATGAAACACCGCTAACGCCAAAGAACAACGTGAAATACCTTGGAGTAGTCTTCGATAGTAAATTGTCATGGAGACTTAATGTGGAGGAAAAGGTGAAAAAGGCAACCAATGCGCCATATGCATCCCAGAAGATGCTAAGCAGCACTTGGGGCCTATCACCAAGTCTAACGCACTGGCTCTTCATCTTAGTAATACGACGGATACTACCTACTACATGACATATTGGTATGGTGGCAAGCCAAGGAGAAATCCACATATGTATCTAAAGCTGATGGAAAAGGCCCAGCGTCGGAATCGGCAGAACAATACGCACCAAACAACCAAATAAACATATACATACGTTGCCAACCAAGCGGCAATCAAAGCAATGCAGATACGCACTATTAACTCCAAAAATGTTCTGGCAAGCAGGGAGGCAATAGATTCCCTCAGCATCTCTAGAAAGGTGCAAATCTATTGGATTGCCAGCCACTGGGGAGGGGGCATTGTTGGAAACGAAATGGCTGACAGTCTTGCAAAAGTCGGAACCGCACTAAGCCAAGAAGCAACACTAAACATATCTATCTCCGTACAGATACAGCAGGATGGAGGAGATAGCGAAGAAAGAAGCAGAGGAAAAGTGGAAGAACACAACCGACTGCAGAATCTCAAAAATTATGTGCAAGACAAGAGACAAAAAACTCACGCACAATATGCTACTGCTCCAAAGAAGAGACTGTAGACTGCTTCTAGGCATACTAACTGGTCACTGCCTACCAGCTGCCCATGCGAAAGAGCTAGACAGTGGACACCTGCAGGAAATGTAAGGAACCTGGAGTCGTCGAAACTCTGGAACACCTCATCTGCAGCTGCCCAGCTATCGCTAAGACAAGATTAAGACATCTGCACTCCCCAAGTCTCACTTCTCTTGAAGAGGCGGCAAGGAAGTCTCCCAAACAACTATTGGCATTCGTCAAAACGTCAAAGATCCTCTTGGATTTCTAATGGTACCCTTGTCTACCTTGTTCTCTGTTTGAGAACATTGTATTAGAGTTTGACTTTTAAATGATGCATGCACAGTTTCAAATTGTAAAACCTAATCCAAAGTTGTTAAAGGCCCATACTCAGAAGAGAAAAAAAATTTAGTTGGGCACAAGACTTCACATGAACATAAAAACTTTTGAACAGTTTTAATTAAAATCACGGCTCTAACAGCCTCTAACAGAAACAAGTAAGAGCTCTACAGTCGAGTGGCCCGACTTCATAATACCCTGTACAATTGAGACACACATGCAAACTCAAACACATACTCAAACGCACACACACACACGCCCTAGCTGCCTACTGTAGGCACAGTACTGTATTTGGTGGGACAAATTGGGCATGGTGTACTGTGAGCTACTATAATCGGGTGAAACCATCACAGGGAAACTCTACCGAACTCAATTGATGCGTTCGAGCCGAGCATTGAAGCAAAAACGAACGGAATACTACCAAAGGTACGACAAGGTAGTTTTGCAACATGACAAAGCTCGGCCACAGGTTGCGCAGCCGGTCAAAACATACCTTGCTGCAATGACGCATACCCTTGAGCATATCAGCACTTTCACTCTTTTGAAGAAGTCCAAAATTGGATCGATTCTTCGATTTGACTAGAGATTTGGGTAGAGTTTGCATAGCGGTTCATATCCAAAACCCGCACAACAATTTAGATTTCGGATCGCCTAAAGCTGAACCTCAAGTAGACCTTCACTAAATTACTTAAGTCACTTTTTAAAATCCTAAATAATGTCTATTGAAAATCTTATCCAAATTTGATCTATTATGACGGAAATAATATGTTAAAACTTGAACATGAGACTCGACCACGATCCTAACGTTGCGCTACATATCATAAACCTACTAAACCACTTAAAAAGGACCAACCATGAGAACCACTTGAACAGGTCATCCGGTGCACGCTACTTAATATGCATCGTGTGATTCTAATATTTAAATACACGGATGTCAATGCACACACATCTTTAAGATAAGCTAGAATTTAAGGTATGAGAAATTCTGAATAAAAGGAAGATCGCTTGCCAGAGTGAGTCAGTACAAATTCAAACTTACAAAAGTGCTCATTAAAGGTACATACATAATACGAAAGGAAATAAAGCATAAGTCAAGTTTTGAAATGGAAATCCAATCATGCCCTTTTTTATTTACGAGTACTTCTTTATGTCAAAGGCCAGAGACTTTTGGGCCGGTGTTTAAACTTCATCATAAGACGAGTAGTCTCTAACTTAAAGAAAGTCCATAAAAAGTATAAAAATAACATTAAATGTAAATATGGTATAGGGCAATGATCAGAATGCATCATGTGGGAACCACTTGAGGTGCGTTGTAAACGAAATTTATGTAACCTTCCCACTAGACCACCGTTACAATTAATACACACGTTGTGCCTTACAAGCGCAGTGTTAGCGAAGACAGATAAAACAAGGATCACGTGCTCTTGCACTTCAGTGCACTCGAATTTTGATTGACGTCCCAATGTTAGCCTTGGTTTTGATATGCAGCTTAGGTAAACAAAAATGTGTACCGATGGAATTTTCTTTCATTCTTTCACTACAACTTGACATCATCCTTCGTAAAGTGGCATTTAAAAGTATACAATTTTTAAAGCAGAAATAACTAGAGCAGCAATTCAGTTACAATGACAAGGAACAGGAGCACAAAAGCAGCTACTTTCCATTCATCATAAGATTGTATTTAAAAAAAACTAGAAATTATGTAACAGCTGCAAAGACCAAACCTAAAAGCTGTCACAAGATGGGGGTTTCAGTGACGCACTTCTTACAGAATCATAACGCATAAATAAGCAGAAGTCGCCTGAGGGGACGGTGGCAAGGGGGCCGGTCAAGAAGTAATTCTATGACAGGCCATTCATGTTGATGACTGTGAATGGGAATGCAAAAAAAAGATTCGTTTTGCAATTTGCCAAGTTGTGCAAATATTGCTGTAAAGCTGCTTTAAATGAGTGACAATGATGAACAGGTGCGACTGCAATTTGAATAGGAATAGAGAAAGGGTGTGGGTTTGTTAGGCGGCTACTTGGACTGCCTGGTTGCATTCCCCCCAGACAAATTGAGGTTAAGTTTTGTAATTGGCTTAAGCGATTACAAGGAGCACGAAAACTTTTGCAGCACAGAAAGCGAGGGGGGAGGAAAACTTTTCAGTAAGTTTACTCGGAAAGTTTACACAACTTGTGTGGAGCCTTGGGTGAAAGTGCCTGAGCGGACGACTAGGCTTAGAAAATGTCTTTACTGTGCATTGCATTTTTGATATTGTATTCTTTATAAGCATCGTCTTTCCTTATTGAGCCACATTTAGTTCAACAGCCAAGTTCTGTATAATTATTTCGCAATTGTTTACTTTAGATTGATTCCAGTAAAACTTCAGTTGATTGTTGCTTCAATTTATAATTTTGTGCCGTTTTGTTAGCTTAACAAGAATTTCAAGTCTAATGCCTTTTATTAACGGAATTGGAATTTTCTTTGAAAGTTTATTTATTTATTTACTTTTGTATTTGTCTCATCTTTATTTACTTAAGGCAAAGAGCACAGAATATCTAGACTCGACATTTTATGTTACATTTTTTTTTCTTTTTGACCTACTGATTTTGAGGACCGTATAAAATTGATTAAAGCTGGTTCTTCTATATCGGATACTTTCGAGAGATTAAGTAGAAAGTGTAAAGTTCACAAGAACTGGAAACTAGATCCTTACACCTGTAGATTCTACAGATGTCGTTGGGAGTGACTGCACTGCGCCTTCATAAATCGAACCGCTAACCAAAGCAGTGTTCTTACAAAAATTCTCAACCCAACCGAAAATGTCCAAAGAACCGGTTCGGGATGCTTAATTGGTAAAGGATATATAAAAGTCAGCGGTTATAGCAGCGGTGGCATGCGAAGGCAGCTGCTAGCTTGCAGTAGACAGGCAAAGATTGCTGATGATGGATCCGGGAGGTTCTTGATACAGCTGTACAGTCTACCAGCCCCCCTTGTGGTGTGTTATGTTCCTGTTTTAAAGTTATGTGGAAACATAATATGTCCTTGAGCAGACTACAACTTGCTGGTTTGATCAGTCAGGTTAGCTAAACCACCAATTTTTCTCCACGCTTAGGTCTAAGCTTATGTTAAGCTAACTCTAAAGAAGTCAAAGTGAGCAAAAGTGTTCCTATCGACCCGTGAAACTCTAACTTGTGATGTGTTCCAGCCTAGAACAAGACGTTTTTCTTCTGAGATTCTCCGCCTCCCCCTTCACAACATTGTTTCCAGAATATTCAGCTCGACTGACCTTTTGGGATTCTTTAAATAAATATTCGAAAAGTCGCAAAGGGTACAATTTTTTTTGAGTGTCCCAAAAGTGTTGACAGAAGTAGGTTAGGTTGTGATGCCTGAGAATGAAAAGTCATTGCGATGCCATATATTCCCCATTAACCATTGTGTGGACAGAATGAACTCAAGTAGGGCTGGGATCTTTAGGCCGGATGTTTTCGAGAGGTTGAGTAGAAGGGGTTGACCAAGTAACCTTAGTCTCCTTCTACTCAAGCTGTTGTACCGATTCCTTCTCTTCATCATCTCTTACGGTCACTACAAGCTTTAGGTAGAGTGCTGACCACGTAAGTCTCACTACCGTACAGGAGGAAAGGTTTTTCCACCGATTCTTAGCTAGACGCAGTGTGTCGGCTTTTGTGTGTAGCCACCCATATCAGGTAAATACTGAAGTTCGTCCAATCTCGATCAGGGATAGGCGATATATGAGTCTAGTGCAGAGTACGGCGCGTCCGTATCTAAAGCAGAGTTCCCCAGCGATAGCCCCTGGGGCACGAACATACTCGCCATTTCTTACCGAATGCTTGCCGAAGTCACGCATCACTGTGTGTTAGAAAGAGACACAGTCACACTTTCGCGCTCTCTGCTTGGGGAACCCTGATCTAAAGTGTATCCACACCGACAGTATACGAGCTCATGCTGCTCTCTTTTGCAACCACAAGGAAGTGCTAAATGAGAGCGCTCACACACACGCAACGGCAAAATGAGCATGTATATTTTGCCGGCTCCTGGTCTAGTGCCTTAAGAGCTGCTTGACTGTCCGAGTATATGAATATGTTTCCTTCTTTGACCGTGAGTGTGCTTAGGTAGGTGACAGCTTCCTGGATGGCTACCATCTGTGCTTGGTACATACTATAGATATAAGGAAGGCGGAACAATAAGCTCAAGAAGAAGACGCCTCCTCCCACTTTTTCATCGAGCCTAGAACTATCAGTGTAGATATGGCTAGTTGGCTTTGCTGTGGGGAAGGTTGTCCCATTCGTTTTAGCTTGAGATATAAATGACTTATAATTTGTCAAACGTCGTTTGCGGTATACAGAAGTCTATATTTAACGGCAAACACGCTTGGTTGCTAAGTAAAGTGGAATGTCCGGAATTACCCCCATTCCAGGAATCGGACTCTCGTAGTCCGAGAGCTAATGTGATAGCCCCCTGCCTGACTACAAGGTCTAGTGGTACGTTAAAAAAATATGGTGTTAACAGCTTCCGTTGGTGCCGGAAATATGTACATATGGCGCGCTTCTTCACAACAAATTGTATGCGGTAATGCCTCCAATTTGCGAGTACACCGACCTGCTGGTTAGCACTTGGTCAATGAATCTAATAAGATGCATATCCGCTCCACATCTGCCAAGGCAGAGGTGATGGCATTAGGCTTAACGTTATTGAAGGCACGCTCTATGTCGACAAATGCTACTGGAGAGTAGTCGCCCACTTTAAGAGATTTTACAATCTCTGAGAATAGGGAGTGAGACCTTCCCTTGCTGTACGCATGTTGCCTGTGTATTAAATGATAAGGGTTTATAGTTGGCCGTAGCTAGATGTTTATAAGGCTCTCCAGGGTTTTAAGGAGGAACTAGGAATAGACTAAATGGCCTATAGCCACTTGGTTTTATCCAGCCTTCGGTATGAAGACTACTTTGGCTTCTCTTCATCTAGTGGCAATGTGGTTTAACTTCAAACAGCTTACTTAGATTATGTGAAATTAGTTTTTTGTATACCCAATGGTGTGTTGTAATTGGACAGGACAATCGAACAAGTCGATTGCCCATTTAATTCTGGTCGGTGTGACGATATTCTTGTTGTATTGTAGAGACAGGTTGGTTTGCCTTCCATTTGGTGCTGCGTTTATAAAGCTTTTTAGAGATTCCTCGCCGGAATTCACAGAGGTTCCGTCTGCTTTTTGTAATAGCTTGGCGAGGATGGTCGATTTAGCTTTGTTCGTCTCTCTGAGTCTTAAAGCTGTCGTGCTGAAACTTTGCACAGAGTCTTCTTTTCACTGCACGCTGCTAATATGTCGAAACCGACCGGATCGGATGACTATATCTTATAGCTGTCATAGAAACCATCGATTGGAATGAATCATAGTGAGAAAAACTTTTGGGTTAGCAATGTAAGCGATCCCAAACTCGGCCATTATTTATATTATATGCTTTTAAACAAAGGACATAGCCGGATTTGTATGGTAACCGGCCCCAATGTTTTTAATTTTTTAGCTATGCAGTTTTAAAGTACATTAACCGACAGTAGTTTTGCGATTTTATTTATACTTCTAGTACCAACCCTGAATTTTTAACAGCGGTTTTTATCATTTTAATCAAAAAACTTTTTCGGGCCATCTATCCATTAAAGAATTACAATTTTTTTTTGGTCAAAGTCTAGAATAATTTTTTAGGTTTTTAAAATGCAAGCCGTTACCTACAAAATTCCGCGAAATTTGTAACACTACTTATTTAAGACTTCTAGTTGAGGTTCCACTTTCGTTTTCTTCATGTTCAATTGTCGTTCCTAGATACAATTTCTGTAATTTTTTCAGAATTTTAAAATTTTGTGGAAGGTAGTTAAAATTAATTAAAACAATAATTTATGTATTTATTTTTAATAACAAATTATTTATTATTTATATGTATACTAGCATCGTGCTTCGCTGCGTGGCCATCAGTATAGTGATCGTTATCGTTATCGTTATCGTTATCGTTATCGTTGTCGTTGTCGTTGTCGTTGTCGTTGTCGTTGTCGTTGTCGTTGTCGTTGTCGTTGTCGTTGTCGTTGTCGTTGTCGTTGTCGTTGTCGTTGTCGTTGTCGTTGTCGTTGTCGTTGTCGTTGTCGTTGTCGTTGTCGTTGTCGTTGTCGTTGTCGTTGTCGTTGTCGTTGTCGTTGTCGTTGTCGTTGTCGTTGTCGTTGTCGTTGTCGTTGTCGTTGTCGTTGTCGTTGTCGTTGTCGTTGTCGTTGTCGTTGTCGTTGTCGTTGTCGTTGTCGTTGTCGTTGTCGTTGTCGTTGTCGTTGTCGTTGTCGTTGTCGTTGTCGTTGTCGTTGTCGTTGTCGTTGTCGTTGTCGTTGTCGTTGTCGTTGTCGTTGTCGTTGTCGTTGTCGTTGTCGTTGTCGTTGTCGTTGTCGTTGTCTTGTCGTTGTCGTTGTCGTTGTCGTTGTCGTTGTCGTTGTCGTTGTCGTTGTCGTTGTCGTTGTCGTTGTCGTTGTCGTTGTCGTTGTCGTTGTCGTTGTCGTTGTCGTTGTCGTTGTCGTTGTCGTTGTCGTTGTCGTTGTCGTTGTCGTTGTCGTTGTCGTTGTCGTTGTCGTTGTCGTTGTCGTTGTCGTTGTCGTTGTCGTTGTCGTTGTCGTTGTCGTTGTCGTTGTCGTTGTCGTTGTCGTTGTCGTTGTCGTTGTCGTTGTCGCTATCGCTATCGCTATCGCTATCGCTATCGCTATCGCTATCGCTATCGCTATCGCTATCGCTATCGCTATCGCTATCGCTATCGCTATCGCTATCGCTATCGCTATCGCTATCGCTATCGCTATCGCTATCGCTATCGCTATCGCTATCGCTATCGCTATCGCTATCGCTATCGCTATCGCTATCGCTATCGCTATCGCTATCGCTATCGCTATCGCTATCGCTATCGCTATCGCTATCGCTATCGCTATCGCTATCGCTATCGCTATCGCTATCGCTATCGCTATCGCTATCGCTATCGCTATCGCTATCGCTATCGCTATCGCTATCGCTATCGCTATCGCTATCGCTATCGCTATCGCTATCGCTATCGCTATCGCTATCGCTATCGCTATCGCTATCGCTATCGCTATCGTTATCGTTATCGTTATCGTTATCGTTATCGTTATCGTTATCGCTATCGCTATCGCTATCGCTATCGCTATCGCTATCGCTATCGCTATCGCTATCGCTATCGCTATCGCTATCGCTATCGCTATCGCTATCGCTATCGCTATCGCTATCGCTATCGCTATCGCTATCGCTATCGCTATCGCTATCGCTATCGCTATCGCTATCGCTATCGCTATCGCTATCGCTATCGCTATCGCTATCGCTATCGCTATCGCTATCGCTATCGCTATCGCTATCGCTATCGCTATCGCTATCGCTATCGCTATCGCTATCGCTATCGCTATCGCTATCGCCTATCGTTATCGTTATCGTTATCGTTATCGTTATCGTTATCGTTATCGTTATCGTTATCGTTATCGTTATCGTTATCGTTACCGTTACCGCCCCATTTCACCTTATTTCGAATTCTATCCTTACAAACCGAGATTCAAGCGATTCCGATGAATATAGTTATTGAATGCTGAATTTTCCTGGAATTTTTACGACTGGGGGCGGATTTTCTGACATTGGAATATCTCATTTCAAATTATTCCGTATTCTATCGTTACAAACCGAGTTTCAAGCCAATCGGATTAAAAATAGTTTTTTGCATACACAATTTTCCGGGAATTTTCAAGGCTTTTCCGACATTGTAAAATCACATTTTAAATTATTTCGTATTCTATCCTTACAAACCGGGTTTCAAGCCAATTGGATGAAAAAAAACTTTTTGGCTACAGAATTTTCTCGATTGGGGGCGGATTTTCCGACATTGGAAAATCCCATTCCAAATTAATTCGTATTCTATCCTTACAAACCGAGTTTCAAGTTAATTGGATGAAAAATAGTTTTTTGCATGGAGACTTTTCCGGCCATTTTCCTCCTGGGCGGATTTTCCAAAATCAGGAAAACACGTACCAAATTATTTCGTGTACTATGCTTACAAACCAAATTTCAAGTCAATCGGATGAAAACCAAAATTTTCCCCTAACAAAATTTTCGACGCTTTTGTGACTTTTCCGGTTGGAATTTTCCAAAACCCCTTCTTAGTACGCACTTTCACTCTAATTGAAACTCCTGTCCAAATTTCAGCCTTCTATCTCTTACCGTTTGCGCTCTGCGTTGATTGCCAATCAGTGAATCAGTCAGTGAATCAGTCAGTCAGGACACACTATTTTATATGTAGAGTAGATTACTCTTTCACTCAATCACCGTCGCTGTCTTCATTTATAAGTGAATTTTTTTTAGTATGCTAGCATCATTTAGATTCGCCGAAAAAGGTCCCAGTGTGTTAAGTATATATCCATTTTTAGGTACAATTGTAAATGGCTTATATAGTGCCTTTTTTTTTGACCCCGAGTATTACCTTCGCTGGTACCCGTTGTTTGAATCCTCTTCATGATCGACATAAGTTCCATCAAATATCAAAGTCAACCTGTCAGTTAGACCAAATAATTTGCTGGCCATTAATCCAGTATGATGTGCAATCAATTCTTCCGTAGTAATTGCATTAAACCCAAAATATTTAGGAAGAACATTCTTTTCAAACGACTTAATTATCGAATCTGTAATTTTTCTTTCTTTTCTTTTCTAATTCTGATATTTTCTGCTCTGTCTAGGTCAAGTAAGGATGCAAGTACTTTGTTAGAATTTCCTGTACTGATCTTAAATAGGAAAGTCACAATCGCTTGGACTGGCGATGAAAATATGTCAAGGGACTTCAACATATCTTGCAGCTCTAGAATATTTCCCAATTCAATCCAGTAAATACTCCAATCTGCTTTTCCGACAGACCACACTCTTCAATTTTATGAAAAGTCACCTTCTCGTTTGGAATGGACATACCGTTTAAAAGTTGACACAAGTCTTCGACCCCAATGTAACTCGATAAAGATTGCATCCTGAGGCTGTCCAGCTCATCTGCAAGCAAACGTTTTCTGATAATGTGCTCCAAACAGCAATGATTTCCGTATAAAAATTCGTTTTTTGCAAAACGCATCTTGACGTGCTTCAAATGGTATAACTGTTAGGCCCAGAACAGCGAAAAATATAAATATTACAGTTCGAGGACTTTCGATGTTTCTTTGTTGAAGACTGACGTATTAATAAATGAGCTAAACTAATATTTTTGCTATTTAGCTCAATAATTTTTAATTAAAAATACATAAATTATTGTTTTAATTAATTTTAGCCACCTTCCACAACTTTTAAAATTCTGAAAAAATTCCAGAAATTTTATCTAGGAACGACAATTGAGCATGTAAAAAACGAAAGTGGAACCACAACTAGAAGTCTTAAATAAATAGTGTTAAAAATTTCGCGGAATTTGCTAGGTAACGGCTTGCATTTTGAAAATCTAAAAAATTATTCTAGGGGAGTGAAAATGATAAAAACCGCTGTTAAAAATTCAGGGTTGGTACTAGAAGTAAAAAAAAAATCGCTAATTTCCTTTCGCTTGATATACTTTACAACTGCATACTTAAAAAATTAATATCGCTGGTGGCCGGTTCCCCCACAAATCCGGCTATGCTCTTTGCAAAATTTTGTCTAAGTCGGATGAGTATATCTTATAGCTGTCATAGGAACCATCGGTCGGAAAATGGGTCTTAGTAAGAAATTTGTTTTGTTTTCAATGCTTATGTCATAAAACTCGGCCTTTATTAATATTATATGCTTTTAAACAGATTTGCAAATTTCGGTCAAAATCGGATGACTATATCTTATAGCTGCCATAGGACCGATCGTTTGGAAAATGGATCTTAGTGAGAAAAACTCTTCTTTTTCAATTTAAACTGATTCTTAAACTCGCAGATTGTTGAATATATACATATGCTCTCAAACAGATTTGCAAAATTTGGTCGAATTTGGATGACGATAGGTCGGAAGTTAGAAAAATGTTCGACTTTAGCGTTCGCGTTCTTAAATCTGCACCAGCATTTGCAACGGTACAGACGAAGTTAGCTTTTCTTTAGCGGACGATGTTTCGGTCTTTGCGTTGCCTAAAATATCGGTTATCGACCGACCACCGGTTGTCAAAAAATTCAAAACATCGATTCCGATTCTGTCTTCTTCGGTACAAGTTCCGTTTTTATTCTCTGGCTTTAATACAATTATGCCGGGTTTACAAAAAAATGGCTTGAATAAATTGACTTTAGGCTTGTTAAGCTTGATTAATCACTTTACTAGCAGTGCCTAATTTTGTAAGAATTTCGATTTTTCTTTTGTGTGAGATATTACATCTTGTTATTGCGTGCTCTTTGCTTATATATTTTTCCAAGTTGTCAATTTTGTTGATATTTTGTGATATTACGCACCAAAGAAATAAAGTTTTAGGTATTTGTTGTTGTCAACTTTTGTTTTGTTTACTCATTTGTTATGCGCTTTTTGGAGCACTGAAACTCATTAACTATGCATTCGAACGGAAGATTCTTACACACACACACACGCGCATACACACATACACGACCCACTTGGTGGTATGAAACTTACGTAAACCAATTTCCACGTTGCGATTTGCGGCGTACCAGCGGCATTGTTGCCGTTGACACTTTGGAGCTGCCACCAACTGACATGCTGCTGCTGGTGGTATTGGGGCTCTTCTCTAGAATTGCATTGCACTTGTTGCTGGTTGCTGATGTATTGTATTTTTCTTTATTTACACAAATTACGTCATATTGCTGGGGGCAATGCAAGTGACAACAGCTGTCGCCAGGGCACTTGCAAAAAATAGTACGCAATAATCCACACAAACATACACGCACACAAACACACCTCTGTCTAATGAGGCTTTCGTTATGACGCTCGACAACAACGAACCACCACCGCCGCCCTTCTGGGTTGTGTATACCCGAGATACTTTTGCTATTTGATTGCTTTTGCTTATTTACTACAATGATAAGAGCGGTTGGGTTCACTAAATGATGCTGGGGCGGGAGGGGTCTCGAGGCAAGCTCTACACTTAAGTGTTCGCTCACACGCGCGCTTTTGGCAACTGAACCGTTTGTTCATGGCAATTGCTGATCGCTCAGCCCCAAAAGCTTTTCCTTTTGGTGAGTAAGTGAGAGAGCGAGAGAGCCCCCATGCGAATGACTGAGCTTTGACAAGCTTCGGGGGCTGTTGAATTTATCAGCTGTCTGATAACAGCTAAAGCACTTGGTTATACACCATGAGATAAAAAATAGAAGGTAGTGCAATGCATCGCTTATACATATAAAAAAAACAATTTTAATAGTGACGTCACAGACTCACAATTTTGTATTTGTTGACATTTTTTAAAATGTGCGTTGCGGTAACCAAAATGAAAATAAATTGAAATTAAAGCTACAATTAAGACTTCGTCCAAGAAGCGGAACCTATATTTTGAATCTTTTGAGTTTGAGAACTGATATTAAGTATGATATTTTCTATTTTAATTTTGTTGCTTTAATTAAGTTGATTCTCACTTAGCTCGTACGTTGGTCGGCAAGTACCTCTAACAAGTCTTTGATTTTAAAGGATTTTTGTAATTTTTCAAAAGAAACCGAATTAAACTAAATCCTAAACCAGGGGTGCCCAGAATGAGCTTACGAGCGCGTGGAAGCCAATACAAATGCACAAAATACAACTCAAGCAAGAACAACCACAAGAAATAGAAAGAGAAAACCGATTTTTGTCTGTGTGGTCATTGCTGTCTCAAGCACACGCGTGCGAGCGCTAAATACGCGAAGGCAACATTGTTTTTGCTTTTTAATTCGCCAGAGTCACATATGATGTTGTTGTTGCCGGTCTGCACGCGCCAACAACAAATCCTTCGTTTGGAAAGAAAGAGAGTAGAGCCCGCGTATGAAATTGTTTTTGCTTTTTATAATCTTCTGGCCGCGTAAATGGTATGCGTGCGGGCTATTCCTTTGCGCAAAGTAAAAACAAATGCGTGGCTTGCGGTATAGGCTTGGGCACCCCTGACCTTAACAAAAACGTATTCGGAATCGAAATACGATTCGGTTTGATTTCCCAATCAATTACGGAAAAAATGGATTGGACATGTGCTTACATATGCCACTAGAAATGATGCGGGGTCGTTGGGACAGCATAAAATATCTCAACCATGCAGCTAAGACAACTTTATACCAGTTTATACCCGCAGCTTCGCTCGCATTCGTGTATGTAGACTTTCCTAAATTTGAAAGTCACGTACAGGGTGGTCCATATAGTGTTTGGAATTTGAACTATACATAATTTGACTTTAAAAACGTCAAATGTCATTCGGAAAGCGACTAATATTTAGTCGAAACTTTGAAATTTACGAAATGGGTCGCTATTCGTTTGAAGAAAGTTGGGAAATATTAAAAACATATTTTCAAAGTGGTGAGTCCTCAACTCAAACTGTCGTCAAACTGAAAAAAAAACGTTCCGAAAACTCAATTTGTGGATCAAATCGTGAAGTGAGTTCGTGAAACTGGAATGTTGGTGGATAAACCAAGCCGTGTACCTACTCGTCCGGTGCGCTCGACCGAAAACATTGCTGCGGTTGCTGAAAATGTGCGTGAACAACCATCGACGTCAACTCGCCATCCATCTCAACAATTGGACATTTCGCGCACTTCTTTGAAGCCATACAAAGTTCAATTGGTGCAGCAGCTAAAGCCAATTGACCATCCGAATTGTCTACAGTTCGCAAATTGGGCGGAAGATCGTTTGGCCGAAGATGGTGAATTTTACCGAAAAATCTTATCGGATGAAGCACATTTCCACCTCGGTGGTTATGTTAATAAACAAAATTGTCGCATCTGGGGCAATGCACCCACCACGTGTCACTGTTTGGTGCGGATTTTGGTCTCGAGGCATCATTGGTCCATTTTTCTTTGAAAATGAAGAAGGAGCCACCGTGACCGTGAATGGTGAATGTTAAGTGATTGGTTCTTCGTGGAAATTGAAGCGGAAGACTTGGACGATATTTGATTTCAACAAGACGGCGCTACGTGCCACACAGCGCACGCCACAATCAATCTTCTCCGCCCAATCTTCGAAAATCGAATAATCAGCAAATATGAAGATGTGAATTGGCCGCCAAGAAGCTGTGATCTGACACCGTTAGACTTTTATCTTTGCAAACAATCCTGAAACAATTGATGAGTTGAAGAACGAGATTCGAGTTGCTATTGCTGACATACGTGCCGAAACAATTGAAAATGTTCTCAAAAATTGGGAGGATCGAATGGGCTACTGCCATTTCATAAATAAATGACATGAACCAACCTATCCAATAAATGTTCAACCTTTGAAAAATATCGAGCCGTTTGGTTTTTATAGCAAAATTAAATTCCAATGGACCACCCTGTATTTCATATTTTTGTACGTGTAACTTTACTCGCTTGGAATAATGGTATGAAGTCATTGTTGGATTTTCATAGAGATCATTGAAAATGAGTTTGAGCCTAATCGGCTGATGATCAAAAAAGTTTCATTCAACATTTTTCTGCGAATTTTCTACATATCCCAATAGAATTTTCCAAAATTTGATCTCAGTACTCACTTTCAGAAAAAATGCAGCTTCCTATCTCTTATGATTTGGGCTGTACAGCAGTCACCAGTCAGTATCTTTATTTTCGTGTTTGAGCCTTGTCTGGCTATCTGCGTTTGCTCTGACATCAGCTAAAATCGATTTTAAAAACGAAAATTGACTATAGAATTCCATTTGTATGCTAATCTGACGTCGTCTACTAACTCAAAACTAACGCTAGGTGGGTGGCGACACTATTCAGGGTATACCTACTTCGGTGAACTATTTTTATTAACTAAGTGATTTACTATATTCAATTATATTCAGCTTATCTCTAGCCAGATAGATAACAACCTTCAGATAACCTTGGTGCTGGTAAATCACCTCACTTGGTCAACGGTTTTCACTTTGTAAATGTATTTTTTTTTTTTACGTAAATTATCGGAAGTTTTATGGCAGGCAAGTTTACTTAATTAGTTTTGCAGTCGTTTAATTGTTATTGTTGTTTGCCCTCGTCCAGTCATCTCATACATTAACCAATTAACGAACGTATTTTACGAAAGAATCGATAGTTGTTAAACGTTTAATTGAGTTACACAAATCACAAGAAAAAAAAGATAAGAAAATTAACTTTTTCAACCAGCGTAGATAAAAAGTCAGAGTGGCTTCAGCACACAAATCTCTCTCATATAGTATGCAGTGTGAAGACTTGTATCCTGGGCGTTATGATACAGTTGGCAAAAGTTTTATAGCTTCCAGCTTGTTGCTAGAGAGAACAAATAAGTACTTGGAAGTGAAATCTAAGATGCAGATTCTTTTCAACATGGAAAACTGCTGCCAGTTTTTCGCACTCGCTTCCTATCTCTCTACACACACACACACACACACACACACACACACACACACACACGCGCGTGCTTCTAATATTTCTGACGCTGCCAGGCAACAATAGAACTTTGGCAAAAGTTTCGTATACGAGAAGCCAAAACAATTTCATGTCAACGTTTGGTATTTTATTTTTGGAACAGGGAACAATTTCCACCCTACATGAACAGACAAATAAAGCCGTCGTCAGAGAACAATGTTGCCAAACTGCATAAAATATGAAATACTAACACACACACACACACAGACACAAAGCCAGGAAAAAGAGGACATGGGCGGAGAAAAAGAGAAACAAAACTTTCTACTTTTTGGCAATTTGTTTTTTTTTTTTTTTGATGGTGTTTCGGTTCGGTGTCAAAATGTAAATAAAAATTCCTTTTATCGTTGACATATTTTCATTGTAAGCAGCAAATTGTTGCAATAAAATTCTCCAAGTGTTTGTGGTGTTACGAACACCAGATTATAGAGCATTGCATAAATATCTTATCAGTTTTAAAAAGCTTGTCTCCTGGATGAAAACAGAAACCAATATATCACATTGTCTCGGTTACGCTTATCTGTTATGATTTCGGTCCGGTTGTGATTCGGTTACAAGATAATCGTTTCGGTTACCGGTTTCCAACCGGTTAAATATATACATTTTGGGCACGTTTGCATTGTTGTCTCTAGTGCACTCAGAAAAAAACGACCGGCAGAGTTCTAGATCGGTCGGGATAGAATTTATACCGTTTTGTACTTGAAATTTTAAAGTATGTTCTGTTGTTGGACGTACTTAAATTAAGTACGAAACATTCTACAATAGAAAAACGACTCTTAATATTATTCAAATGAGAAGAAACGTTCTTGAATTAAGAACATTTCGTACTTACAGTTGCCAAATATTTTAAGAAAGGATCGTTCTTTGTTCCAGTACAAACTTTCTTGGATTGAGTACAAAATGAACTTACAATGGCAGCTCAAAAAACTGTGCTACGGAATATGCGAACTATTTTAAGTCGAATCTGTTCTTAAAATTCCCTCCTAGCTCTAACATTTTGGTTATGGAGTGAGGGTAGATTTCTGACCTACAGTATAAACATCTTGGTCTTTGGTTAATTCAATTCCCTTGGATTTTGATATAATACAGAGACCTAGTTTTAAGAACAAATTGGGAATAGCCTAGAATTTTATAGGCTTAGGTTAGGTTAGGTTAGGTTTCGATGGCTGAGAACGACAAGTCATTCTCCCACTTAGGCCACTTTGGACCCATTGCGATGCCATGTTTGTTCCCTGTTAACCCTTTTTAAGACTGAGGGGGGTCCTCGGTACTGAACCATTGTGTGGACTGAATGAATTTTAGTAGAGCTGGGATCTCTAGCCCGGATATCTCCGAGAGGTTGAGTAGGAGAGGTTGACCAAGTGTCCTAAGTCTCCTTCTACTTAAAGCAGGGCAGTGGCAGAGAAGGTGTTGTACTGTTTCCTCCTCTTCTTCATATCTGCAAATTCTGCAGAAGTCATGGCGCGTGACGCCTAGGCGTGCTGCGTGTCTGCCCATAAGACAGTGACCCGTGAAAGTCCCCACCAGAAGTGAAATGTGTTCCCTTCTGTGACGTAAAAGTGTGCTTCTACGTTTTAGGTTGAATGTAGGCCACGTAAGTCTCGATACAGCACAGGAGGAGTTTTTTCCATCGATCCGTGGCGAGACGGAGTGTTTCAGCTTTTGTGTGAAGCTTATATGTTGCCATAGGCATCCCTATCATACTCTTCTCTGAAGGGAGTTCGCAGGTGGTCTGCATTCTTCAAATTTCCGCCAGTTCGACAATCAAACATTTCATCCAAAGCTAGGGTTTTTCAAAAAAGACTTTCCTTGTGAAAACGTGCGGAATATTGACGCCTGAATCAAAAAACATTAATCTTTCATGACCAAAAAAGAATAGTAATTAAACCTATGTATTAACCAATAAACAATTCCCAAATGCGTAAAGCCGTCAACTAAAAGCAGAAGCATTTGCCCCTGCAGGTGTTTTCGATTTTATTACTTTCCATCCCTTACTTCAAAATTACTTCATCTCGTATATTTTGAGGGTTTAGCAAATACGGACATCCTAGACCATGCAGAATGGGATTAAGGATTTTCTTAAGCCCAAGGTCTTTCACTAATGAAAACGCCCGACCATCTACAGTACACAATAAAACACATGCGTCTTTGAGAGCGTCTTCTGTCAATGATACTTTAATTGAGGGCCTGAACAGATCGTCAATTCAAACTACAAGGGCTTCCTTTGGCTTTTCTTGTGCTGAGTTTTCTTTTAAAATATTTTCGTGCATAATTTTTATATGACGAGTCTGGCTGCTTCCATGGTCGCCCTAAATCACAATTTCCAACGAAAAAAAACCGTGTGTATGTACACAGAGAAAACGTATAGAAAAGTCAATTCTAAACAAAACGTATTTCGCCCTGCTTGAAAACAAAAAATGTTTTTCACTAAGACCCATTTTCCGACCGATGAGTCCTATGGCAGCTATAAGTTATAGTCATCCGATTTTGACCAAAATTTGGAAATCTGTTTGAAAGCATATAATATTAACAATAGCCGAGTTTAAGGACGCTAACATTGAAAACAAAAAAGTTTTTCTCACTAAGACCCATTTTTCGACCGAAGAAGACTCTGTGCAAAATTTCAGCTCGATAGCTTTAAAACGACAGACAGACGGATAGACAGACGGACGGACAAAGCTCAATCGACTCAGCTCGTCGCCCTGATCAAGAATATATATAGTTTATGGGGTCGGAAATGAATATTTCAATGCGTTGCAAACTTCTGGGCAAAATTATAATACCCTTTGCAAGGGTATAATAAAGAACTCCTTTTAATTATCTAATTTTTGTCTAGTGTTTGAAAAATAAGAGTTTTTAAAATGGAAGGCACTATTTCGAATGCAACTCATAGGCATATGTATATGCAACGATACTACTGGAGGAAGAAGCAGAGTATATTCTTTTAGATTGCTGCATCTCAATTATTGTCGTAATCATAGCCAGAGCCATCATGGTCTGTCTAGGATGCGGAGGCTGACGCTCAGGCGGTTTGGCGCATGGCACACCAGCCATATCTAAGCTTCACCATAGATACCGAAAAGATTTCTCCGACACAGGTGTGACAGGTGCCGGATAGCATCGAAATGCTTTTTATTGGTCAAATCAATAGTTCAAATCAGAGTAACCTTTTGGAAGTACGAAAACATTTTGTTTGAAATCAACGGCAACTACAAAAATACATAAATATCACAAGCAACACTGCGTATGAGTAATATCAAAAACTTTGGAGCCTCTTCGCGCACCTTAAAATATATGTTCTTACATTTTTCATACAAAAAAGGGCAATCTAATGAACACACATAATTTTTACACAAGCAAGGAGAGACATTTTTTATTTGCTTAAGGGCGCTGTCCATGGCTACGAAATCGGCCGCGAAATGAAAAACTCCATATAAAAAAAACTGCTAAGGAATTTTTGTGTGTGGCCGTTTCAAATTCTGTTTCTACCAATCGCGAGAAATTCTTACGTTTACCACTACGTCTTGTTCAAGCTCTGTTAAGTGCTTTAAGTGCTGTTAACGCCTTTTTTTTTGCCGTGACGTGAACAAAATAGGTTTTTATTCTAATTTGTGCGGCGCAATTGAATGGCCAAATTGAAAATGAGCGCATCTAAAAAAGATTCCGGTAGAAAGCGTCGTCTAGGTGAATCTCTGATAAACGCCGTGAAAGTGAAAAGCGAGGTTTGGGATTTGGCGAACAAGAAGCTTTCGGATTCCAACGCAGTCAACGCGGCCTGGTTGAGTATCAGTGAAGAGCTTGGTAAAAGCGGTAAGTAATGCAACTACATATTATAATGTTCATTTTAATGAAATATATTTATTGAAAGTGATGGAATGCAAGGATGCATGGGTAGCGCTGAAGGACAGCAACCGGTACCACACCAAAATTTCGTCTGCAAAGCGCTTCAAGACGGGTAGCGCAGGTGGCTCTCCATTGGATTCACCTTCTTTACTGGAATCCAGTGACGTTGATTGGGAGTTTGCGGGCGCAATGTCCTTTCTGCCAAACACATCAACAATGCGCAAGTAAGTTGATTAAATAAGCTTAAATAAATTACACACTTATGTCTTATTTCTTGCAGAACTCTTTCTTCGGAACACGATCCAAGTGAGCCGAGCACACCCGTCTCGAATTGCGACTTATCACTCCCAGATTCGATGGCTGAGAATGTCTTCATCTTTGATGATGATGTGGTTGCTGGAACGTCTCTCTCGAATGATTTTTTGAGGTTCAAACGGAGTCGGCATACCAATATGAAAGTTAAACACAGATAATTGCGATGTATTTTCTGACTAAGTTTACCTCGTTTCAGAAAAAAGTACACACGCCGAAAAAGAATGTCGGCCAAACCACACCAGTAGCCGAGAGGATGTCGCATGCCCTCGAGAGCTTGGTGTCCCAAACCAACCGCATGGCTGAGGGCCAATCCATGCCGAAGGGACAAAAGCACTTTGAAATGCTGACTTTTTGGGACACCATTTTAGCAAAAATGTCGGAAGAGGCAACTACCAACGTTCACTGCGCTAGTACTGCAGATTGTCAAAAGTCACAATGATAAGAACAATTAATTTATTATTAATTTCATTTAATAATAAAAAAATATTAAAATAGCACACTAAATATGTTATATTCATAATCCTGCAAATTGTTGTTGATTATAACTTCGCGGGCATATTTAACAGCGCCAGAGCAGCGCAAGGTTACTTTGAAACGTTTATCGATAGAAAAAAGTGTGTTATCGTGTTATTAACATAGGCTTAGCAGACTTTGTTAAGAATTTGCGGAATATCAAAGTTTTTCACAAGAAATTTCTTGGCGACCCGTGGATACCGCCCTTTACAGCAAATTCTATTTAACACAAAGCGTATGTAAAATATTTTCGACACACATTTGTTTTTTGGCGCGGCATTCTGGAAGAATTTGTTCTGAAGATGAAGATATTTTAATGAGGCGTAAATCAAAAAGTCGGCAAGCCCATGCAGCGAAATGAAATTCTGCCTCTGCTGCAGCTGCCGACAGTGTGCATGTTCATGTGATTTGCTATTGATGGGCACGTTCCTTAGTGATAAGAGTGACTTGGTGAATAATCACGATCACGTGTTACAGAATTTTTGTGACTTCCACAGACAATAATTAAATATTAAAAATATTTTTGGTCTCATAATATTTTAGAAACCGAAATGGAACCGGTTATTTTGTTTCGGTTATGGTTAACCAAATTAAAATACATTTCAGTTTCGGACAAAATGGTATATTTTCGCATACAAAATCGTAGAACTATTTGGGAATATTTATTTTAAAGCTGAAAAACAGTTGTATACAATAATTTCATGGCAAGCTTGTGACAAAATGTTGGTTTCCTACCTGACAAGCATCAAATTGTAAAAATATGAAATTTTATACATAATGGAACATTTTCCAAAACAGATTCGCGAACGAAAATTATTTAGAGCAGTGGGCAGTGGGCACGAAATTTAACTTTGCTAGCAATCCCTTATCAGCTAGGATTGAGTCGACAAACGAGACACACATTAACTATATTTTGATTTTGCAGACGCCAGCTTCTGCGCTAAGCAAGTCTCGATCGCGCACACTGCACCTGTTACGCCGTTTGCGTGTGCGCCCATCTGATATTCAAGGATTTTGTTGTTTTAACTCACTTTGAATCCAGGCAATTGAACTTGTTGCAACGTCTGCTTGTGCGTGTCGGCGGCTCAAAGTGAGGCAATTTGCCGAAAAATTAAGTGCTTGCCGACCGCTTATCTTGAGTTACTACACTTCTTCTTCAAACCGGGAGCCGCAGCGTAATCGATCCTTTGGGCTGCAAAAAGCTAAGAACTTCGAATTGTTTCCTTCTCCCTGTTACCTACATTTACAAAACTTCATGATACACTTTTTGGACACCTTTTGAAGGGTATTTAAATATAAATATATTGTTGTGCCGTTTCTTTGCATCAAATTGTGCACCAAATCAGAACCTTACTCGTTTCTCTGTTTCCTATTTAAATTTTTTTCTCAAATATTTTCACTAAACGTTGATTAGTTCACTGCAAATGACTTATACAATCCGCTTGAACATTCCTCCCGCTCCCTTTGCGCCACGAGTACTTGTAAGGGGGGAAAACCCTTTTTTTTCCTAGTCCGAGCGCCTCGACTTTTGTTCTCATTTAACTGGCTCTTTTATTTGTTTGCATTGAAAAGGAAATTGTAGAAATTCGCTTTGTTTGCTTAATAAAATATAATTTTTTCCGCTCTAAAACTTGGCAACTTGAAAAATTTCCATTTCCTCATTTTCCCGAGCGGTATTTGTGTAAAATAAATAAAATGGCATTAATTTGTTAGAGAACACGAGCTTTAGGGTCTGAGTGAGTGGGCGGGGACCCAGTAACTTTTATTTGGTATATTCGCGGGACCATAAAAAATGGCATAGAAAAAATGTAAAAATTTTCTATTGAAGTTAAAAAACGTTTCCCATTTTCTTTATGTTTTGTCGTCGTTGTCGTCAAGCGTGATGGAGGCGTAGCCGGTGTGGGTGCGCAGGCGGGATGTGGAAGGTTTGTTTGCCTGTGGCCGCTGCCGGATATGGACTTGGGACTAGGAGAAGTGGGTGGCTGGCAGGCAAAAAAAAAGGGTTAACCACTTTTACATTTAATAAAGATTTTAAGTAACTTAAAACTGTTTGCTTGTCTTTGGCTTCGTTCCATTTTGTGCCCGAGACTCTTGTTTTTGTGATTTGAATTTTAATTAACATTTCTAATGAATATGCGGGCGTAGATAGAAAAACAACAAGTTGGTCCCTGGCCCGCACCTCCTCCTCCGCCGTGACTTGTTGGAAATTAAATTGAAAAAGATGCGCCAGATTCGCTTTAATCATTGAATTGAGTGGGCAAAGCAAAGGAATTTTTTTGTACCGCGCAGCTAAAATGCAGTTGGGTTTGTTGTTTTAATGTTTGATTCCGTTTTTTCCACAAGTTGATAATTAATATTGACATAGCTAATTGGATGTTTGTTCAAACTTTAATTAGGTTATTTTCGGGGAACAAATGCTTTCTAATAATGACAAATAAGAAGTGTGAAATGACACTGAAACTATCTGGATATGCACTCGTAATTAACCGATATAAAATGCAGACTGGTTTGGTTCAGTGGTTCATGGGACCTGTGTCGATTACACAGAGAAAACAACGTCAAACGTCAAAGCTAAACGAAACGTGTTGCGCCCTGCTAAATTGCACACGCAAAATGTAGAATTCAGAAACGTTCGGAAAAGCTACACGTAACGTGTAGGATTTCAATATCTAAACGCCTCGTGTAGAAAAGCTAAATGCTGCGTGGGCAAATGCAAAATCTATACGAAATTAGAAAATCAGCTTATTTCCAAATAACGTCTACATTTTTCATGCAGCAATCTGAAACCCACACGTACGTGTAGGTTTACTACACGCTGTGTTTGGATATTGAAATCCTACACGCGCGTCTGTATTGGGTTGGTGGTTTTCTTCTGCCCTGAGATGATGCGCATAGCGAAATAATTGAGCTTCCAAGATAGCAGCAGACGCGCGCGCGCTCGCATAAACAAAAATAAATAAATAAAAAGCGCGCAGTCATCGGGATTTTCAACCCATAACGTTTGTGTAGCTTTTCTGCATGCCGCGTTTAGAAATAAGAAAGCTAAACGCGACGTGTAGAAAAGCTACACGCCAATTGTTGAAATGAGAAAGCTACACGTTTCGTGCAGAAAACCTTCACGTAACGTGTAAGATTTCAATATCTAAACGCGGCGTGCAGAAAAGCTACGCAAGCGATATGGGTTGAAAATCCCGATCGAAACGTGTAGAAATCCCACATTTTCGTGTAGCTTTTGCATATTTTTTTCTCTGTGTATGTTCAGTGCATCAGGCAAAGACTTTTGACCAGCGATGGTCACCGGATGCCCCCAGAGGTCGAAGATAATTTCGGTATTTACACATACACGAGCCGAACGCAAGCCGAAGCTGAGTCCAAGAGAGTAAAGTTTACTAAACAGAATTTCTTCCTTCCTTCTTCATCCCTTACTTACTTCTTCTTTCGTTCTTCCTTCCTTCCTTCCTTTTTACTACTTTCGTTTTTCCTTCCTCCTTCCTTTCCGCTTCCTTCCTTCCTCTGTCCTCCCTCTCCTTCCATTATCCCACAAAATTTTCAATTGAATATTTCCTTCGTTCAGTTGACATGACTTCTAATCCCTGTTAAGTTGTCCCTTTCAAACCAAACATAAGTCTTCTTAAGAACTTTGCTTATGTCTGCCCTAGCTTTGTTAATCCCCAACCTGTCTGGTTCTGCAACACAAAATACCCCTTATTCATCCACAGATCGACATTTCGTGCTGCTGCTGCTGCTGCTGTGTCATTGAACACATAAAAAATATAAAAAATGTTCATCAACTTATAAAAATAGAAATAGATCCCGCATAGATTTAGACACACTTGATTTCTTGCCCGCTTTATTTTGGAAGCCCTACTAGGGTGGCGTGTTCAACACTTTGACATTTTTTCTATTTTGGTTTCAGGTCTATTTATGGAACTGCACGCGACGCGGCAGCTGCAATAAACTTGCTTGGAACGCCACTTACCTCCACAAGAAGAAGGCCATAACAATCAGAATGATGCCAAAGCAACTGAAGATGATGCCCACTAGAACGGCCAGGTTGTAATCATTGTGCGATTGACGTTGCGAGGGTTGAAGCTTTTCGCAATTTGGTTGAAGTTGGATCTAAAGAAGGAGAAGAATAATAGTTAGATTTATATCAGTCGATGTTTTTGTAGTAGTTATTGTTGTTCCGCTATGCAAATATTAACATTGTTCTTATGTGGTTTGCTGTACGCGCCTTTCAATTCTTTTCGCTTGTTTTTGTTTGTCATATGGGAAAATTACATATTTTATTTGCATTTTCATTTTCCGCCCCCACACATAAACAGAGAGAGAGACAGAGAGAAAAAGGATTTAAGCGAGCGCCATTTGTTGGCTACGTGTGTGCACTAAGCGGAAAATGGAAGGGGTCCATGTAAATGTGGGCAAAAGGTGCAGCCACTTGAAATTCAGGCTTACAAAAACAACAACAATGAATTATGAATGCCCAAGTCAAACAGAAAGAGAAAGAGTGAAAAAAAAAATTATTTTTGCATTCTTATGAGGGCGTGTCGCAGCCATTTTCCCCACCCTCAGCACTGTCGAGGTCAACTAAATTGCTATATTTTGCCACGACAAGGGATTAGATATTACGAGGGTTGCCTTTTTGTGTGTGTAAGGTGTGTAAGTTTTATAAAATAGTTTGGCAGCTTTTGGCGAAAACTTACCCAACAAATTTGTTGACAGTATGTGCAACTGGTCCAAAAACTCAGCGCTTTGTCTGTTTTTGTATTACACTTTCATAAGCTCGACTTATCGCTCTGCTTATTCTGGTGCATACTCTAAATCAAAACATTGTGAACGGGTGTTTTCTCAGGTTTTCCGGGCTTTATTCACAACCTTATTTACACACACGGTTTTACTGTATACACAAGGGTTACTATTTGCCTTATAACTACCGGTTGTCTGTCTTCGTTCGTCTTTTAGTCTCGTCTAATCATCTACTAGCGCCTTCTGTTACCGCGTCTAACCAGTGTGACCATCGTCTAAATACTTATTGATATATTTACAATTGGCGGCTACCTTCAAAACTCCAATGACTACAACATCAAAAACTTCTAGGAGTATGATCGTCTGTTTCTTCTCAACAATTGGACCTGTAGCTTTCATATAGTTAAAGAATCGTACGACGGTCATTAACTATGTGCATAAAGCTACAAATTGAAATGTACGAGTGAAATTATTCAGGCACTTTGCTAAATATAAAGCCGAAGCTACAACAACAAAGCGCAAAGGTGACCTCAGATGAGTTTCACAGTTGACGCTTCGTTTCAGGATTTTTGGGTCTATTGAACCAGTTTATAAACCGAACCTGCCAATTCAGAACCAAAACCGGACCTCATATTCTTGGAAAAAGGTTCGTTTCGATAAATTACCTTTAACCGTGTTTTCAAGAACAAACATAATTTTTTTCAACATTTTTACCTTTAAAATAATTCTGAAATATTGGCTTGAGGCTTTTAAAAACCGGTTTGCGAACCAAAAATTAAGGATTATAGCCTCTTTGAACCACCATTAAAGTTTCGGTTTATAACACTGTGACACATTTTTGAACTCAAAAAATTTGATAGCGTCGAGACCAAAAAATTCTGAAAGGGTATGAAGGTAGTATGCTAGCCCTGTCTGGGTTTGGTCTGATTAGCTGCCGTTTTGCTATTTATGGCACTTTGAACTTTTTCGCTTTAGAGTAGGATTCACGATTCCATATCTCGTAAACTATTTTGAATTTTGCTTTTATATCTTTGGCAAAGTTGTTGCTCTTCGTTTGGCCTATAAAGCATTTCTTTGCAGCAAATCAAAAAAAACTACATCTTCATACTCAAAATTACAAAAGTTGTCCAAAAAGTCAAAGTTTTGACCACTTTTCTACAGTTTTTCAACTTCATCTTGAAACCCGTAACAAATTTGGACAAGATATACAGCACAAAGTTGTAGCTTAAACCAAAATAAACTTCATTTAATTACTCTTTCACATAGTTATAGGCCCACAAGCACGTACAACTGTCATAAAAACTCGAAAAAACTAACATTTTCGGTAAAAAAGTAAAAATATTTCATTTTTTTAATTACAGTTTTTAAGTTATGTTTTCTTACTATTTTCTTGATTTAATACAAAACAATCGGAATTTTTTACTGTGTCGGCCAATTGGTACCAAAAAATGTTATTTTTCGAGTTTTTGTTCCAATTCTACAAGCTTAAGGGCCCGTAACTATACGAAGGACCAATCGAATGAAGTTGGTATGTTCAAATTGTTTGTTTATTTAAGTCCAAGCTACGTTTTTATCCTGCATTGCTTAGTCAAATTCGTTACAGTTTTCAAGACAAAGTTGAAAAATAGTAAAAAATGAGGGGAAAACATGATGATTTTAAGACATTTTTGTAATTTTGAGTATAAAGATGTGACTTTTTTGAACTGCTACTTAAGAATGTTTTGTAAGCCAAGCCAAGAGCAACGACTTCCTCTAAGACGTCAAAGCGAAATTCCAAATAGTTTTCGAGATATGGAGTTGTGAATCCCAATCGGAAGCTAAAATCTTCAAAGTGCAATAAAAAGAAAACGGCAGCTAACCAGACCAAAACCAGCGAAGGTTTTTGTACTAACATCATGCCCTTTTAAAAATTTGTTGGTCTCGACTCGATCAACTTTTTAGTGCACAGTGTAATAATATAATGATATAAAGGGTTTATACAAGAGATGCGCAAACGTGTCAAGGTGTGTCACAACATGATCGTGAGCAAACACTGAGTTTCGTGCGTGAATTAAAGTCATACATCGTGAATATAATTCATGTATTTAACTGAAAACTGATAACAAATGGAAAAAACTGCTTAGAAAAAGAAACGTCAGTCACAGCACTAAGTACAAATTGTTCTTAGCTAGAGCAATTATGTGCTATGCAGCCCAAATAAGGGGCTTTGGTCAATACGAAGAAGTATTACGACTCCTCCTTTATATAAAGAGGGATGCGCAAACGTGTCAAGGTGTGTCACAACATGATCGTGAGCAAACACTGAGTTTCGTGCGTGAATTAAAGTCATACATCGTGAATATAATTCATGTATTTAACTGATAACTGATAACAAATGGAAAAAACTGCTTAGAAAAAGAAACGTCAGTCACAGCACTAAGTAGAAATTGTTCTTAGCTAGAGCAATTATGTGCTATGCAGCCCAAATAAGGGGCTTTGGTCAATACGAAGAAGTATTACGACTCCTCCTTTATATAAAGAGGGTGTTCCACTTGCCTCTATGCTCGCCCAACTATGCTGTACACTTGGAAACGGGTCTCCCAACATTGCAACTTCACTTCGATTATGTTAACAAAACTATGCAAATGCCATCCACGCTTCTTTCAAGAATTGTCACAGAACACCTTTTAGAAGCAAAATCACAGTTTCTCGGAAGGTGGGAAGCCAACCACAGACTAAGACTACAGAAGACTACAGCTCATGGAACCTTTGGCAAACAAAACTGCTGCAGAGCATAGACAGCTGGGAAAGTAGCTTTGAATAACAAACCCGTGAAAGTCAGTCTCGTGACACGAACAGCAAACTGGAGTATAACTAAAGATTTATAGATATTAATGATGACGCATGTAAAACAAAAATCGATTTTCTTGGGAGCTGACAATGGATCCAAATTTTAGCTTCTCGCTGCCTTTACGAGGAATATATGTATTGAAATTTATCTATACGTTTTAATAAATGGGTATTGAATAATTGCAAAGTTTTATAGATATTATAGAAAGAAAAATTATAGATAGAAAGAAAGAAAGATATTGTATGTGAAAGGAAAAACGAATGTTCTTGGCACCAGACATTGGATCCAAAAAAAAATAAATAAAAAAGTTTGTATGAGATGCGGTATCTCTATAGGTAGTGTCTTTGGTATAACTTAAAAAATAAACATTATTTCACTGAGAGTTTAGACGTGGCAGCAATATCAGTATTTTTCGAACGAGAACGGAAGTGCTCAACTAAAAGTACATGCCACATATCTCAAAACCCAATCATTACACTCTCTGCAACACCGGAGAGAGAGAGAGAGAGAAAACAACGCCCACTTTTTTTCTCGCTGTCCAATTCTGAAGGAACTCAGGGTCCTATACTGTGAAAGAGATACGTTGACCGACCAGGAAATGCACAAGCTCTTAAACGGAAGTAATTGGCTTTCGCTCACTTCCTACTATGGTTGTCGAATATTACAAAAATATCTATACCGATATTTTTGACGATATAGAAAAAGTATCATTTCGATATAAATATTTTGGTGTCTTTTTGTAATTTATTTGGCGACCTTTCTAATGTTTAATTAGTGAGTTTAGCTGGCTCTACTTGTTCACAACTGTAAACAACTTATGCATTGTACCACCAAAATACAGAACTGTATAGGCAACCAGCTTTTTTTGGTGGTACAATGCATAAGTTGCTTACAGTTGTGAACAAACGCAACTTTTTCGGACCTAGAGCCAGCTAAACTCACTAATTTTGGTGTCAAAAATATCGATTTTGTCGCTATTTTCGATATTTTTCAATAAAAACCCGCGTCATTTGACGCTTAATATGAACTACATTCTGACTGCGCTTAAAAATATAGACTTATGTATATTTATTAAATTAACAAAAGATATTTATTTTTTATTTCACATACAACATAAGAAGTTCGGCAAACTGAGTCATGAATTTAAATTAATGGAACGAAAGAAGTGTTTACTTTTTCAACTACAAAGCATAATAAAATCCTTTATTCAGTTAAGTCCACGAACCGAAAGAACTTCTGATTTTACCAATAATCATCAGGCAAAGATTTTAGGAAGACCCGTTGAGTTAGGTGTACATCGGTCATTCGGCTTCTGTTGTCAGAAACCACACTTTTTATAGCCGATCCTAAGCGTTCCGATGGCACGGAGCATCCCGGTATAATACTATATGACAATTCCAAGTCAGAAAGCACTGGCAATGCGTTTTTCTTTTCCATCCAGAACTTAATAGGGTCCCGTTCCAGCGTAAACGAGAGCGTAAGTTAAAGTCGGCTCTAACCGACTTCGATATACCCGTTATGGAAACAAATTTTTAATAGCCTTCCTGGGGTCCTGTCCACCTGAGGTGGGTCAGCCGAAAAGTATGCAACATTTTTTAACTCGGCTATTTATTATCCGCCAGATATTAATAGACATTTGGCAATTACTAAATCCAACATAAATGACTCCAAATTCATCACGATAAACAGATCAGACAACAAAACTTTTGAAAACGTATCACCTTTCCTAATAAGACAGTCGGTCAAGCCCGACTATTACATACTCTGCACCCTTAATGTCGCAGCTCGAATTTGGTCACGAGTCAGGCGGCCAGTTAACACACAACGCACAACGCAGTGCGCTCTCTAAGTCTCTCTCTCTCTTTCTCTCTCTCACTAAGATTGCTGCTGAACGCAATGCTTAGGTTATGGGTGGGGTGGGTGGTGGGTGTTAACTGACCGTTTTTTGCTCATAACTTGAGTATCGTTCATCCGATCTTTATCATTCCTTCAGCAAATCGATAAATAATTTTAAGTACTAGATATCTCTAGAAAGTACGAACCATCTATCATCAAAACTGTAGGAGATATGACGTTTTTTCCAAATTGCGGGGGCGTGAGGGGGCGTGGCAAAAATTGAAAATAAACTTGATCTGCGTGCAGACAAAAGGAGTCTACATTTCAAATTTGGTTGCTCTAGCTCTTCTAGTCTCTGAGATCTAGGTGTTCATACAGACGGACGGACAGACGGACAGACGGACATGGCTATATCGAATCGGCTGTTGATACTGATCAAGAATATATATACTTTATATGGTCGGAAATGATTCCTTCTGCCTGTTACATACATTTGCACGACTTTAGTATACCCTTTTACTCTACGAGTAACGGGTATAAAAACGGTAAATTAAAATTCCCACAAATTATAAGAAGTCAATATCATTTATACATACATATTTATACGTACGAAATGTCTAAAATTTGATGTCGCTTTGATGTCGCACACTTTTGTTTGAAGGGAGAACATCATGCGTGCAGCATGACGATAGGCGATAGGTCAAAAATTGGCCTTGAAGAAGAGGAAAGCTTTAAAAACCAGAGACAAGGCTTTTGCCCTTGTGACCTTTGCTTTGAACTGGATAAGGCCAAAGGGTCAGAGGGTCGCAATAAATCTGTGAGTATTCCCCCCGAGGCAACTGATGGATACCAATGGGATTAACTAACTAGCATGAAGTAATTAACCAATAGCTCTATGATTATTTTGTGTGCTGTGCACATTAAAATGAACCGAATTTGTAGGACGACAGAAAACGTGACAGAAAGTGTAGATGCGTTGTAGCAGCAATACCAAATAAAGACGAATAAAAGTATAGACAGACTCTTCGAATTGGCAATGCTTATAGAGAATGTTGTTCATTTTTGAAATGAGTTGCGTAATTCTGCGATTATATAGACGACTCTTCGAATTGGCAATGATTATAGACTATAGATTATAGATTTGACGATAGTCGTCATGTTGCAAGTCTGTTGTTCTCCTTTCTAAATATAGTGTGCGACATCAGAGCGTCATCAAATTTTAGTCCTTTTGTTCGTGAAATTGCTACGATGACGGTACAAGTCGTGTGCGGACGGCTTAGCATTTACCGTTTCTAAAGATGGGCTACATTTCATCAAAGCATTTCTATGCTTTGCTTTTAAGTTCACATTTTCTGAGTTGTCACTGGTCTTTACAACTGTATTGCACAGTTTGCACTGCGATTTCTGTGCATCAACTTTAATAAAATAGTTTTTAAACATTTTGCTTTACATGTCCAGAGCACAAGAAACATTTATTCGCAACAGTGTGACCGAACAAAATATAAATACTACCGAAAAATATCACCAAAAAACATTTGATTTTCGATATATCGCCTCGGAAAAATATGCGATAATGATATTTGTAATTTTGGGCAAAAATATCGATATTTCGATAATATTTTCGACATCCCTATTTCCTACCTTCAATTTCAACTACTACTGAACTACTATTTTACTGATAAGATGAAACGTGACATGAATTAAAATTCGCTCACGCGCACACCCCTAGTTTAGACTATCATCAGTGAATTTTGAACAATTTCGTTAAAATACAAAACGCAACCCTCGACTGCATGTGAAATGTCATTAGCGCTGTGGTAATGGCAAAGCTTCAAAGTCAGTAAATGACCATTAAATAAGCACAAAGCGTTCATTATCCAAAAGCCGTGGAACATGTACCTATATGAAAAATGAGGCTGCCTCCCAACATCCTCCCCCTCCCCAGGTATATCCCCTCCATAAAATAGTAGACAAAATTACGTTTGCCTTTTTCGGTGACAGGAAAACAAAATTTTTAGTTAGACAGCTCCCAAAAAAGTATGCTACAATTTGGACATGTAATCAGATATGAAAACTGACGCCAAGCCAAAAAATACTGCCAAGTTTCTGTGTCTGTCGCTTCTTGTGGCAGGTGCATGTGTGTGTGTTTTGTGTCTTTTACTTACAATTCTCGACTCTGAAAATTTACCCAAGACAATTTTCTTGGGATTTATAACGCTGAAGGAGGCCGCTGCCACTTTGACCTCGTAGTAGGAGTTTGTTGTTAAATTTTGTAAAATCATCTGCAAGTAAAAAGAGCAAAGAGAAAAGTTTTAGACGAAGTTTAACACATTTTTCAATTAAACAAGAAATATTTTAACTAACCCAAAACATGATTTGAGTGTATGATAAAATTTTACTGTGGCGAAATATTTTTTTATTAGCCAAAAACCATGTTGCCAGGGAGTTTTATTTTTATCTCTGGCGGTAAATAAAAAACGAATCATGAGTGGACAAAAGAGAAACACAAACATAACTAAATAAAACCAAAACAAAGGGTGAAAATTTTGTATATTCAAATTTTTTTTTTTTGTATTTTTTTTGTGGCAGGAAAAACGGCATAAATTTAATTTATTTCGCAGGTAGGTGCAATTTTATGGCAGTTGCCCAGCCAAAGTCCAAACGTACACATGTGTGTGTGTGTAGGAGATAAAAATTGTGTAAAATATGTACAGATATGGTGGCCGGACAAGGTATAACTTTTTGCCAACCTTTTGCATAGTTTGTTCTATAGAAATGTAATTATTGTTGGAAACATTCCCTTTATACCCTGGCAAGGGGTAGACCATCCCTCCCTTTTAATGGCTGTTTGAAAAAGTAATATCTAAAAATAAAAGTTCGTGCCTCCGACACATCACAAATTCGATCAAGTTCTTCCCACACGTTCAGGAGCGTGACGTAAATGCTTTTGCACGATTTCGTGTATATATCCTCGGAATCTACGAAATGCGATCTTAGTGAGCGATTTAAATGGTGCAGAGCATCAAAGTCTTTATATGCTTTGAAATGATTGATGATGTTGTTGCTTAAAATGTCGCTCGTGTTCGTCTTGAGAACTTTAGAAACAATCCACACTTATGCCTAAAAAACGATCCAATAACATACAAAATTTAGATAATTATCTTTGCAAGCCGATCGGAAATAAGCATTAGATCAGGTTTAGGAATACTCGGAACTTGCGGTTCATTGATAAAGCACTTAAACCCAAATGTTCATTGTCAAGGAGATTTAATCAGTCAACGAGACGACCTCTAATATTAATATTACAGAGCTTGATATAACTATGACAGGTAAGGTTCTCGAAAATCGAAAGCTGTAGTACCAGACCATAGCAGGCGAAAGATGCATTCCAGTAACAGCAGAAGCTGCGCAGGGATCCGTATTTGAACCGGACCTCTGGAATATCAGCTATGACGAAGTAGGATTGCAGATGACATTGTCGCAGTCATCACGTCGCGTAACACAGCAAATCCCACTGGAATTAGACATGAGGATACACGATAGCATTATCAGTGCTCAGAAGGTCATAAGCTACTTGGGAGTCAGACTCGACTCAAAGCTATCTTATTAAGCTCATATACGGCACGCAGTAACGAAGTCTGCCATTCGCAACACGTAAGTAGTAAGTAGACTCACCGGTGCCATACAGGCGAAAGTTACTAACGGAGATGAACAACGTCATTCTTCTATATGGATGCGAGATCAGGGCAGATGCTCTGAACGCAAAGTGCCGAGCAAATCAACTCATCGATTCAAAGAAGAAGTGAACTGCAAATAATTAGTGCATATCGTACAGTATCAGGAGCAGCAGCGATGGTGATCGAAGGAGTAACGCCGATCGACCTATTAGCCACAGAACGAAGGCAAATATACGGATTACGACAAGCCGGATAAGTGTCAAGGCAAATTGTAGACTTGTGCAAGAAAGAAACCCTTGCCGCATGGCGAGAATGATGGACAATCGAAATAAAGGGTAGATGGACAAAAAAGCTCATTCCAGAAATCAAAAGTGACTTCGCAGAAAGCATGGGGATGTCGATATCTACATAACACAGATAATGAATGGACACGGCTACTTTAGCGCATTCCTACACTCAATTGGGAAAAGCTTAGAACATAGCTGCGAGATGCCAAGTAATTGGCCTAAAGTCGAATATTTTGTTGAAGCAAATCTTAATTTTAATTTAATATATTTAAACTAGATTCTCTATGTATAAAGAATCAATAAATATTTTCGCTAAAAATGCAATCCTGAAATTTTGATCGATTTTCAAAGTCAGTTGATTAGTCAGCTGCCTTCTGTGACAAAACTGGCAGGAAAATTTTGTTTACTTTGTGCGCTTTTATATAATAAAATATTGTAAAAAATGGATTTTGAAGTCCAGGTTATGTAGAATGAATAAAGTTACAACTTTTTGTGTTCAAATATGTTATATGTTATATATGTGTATTTTTTTTGTATTGTCCAAAAAGAGAGAAAACCAAACCAAAGTGCTCGTCTTCTGTGGAGTAAAAACTAACCTTTTGCGTATTTCTGCGATATGTAATTTATGTTTAAATAAAGTAGAAAGTGTGTATTAACAGTTTATAATAATCCTATTTGCGGTTCTGGTGGTACTTTAAACTTGTAGATGAGCTTGAATTCTATTATGCAACGGTGCTGAAAAACCTTGAAATGACCTTAGAAATCTTAAAATCAAGATTTATCATCTCGCAACTTATCAACCATCCTACAGTTTTCTGTTAAGCTTCAGTTGAAATTTTTTTTGATATGTATATATAGTTTTATTATGCTAAAAAACAAAAATAAACAATCTTCGGTTGCAATGCAACCCACCCCTCCTGGGACTCGAACCACGACCGTGGGGCATGGCACCACACATACTCCGATGGCTATACCTCATGGTGGTGAGACCGATGATCACGTATGAAGCTGTCGTGTAGGGAGATAGAGCAAATCTTCTGACTGTAAGGACGCAGTTGCAAAAGCTACAAAGGCTGGCCTGTGTATGTATGACCGGAGCCATGCGTACCTGTCCGACAGCGGCCCTAGAAGTACACTCCACCATACCATCTGCTTGAAGAAAAAAGCCACGTTGCTCAGACTGACAGCAGAAGGAGTAGGCAGGAACTACATAGTAAGACTGAGGGACTCTAAGAGTTTGGAGAAGGAAATCCCTATAATCCTTCAACCCAGAGACGAGATGGTGGCAGAGTTCCACTTCGACAGGAACTTCACTGTACACAAAAGTAATAAGAGAGATTGGATCTCACTAGAAGAGACATATAAAATGCAACCACACACAATTTGGTGGTAAACAGATAGGTCCTTTACACCCCAAGGAGCTGGACTTGGGGTAGCAGGGCCTGGAACGAAAAGGTTTGAGTCAATAGGAGAATTTGCAAGTATCTTTCAAGCCGAAATATGTGCTATGTCCCGTTGCACAGACCTCAATATGGGAAAAAACCACCATAATAGAGAAATTGCTATCCTTTCGGATAGCCAAGCAGCGCTCAATGCGCTTAGCAGCAACAAGTTCACCTCTAAGCTAGTCTTAGGGACAAAGAACAAATTGGACCAACTAGGTAGCAGGAACAACCTGTCCCTACGCTGAGTACCGGAACACAAAAACATCCCCGGAAACGAAATGGCTGACGATCTGGCATGCAAGGGTGCAATGGTAGGACCAGAACCCTATTGTGGCAAAGTGCAACCCACCATTAGGGAGCTCGTTAGAAAGGAAGAGAATACGCTTAGAACAGCCTCCTGGGTAAACACCAGGGGCATGAGACAAGCGAAAGCATTAATGGTGGACCACAACCTGAAAAGGTTCCAGAAATTAATCCAACAAGGAAAGAATGCCCTCAGGATCCTGACGGGGCTCTACACGGGCCACTGTAGGCTGCGGGGTCACCTGCACAAGCTGGGAATAACAAACACCCCACTATGTAGATACTGTGAAGAGAAGGAGGAGTCCTCAGAACATATACTAGACCACTGCGATGCTCTAGCGAGGCGCAGATTCAGTAGATTTGGGGAACACAGCTTACCCCCCAACAATATAAGTAACCTAGAACCCACGAAAATCCTGACATTCGTACAGGAGATAGGGCTGCTAGGAGAGTTGTAAACTAAGTATGGGGGCACAATAGATCAGTATTGGTCGCAGTGCGCTATTTCCCCAACAACAAACTAAATATCTTAAAGTCGAGTATAAAAGACTAATTCAATATTGTTGGCTTAAGATTTAAATTGAGAATATAATCTTGGGTTAAGGTTATCTCGTCTCTGTCGAATTTTGACACCTTTTCGTCTCGTTTCAAGATTATAATCTAGGTTTTAGATTGATTTTTTTCTCAGTGTACTTAAAAAATGTAATACTTCTGAAAGCGTGGCAACTGAAGTTAAAGAAACCTCGGTATAGCAGAACCCATACCTTTAACAACAAATGATGCTTTGGAATTATTGCTGGAAAATTCTTTAAGCAATAGATTGTATAATGAAATTCGTCATGTCAGCAAACAGCAAATTTGCAACATATACACAGGAAAAAAAAACGTCAGGATATTTTCAATCTTTTTAATCTTGGAGTAAGCCCGGCGTGAGCTTGAAAATTCAATCTCGATTTAAAGGATATTCATCACAATTCAAGCTTTCAGGGAATGGCCCAAGCCTTTCGAACTTGTATCATTCCAAATGTGCTTACTTTAATCCTCTTGAGATCACATGTTCATAATTAAGAGAGCGAGAGTGACAAAGTTTAAGCCCCATTTTTGACATGCGGCAACAAACGATGGTGATGGTGTTTGCGATGAGATGCCAATCCATTAGTGTTCAGTGCGTATGATCGTGGGTTCGAATCCCAGTTGAGCCGAATAATTTGGTTTATTTCTTTGTTTTTCAGAAGTTTTAAGTAAACCAAAACTGGTGTGGGTCTTGAAGTGAAGCGGAGGAAAGGAAGAAGAGGGATATCTTTCCTGGGATCAAATCAATATTACATATCGAGCTCAAAAACAATCTCGAACTTGCTTAAAATGATCCTGGATTGAGATTAAATTGTTCTCGAATTATTTGCTTAATTCAATCATTTTAAGATTACCCCTTATCCTTTTTAGGATCAAAAAAGTCGGATCAACTCTCGGAGCGGGTCAAGAATAACCGTGATTACGTCGTTCTTCTGCAAATCAAGAAAAAAGACCTGGACGAAAGGGCATAGTGGGGCATCTGGACGCAGATAAAAAATTAGAGCGCGTAAAGGACCCCACTTTGAAGTAATGCGAAAGCTTTTCCGAAGTGGGGGTCTCTCAGGACAGTGCATGAGAGAGAGAGGCGAGTTTTTAGTAGGTGAGAGTCCTACATACCCTTCTGCGACGGCAGACTAGGAAATGCAAAAAGCATTTTGGTAAATGTGAAATTGTCCATTTTATTATCTGAATGAACTGGTCTGAACTGGTCCCGACGCACATCATAGACTGCCAAAACTTCCTACTGGAGGTGTGCCTGGATTGGGCTGAACGCATTGTTCCCGACCATATTGCCACCTTTTTTTTTGTGAAGTTAGAGTCGCAAGCGAAATTTTTTTTTTTAAATTGAGTTTTGGTAAACAGCTTTTAGGTAAACAGCTCCTAAAATTCGCGAATTAATTTTCCACGATGAACCGCGAATTGTGAGGAATTTGCGTGCAGAAATCAATTGGCGGTCGACCATGGTTCTCTTGTAATTGAATTTCATAGTTTGCGTTTTGGCCCATGCAAATATATGCTCGATTACATATTCTTTTGAAATATATGTCAATATTTATTGTAGAAATAAATTCATTTGTCGTTTTATTCACTTTGAATATAAACTTTGCGAAAATGTGCTGTACCGATTGCCATTGACGGAATTCCTGTCACTGATTCCGGACGCCATTTTTTATGGGATTATGGTGTCATATCCAAGGATTTGATATATCCGAGGTGCAATCTCCTATCTCGAGACAAATCGTGAACGCGTCTTAAATTTTACCTCGCTAGGTGGCGTGGACGTTTTCACTTTAGACAAGGATTCTTTTCTCGATATTTCAAAAAGATTTTCATCTTAATTACTTACACGAACTAAAACCCCTTTGATAACGGTAACTTGGCCTTCATGCAGTCCAATCAATCAAAATTTCTATTTATTTTACAGTGTATTCCAATTTCGTTTCACTACTTTCTTTTAATTTCACTCTGAAACTCGACTCGCCTTTATCTGTATTAGGCAGTTAGTCATCAAATAGTTTTATGTTTCGTTTGTGTTTTTTTTTTTGTTGGCATCCAAAACGATTGACATATCGCAACAATAGCCAACCATGTTGCCAAATTGTTGTCACTAACCTGGCAACTGCGGAACAAAAAACATGAAAAAAAACAATTTAAAACAAAGCCAACTCGTCTCGCTAACAAAGGGAGAGAGCACAAAAAAAATCCACATAAAACAAAAAATATTTTACTCCAACTGGTCGCAAATTAAAATCCATGGGTGACTTTTAATCTGCAAACAATGGCATTTTCTTCTCCCCTCGTTTGACTTACCGCCGTTTCCAGCTCCTTGGCGGATGCATTGATGCGTATATCACGATGCGTGTCCTGGCCGGCCAGTCGAGTTTTTATGACATAAAAGTCAATGGTGTTGTAGAATTCATAGGGTCGCCTCCAGCGTATCGTTATCGACTCCTGTGAGTGACATGTCAGATTTACAATCGCCGGGGAACTGGGACCGCCCACATCGGTGCGCTGGACTATCTGATCGGATGGCTCGCCCTCGTTTTTGGTAGTAAACGCTTTCACAATCACACGGTAGTCGGTAAAGGGTCCTGCAAAAAGGGAAAATGGGGATTTAAAAAAAAAATTCATAAAATATTTTCATTGAAACACCTGCTCTGACATTTCAGCAGCGGCTTTTCACCAGCCAGTCGCCAGTCAGTGGACCAGCTTTTGGGGCGTTTTTAATTAAATTGAACTCATCTTGCACCCATGAATATGCATAAATTGATTTAAAATCAAGCCAAGTTATATTAAAATGTTAACGTATTTTTACTTAATACCCATCGCAATGCACATTTAAACATAACAAATCCCATTGTAAAAATAGATTATAAAATTTCGATGACAATAAGGGTTAACACTTCTTAATGTAAGTTAGGAAAATTCTCTTAAAGCTTTAAGGACTAAAACTACCGAAAAATGATCAGAAATTGAAGCCAACTTGAGGCAATAAAAGCAACTTTAACGACAGATTTTCTTTTTGCTAATAAACATTTATCGAATTTTTGTTTAAAGTACATTTTTTTGCCTGACATAAAGATCCTATTTAATATGGTACCTAGTTCCTCAAGCTAAATTTAAGCGTTGTTGTAATCGCCTCCCACAATTTCCCTTAAGAAATGTGGTAGAATGGCGACAAGGTTTATTAAATCCAAAGTTGTAATCCAACTATTATTACCAGTACAAAAGAGTTTTCCACGATTTTGAATAGAGGCGTCACTTGTATTATATCGATTCGGATAATGTTGCAACCAACTTCATTTTGAAGCCTCATCATTAGGCTTTCTTTTTATACCCGTTACTCGTAGAGTAAAAGGGTCTACTAAAGTCGTGCAAATGTATGTAACAGGCAGAAGGAATCATTTCCGACCATATAAAGTATATATATTCTTGATCAGCATCAACAGCCGAGTCGATATAGCCATGTCCGTCTGTCCGTCTGTCCGTCCGTCCGTCCGTCTGTATGAACACCTAGATCTCAGAGACTAGAAGAGCTATAGCAACCAAATTTGAAATGTAGACTCCTATTGTCTGCACGCAGATCAAGTTTATTTTCAATTTTCGCCACGCCCCCTCACGCCCCCGCAATTTGGAAAAAACGTCATATCTCCTACAGTTTTGATGATAGATGGTTCGTACTTTCTAGAGATATCTAGTTCTTAAAATTATTTATCGATTTGCTGAAGGAATGATAAAGATCGGATGAACGATACTCAAGTTATGAGCAAAAAACGATCAGTTAACACCCACCACCCACCCCACTCATACCCTAAGCATTGCGTTCAGCAGCAATCTTAGTGAGAGAGAGAGAGAGAGAGAGAGACGAGTTAAAAAATGTTGCATACTTTTCGGCTGACCCACCTCAGGCATACAGTAAGGCTATTAAACATTTGTTTCCATGAGTAACGGGTATATCGAAGTCGGTTAGAGCCGACTTTAACTTACGCTCTCGTTCAGTATGTGTCGTTTCGCTGATGTGGAGTCATAAGTTATATGTCAACTATTGTGCCAACCAAACACAATTTGCGGGAAAGTTCACTTTTCTGCTTTCTGCGTATGCTGCAAGAAGCTTACGTGGAATATGCTATGGCCGCCCGTCCTTGTGCCAAAATCGACGCCAAAGCCGAATATTCACGGTGGCAAGGTCATGCTCTGTATTTGGTGGGACCAATTGGGAATGATGTTCTATGAGCTGCTGGAACTGGGTGAAACTATCATGGGGCAATCTACCGAGCTCAATTGATGCGTTTGAGCCGAGCATTGAAGCAAACACGGTGAGAATACGAGCAAAGGTACGACAAGATAACATTGCAACATGACAACGCTCGTCCACATGTTGCGCAGCCGGTCAAACCGAAATACATTGCCCCTTCCGACTTATATTTATTTTCTTCGATGAAGCACGCCGTTGAGGATCAATACTATGAAAAATGGATTTGTAATAAACTTTTTACAATAAAGCGTCAAACTTAAAAAATTTAAGCTAACTTCGTCAGTGCCGAAGTTTTTATACCCTTGCAAATGCTGTTCTTGAAATGTCATTGTTACATAAAACTCAAAAATTTTTCTAACTAAATTCCATTTTCCGACAGATAAACATCTGATTTCGACCAAATTTCGAGAATCGTTTTGAAAACATATCAAAATAAAAAAAAATCGCCGAGTTTAAGAACGATAAAATTTAAAACAAAAAAGTTTTTTTCACTAAGACCCATTTTCCGACCGATCGATCCTATGGCAGCTATAAGATATATTCATCCGATTTTGACCAAAGTTTGCAAATCCGTTTGAAAGCATATAATATTAATAATGGACGAGTATGAGGACGCTAGCATTAAAAACAAAAAAGTTTTTCTCAATAAGAACCATTTTCCGACCGATGGTTTCTATGGCAGCTATAAGATATAGTCATCCGATTTTGACCAAAGTTTGCCAATCTGTTTGAAAGCATATAATATAATTAATGGACGAGTTTAGGGACACTTACATTGAAAACAAAAAAGTTTTTCTCAGTAAGACCCATTTTCCGACCGATGGTTCCTATGACAGCTACACTAAGAAAAAACTAGAACGAATAATTTGAGTACGAACGCTCTTGAAAAAAAAATTAGTCGCTCTTGAATTTTCAAGAATTTCGCTCTTGGAATCGTGATAAATTCGTTCTAAACGTTCTCAATTTGGTTTTTTATAGGCAAGGGGGGTGAGGGCAACTTAACTTTGAGAGAGTAGCGTTGGAGTCGCTCTCGCAGAGAGTGAGGGCGCATGCGCAGTTGGTCGTTGAGAGCAAGGCGTATTTAATAAGGTGGCAGCAGCGTCGACGTCGCGTTGCCTTACGAAAAATGAGAGAAAGAGAGCGAGAGCAAGAGAGTAATAAACTCAAAGAAATTTCTTGTCGCATACACATGTATACACACACACATATGAATTTTTCGAAACCGTAAGGCAGCAGCAAAGAGGGTCGTCGACGTCGACGCTTCTGCCACCTTATTCAATACGCCTTGGTTGAGAGAATGAGAGCGCAGAGACTGAGCGCGCATGCGCAGTTTGTTGTTGTGCGATGCGTACGAAAGCGTTTATTTATAAGTGTGATTTCGTCGCGTCGTCTGGCTTAAGGAAGTTAGCTGACCTCGTTAAGCTGCCCGTCGCCTGTGTGTGTTTCAGTCTTTCGAGGTACCGTGTTCAAGTCCCAGAAGAGTAAAAAAAAAAAAAAATCTCTGTGGTTATCTCAAAATCAATCACTGTTTAAAACAAAGTTTGGTGGGTGGTGGTGGTTGGGGTGTTGGTGTGGTTGATTTAATAATGGTGCGTGGGAACAGGGGGAGGGGGACGAGACGCGGACCACCACGTCGGTCAGGTCGGGTCGGTCGTGTCTCTCCCACCCCCCACCCCAAATATTATTTTTTATTTTTTTATTTTGAGAATTATTCGTTCTTGAATCAAGTACTGAAACTCTTGAATCAATAATTATTCATACTTGGATCAAGAGCTGAAACTCTTGAATCAGGAATGTCGGGATCAAAAATTCACTCTTGAATCAAGAATTTCGCTCTTGGATCAAGAATTTTCACTCTCACCGTACTTTTGAGAACGAATGCTCTTGATTCAAGAGCGAAATTCTCTATTTTTTCTCTGAGTGTATAAGATATAGTCATCCGATCTTGACCAAAATTTGCAAATCTATCTGAAAGCCTATAATATGTAGGTGGTAGCTTGAGTATCCTCTTTAAAAAATACCGCCTCTACCTTTATTTCGCAAGGGTTTATAAACTTCGGAGGAGCCGAAGTCAGCTTTCCTCTATGTTTTTCTTTCTCATAAAACAATAAATAAATATTTGGCTCAATAGCCTGTTTTTACGGTTTCAATTAGAGCAGTAAATGCAGTCTCGATAAATCAAATAGACTCAAGGTTTCTCTATAGAATAATTTGAAATCGAAAATCTAACTGTTCGTCCAAAAACATATATATTCGTAAGTCAAACAAATATTAGCGGCTTTAGTCAACATTATTTATTTGTGCGTGAACCCACAAAAGAAGTAAATTTTTTGACTTATCAAAAAATTATGAATAGAACAAGACAAACTCAAGCTTTAGCTTCTGGTATTCATCTTTGATGAAACGAAATGGTGTTCGATTAATATGCTAACCCAAGTACTGTTTCGGGTCTCGGTTTCGATACTGTTCCCTGAAGAAACTGATAAATTAAATCCTTTCTTCGTTTTGGTTTATGTTTTACAGGATTTTATTTGAACTTAAATTAAAGAGAGTAAATTTAAACCATATTTTGGTATTTATGAAGAAAAATCCATGTCTACACGTATATCTTTAAGCCTTTGTCAGCATTTCATTTCGCTTGACTTCATTTTGCTTGTCAGACGCGAGTTTTATTACTGGTGAATGCACAACCTCGAATGTCAACTGCACGCATAACAATCGCTTCCCGATGCACCGTACCCATTGTTCCGCTCATTATGAATTCTGTCACCGCATGTCACAACAGGTCCCGGCGGTTGCTGTCCAATTGTGCCATTATAAAGCTTATACGTATATATAATTAAATTTTACCATACCAAAACAAAAAAAAAATTAATAAAAAAAAGTGCTTAATCAGCACAAAAGTTGCTTCGCGTTGCTGCCAGTTTTAATTGCATTTAATTAACAACAAGTAGGACTGACACTTTCTTGACTGAAATTTTAAACAATTAAATGCAGCCAAAGGCATCAAAAGGCTCGGGCAATTCGTTTCCAAACTTGCAAGTGAAGGAGCAACAGCAAACTATGTGCGTGTAGTACCTGAGGCGCGTAATTAATTAAGCCATGTGGGGCCCGCTTGCTTGCTAATCCTTATGCGGAACACGTTGCGTATGAGTAATTTAGATTGCGGCGCCTTACTTTGTTGCAACCGGGAAAGTTATTTGTCATGGCGTAGTAAAGCAAAAGCTAATGATGCTGTGGTAGACAATGTTCTGTTGCCAACCAATTTTTGTGTAGGGCGGGCTCTAAGCGGTGCTGTATAATTATACGCGTAAAAGTTGTTAAATACAAAAAGTGGCTATCACCGCGTAAGCCACTTGAAACTATTTAATTACAAAGCAGCTGGCAAACAATTGACTTGAGCTCCAATTAGACCCAATAGTAGAGGGTGGGGCGTGGTAAGGCGTGTGACCAGGTACTGACAGTTTGAAGGCTGAAGTAGAAAAAGCAATTAAAATGACGCACCAAACTTGAAAAGCTCTTTGACATGACCGTAAGGATTTTGCCTGCCGAAGGGGGCAGAGGATACAGGCCGGTTTCGTGGAGGGCAAAGTTGTGGCAAAAAGATATAAATAAACTAACTGGTATAGGTCATTTTACTGGAAAGGTAGCTTGCTTATTATCGGCAGCGGCCGAGACAAAATTTTTAGCAATATAGAAAAACAATTTGACTGTTTTTGTGAACTCTTTGAATTTCAATCATGGAACTAATAGCAGGCTCCAGGTCAATAAGTTATAATTTATGTTTACAACACCACAAAAGAGGCTGGTTAATCATATAGCTATTTCATGCATTTCCTCAATTCAATCATCAGCGATCTTTGCATGAGCTGACAGAGGCTAAGCATAACTTATTCACCTGGAGCCTGCTAAAAGATCTTTGATTAAAAGAGAACAACTTTTCAAAGCTTCGTAACCGTTTCCTGCTTTACTCAGCAAGCAGTGGCAACTTCTCTGCAAACATTGCTGACCACTGCTTTAAATGTATATCAATTTACATAGAATCAATCCTAATAACATGTTAAAGCACTTACTTAAATTCTGCAATTCAAAGTGTATCAATGTCTCTGCTGAGTTCCTCGAGTTCTTGACAATTTCCACACCCGTCTGATTGTCATGTATATGAAATACATGATAGCCGGCAATGGCTCCATTTTGATTCTTGGGCGGATGCCAGGACATGGTAATGCTATTCGCCGATACATCCAGGACGGTGAGATTCTGAGGTTTGCTTGGCACTGTAAGAGATTTAGAAAAGAAACAAACAAACAAGAAATGAATTAATAAAAGTCGCAAAGTTCATTTTACTCAAGGGCTTAGCCTATGTTCTTAAGGGTGAAAGTTGAAAGTAAACTTTGAGTTATCAAAGGTTGGGACAACTCGGAAAATTCTACAAAATTCTGAAATTTTCATGTGTGTGCTGTAATCAGAAAGCCGGATGCAGATGATGATGATGATGAGACACAACGGCCCCAATGACAAAGCATAAATAATTTAAACCAAAAAAGAAAAATACAAGAAAGTAAAATAAATTGAAATGAATATTTTGTAAGAAGATAAAACAATTTATATTCAAATGGCAGGCAGCATATGTGTATGTGTGTGTGTGTGCATGTGTATGTATGGTGCTATAAAAAATTATATATTCAATTACGAAAAAAAGGGAGAGGAAAAAAAAATGAAAGAAATGGAGCAAGTAAAGCGCAACGTAATCGAAGCGCATAAAGAAACGGAAATGCGATTGCGAGCAATTTATTGTGGCTGCAGTAGAGCAACACACACACCCACACACTCACATAGAGAGATGTTCGCTTATAATCTAACAAACCAACGATTGCAAAAGCTCTAGAAATAATTTCATTTGCAAGCCAAAGGACAACACTCGACCATGTGTGACAGCCAAGGGGGATGTGGGATGTATGTGCAAGTGGCAAAAAGCACTTAATGGTAATTTATTTTACTAATACAACAAAAGCAGGGGCAAAGGCAGAAAAACGAAAACGTTTTGCAATCAAAAGAACAAATGAGTGACCCGAGGGCGGGCTCTGGCACGGCACTTGACCCAAGTCGTGGGAAGAGCAAGAATGCTGTGTGCCATGCAAATGCGATAAGGCTGAGCAAAGCACCAAGACCCTTTCTCTACACACTCATACACACATGCTCGGTGTCTGGGCAAAATAAACAGTCGCTGTCAATGTACAGAAATTTATACAATTCAATAAATGGCATTTCTCGTTTCTTTTGCTTTTACTTGCGCCTTCGTTTGCCCTTTGCAATTGCAAACGGAAATGGAAATGGGAAATGACAGACCGAGCAGCTGCAACTGCTCGGCAAAGGGGAAAGGAAAAAGCCAATTTATAGACTCGAACCAAACGACTCTTGGCAAATTGTAGGCTCCCCTACCGTACCTCGTCCCGCTCACTGGCGGGACATTAAAATCAATTAAGCAACAAAGTGCTGCATACACACAGGCGCCAACGATAAATGTTGTCGCGCACTGGCCTGGCTGGAGCAACGAAGGTAGGAAGAGCTGGCCGATTGCAAAAGTTAATAGTTTTCCCAGTTGCCAAAGACATACCCTACGTCTCCCATTGGTGTGCAGGTATCGTAGCTAAGTGCTTGTGCTTCGGCTTGCGCTTGGGGTTTTTGGTTGTTTGGGTATGTAGTTGTTTAGCGGGTTATAAATTGATTGACTTGCACTTGGCCAGATTAATCGTACTGTACTTATTCATTTGGAATTTTTCCACAACAAGCTGGAATATGAAAAATTTTGATTTTGTGATCTCATTCTCCTAGAGGGGTGTCCTGGAAATCTCTAGAGATTTCGGTCTTGGTTGGTTTGTAAAACGCTTGAAAAATCCGTCGGTGTTACAAAAGAGAATTCAGTTTCTTAATTTTTATATACATTTATATATTTATATATTTTTTTAAACGCTAGAAATGTCACTTAAAAGGTTAGTTTACGTTGCGATGGTAGAAGCGGTGAAGCTTCTTCACTTAGGCCAAAAAAGGCCCCTTGTGATACCATATAACCCCTAAATGTTAACTTGTAGACAGTAAAGGGTGGGTCTTCCCTTGTGAACCACTTAAAAAGTAAACCTAAGTAATAAAATACATATTTAAATATTGACAATCATTAACAATCGCCTATATCTAGGTACATTTAAAAACTTTCTACATATTTAATCAACTGTAGTATTATCTTGAAATTTTATAAAAAATAGTCTTGGCCTAGATACATAGGAAGTAAAACGATATGGGCAAGTTTTTTGAACTTCTTAAAAGGTAAAATTAGCGACTTGATTATTTTCCCTGATAGCAAAGTTCACTGTTGAAAGGGTTCTTGAATATAATTTGAATTGGATTGTGTTAAATAAAATGCTGTCATGTTTAATCAATTCCAAATAGCAATCGCATTATGAAATTATTCAAAGGAGAGTCTATGTTTCTATGTTTGTTATTTCAATGCCAGTTGCGCCAACAGTATTCTGTATTTTATCAACTTAAAGCTTCTTAAGGAACAACACAGTTATTAGATATATTATTATATCACACCGGCAATCCTAAATTGGACGAATGATTAAATTAGATTAATTTCCCACCAAGGCTATTATTTGAAATGAAATTCTCATTCAAATTAAAGTACCTTATACCTTACTTTTTGACAAGGTAAATGAAAATTTGGACCTAGGTAAGGTAAAAGGTACTCGAATTTAAAAATACCGAGGTAAAATAAAAGGTATACAAAATATGTATCTAGGTGTGTACCTAGGTACCAGAGAACTGCAAAAATCACCTTTTTTCTTGATTGGCTCATACACAAAAATTCTTACTCACATTTAATAAATCAACAAAACTCAGAGCTGAATATATTCAACTCACAACGCAATCGCATCGAGCGGCTGAGCTAGAGTTTTGTGATCCAACGTGTATGTTCATATTTATTCAACGAACAAAACTCAGTATTGAATATAATCAGATGCATTCGATCGAACAAAACTCAGAATTGACTGGCCAGCGCAACGTGAGCATTGCCAGAGCATTGCTCTCTCTCTCTCTCTTTCCATATCTGCCAGCAGCGTCTATGCGTCTTTGCAAGAGTTTATTCATACCATAGAAAAACTAACATAGAAACACATTTTGCTGCGTCGACAACTTTTCACTCAGACATTTGTCAGCTGTTCGCTGTCATTTTGGCTCTTTGAGTTATTTTTTGACCCTCTGAGTTATTTTTTTGACTATGTCCATCTCCCTCTAACCACCGTGTTTTTCTATGTCGACAATAATTTTGAGTAACAGATTTTGTTGTCACTATTGAAGTATCTCCTTGTCACAATGGAGTTAACATCACTCAAAAAAGAGCGGCGTTTCAAAGTGTGCTTCTATGTTAGTTTTTCTATGTTCATACGAGGTGATTTTCGCTCACTCTAAACAATCGTCGTTGAGCCAAACGAACAATCAGCCGAACTGATTGGAATGAAGTCGAACATGATTATAATCAGAAAGCCAACAATTGGTTCGAATAAAACTCTGCTGCGAACATGTTGAGTATGCAAGTTTGATGAATAGAGCGCGAAGCCTGTTTATTCGGGTGTTGAATAATGTGTGAGCGTTTTGCAATCGAACGAAGCCGTTCTCTGCTAGGTACTTCCAAACACTGGTTAGATGTGAATACATCAAAGAAATAGTTTGTTAGAATTGCTTGATTGTGATTTGTTATCGATAGCACACAGCTGTCAGTAGTAAACAAACAAGGAATTTTGTCAAGGCAAATGCATAATGAATGTGGAAACCTCTTTGTTTTTATTTAATGCATTGGCAGAGGACGTAATTTTGCAAGTAGCCCACGCAAATTCGTGCAAGGCTCTGAAGGCTTTACTGGTTGTTGCGAAGGAGGAAAGCTTGAAAAGCCGCCTCTTCAAAATGAAGCAGCCCCGCGTACTCAATTGTGGTGACATTATGGACAAATTCAAGGATCGTTAAGGACTCTCAGCTCATTGCCCATTGAATACTTTATAAAATTTAACACTTGCAGACCCTTATTTACGTGGCCCTGGATAAACTAATTGCCAACGTAACTCTTAATAAAAACCAGCGTTATATTATTTGGCTGCTGGCAAAACAGGAGTCCTTCTTATAAGTAAATGATCGTTTTGACATTGGATTAAGATCTAGATATTGGATATTCGAGTTTGTAGTGCATATTTTCGCCGGGCTTACAATAAGCATTAAATGGCTAACAAATTCTTAGTGAAAATTCAGGGGGGATTCCAGCAGCAGTGGGTGCTACTGACGACGGTCATATAATTTGTATAGTATGATCTAAATTCTATTTTGCAGATTGTTGTCAAAAATTCAAAATTTCCGCCAACAAAAATTATCGATTACTTTGTTGCCTGAACATTTCATCAAACACGTTCACCAGCAGCCAAACACTTTTTTTTTATTGATGATTTATGTTAGATGATTGGTGTGTGCTGGTGAACGCGCTCATTGTCTTTGGGCAAACATGATTAAATCCTAAAATAATTCTAAAGGTTGCCTTTTAAGTCCGTTTCTGTTTTCAATTTTTTTCCAGTATGCGTGACTATTGAAACAAAAGTCGTAAAAGCGCTCATGTATGCGGATAAAACGGTGCTGTTGGCGGACTCCCCAAAAAAATTGATTAACTGCGTACAGGACTACTGTAAACTATGGAATCTGCGGATTAACACCGAGAAATTCATGGTGATTAAGGTTATGAGAGGACGCCCTACGTCAAGCGAAACATGGTCCAAAAATGCTGGTTGTATTGAAAATGTTAGGGAATATAAGTATCTGCGTGTACGGCTAACGCCTAACATGACTTTCGAAAAGCACGTAATACAACGACTTCACGACTCCAAAGGGAATGCCTTTTTTGCAAAAATGGATCCAAAGAGCAGCACAAAATATAAACTTTTGTGCTATGCAGCTCCGGTTTAGGAACATTGGCAGATTGAGAATGTGGAAAAACTTGTACCCACTTTCCTGAAACCGATTTTCAGGTGGCCAAAGAACACTCCACACTACGCCATTTACTTAGAAACTGGCCTCTCCCCGCTTTATATAAAGACGTTGGAAATGCATTTGTGCTATATAAGAAAAGTCATGAACCTGAGCCCGCATAGACTCCTAATAATTGTACCAACTCATCTATTGCAAAGCAGATCGCAATTTTTTGATAAGCGGGACGGCGTACAAATATCTTTGGATGATAAGCACGAACAGATACTGAAAGGCCTGGCAGTAGCAGCACGAAAAAAGATTAATAGATCAGGCTAGAAACAGTGAAACGAGCGTACTACTGGAGCTTGAAATGTGACATGGGAGTTCAAAACTATTTCTCTGACACTCTTGGCTCTCAGGCAATATCTGTAATATTTAAAGCGAGAACAGAGGTGATGCATCTCAATCTACAAGGCTATAAAGAACTGAATCGTTTTTAATTGTCGAAAGTTTAATAAAAGAGTGAGTGATGCAAGTGGACAGGTTGGGACACTGCGCGCAAAAGTAAGCGGAACGAAAAGTAGCATCAAAAAAATGCTAGCTTTGTTGTGCATGTAGCGTCTACCGGCATATGGGCATTTCCACAGAAAAGTTCACCGAGACCAACAAATGAAAAGTACTTAAAAACACGCTATTTTATCACTTTTTCATGGGGAAATAATCAAAATGAACTAATATGACCCAATTTTAAATATATTCATAACCCATTCTGAGATTTTCGAATGCAAAGACGCGCAAGCGACATTTTTCTCGTTTGGATACGTTTTGTTGTTATAAATATGCCTTTAGATTGCATTGATTTTTGGTCTCTAAACTATTTCTAAGGGTACAAAGAGTTAAAAAATAATGCAGAAGACACCTTAAGAAACTATATGATTGCAATTAACTGTAAGTTTCTGCTTTATATTATAACAAAAACAACATAAATATAATGAGGAAATTTAAGTAACGTAACGTTACTTAACACTTATGCAAATAAAAAAAAATTGTGCAAACATTTTTGAATAAGATAACCTGGAAAATAAACTTGTATTATTTCAAATCATACGAAAAAAATTTGTATACAAAAAGCTTTGCCCAATTCGCAGAGTTTTGCATTTTTCAAAAACAAGTCAAAACCCACTTCCGTTTTATGTAACGTCACGCCAGCATATATGTTTGCTTATATCTTTTCCTCCTTATGATCGATTGATATCATTGTTTTTGCTAATTATAGTGCTACTTAAGTTCTACCCCAATATTGATCAATCTTTTTAAAGATCCAAGATTTTCATATTTTTTAAAAACATCCATTCGTACGAACGTAACGTCACGTCAGTTTGGCAATGCCCATATCAGTTCTCAATCACTCACACATGACCAGCGATTTGTTAAAATAAATTTGATGGATTCAACATTTGCCGTTGGTCTTTATTCCAACAGAATTTTCAAGTAGATTCCAGTGACTTGATACAGAAATTTATATAACAGCTTAATAAAATGAAAACGTTGAATTGGATGACCTCCTCCCTCGGTCCATGTCTTTCGTGTTAAGCTACAACGAATCTTAAAGTTACAACAAGATGGCAAATTAAAAGAAAACAATGGTATTTGCCCAGAGCCCGGGCTACTAACTACTTACTACGGCTACCACTTCTACTGCCTCCAACTCGTATACTCAGTCAACGTCAAGCGGAAGTAACCAAGTGTGAAAAAGCAAAGGAAAAGCCGTGAAAGGAAAAACTCAAAAGCGCGCGTGATTATTTTCACAAAGCAAAGGCAGGAAGTGAAAAAGGAGAGAAAGAAGAGTAGAAGCGCCCAAAAACCAATATGGACGACGTGCTTAAGTTGTTAAAAACTTCAAGCAAAGGCAGTCAGTCGAGCGTAGGGGTAAGGGTAGGGCGGAGGGTTACAAAAAGAAGAAGAAGGTGTGCAACAGTAGAATGCTGTGTGTGTGTGTGTGTAAAGCAAATAGCATTAAGTTGTCTGAGCCTCGAAAAAAATAACAACAACTTGAGCTTAAAATAAATGAAAAAATAAAACACGTTGATTTTGTTGTTGTAGAGTTCCTCTGGGTATTGTTGTTAGGCATATGCCTTATTTAGTTGTTCTCGATGTCCCATTGTTGTTGCTTAACTTTACGAGCTGCTTTTTCGTATTTCGCCAGACGTAAAAACTAAACAAAAGGCGACGTGCAGAGAGTAAATACTATAAAGTGAGAGACACACACACACTCACACGCACACACACAGGAGGCAAACAAACAAACAAACAAACAATTAGAGTGTGCAGAAAACACACACACGCAACACTCATACATCGCCTGGTTGACTGCCTTTGAATGGAGTCAAAGGCACAAAAAGTTATGCGAAATAAAGCCTAAAAAATGCTAAAAAAAATTACTTTGCTCTACCTTTGATGGCCAAGAGCAAACATTAAATGGCAGAAACCAGGGGACACAGGAGAGTAGGCAACACTTAGCGGAAGTCAAGCGGTAGAACATTGTACATACCTTTGACAGCTGTTAGAGACTTTAAAAGTTGGTTGAAATTTCATTTAATTCGGTTCAAATGTTAAAGATTTAAGTTCTACCGCCTTAAACAGGCAAATCAGCAGTGATTGGAAAGGTACTCAACTTTCTGACCTAGGTAAGGTACAAGGTAAATGTCAAAAAATATACCTAGGTAAGGTAAAAGATATACGGAATTTCCAGTACCTAGGTAAAGGTACAATAAAGGTACTTTTAAGTTTAAAAGATTGGTTTAAAACTAGAGGAAATCTAACTTCGACTCGACCGAAGTTTATATACCCTTGCAGCTTGATGGCGCCATTACTTTGTGTTTGTTATATGGCAGCTATACGATATATTCATCCGATTTTGACCAAAAATTCCCCAAAATTGTGTGGAAACTGATAATATTCACAATTGGAAGGTATAAAGACGCTACCATGGAAAACAAAAAAGTTTTTCGCGCTAGAACTTCTTTTTCGACCGATAGTTCCTATGGCAGCTATATGCTATAGTCATCCGATTTGAATCAAACTTGGCAGAATTGTGTGGAAGCATATAATTATGATCAGTAACAAGTTTGGAATGACAATGTAGATTGCTTTCTTATAGTGGCCAGCTACAGATATCGGCAGTCGTACACATAAAATGAGTATTTTGAAAAGTATCAGCGATATTTTTCTTATGCTATTCTATTTTTATTTCAGTATAAGATTGGTCTTAAAATCGTAAAATTGTTGGGAAAGTGAAAATGGGAGCACCGCTAGTAGTCCTCCTTCCTCTTATCTAGCTAGGATCGTATAGTTTTTTAACAAGGAATGTTTACTGGACGTCCAGTGATAGCCACAAACAGGTCCCTGGAACTTTTTATTTCAACATGGCAGAGCGGCAACATCTTGGCTATAATGTAATCGGCGCGAAAAAATCTCGTACGAAAAGTACCTAGTCCATTACCTATTGACAAGGTAAATGAAAATAAAGACCCAGGTAAGGTAAAAGGTACACAAAATTTGTATCTAGGTATGTACCTAGGTATTTGTACCAAGGTACTTCCAAACACTGCCAATCAGGTTTACCTTAGTTAAATCTTTATAACAGGCATTAGTCCCGATACGAAAATGGATCTGGGTACGAGAAACTTTTCTCAAAATTATAGACAACAACTAAGTTTTGAGTAGAACAGTATCTTAGTTTCCAAGTCTGTAAAAGAAGTCGAAGCGCAAATGGGGATAGCCCATTCTCTTCAGAGTTGAAATCTTCACTGGAGCAGCCATGCCAATGTTAATCCCGTTCAGAGTTGGAATTCCCTATCGTGCAGCCGTGTATCCAAGCACTTCTTTTGCATCAAATTGAGTGTTTAATACTTCAAGAAGCAGTCGTGGTACTAAGTCGCACTGAATCCTAGGGGGCCAACCCAGAACCTAGAAAAGATTAAGCTTAGTTATGCGACCCTTTTCGACGTATGGCTTCTCAATAATTGGAAAGAAAACAAACATGCATAACATTTTAGTTGTAAATAAGAAGAAAAAAATTAACTATCTAATTAAAAACTTGAAACTCCTAAATAAAACAAGTAAGAAAGTCGGTCAAGCCCGACTTTAATATACTCTGGAAACTGGAGTAGCAGTTGAAAGCAGCGCTGCTGAGCAAAAGATGGCGCCACTACTTGCATTGAACAATGAGGTTTTTTTCAAAACTGACCAATAGATGGCGCCACTACTGTTAGGGCGGGTGAAGTATCTTTCTTTTGGTCATAACTTGAGTCTCGTTCATATGATCTTTATCGCGTCAAATCGATAACTAATCTTGATAACTTCATATCTCTAGATGGTACAAACCACATATTTACAAAACTGTAGGAGATATCACGTTTTTTTCAGATTGCGGGGGCGGTAGGGGGCGTGGCAAAAATTTAAAATAAACTTGATCTGCCTACAAGTATAAGAAGTTTATCTATACTGACTGACTGACAGATAATAAACCCACAGCCAATACCGCTTACCCTAGAGCTGTAAGATTTGGCATTAGTTATGCAGGCGCGCACTATGAAGTTGGTGAAAATGCCAAAAAAAAGGGCAGTAGATGTATGCCTGTGAAACAGAAAGAGACGCAGCACATTTGTTTCTCTCTGCTTGTGCATTGCCGTTCGCTTCTAGCATTCACCATGTTGTGCACTATTCACGTTTGTTTAGAGCGGGAGAGAGAGTGAGCGCATGATACAACTATAACAGGTATGGCGCTCAGCCAACATTCTGAACTAAGCGCTTTTGCTTAGAGAGTGGGATAGTGAGCGCGAGAGTAAACGCAAACGTTACACACACAGATATGTAGTATGTGACTGTGTGGAACAAAAAAACGAAGCAGTTACAGATTTGCATATATGCATGTACAGATTGTATTGCATGCTGCAGATGGGTTGTGTGTTTGTGGGTGTTCTGATGCTGTTTTTAAATGCACAATCCTCATATATTTGAAGCCAGAAAAGTAAAAAAAAAATTATCAGTCAGCTTCAAGCCGAGCTTGCCATCTTTTTGGCCGCTTTTTTTGCTCCACTCCAAAAATTTGTAAAAATTGTCTTCTGACTTTAAGCAAATGCGGCTCCCATCTGGCTGAAAAATATAATTTTTTGGTCTTTTCTCGCTTTCATTAAAAAATGTTATTTACATTTAGACCATCTTCACTTATAAAAAAAATTCTTTAAAATTTTTTTTTTCTGTTAATATTTCTTAATTCTCAACATGATGAAGCTGCATAGTTCTTGACTCATGCTATTCACTCAAATCGTCTTGCATGTCCAAGCCAAAGTTTCTAATACAAATTGGCGTAACTTTTGGCTTGTCAACAGCAAACAGCAAAAAACTTTGCAGCGTTTTTTGACAAATGATTTTGGTTCTCTCCAGCTAGCAATAAGCAAAAACAAAAATAACTAAAAACCAGCAACGAAAACTTTGATTTTCAACTTTCTGGCACAAGAAAACAAAAAAAACTTTTAGAGAGTGTGTGAGGAATTTTAGAGAATCCTGAGTTATGAACATGACTTGTCAAAAAATACATTAAAAGTGCAAAATAGTGTAAGAAGAAGAGCAGCGGAAGCAGCAGCAGAAGAAAACAATCATTTAGTAGACAGCAAAATTTCACAACTAAAAAAGCATAAATCATTGAACTTTTAAAAGTTTGGTTGCTGGTTACAAAACAGCCATCAATCATTTCGTTAGCTAGCTGCTGTCTGGATTTTAATTTGCAACATGCCTTACGCACATATTCACACACTCACACACATACCATTGTTGCAAAAAGCTTGGCATATCAAACAGGCGCTTCGACTACGTGCTCAAGGCGTTCTCTTTCGGTCTGGCAGTGATAAGCTAGTCAAAGAGTTGATGGACACCAACTAGACAGGCACTTGACTGTTACACTCAAAACAAAAAGAAGAAGAAGAATTTAGCTCTTGAATCAGGTACAATCGGTATAAAATACTTCTTCTTAGATCAAAATTCTCATTTTTATTACCGAAACCAAAAAACTTAATTCTTAAAATAATTACAAATTATTCCTGACTTAACTCTAGAAAATTCAGAATACAACCCTCATGCATTCCTAAAAAAAAAAATTGAAAAAATTATATAATGCACTTGATGTAGGCTCAAAAAAATCTGAAACTAATCTTAAGATGGGAGGCAATGCTTCTGGCTGCTCTTTACAACAAATACGGCAATTTTGAAATGAGAAATGAGCTTCGTCGCTGAACACAATTTTTCGATAAAAAACTGGATCTTCAATCAACTTTGCCAGCGCCCATTTACTAAAAGTTAACCGTTGTGGTAGGCCGAGTGGCTTCAGTTCTTGCACCAGCTATATTTTAAATCCTTCCGCAACATTTTCCACGTTGTGAAGTAACAGAGGCACCATTGCTGCAAACGGCGCCGAATCGATAATTCTGGCGGATACAGCTGCAATATTTTCCTCTGTCCGCACTTTACGTATGCGTGTTGGTGGTTTAATGTCCAATAATGTAAATTTGATGCGAAATTTAGTCAAAAGATACCGAATCACCACCTCAGAAGGTCGCCCAAACTGACCATTAAATGGAAGAAGTGCGCGATGCACTTTCTTAACCGAGCATGAATTTTGAGGATAAAATTTAAAAATCCTTTGTAAGTCGATTCATGGTTAAATTATAGATCAAACTGAACATGTTTGACAGTAACATGTGATACGAAAACCACTGAGCTGCCAAAAACAGTGTGACCAAAAAGAAAGATGCTAAGAAATCACCCTTTATAAGGGTCATTGAACTCTTTGGACCAACGCCTAATAAATGCCAGAACATCATTAGCTTCATTCACTGCAGCTGCGATGTGGCTGTTAAAGCACAATTTCTGGTCAAATAGTATATCAAGATCATTTTCATGTGAAATACGGTCCAGGACATGACTTCCTATAGAATAGCAGACAATGTAAGGTGAGCTACGAGAAAAAGTTTAAGAATAGAAGATTACTTGAATACCACTATTCGGGTTCAGTAAGTTCTAGTTAAAGGCGCGTGTGTTAGAATCATTAAGAGCATGGTAAACAGATTTAAACGTCATCTGGGTACATAATTACGGTTGAATACGATATGACTTGTGGGAGGTGATTTACAAAAACTACAAAAACAACGGGAATAGATGACTTGGGACTCCTGAAGTCACGTTCACAACTGTTGACAATACACTGTTAAATAATACTCGTTGTGTATGATTTAATAAGTAAGACGAGATCCAGTTCAATAAGTTCGGTGAGAAGAACAAAAGTGTACAGTTTGTGGAGAAGGAGAGCATGATTACCCGAATCACCGAAACCGGCCTAACTTAGAAGTTAAGAAAGTCTTTACTTGGTTCTTAAATCACTAAGGTCCTAAAATTATTCATATTAAGTTTAAGTACAAACAAGTACACAACATACTTGAAATTTTAATTACACATTTCAGTCTGTTCATATTAGGCAAATCCAGGATACCTTCCAGATATTTTTCAATATATCAAATCCGGTAATATGACGAATAAAAAATAAATTAATCTATATTTGATATATCGAGTCCACAAAATACGGACAAGTCGTTATTTCCTAATCAGACTTAAGATAACATTATCAAGTCCACAAAATATCGATATATCAATAAATCGTTATTTTCCAAAGCCTTTTAAAACCCCTGAAAATAATTTTAGATAAAATCCATATAATTATGTTTGAAAGAACCATTGGTAGTGCCCATTCTAATCCATCTGTAGGATATGATATGCTGAAATTAGACAGCGTTTGAGTTAACTCGTTAGTTTTTAAGACCGTTCGATAACTTAGCATATTGTAGCGAATTTGTGTTCACTTGGGAAGTCGCCTTGTGATGGTTAGCCAAGCGGTATTACTAATCTTTGTTAGGTGATAGGGGCCAAATCAACCGCCGGTTGGCCAGTGCAAGCAGCGCGTGGGAAGCAAGAGATATGAAAATAACCAGTAGGTGGAATTTATTCAGACAAATATTTTATTGGCACGTGTGTACTTTTCAAGACGAAAAATTAGAGAGATAGGTTAAGAACAAGTCAGCGGGGTCATCGATGATTCGATACATTGTCTTAGCAACGCCCTGCGACTACTTCCGGTTCAGGTTCGCTACATGATCCGTTTCGATGAAACGAGAGAGAATCATTTAGACTGCTTTTAAATACATTAAGGGCCAATTTCACATCATACAGATAGTTATTATCTGTTAGATAAACTAAAAATTTACACTGTTATTTGTTAGTTTATGTGACAGATAGTGCTATGTGAAATCAGTCTTAAGTGAGACTTTACAAATTTTGTTTTGATTTCATACAACACCTCACATATCCTTTAAAGAAATATCGATTGTCGACTATATTTCAAATCGTCTAACAAAAACATCGATATATCGATTTCTGTATACCATATTTAAAACCCTAGTTCACACTAGAACTCTTAACTAGTTCTTTATTGAATTTAAGAATGATTAGTACTTAGTTAAAGAAAAAAACGTGTTTCAATTATTTTATATAAAACGGTACAAATTCCTTGATGTTTTTTTTCCGAGTGTAGAGACGGTTAAGCTTTGGTTATCAAAATTGTTGCCTACTTATCAGCTGCATTGTTGTGAGCCAATTTAGCAAAAGTCTGGGCCAGCAGGTATCAAAACTCTGTGATTTATCTCATATTTTTTTATAAAAAATGTTTTTCTCTGGCAAACAGCTTGGTTCCCTGTAAAGTCATGTAACCAGCAACCCTCAAATCTGCCTATTCCACACACATACTCAACTCTGCTCATTTTTCAGCCAACTCCATCATGTGTTGCCTTTTTTTTTTCTGTTATTTTATGCTTTGCACTTGAAGTCACTTGTCATGGATGCCTCTTTGTCTGCCTTCCACACATGTGAATGAGGTGACTTTGGTGGGGGCAAACGCTTTAAATCATAAACACCTTGTTAGTGCAACAACTCGACACTTTGAACGTGACATTGATGCTATTTTTGTGTATGGTTGAGATTGGAAAGGATGGAGAAGGAGAGGTCATAAAACAGTTTCCGTGTCTCAAGCAGGGGAAAACAAGCAAGCCGGATGGCCATGGCAACAACGACATGGTACTGCCATGTGCAACTTCCTGTCGATAACCTTTTGCACAAGCCGGCGTCAGGAGGTTTATCGCTTCATTGTTAGCCAGGGGACACCAAATGCAGCTGTGTCTGTGTGTGCCTTTTAATAAGCACAAATCTGTAAACAGACCACAATTGAAGTCATAATAATGCATTTACCTAGTCAAAGTCCGAGTGTTACTTTGGGCAATTTGACACATCAAGAAACATGTCTCGGCTTTCGGCTGTATTAAATAGTTAATGTAAAAGGGGTTACCACATTTTAAGTGCCAATCAAAGTGTCGAAAAGCACTTTGAATCGTAAATGTTTGTTTTTGTTGAGCACTTTGCGGTGTTAGGAACTTGGCAGTCCTTTGAAATTATGAAAATAGCTCGTGGGCTTGACAAACTGTTCAGAAAATTAACATTAATCAATAACAGACACTTTGACACAAATATAACATAATTAGGCCAGTTACTGGTTTTACATGAATTAAATTTCTTTACTAATAAACGATTTCTATATAAGCTGCCTTGTCACTTGTCATATATGTATCTCTTAATAGTCGGTTGTTAAAATTCTCTAAAGAGAAACTCGTGTCAAATAGAACTTGTTCTATTTCATCAAACAAGGCAAAATTTTTTAAAAATGTAGAGATATTTGATTTGTTATTACACTTTCGTCATTGTTTCTGTCAACATTGTTTCTTTTTGCCTTTCCTTTTCAAGTTAAAGCTTTTCCGAATACTAAAGAAGGCACCAGGTGAATGACATCCGAAAACATCATTCAATTTTAATAAAAAGTTTAAGCATGAAAGAAGCACTTTGGATGAATCATTTGCTAAATATTTTAAGCAGAGCTGGCGAAAAACCGTCTACAAGAAACAGTTCTGTTAAGATTTCGATGCTTTTTTCGATTTTCTTCTGCTCATGTCTTTCACTTATCGTTTTGTCGAAAACAAACTTCCAAAGTGTCTTTTGCGTATGTATGCGCTGTGTGTTTGTCTCAGTCAACGATCTTTCTTTATACATATGTGGAGTAATTGAAAAATTACTATTATTACAAACTCATCTGTTTCGATCAACCGAAACTACGCAACAGAGAACACAAAAGGAGGGAATTAAAAAGTTCGGTTCAATGCGAGACCGTGTGTTCTTTGTTTTTTGTTTTTGATTTGTCAGTGAGCTGATCGGATTGCAAAAATGTTGACACTTGCTTGCGAGCTATGATTTTAAGAAACTTCAATTACTAATAGCGAATTTCCTAATTGTCATACAAAATATCCGGGTGATGTAGTTACAAGAGATGAAAGATGCTTAATTTTTATAATCATAAATCTCAAAAGTCTTAAAAAGTCTTATTAAGCGTACGACTTAAGACTTAGTATATTAAGAACCCTGAGAAAAAATCAAGCTAAAATCAAGATTATAGTCTCGGAACTAAGAGAAACGGTGTCAGAGGTTAACAGAGACGAGACAGTCTCAAAACAAGATTATATTCTCAATTTATATCTAAGTCCAACAATCTTGGATTAAGATCGCTTATACTCGTCTTTAAGATGAAACAATCTCATTTTTATACTCTGTACCAAAGGTACATAGAGAATATTAAGCTTGGAAAAAGTTTGTAACATGGAGAAGGAATCATTTCCGACCCTTTAAAGTATATATATTCTTGATCAGCATCAACAGCCGAGTCGATAGGACTATGTCCATCTATCCGTTCGTAAGAACGCCCAGATCTTGGAGATGGTAAGAGATAGAGGTTCAACATGTTTGGGATATAATCTTCTTATACTTGCAGGCAGATCAAGTTTATTTTCAATTTTTGCACACGCCCCCTCCCGCCCCCCTCAATTTGGAAAAAATATAAACTTTTTCAAACTTTTTTTTGGCGACCCGTGGATATCGCCCTTAAAGTTTTAATTGAAACGAAGAAATCTATCTATTAATCATTGCATGGTCAAATTGAAGATGCTCCCTCCTATGCGTAACAAACATCTGCAGAATTTTAATATACCCTCTACAAGGGTATAAATATGCAATTAATACATATTTTACCTATTTATTGCACACTTTTTTCCATTTTGGTAAATTATATTAACTCTTTTTCTAGAATATCTATGTGAATGACACCAATAAACTATCTATTAGCAGATGGTAGTTGACAGAAGCAGTGTTGCATTTAAAATTGCTCTCTTTTTTGTCAACAGCCAAGAATGAAAATAAAATATTTTCATAAATTCTTTTTGGTTCAGTTTGATTCACGAATTCATTTTTACTCTTTTATCATAGTTTGTTGCAGTTGTCAAAGTGTTTGCCAACTGTTGTTTGTCACAGTACCGTCAACAACATGATGTCGCACATCTGACAGATACTCGTATACGCTTAATTGTAAATTGTTTGCCTCGCCTCGCTCCTCTAGATACTGCAAGGCAAATGCAAGCAAACTAATTTCAATTTCAAGCCACTCGACAAAGACACTCAAGTGCCTGACACTTTGAGATGCTGGCGACAGCTTCTCCTGGGGAGGCGAAGCTCACTTGATGAACTGCACTTTTCATCGAAAGTGTTGCGAAATTGTGACAGCTTTGCTGGCTCAGCTGTTTGGCTTGAAATAAACTCACAAAGAAGAGAATAAAAAGCAGAAAAAATTAAGCCAACTTCAGCAGAAACTTTGGGGGAAAAGAACAATTAATTAAATTAATGACTTGGTGGAAATCAGCTGCAGCTGTGTGGGAGAAGCTGGGAATGATTTGTGGAAAAGTTGATTGTGTTCAGATTAATTAAAGTTAGGGATGAGTTGCCAATCACTTGATGTGTCCATAATTCGTAGAACCTAATTCACATTAAATGCTTTGCATGTTAATGAGCTTGACTATCGCATTTTGACATCAATTGAATGTTAATTGAAGCACATAAGTTCATTTGGCTTTAATTATGCAAATATTCTAATCGGATGTATCTCATTTCGCATTTTAGAGAAATGAAATTGTGCATTGCTATAGAAATTGAGGACACCTGCTTACAATTGAGCAAAGTGGAAAGCATGATTTAAATTTGCAGTTGTTTACTTTTAGGTGATTGAACAAAATGCGTTAATTTTTTCACTTTGTATTCTAGAGCAACTGAACAATAAAGAGCAATTAAAGTTTAGTTAGTAATCAACTCATGAACTTTCTTAGCCTTGTGTCAACACCCACACCTTGGCCCATATTTATTATGTATTTGAATTTGTGTTGGCCAACACTAAATGCACTTTAATTTCAGTTTTGCGTGTGGTCAGCTCTCTTCAGTCTTAGCCCAACAATTTTCCAGCTGTCAGTTTGCTCTAAATACGCCCTTAACTAGCATGCGAATTGCGCATACGCCACGTGATCCTAACTCCACAGTTTGTCAGCGGCTTAAATTTAATGATAAGAGCTTTAAAACTAGTTGTTGCAGCTCGTAATAATAAATACCAAATAATTGTGGGCCATAAAAGGTTAAGTTGTTAATCGCTGCTACTCCTGGTGCTGATCCATCGCGTGATGATGGCCTGTCAATGCTCAGGCAACTCTGCCCCGACAAGGAGCAATGTTAAATAATTCATTTGGCTAGCTGAAAGTTTGGCGTGAGAATTTTGCCATTTTACACGATAGTTTTTCCACTGTTTTGTGTTTTTCGGCTGCGTGCCAAACCGGAAATGAAAACTCTGCTAATTGCCTTGAAGTATGGAGGCAATTGTCGTTGTTGTTTGCCGCTTGATACTTGTAGATAGACAGTAACTGGGGTCTGGGGACTTTGGGTTGCCTTGTGGTAAAGTTTCCGGGATATTTTGTTTGAAAAAGTTTTGCGGTGTCAATGAACTGGATGGCCAAGTTGTGCTTTGGTTTTAGTCGGCGAAACTATAATTGGAAAGTCTTGTCAAAGCCCATCGAACTTCATTTGTAATTTTAAATGAGTTTCTTTTTAACAAGTTTCTAAGAGCTATTAATTACGAATATCTAGGAGTCTTCTCGGTTTGGCTTGAAAGTTGGGACATGTCCTTTGGACAAAACGACCGAGTAATTAAATTAAATGATCGCTTTTGTCAGTGCAAAAGGAGACACATGCCTGAGGCTAAGATGGTGCCAGGAAGGGGGTGTATTTTTAATGAAGATAGGCAATGGGATTTTGGTTTGCCGTTGAGAAGAGTGTTTCTTATTAAAAAGTAGATTCAGCGCGGAAATGTCCCAGTAATATATTTAGCATGAACAACTGAGCCGAACCAGAATTTGTTTGGTTTGGTTAATATGGAGTTAAATATATTTCTATATCAGAACAGGTTCCCGGAACAGGTAACCTTTTTAAATATGTTTTGTAATTTATTTGGCGACCTTTCTAATGTTTAATTAGTGAGTTTAGCTGGCTCTAGGTCCGAAAAAGTTGCGTTTGTTCACAACTGTAAACAACTTATGCATTGTATCACCAACAAGAGCTGGTTGCCTATACAGAACTGTTTCATCGTTATCCCTAACGACTCTGCAGTGGGCTTTTCGCTGAAGAAAGCAGTTGTAAGTTGTTTACAGCAGACCTAAAGCCAGCTAAACTCACTATTTATACTTTTTAAATATGTTTCATACCGTTAACTCAGAAATAATTTAATGTTTGAATTTAAAAGTTGGTTTGGAGGTTGATAAAATGCAGTTGAACATTTTGTGGGTTCAAGACCGGTTCCAAAAAAGTATAAACCAAAACACATTATATTATTACACTAACCCATTATATTGGTACCACTAACTAAGCCTTGCATGAACCATTTCGGATTCTCTGTGCCAAAGTATTCCACTTACTATCTAAGCTTCATCCTTGGTCACTTTTCTTTAACTTAAAAAGGTTTTTTCTACTTTAGCAGAGAAATTTTCCTCTTAAAGCTGCATTTGCAAAATAATGTGCGATTCCTAAGCTATTTCAGAAACTAATCGCTACTTAGTTGCTACACTTTTGTAGCTACATAATTGCTCAACCCATCTCCTTGAGCTTACCTCTATCATCTGGCGTGGATTTCTTGAAAAGCAGCAAACTGACGTTGTTTTTACTGACTTTAGCAAAGCGTTTAGTTTTGTAATTCATCTTCTTTTGCAAAAGCTTTCAGTAATTGGTTTCCCAGACTTACTGCTCAAATGGATCTCAATGTATCTGTCTGAATCTGCAACTCTGCGAATCTTATTTAATTCAACTCTATCAAAAGTTGTGAATGTCTTTCATGGTGTCCCTTAGGGGAGTCATCTTGGCATATTGGTTTTTTGGTCTGTTTATAAATGACCTCCCCGAGGTAATCACTTCATCACACGTTTTGATGTATGCGGACAACGTACAAATTTCTTTATCCTTCAATTGTACTGACTTACATAATCTGTTTCAGAATGATCTTGTTGTTAAATCATTCAAAGTGCAAATACATAACATTTTACCGCAATAGAGCTCACTTGTTTACTTCCTCTATTGGGCACAACAATCTTGAACGCATCCAAACTATGACTGACCTAGACTGTTTTATTAGACCATAAACTTGGATTTAATGACCATGTCGGCATTATAGTAAATAAATCTAAGGGAGTTTTGGCTTTTTTTAAACGAATTCGATGATCCCTACATCACCAAACTTCTGTTTACCTCTCTTGTTCGCCCGATCCTTGAAAATTGCTCTTGCGTTTGGTCAGTATGATAAGTATCAACACCTTATAGAAAGCGTTTAACAACAATTTCTTCTGTTTGCATTGCTCGGCCGAAATTTGGAGATTCATCGTCTGCTACCATCTTATACTGACAGGCTATGGCTAATAAATCTGCCAACGTTAAAGAATCGGAGGACTTGTCAAGGCGTCATATTCGTACATAAGCTGATCAATGGCGTTATTGATTCATGTTACCTTCTCAGCCTGCTCCAATTTGCTGTTCCAACAAGAGTTACGCGGTCGTTTAAACCGCGGGTTTCGGTTATTAACCTTATTCATTTACGGTTACGGTTATTAGCATAAAATATTAATTTGGCAAATCATGCTGACAAAAGCGGCCCCAATGGGAATCTAATTTAGTCAGTAAATTTACTTAATTCTCTTAGGCAAAAGAATAGCGCTAACGAATCCAGGCTTTTTCAAGACTGCCTCGACGGCTAACTTAAGCTTATGTGCAATGAAATGATTCTCTTTTTCCTTCCACCATTTTAACCAATATTGCCTCCGTTATCAGTGGTACAGGACTATGCCTGTTAAGTCCTAGTCCCAAATCGATTCAGAACTTATAAGGCCATGTGATGCGAAAGCATATCATCAGTTGCCAAAGTTCTCAAAAGAACATATTGTATATTTATAAAAATGACATTATTAAGACGAGTATATCAAATTCTTACTAATCAATGACCGATCAATTTTAAGGGAAATCATATTTCCTTCGTTCTCGTTTTAAATGTACTTTGCAAGAAAGCCTAGTTGGTGAATCTCTAACATTCTGCGGTTTGATAAAATTGTCGCACCCCAAGTCTTTGATAATTTGGATTAAGATTTTCCGAAAGCCAACTCCATTTACAACTAAAAATGGTCTGCATGAATCAAAACGCAGGAATCTTAAGTTTCTGGTTAACAAAACAACTCTCGGAAAATGCTTGTTTTTGATCGAGGCACCGCGCACTTCAAAAATGTTAAGGTAACATGACATTTATGAGTCAAAACACGAATAAAAATTGTTCATTCCTCACTTGCATTCACTTTCAAGATCACGACGGAACTTGTAAAGTTAATGGCGCCAAGCTGACAAGCTGTCAAAATGATGGCGTGCCAAAAAAATTTTTTTTTTCACACATATATACTTACATAACCATGATTAAGGCTTTCATTTCTATTCCCGTTCAGGGGAAGAGAGTAAATTTAACAAGGCGATCGCGCAAACAACAACCATATGTGTGAATACTTACGTTTCGTACAAACAAACTGGCTGTGCAATACCAAATATTAGAAAAGATGAGGAAGGTAAAGATTTTAGTTAGCTGCGGTGTCTCTTTCTGGGTCGCTCGCTTTCCTTGGTGCCAATTAGCAACAGTGCGGCGCATAATAAATAAGCAGCCAGTTTTAGTGAATAAATTCATATTTTAATCCATATATTTGATTCTGTTTCGGTACTGATAATCGGTTATGTTAATAAAGGTTATAGGTTTTGTTACAAATTTTGAAGTGTTCTTAGCGGTTAATGGTTACGGGTTCGGTTACGGTTTAAATCTCTGATTTTGATATATGACTTTTGTAAGGCCTAATACCTAACTTCTTGAACTTCTGCTTATTCTTCTGTCATTCAATGTTTTCACTGTGCGACATTCTAACTTTTTCTTTATATAATATGCGACTAAAAGTCTCTGTGATCTTAAGTTGCAATGATAAATTATTTAATATAATTTTAAACCATAGAAGAATATTTCAACTGTCATCTTTGGGCCCCATTTGATTGCTAAGATCTCATTAAAGTGTTCTCTGTTCCCATTTACCTTATTTTCAGTGATATTCGTTCTTTAACTACTAAGATTGGTAGCCATTTGTCGTTCTTGCTTAATTTAAGACTTACCTAATCACTTTTATCTAAGTTTCAAAGATATTCGACTCTTCAGCTGTCATTTCTGGTTGCTATTTGTTCATAAAAATGGCCTCAATTTCCACTTCTGTTCTAGTTTCAATACAATTCGACTCTTCAGCTGTCATCGCTGGTCACTAAATCTATTTAAGCTGCGCACCTAAGGCTGTCCCAAACTGAGGGTGAGAAGCGACATCAATACAAATAATGCCTTTACAATTTCAATGAGTCATCGTCACTCTTCCAACTTGTCAATAAAACCACATTAATCACAATTCATTTCGTAAAAAAGCTTAATAAATGAATGCATTAAGAGAGTCATTGTCATCAAATGACTCAATCTTTTGATGCAACTATAAAAAAAGATATAGTAAAACTCTATTTACCATAACTATTATCAACAGCTGCATAGGGGGGCGTGGCATCGTTGAAGTGATTGCTCGATCCAACTGTGTCACCAGCCACAGCATTTGCAAAGGCCAACGTAGTGGCCGGCACATCTGGTGGTTGATCCTGCTGCTCAATGGAAGTGGGTGCAGTGGACTGGTCAGTTTTCTGCGGAGGACTTTGAGTGGCGGCTAAGTTAAGTTCAGTCTCAAGAGTTTCCCAGCCAGAGCCGGCATCGGATGCACCAGCCTCAGCATTGACTAGATCCACTAAATCATGATTCGATGTGGTGGCTACTATTGGGGGCTGTGGCTCAGGTGTACTGCTACTGCTGCTTGGTGGGCCACTGAATGGTGCCGGTGAGGATGAGGTGGTGGGCAAAGCAGTGGCACAATGCTGGGCAATGCCAATAAAGAGCCAGAGCTTGAGCAGAGCTCGCATTAGGTTTTGGGCGTGCTGGGGGCGTGGCATATTCGTTGTAGGATTTCTTTTGATTCTCACTCGTTTGTTTCACTCGCTTTTTTGTGCGTGACTTTTGTTTAATATGAAGTTTTTGTTTTGGTTTTAGATTTAGTTTTGTGCGTTTGGTTATTTTTGTGTTATTGTCCCACAAAGTAGGACTGGAGTCTGGGGTAAATGGTTTGCTTTTTTCACAACATTTTGTGCTTTTTGTGAGTCGACTTTTGGATTAAATTGCTTAAATGATTTCCATTTTGGCACTAAATAAATAAATATATAAAAACTATGAACTTTATTTATAAAAACTGCTCGTAGGATGTGTTTTTGTTCTGTCTGTGTCTGCCTTTGTTGTTGTGGTTTTTTATTCCATTTTATGATAATTTATTACTCTTTTTTTGTTAATCGCCTTTTCTTCGCACTTCTCTGCGCTTTTATTGTATTTTTTGTTGTCGTTGTTTTCTTCTCTTCTTTTCGAGAGATCGAGTTCAACTGGGTTCGTTCATATTGAAGCATAGGGGCGGTCCCAGTGAATGCAGCAGCATAAAAATACACTTTGGAGCACCAGAAGTGTGTGCATATAAATAAGTAAATGTGCCCATATAGAATATGAAGAGCTTGCTTCAAATTGGCAATGCCACCAACAACAACAACATCGTTGCCCGCTTGCCGGTTTACCGATGACATGTGTGCGCCAGCTGGCTACATCGGCAGACTACTCTGTCTTCAGCGGCATCAGCAAAAAATAAGTAAAATAAAAACAGCAACTAAAGCAAACCCAACGATTGGGTGTACAGATTAGGTTAGCGTCGAACTGAATGGTGCGCTACTGCATTTTTTGAAGAACTTTAGAAAGTTGGAGCACTAGAAAAACTAATCTAATATTTGATTTGACACATTTGAAAACCGAATTTTTTAAAAAATGATGTTTAAAAAATTATTGGGCACGTTGAAAGATATCGAAAATGTAAAATGTCAAAGATGATGAAAAGCAACCAGTCTGCCGTTGGATGTTCAGGTTACGGTTTCTTTTTGATTCGGTTATTCAGGTTAAATATAAGGGTTGCTGTTTTGGTTGAATACCCTGGTTTTAAGTATCACCGCAATCCTTGTTGATTTTTTCGCTTTAACCACTTGCACTCGCAGTATGAAAACTCAGCTGGCAGAACTCAAAGTCGTGATTTACAAAAAATTCAATTACACAAAAATCAGAATTGATATGAAGAAGCGTTTTTTTTATTCGATAGGTAATCGGTTGAATTAAATTTAGAAATTTTTGTTGTTGTTTTTGCTGCGGTTGTTGTTGTATTCCGGTTCAAAGTTGGACAAAAATTTAAAACATATTCCCATGGTTGCAAAAATTTTTTGATAACGGACTTATTATTAAAACTGAACGGGGTTTTGTTAAAAACAGATGTAATTCTGGTCAAAACTAGAATATTTGGGATCGGTCAATAAATAGCAGACTCAATAGAAGAGGGTTTCAAAGTCAAAATTTCGAATATCGACTTTTTGTTTCCCTGTTATTGGTCCTAACTCCGTTATTTCTTGACTATATCCTAGTTCCGACCATAATGGTGGGTAATAGAAGTAATTTATAAAAATTTGAAAGTCGGTCAACAGGTACTCTTTATATTTTTGCAACCATTTTGACAAAGAGGTTATGTGATAGACGCTTTTTAAGTTTCGACAGCTGTTTTCGTTAAAATTTGGGTGTTCGCTTTCACCGAAAAAATTATCAAAATCGGTTAAATAGTTCTGAAGACATGTTCAAAAAAAATCTCCAAAAATTTCCATGCAAATTTTTCTTTTCAAAAGCAACTTTTTTGAAAACTACGGACATTTTATAGCTTGTTTTAAGTTTTCTGAAAAAAAACTCAAAAAAGCATAGCATTTTTACAACTACGAAGGTCGATGAAAATTTTTAAAACATATTCTCGGATCTGCTTGAAAGTTTTACAGGTTGCTTTGAAGACCCTAATAGAACGTTTAAGCAAATTAAAAATATCGAAAAAAGTTTTCTGAAGGTTTATCCTTAAAGACTTTTCAATCTTTTCAATCAATGTTTTTATAAGATTGCAAGATTCTCGAAAAAGAGATTTTAGATAGATTTTTTTTTTCTACAGTTCGCTTTCGACCCATACTATTTGGGTCATTTTTGGGTAGAAAACGATTTGTAGAACACATGGGATAATTAACCGTTGACCTTGAGCCGGCTAAAACCAACTTTGACTAAAATCAAACCAGGTCGCTAAAACCTAGGAGGTATTTTCAAGAAGTTCAATTGTGAACAACGCGTTTTGTCAACATGTCTGTTGTCATGTTAATTTTTACAATGTACATATATTTTTACGTGTAAGAAGTAAAATTACAAAATCTTGTAGCTACAATTCGGCTAATTTGAAAATAAAGCAACGTCCGCCAAGGAGATGAGTTCAATATCCGGAAATTTACATGTCCCAACTGGGACTTGAACCTAGGCCTTAACCTCTACGCCATTGCCGGCAAGTTATAGCAGGCAGCTAAATGTGCTTCATGAAATCAGGCACAAAATGGGCAGCACTTTTTGTAGTGTTTACCAACACTAGAAATTCTCATTTCAACCAGAGAAAAAGTACTCATTTAGTAAGGGGGCTGGGCTGCTTAGTTGTGAAATTTCAGTATAGTGTATTTTGTTTTTGTTAAACTGTCAAAAATTCCTCAGTTCAACAATTCCGTAGCTCAACTGGGGCTCATGTAGACCCTAAATATAAAATCATATGTCGATATATTTCATTCAAAAAAACATTCAATACTTATGAAATTTGAAATCAAGTCATAGCAACCCCATACTCTTTTTCTGTACAAGAAATCATACATTATCTCAGCTGCCAGTGGCAACTTCTCTTTTCCCATTGCCGACCCCTAAGAAGCATTTTATAACAAATCCAGCAACTCTCGCCAAACTAATCAACTCTATAGCCATCAACTGCAGCGCATCAGTGCGACGACTACCATGGAAGTGCAGACCGGACAAAGTGCAAATTACGGTGCGCTCGTGCTGATTCATTCAGAATCAGCCTCGGCACGCTATTACCCCTCCGCACTCAGTGTGTGTAAAGTGTTTCTCGTGTTTATCAAGCAGCCGCAGCTAATTAGCAGCTCATCAAATTGCCGCATGCTAAAAGTAACCCAAGCAGCAGCTCTGGGGGAACGACTTCTTGTCTGAGCCACCATCGATGCGCAGGCGTTAGAAGACCATAAGGAACAGAGATACAAAAAAAGTATTAACATTTTTTATTCTTCAAAATCCCACATAAAAAAAGAGACACAGGAAGAGGGGCAGCTATAAAAACAAAATTGGAAAACGAGTTGCCGTCGCGACCCGCCAGTGGAAATTGGTCAATCAAGCGACAATTGTTGGCCATTTGTGGCAAAGCTTTAATATTAATAAATGTAAAAACGGTTCAGCGACATTCAAGTGGACACTTTGATTAGCATACTCACAATTTGACCTGGCTATGACATGTAAATGCGAAAGAACGGAAAGATAATTGAAAAAAAAAAACACAAAATGTACTGCCACAAGCAGATAAAAGCAGTGGGAGATCTATGAATAGACACAGCTACATATGACTACTACAGCTAGTTAATCTACCAGACAGAGGGAGCAACCAGTCGAAGCTTCATCTAAATTGTAATAATAATAATAATAACAATAAACGATTTGTCTGTGTGATTGATAAAAAAAAAAAGTGAAAATATTGTACCAAATTGATAGGTTAGCGGATTTAGTGCGTGGGTTTTTGGGTGTCGTTTTGGGGAACGGAAGTATTGTGTGACTTTTAGCTGGGCCATTGACTTGGCAAATGAACTTAAGCCGATTTGGTATTGAGGCGATGACTAATAGTGAAATTATGGCTTATTGCCAATGGAAAAGTGAAGGAAGATAACTGAAAATTTTTATATAAAAAAGACTATAGAAATTAGTACCGGGAGGTTCTTAAAATCAGCCTCCTTTGTGGTATTGTGAGTGCCTTGTTACTGGTAGTTATGAGTAAATATACCGACGTAAGCTTGCTAGCTTGAAAAATCGAGCGCCTGTGCATTCTTTACTAGCTGAGCCCTTGCAAGTTGGCAATACGGGAAAGAACTTACAAATTTTATTTAGAGTTCATTCCTAATTATGTTATCGAATGCGTAAGGCCTCTACGGACATGCGAAGTAACGAGAAGTTTCTTATGGAAATTGAGGAAAGAGGAAGCAGAAGTAACACACTTAACGTTTTGCAGCTAAAAATTAATGTTACGCTTAACATCACATTTATGGAGTGTATGTACATAGGCAGTGGGCCTTGTGCTACTTTGAACAGTTGAACTAAAATTGACACCACTTAAGGCCGATTTCTCATCTTCTACATAAAGCTATATGTCACATAAACTGACAAATAGCTGAGTAAATTGTAAGCTTATCTGACATATAGCAGCTATCTGGAAGAAGAGAAATCGGCCCTTAATGTCACGTCGTCACGAAGTTAAATTACAAATTAAACAAAACAAAAGTGACCCAACTCCAGTTCATTTAAAAATACCACAAACTTAAATATTCGACGTAATTTTTTCTCAAATCTGGTCACACTAGATCTTTGTTCCACGTTATGTGACGAAGTAAGCTAAATTACTTAAGTCGCATGTCCATAGAGGCCTCTGCGTAAAATCTTAGATCTCTAGGTTGAGCGGGCAAGGAGGGCGAGTTTTCGAACCTGACTTACAACTTAACGTTCGATGAGCGGCTCAGTTGGTAAGAGCATCAAGCCCAAAGTTTTGGTCTAATATTCAGCTCTTTACTTTTTGGATGACTTAAACATTTTAGGGGCTATTTTCGATAATTTTCATATTTGATGGTCTTTGAATAAGTAGGGGTAGATGCATCCAACTTTATTGAGGTGATCATCAATGGTCGAATGATCTAGTTCGATGTCTGGGATCAACAATAATGGATGATAACGGTAAAGAGCCGGGGTGGTGACGCTCCCAGGACACCGGAGTCCCCCAGGTACCAATTGTCAAGCGTGACAATTCCCCCCTGCTGTGGGGCAAGGTACATCTAAAATCTCTGCTGATATTTGGGACAGAGCACCCGGTTGATAAGCAACTCCACGTCGAGACTCTACCCGCGATGTAGGTATCAATCAACACGATCTACCACAAGGGGGCAAATCGCAATGTGAGCAGTCTAGGGCTACTGTTCATTTCGAGGTACCAATAAAAACTCAGTGAACGTCTCCCCTTTGGGCCCCGACAGGCTTGGTTCAGGTTCAAATCGCTTGCGGGAATTTTCTACTGTCAGTTGCCACTGACAATTGAGAAAATATTCGTTTTCATATACACAATACAGACAGTGTTTTTAAACATATATCTTTTTTTGCTAGGCCATTGGCATTTCTAGTTTTAATGTGCTAAAATCAGGGAATCAAACCGGAACCAGGACCGGAACCTTATACCGTAAAGAACCGATTAAAACTCAGAACCAGAAACGGAACCGAAACCGATCATTTAAATTTTTTGTTTACCGGTTCTTGGAACCGAAAAGACCGAAAAGAACCTAAACATTGTACCGGTACAGATTCGGCTCCGAGTGCAACAACTAACCTCAAAGCTGGCACTTAGTTTTAGGGGACTTTTGCGCAATTTGGTTAAATCGAATGCTTTAAAAAAAAGTCTAGCTTGGCAAATCTTTTCTATTGTCAAAAAGAAAAATGTGAGACCAGTCTCTTTGAAAATTTTGCATCAATATTGCAATAAAGCTATTTTCTAAGACCCTCACTTTAGTGTAGTAATAACATTTGAATAGAAAAATACTTGTGCTAGCCATTTCTGTTCAAGTGAAACTTAATGAGGAAAGCCGCTTTAACACAAATACTTTAGCTGAAAGTGGAGACTAAGGCTAAAATGGCGTAGCAAATAGTTATTAAGCATTTTAAGTCATGATGTGGGATGTTCAATATCACCATTTTCTGACATCAAACGGCCAGGAATCAATGGCCTCAAAAAACCGATTGTAGGCGACTTGTGTGTGGTGGAGCGCCATTTTGTTGAAACTAGTAGTGCACCTTACGGTTTCGACAAACAATTGGCAACAAAAAATAGGTTATCATATCGCGATAAAGCTGCTGATTGACGGAAACCGCTTGGCCATCTTCATCTTCGAAAAAGAACAGCCCAATAACCATTTTTGACTAACCAGTGACTTTTTCATCGTGAAGAGCGACCTCTTGAATCTCTTGAGGATTTTCAGTGGCATAAATATCGCAATTCTATTTGTTTACCGTTCCGTTTAACGTGAAATTAGCTTTATATTGATTCTTTTAAATGCACATTGACTTGATTTTTTGAATGTAAATTTCAACATTATGAGTGAGTTCGCGTGGCGTGTACTCATCCATGGTAAAAGTCTACTTGGACTGACGCTTCAAACGCGCTATGTAATTAGTCGATCTGGCATCGCTGTCAATAGTTATAGTGTTGCCAGATGGGTCCGTCGAATATGGTCAACCTGGTTCTTAATTATTGGTCAGAAAACTAGACAAAGTTTCCACAATTGTATGTATGCCCTAGAACAGCGATGCCCAGCCGTATGCTCTTTGGGTACGTTTAGTTATTGTAATTGCACGGAACATAGAAAATCAATGATCGTATACATGCAGGGCGCGAGGCATACGAAAAGACACACATGCTAACGATTTCGTGTGTATGCGACGCGTAGAACAAAAACTGGTTTTGTTCTCTTCTTTGATTGGTGTTTGCGAGCGCAAGCAAACTGACCAACAACAATTTCATTATTGGTATTGGTACTTATCTTTGTGAGTATTGGTGACTGCTCTGTCGTTTGCTTTTGGGCATGCCGGCTCTAGAAGGACAAGTAAGCGTAAAACTTTTATTTTCCGGGTTGCAATTATTATGTCCTTTCTAAGCAATTTGATGGACGTCAAACCAATGACCGATCTTCCCTTATACTTTACCGGTACGTACCGGTATACCGAAATAAAGGTACCGATACAGAACCAAATACCGAAATAATGTTAGAACCCAAACAGAACCTTTAACCGAAAAATAAGTTTCGGTACGTACCAGAAGCGGAACCGAAATATAAAATCATTAACAACTTTTCTTACTACCGGCCTATTTGTTCTCAATGCCGACCCCGGCATTTGAGTGAAAACCATTACAGAGTATCGCTAACAATTGCAAGTTTGTACGTCTCTTGTACGTGTGAATTACCGAATGCGTACGGCCCCCAGGGGCTATGGCTGGGTTCCTCTGGTAGGTACAGAGTATAATGATGCGACGCGTAAACGGTCATGAGATTGGTAACTTGCGTGCGAGCTGTAAGCGATGTTTCACAGAATACACCATGGAGATCAGCGAAAAGGTGAAAGATTGTGTTGGAGCAGGGTTCATTGACCTTCACAGAAGAAAAGACGGTACATTTGACTGTCTCTCTCTGACACACAGTTGTGCATGACTTCGGCAAGCATTCGGTGTGAATTGCCGAGTGTGGTTGGCCACCAGGGGTACTGATACGGCAACTCGGTTCTAGAGACAATCATTTTATAATCTCCCCACCCCCCCTTATGCACTTCTCTGCAGTATCAAAGAAAACTCAAAATTTAACCCGCTGCTATGTTTATGCTAGACTAACCAAGTGAACCAAAGTGAATTTTCACTTTCCACTTAGGCAATCACCTATGAATCTTTGAAGTATTCGAAAATAACAAACAATTATTTCCATTAATTGGCGTGAGAGACGCTATGATAATAACCCACATATGGGGAAAGAGGGTCTTTGCTCCGCACCAGCCAGCATGGGATTTGTTTATTTACCCAGAAAGCCAACCGCGTTTTTATGAATGGCCCACATTGTGTGCTCGAGAAAAAATCGCTGTGTTTGTTTAAAATTCTACCACGAAATGACAACGAAATAGCGTTAATTTGTAAGCAAAATAAATGACTCAAAACCCAAATTGGAAATAGCAATCATGGCTAAGGTCAGTGCACTGGGCCAGATGCGCATGCACCAAACGGAGGAAAAGGTGCCCAGGATATGCGAAAAATCGATAGATAGAGGGAGGCACTGCACGTGGTAGCCGACTAGGCCGGGTCGACAGAGAGAGAGAGAGAGAGAGAGAATAGACCCAACCCAAATGCGACAGTGGAATTGTGTCATTTAACTGTCAGCGCATTAGGTGATCTATTCTCCCCCCTTTTCATTGATTGCTTTTTAAATTATAGACATAATTTATGTGTTATTTTTAAGCTAAAATGTCAACAAAACATAGGGAGAGAGCGAGAGCTCGCTCTCTCTCTCTCTCTATCTCTCTGGTGTGCTCTCTGTGGCTCTCAAAATGACTCGTTTTGAGCGGATTTGCTTGGTCTGGCCTGGTCTGGCCTTTGGTTTGCGTTCTGCTTTTTTATTGATTTCTTGAAAGGTACACAAAATGCGAATATCAACAACAACAACAACAACATTAATACGGCGAACAAAGACGGGAACAAAAACAACAACAATCTGAAGAGCACTATTGTACACTATTCACAAACAATAATGCATATTTATGCCATATTTGTTTTTGTTTTTATTAATTTCATTTTATTGTTTTATAAATTCTTTCCACATTTGACACAAATTTGGAGCCAAAACTCTTTTGTTTTTAATTTATTTATGCTATTCCACACAAAGTTTATCACTGGGAAATGTACCAAATTTTCACTCGGTTTTTATATATATTTATATATCGGTAGAATTCCATATTGTGTTCAATTTGAGGAAAGAAAAAAAAGGCGGCTGCTGCGCAAAGAATTTTTTCTGTTTGATTCAAGCGCACGCACTGCAGCACACTTTCGTGTACGTTGTTTTGTCACTGAGTTTTCAGCACTTATCAGCACTTTTCTGGGCCTTGTCTTTAGTTGAAATGCATTTTATGAATTGTTTTATTGAATTTTTATGGAAAATTTGCCTTATTTTGCATGGCCACAATCAGAAAAACTACTGCGACGAGACAACGACGGCGGCTATGCTGATGATGATGACAGAGACAGCGACAGACAAACACACACTGTCAGATACATTCGCCGCAACAGAGCCGCTTGGTTTAGGTCCAAATTCGCCGCATCACTATGCCAGATGCGGCGGCAGCTGCTCAGCCAAGGAGAGAGAGAGAGAGAAAAAGAGTGAGAGTGCTTGTGTGTGTGTGGTAAATGACTCGCTCAGTACTCAAGAGCGAGTGCAGGGAATTTTTGTTTTGGGCAGATTTTCCATTTAACAGTTTGGCGCGTATTTGAATTGTGGGAAATTTGTTTTACGTTCATATGCCTATCAGCTGTTGCAGGGGAAAGGCGAAAATACTTGATTCAAGTGAAAAATTCATATTTTTAATACCGAAATACTTGATCTTAGACCGTTAAAAAAAAAAAAAAGGTGTGAGTGTCGTTAACACTCAAGAGGCTTTGTGATGTGAAACATGAGGCTTAGTTTAAGGGCTTCATTTTAAAATCACAAGCTCTCTCAATGGTATATAATTCAGCAATGGAAATCTTTCAAAAGAAGAATACTAACAAGATAACTTGCTGCTGTGTTCTTTTTTTTCTGTACGTCTTGTTTATTCTGCTGCTCCATGGATAAATGAAAGTCAGTGTTACTGTTTAGTCACTGGTGAGTCACAGTCTAGTCACTGTTTAGTCACCATTTGATGATTGTTCAGTCACTGTTTGGTGACTGTTTAATCACTGGTTAGTCACTGTTTAGTCACTGTTAAGCTATTGTTCATTCAATTTATGGTCACTGTTTTGTCACTGTTAAGTCAATGTTCCGTCACTGTTTAGTCACTTTTTAACCACTGTTGGGTCACTGTTTAGTTACTGTTTAGTCACTGATTAGCAACTGTAAAGTCACTGTTCAGTCACTGTTTAGCCACTTTATAGTCACTGCTAATTGTTAACTGTTATTGTGTTGCTCCATAGATAAATGAAAACAGCAGTCGCAATTCTGTAGTTTTTTTAGTGCCTGGTGCTGGCGAAAGCAAAGCATCCGGTGAGCCGTTCGGAACAGTACTCCCAGACGCTCATACAAATATAGTCAACCATCAGGCAGTCTGCAAAGGGTTAACATCGGCCAGGCCGATCAGCACAGAAACACCGGCCAGCCATCCGCCAGGCGGATTTAGGACAGCCATCGGCCAGGCTATTCTCCATCAACCATCCGGCAGCCAGTTATGGGTAACCATTGGACAGGCCGATCGGCACAACAATACCAGAGATTATACATGAAATGTCAACATACACAACAGCAACCGTATCTGACTACAATCGGCTGTGAATAGGGGCATAGCTGGCCGGACGGGCAAATAAAATACCCCAATACAATAACAATTTTTTTTTTCATAGTGCGGTCAACAAGGAATATTCCTTGAGGTGTTGTGCAGTTTTCGTTAAGCAGTTGTCCGTTAACACTTTTCAAAAATATATTTTATATCACATTTAGTTCGCCTTCTGATCTTAGCAGCAGTGGCGTTGAGCTAGAGCATTTGACTGAGAAGCAAACAGAGTCCCGAGTTATGATTATATAAAAATAAAACATTATCAAAATTATATACAACACATATAAAAGAAGTAGAAAAGTGGAAATAAAAAAATTAATGGTTCCATTGGTGAAATTTAAAAATGTATATGAAATAAAAAAAAAAATTCTTTTTATACCCTGTTCCCATTAAAAATGGAAAAAGGGGATCATGAAGTTGTGCAAATGTATGTAACAGCCAGAAGGAAGCTTCCCCGACCCTATAAAGTATATATATTCTTGATCAGCATCAACAGCCGAGTCGATATAGCCATGTCCGTCTGTCCGTCTGTCTGTCTGTCTGTCTGTATGAACGCGTCGATCTCAGAGACTAGAAGAGCTAGAGACACATATTTTGGCATGCACAGGTGTATACCGTACCCAGATCAAGTTTGTTTTAGATTTTGAATATATTCCCCCCCTCCCCCCTTAAACCGCAAAAAACTGTCACAGCCACGATTTTAAAGTTACAACCTGGTGGCTTAATATATACTATCCTAGGCCCTATTTTTAACTACTCTCAAAAGGAAAATAAGATACGAGCAAAAACACAAAAGTTATTAAGCAATTAAGCTTATGGGAGCGGGGGAGGGGGGGCCGGTATGCAGTCAGCAGGCCGCGTGTGAGCGCGTGTGTCCGCGAGTGTGTTTGTATGTGTTTCTCAATTGAACAGGGTATTTTGTAGTCGGGAAACTCGACTACAGCGCTCTTACTTGTTTCTTTTGGACTGATGGTTGATACAACCGTCTGGCCTATGTATGATCTCTACAAACAGCCTGCCGGTCGGTTGGACACGTTTGTCTGACGCCTGGCAGTAGCTTTCAGATTGATGGATGGATTGAAGGATGACATCCCATATAAAATCTGGTATGAGAGCTGGAATTGTGGCCGGCAGCCTTAGTCAGAATCAGGCTGACATTTTCCAGCCGTACGGCGACCTTCCGAACTACAGGGAAGTCACTGTCACTGTTAAGTCTTTGGTTAGTCACTGTTAAGTCAAGGTTAAGTCACTGTTTAGTCACTGTTAAATCACTATTAAACCAAAGTTTGAGAAGCTGTTTCAAGGCTAGTTGCATTGCAACTGGCGCCAATAGCTGAAAAGGTGACCAGTTGTGTAAAATTTTTTTTAGAAAAAACTTTTTTTTTCTATTATAATTATATGTTCCAAGGCGAGAACAAACCCATGACCTCTTGCACAGCATGCACACACACTAGAGCTGGCTAATACATCGATACATCGATTTTTTCCATGTTTGAGAAACATTGATATAATTTTTGGGTATCGATTTAAATCGAAAAAAACCAACACTAATTGAACAAGCGAAACTCGTGCTAAGGATAAGAAGAAAATTATACAAATTGGTCAAATTCCTTATACGTGGGATGATATTTATATGTCCGGAACTGGTAACACTAACTTTATTTTTCACAACCTTTCGACGTGGATTATCTTAACAAGAGTGTGTCGATGAACTCAGTTCTTCGTATGGCAATAAAGCACCATCAAAAACCAATGTATATCGCTGGTAAAGTGAATTCAATCGTGGTCGTAGTTCGCTCAACGACAAATTCCGGGAAGGTCGTCCCAAATCGGTTGTTGTGCCAGAAAACCCGTGGTATAATAAGTTTCATTTCGTCTGCTTTTGCTTCTGCTGCTGCTTTTGAGAAAAACAGAAGCCTCAGTGACAGGCAGCAGCACAAAACGATTATTGATGAAAAGCGAACTGCAGCAGCAGTCGTCGCTTTTTCATTGTTGATTTTGATTCTACTTTTAAGTCGAAGCAGCTCGTTTTCGCTTTCAGAAGTCGACAGCAGCGCAGGCGCTACATAAGTCTCTCACATCTCTTTTCTGCTTTTGCATTTTGTTCGAAGCGTTATTTCTCTCAACACACACAAAAAAACATATACCGTTACTCGTAACAAATGTTGTTGTTGCGTAGCTTTTAATTTTGGGCGTCTTGATAATTCCGAGAAAATATCGTGGCGACAGCGCTGCCGTCGACTTTAACAAGCGAACACATGTTGCTGCTTCGACTTACGCCACTGAACAAAAGCAGAATCAACATCACAAATTATGAAGCGGCGTCTGCTGCTGCTGTTCGCTTTTTATACTCTGTACCAAACGTACACAGAGTATATCAAGTTTGTGCAAAAGTATGTAACAGGGAAAAAGAGTCGATTTGAAACTGGTTCGGCTCCGGTTTTCAAGGACCCTGAACTTCAAACCATACCGAACCTCTTTAAAAGAAGGTTCGGTTCGAAAACCTTTCAATTTCTGAGACTAGGATATTCTAGAAGCCGTGGAGCGCGTGGGGTCGCTGTAAGGAGCAACAGTGATAAATATGGTCGTTAATTGATTGACGGATCAAATTACTTGTTAAATTTGAGGCGTTTTCTCAACAAAAAGCAAGCCAAGAAATAGAGGGAAAATGATTTAACGATCTAAGAACCAAGTCTCGAACCAAAACATTAAGTTTCTTTAAGTCCCCTAAAATCCCAAAGGTTTGAAAATTTGTCCAAACCAATAACACTGGGCAACAAGGTCCATGAAAGTAAAGGGTTGGTGGTACTTCAAGATGACTTTTGTGTGCTGAACACGAATCTGTTTCCGGAAATTGTCCATGCCTATTTTAAACTTTTTTAGGGGCTTTTAGTAAAAGACCAATAATTTTAATTTACATCACTTTGGTTATATATTAGAGTAATATTTCTTAGCGGTAATATAAATTGTTCCTAACAATTCTACGATTTTGTTAAGCGAACATGTACAATTTTGAATTTATGTGCTAGATGTGACATTATTTTGTACGAATTGTAAGTATGTAATCGGTGTTGTTGAAAATTTTCAAGGGAGTAGCCAGCTTTCCGAAAATGTAGGGGCAGCATCGCCTGAACGTTTCTAAATATTCCTCAAATTATATTTTTCAATATTAAATAATTAGATAAAGATGCATTTGATATAAAATGAGAAACAATCTTTAAAATAATAGCGGAAAACTTAAGATAGAAATGAAAACGTGTATTTTCCGGGGCAAAATATATGATTAAGGGGGGGCAGTTGCCCCCCTGGCTACGCCCTTGAAAATTTTTATTAAAATTACAGACAAAATACTAGCCTTCTAATAAGTTTTTGTACAGCATACTTTTGGGCAGTAGTCGATTTTGAAATTTTAGTTATTTGTATTCAAATTTGAATCAGAATTGTTTGGGATAGTTTATTTCTAAGTTAAGGATAAGTACTTTCCGATAGATATAATAGATTTCCCACAAAACGCGCCTAAAAACGGTTAAAATACGCACAATAGGCAAATTAGTAAAAATCTAGATACGATGGATTATTTTCGAAAATAGATTCGTTTTCAGTACATGACAATCATCTAGAATCATCACCAATTCTACGATATACTGAAAAAAGTCTAATGTTGTTGCCTTCTGTAATTTATGAGGTTCCTTTTACGTGGTACGTTTCGAGAGACCCCCAAAAACTTAAACCGACCCGCCATTAAGGGGTTCAAACTCTTAAAACGGTCAAGATGCAATGAGACTTTTCAAAACGCATTCTAATTTTGAATGGACGAGTGCCCTTTTTGTTACAATGAGAAAATAGTGGGTTGTAAGTCGTATCGACACTCCCTTATACATCTCTCTCAGTATGGTAAAATTTCTCATCTACTAAATAGCTGCTATGTGTCAGATAAACTTAGATTTTATTCTGTCATTTGTAAGTTTATGTATCAGATAGTTCTATGTAAAACCGGAGTGCCCGAGCCCATTCCGCAAGCCACGCACTCGTTGTTGCTTTGCACAAAGGATTAGCTCGAGCGCAGACGTTCTACGCGCCCATAAGTCAATAAAAAGCAACAACAATTTCATATGTGTCTCTATTCTCTCTCTAATATGTCTCCGACAAACTCGAACGCAACAACAATGTTGCTTATGCGTTGTCAGCGCTCGACTCTCGCGCCTGTGCTTAAGACAGCAACGACCACACACACAAACAAATATCTGGTTTCTCTTTCTTTTTCTTGTGGTTGTTCTTGCTTGAGTTGTATTTTCTGCATTTGTATTGGTTTTCACGTGCCCGTAAGCGTAGTCTGGGCACCCCAGATGTAAAACATAAGAAATCGGCCCTTAGTGTGTTGTTTGTTTGCTTATAACTCTTTATTATTTATCTGATCGTTACTAAACTGGATCGATACATAATGCTGATAGCTTTATAAATGGGAAATCTTTACCACTTATATACAGAACTGTGGGCTGTGGCATACGCGAGAGGGTTTCGGGGTTTAAAACTAAAAAATGATCAGTGTCAACGAATGTTAATTCGAAAGCTTGCATGCTCTTATGTGAAACAAAGGTGGGAAGTGGGTGGAGAGAGGGTGGGAAGTGGGTGGGAAGTCGGCGCGGAGTGGGTGTGAAGTGGGTGGGGATTGGGAGCGAAGTGAGTGGGGTGTGGGTGGTTAGAGGGTGAAATATTGGTTCCATATTTTTGTTGCTGTGGTCGTATGTGAATAACAAATGTAACTCTTTAGACAGGATATATACCACTCCACAATTATGCTGTAGCTGTTTCAGCAATTTGCAAGATGACGCACAATGCAAGATGTTCGAAACTAAGATAGTTGCAGAGAGGGGTGTTTCGCGATTTTCACTCAGGGTCTTTGCGAGGGCGTTGTTATGCTTTAATTTCAATGGCAGTTTGTAGAGAACTGAAATTATACTACAAACTTCGTATGAAAAAATATTAAATTGATAAAAGCTAGTATCAAAATGATACTAAGAGTTTGACAATTGAAATATCAAATTGATACAAAAAAATAATTGCAAAAATAAGTCAACAGTATCAATTTGATATCCTCGAAATATCTTTTGAATACTTTTGAAAATATCAACTTGATACTTGAGGTATTAAAAAGCATTGATGACTAAATGGGGTTATTTTGATGATTCCATTTATTTTGGGTGTAAAGAAAAATTGGGCGTTTAAAGAAAAATTTTACAAATTCCAGCCGCTGACTGTAGGAGATATGAGGGTATCTGGTACCTCTAGCTTTTCAATCTCTGAGATCTGTGCGTTCCATTTAAGGTCTTTTGCCCAAGCAGCCGGTTCGGGTAAGCCAACACCCTACATAATTGCGGTTGAAGGTCTTTACACTCGATAGCAGGACACGCATGTTACTTAGTGTATAATTCTAGTGATTAAATAAGCCATAAGTATTGACCCTTTAATAAGTTGCTTTTTATGGCTGTCACGGACAAGCCAAACAAAGAGAAATCCGTTGACATATTTGGTTATTCCCCGCCCCGCAATAGAAAGATCATTAGCCATTCTGTGGATATTACCTACCTATGCATAAAACCACTTGAAAACTCATTATAACTCAGACACACTTACACACATTGAGGCCTTTCTAACTGGCAGTTACATCGCCCACAAAAATAGGCGTTGCAAAGTCGCCCCAGAGGCGTTAAAGCACTTAGATTTATGGCGCTTCACGCACTCTCACACACACATAAGTACAAAAGAAAAACACGCCCTACAGCCACAGGCTATACAGCCTTGGGCAGGACCCGACTTTGACTCGTTTTATGCATTTAATAAAAACTTTCACTTCAGCGCTCGCACGTTCCTTGTTTTTTTATCAAGCTGCAGCCGGAAAACTTTTCCTCTTGCATTTGAAGTTAGGTACTTAAAAAGCAATTTCCATGCCCCCCTAAAAAAATCCTAATGAAAAGGGTGCCCCCAAAATGTTAATGAAATGATCTGAGTTATGCTTATGCTCCCAAAACATTTTTTGTTTGGCTTATAAAAAGTTTAAAACCAAAGCGAGTGCTGAAGGTGTGGCCAGAGAAACCGCAACGGCTGTGCCCTATTTGTGTATGCGCGGGAGGGAAGACGAGAAGTATGAAAAAAACATAAAACCCATCAAAATAATGTTAATTCATTAAGTGGCCGTAACTTGGACGGAGCGCCCAAGTGTAGGCTATAAAAATTTTTACACAGAACCAGAACAGCGCAAAATGCACACACAGACACATACACATATACGGGTGCCTTAGGGTAGGCAATGCCAACGTGCAGAAAAGGAATGATTTTTATTTATGTTTTATGAGTTTTTGTTGCCGGTGATGCTTGTGGTCCTGTTCCTGGTAATTAGACCAGGTTTATGCCTGGCTGTCTGCCAGGTGTAGCATCAACAACAAAAACAACAGCATGCGGCTAACAATAAACTGGAAAATTATGTGAATGAGTTTTCTTAACTTATTTCTTATATTTGGTTACTTTTTTGGCTGTAAAACGTAGGTAGGCAGGTTCGTTTCGGGCCTCTCAAGATTTATATCTGGCACATGGTAGGCGGGCAAGGCCGACAACGAGCCAACCAACCACCGAACAAAATGGAACAAAACAAACAAGCAAAGTTAAATGAACAACTTTTGTGCATTATTTATCTGCCAAGTGAAAACACGAACAATAAGCACCAAAGAAAAATCGGGTTTTTTAAGTCAAGAAGGGGATGACTTTGCTGATACCCTTTGTCAGGAAAAAGAGCGACACAAAAATGATGCAGCTTAAGCACAAAATTTAAAGATCTTCAACATTGCATTAAATCTCAGCTGAACTAGAGCGTAAGTTAAAGTCGGCTTTAAACGATTTTGCTATACCCGCTACTCATTTCGTTAATTGAACGTTATTTTATTATTCGCCAATTGAACAAAGCTCTTAACTGACTACTCTATTTATAACTTAAGTTATATAACTAAAATTAGTGTCTAAAAGAAGAAAAGTATTCTCCTAACAAAATTTTGATATTTTGAGTTAAAGTTTTTAAGAGCCCTAGATATAGGTTTACAAAGGGAATATTTTGTTCGGGAAAATTATTGGAAAAGGGTTGGAAGGTTCTAAAATTTCAGCCAGGTACATTTAAAATTTATTTTCCCCAACAAGGTAGGGCAATCAATGCAGCCAAAAACAAGGTAGTTCAAAAACACTAAAGACGCAATAATTCTTCTATCTTCTAGAATGCAGAGATGCTTCAAGGCACATCTACTCAAATAAGGCGGCAAGAAATCAGAAAAATTAAGCGGGAGAAGCGCGAATTTTACAAATTTGTTCTTCACCCTTTCAAGCCTCTTTGTATGAACTGCACAAGAGGAATGCCAAATGAAAGATGCATACTCCCACTTGGAACGCACAAATGCAGAGTAAAGGCTCAACCTAGTGTAAGGATGCTGAAATTGGCTGGCATTGCGCTTGACAAAGCGGAACATGGAATAGGCCTTTGGCAAAATACAATTTATGTGCTCATTAATGATAAATTTTTTGTCGAATTTCACTCCCAAATCCCGGCTCGATAAAGTTTGATTAGATATCGAGTAAGTGGCCGTAATATTGTAAAAGCATTTGCAGTATCTGACTATAAACTTGATCTGACTTGGTTCGTTGCACGTTTTACCCAATATATACAAAATTATACACCTGACGCATAAATACATTTTAAGACTGTAAGACGTAGATTATAATTGACGTGAGATTGGCGCTCGTTTGCTGGATATGAACTTCCTTCATTGCTAGTGTATAAATCTTCAGTCCGATTGATTATACTTTCTCGTGTGCCTTTAATCAGTCTTTCACTCAGAAAATTGAGCATCGATTGGTGTTTATTCACCGTACTTGAAACTTTTTTCACAATGATTTGATCAAAAATGCCTTTGACTTCTTTTGAAGGTGCCTCATTAAATTTGCATTCGTTGCATTCTGATTTATCAGTGCTTACATTGTAGGCAAATTTTGTAAATATTCAATTTGGCCTCATTGCTTCACACCTTCTCAGTCAAAACTTCTCAAACGAAATGAAATGCGCATTTTTATTGTTCTAACTTGTGTATTTTCTATCTCTTTCTGTTTCGATTCTACTTAGCGCCCAATTTTTGGCGCGGCTAGTGTTGCCAATTTAACACTTTTTCCCACCAAATATCGACTGTTAAAAATGCAAAAACTTAACAGAGATTAATTTAAAATAGCTAAACAATGTCAAATAATTAGCTAGAATTGCAGGCTCCGGCAAAACTGAATAGATTCCGTCTTTCGAGCTTACAAAATTGCTATATCGGGTGGGAAAAATAGCTAAATTGGCAACGCTGCGTGTGGCACACACTTCTGTTTGTATTCGGCTGACATGTTTCTGCAGTAGAATGCACCGGGTTGGTTAGATTGGCGCATATGTATGTATGTTGTAATATATTTCGCTTGTCTTTTGAATCGTTTCTCTATATTCAAAAATAACGATTTTCAGTTTGGCACTGCTGGCTGCTACATATCAGTCAACCTGGCTCCAAGTTGGCAGCCCCAGTTAGATCGCCGTTGTCTATTCGCATTCTCCGAATTGTGTATATGAGAAAGCAAGCTAAAAAGAAAAATTGCGCTAACACAGACCTCCTGGGTCCAGCAGACAGCCACTTCGATCTTTTCTCGTCGTGGCCGTCAAAGTGTGCAGTTGTACAATTAAAACCTTTCGTGAAAATTATAAAAGTGTCTAACCTAACCTAGATGCCCACGCCAATACATACATATGTATCCGTGTATGTGTTAGTGGCATTGCACAAAAAATTATGGAATTATCGTCAATAATTATACAAGAAATTGTGAGTAGATTGTGTAACCCTTTTTGCATAAGTGAACATGCTGAGTGAACGAGTTTTCTGCAAATAGAATTCTGCCCAGCACACAGCCTTCTCCGTGGGCTACTCCGTCCTCACGTTGGTTCAGGACTTGCGTTGGAGAAATTCCAAAGGTTTAGTGGAAAGCATCATATCGTCGGTGGTGTCATCCCATCTGGGGTAAATATTGTAAATTTTTGTAGCTGACACTGGCTTATGAATGTTTAATTTCCAATCTAGGTTGGCAACACTAGTTCCATGCAGGAAAAGTGAACTCCATAAGTGAGACACTGATGTCGCCCAATGTGTCCCTCCTAGCATGTAGTGCTCGATAGAAACTCGTCCCATGGTGCTCCCGGAGTCGAGGACTGATTGAACCTGTGATCATGGAATTTCTGCCTGTTGCTGATGGCTATACCAGACCCCTGGCTCGTACTTCCATTGTCGCAACGATCGAGCCTAACCTAAATGGGCCATAGTTGTCCCGCAACCACTTCAGGAAGCTAATAGGCCACCTCACTCATAGATGACCTATTCCTCTACCATAGGATGCCTATGACATATTAGGTCTATTGAGGTTATAGACCATCCGTCGCTCTACAGTGGTCCCTGCCTGCACGACATCGGATATATTGAGGTTTCGACCACATGGTGTACATAACTTGCTAGGCCTATTGATAATTTTTCTTGGTGTCTTCAATCATAGTTTAAGACCAGCTATGAATAAGAATTGATATAAACAATTAGAGTTTAATTGCTTTATTGAGAAAAGTGATTTAATATTCAATTCTTATCTAATACGGCAACAAGAGCCGCATTCCTGTTTAACCAAAAAGAGAATTCATTAATATTAATTTACTGTGGTATTCGTAATTCGGCATTCATCATGTTCTTTAAGTATCACCTAATCACCATTTTTCCAGTACCGGCCTACACAACGAAAAATCTTTCTGCGTGGGAGGAAAACCTTGCCGTAAGTGCTTTGCTTTAATTAACTTTGGGCTTGCTTAAAGAAATCTCACAACTAATTTGAAGAACTATATTGAATTAAATTGCCATACATATTCAAATTCAGAAATGATTTTTACCTTTGAGTATCAAAACTCAGTCCATCATAGGATGTACTAACTTTAAATTTCATTCATACATTTAAATCGTATTGTCTAAGTTTTGAATAAGCGTTTACCTTTACAAAATTTGCCTTATGCTTATCCAAACAATGAAGTCGCATTTCCATATCTCTAAATTTGTAGCATAAGTTTCTTTATATTATAATCTTTTATATATTATTCATTCTAGATTTACCTATAAGTTAGTCACTTTATCGATTCTCTTAGTATTAAATTAGGTTCATGCGGATCATAATGTTAAGCCTTAACTTGTTCTTCCCGACGAATAATGAAGTTTTATAATATAATTAACTTTGAAATGAACATGTTTTAGAGTATCTTGTTTTTGGGAAACCATGCAGCAGCGTAATGAAATAGGGTATTATTATGATAAGCATACGAGCTCCTAACCTGTTGGTAAAATTTCCTGAACCCACCCCAGCCGACCAGAGAAAAAAGCTGAAGCCAGCGCGTGCTCTACCAAAAGTTAGCTACCATCTGCTCAATCAAATTTACACGTTACATGCTACAATGTATAAGATGAAAAATAAAGCGATCAATACATAATACAAAAAATAATACGTTCAAAAATGCCGCAATTCCGGGTTCGAACCGGTTCGGTTCAAAATCGGTTTGCAGCCCTGATAAATAATCTTGATTACGTGGCAAAAACTTAAAACAAACTTGATTTGCCTGCAAGTATAAGAAGTATATGTCCCATATATGTCAAACCTCTATCTCTTACCATCTCTAAGATCTTTGCGGTCTTACAGACAGACGGATATCGACTCGTCTGCTGATGCTGATCAAGATTATATTTACTTTATAGGGAAATGATTCCTGCTCCCTGTTACATACTTTTGCACAAACTGAATATACTCTGTACAGAGTGTGAAACCTCCCATATTTTAGTTTTTTGAATCCAGGGTATAGCTCTGTGGCATGTGCTGGTAAAAATCTTTACCTCAGCTGTAGTAAAAAGTCAGCTCGCCGCCCTTACTTGGCATTACGTGGCCTGCCCCACTGACTGATTATGTGCTTCTAAACTGTTTTTTTTTTGGCTTGTAGTGCCGCCTGTGTTTCGTATCTGTTTCACTTGCTTAATATTTTATGACTTATCTCTTTTCTATTAAGATATTTTAATGCACAGCCAACAATGTGGTGCAAGAACCACAAACCCATTGAGCTTAGCTCAGATGAGCCCCATAAAATCTAATAAACATAAGTCTCTGTCGAGTGTGTGTGTGTGGGTGTGTGGTTTTGCCATCACATAAGAGTCATAATTTGGGGCACCCTCTGTTACCTTCTACTTGGGTTTATTGATACGTCGCACAAAAATTTACAATACTGGCTGCTGCCGCTGGAATGATTTCTTGGGCGCCCTCGGGCTGCGTTTTTTAATATGCATTAAAATTAATAAGAACACGTGTTGGTGTTGCTGTGGCTGTTGCCATCGTCTTAATAATTCCGTTTTATCGCGCACAAATTTTTATAGCAGCGCCGCAGGCGTCGATTCTTAAAAATGTTCCCTTCGTCCGTTACGTGCCAAGACTTGTCGTTGATTTTGGCTCCATTTTTGTTGGTTGTTAATTTTATGCTTATGAGATAAGAAATTGTGACAAAAATGCTGGAAAATGTATGTTGTAAAATGCTGGAAGGTAAGCACATGAATAAGAAATTTTTTGTCATGTGACAAATGGTAAATGTTGAAGGCTTTTATTATTTTTTTTATGTTGATAATCTTTCTATAAGTGGCAGATCCATAGATTTGTAGAAAAAGAAGTTTATTTTTAAAATTTTCAGATTTTTCTTAAATTCATTTTCAGTAGCTCAACATCTTCTGACATTGAAGGCAATTCACTGATTGGTTGTGTTTTTGGAATTATGCCCACAGGCAAGTTGACATAACGCTGTGATTGGCCCTGGTCATGTAATTTCAAGTCATGTTAAGCACACAGACACACCCCACACACTAAGCACAAAAGCAATTATATTGCATTTGAGCTCAAACATTCTGTGTGCGCCATAACAATGCTACCTAAATTGCACCTGCGTCGTTGGCAGTTCCATTGGAAACTCAAAGTTTCCTTTTTTCAAAAAAAGTTGATGCGGTCAATTTTGAATTAAGTGTGGTGTATGAAGGGTAGCCAAACATTTCATTTGACAAAATTTGCTTAACACTAAACCCAAAAACAAAATTAGTTGCAGCAGCATCAGCGAAAATCCTCACGCAGTGGCAACTGAGCAAACATTGCTCATACGACCCGTTGACTCGGGCTGCCTGTGGTCATGTGAAAGGTAACCAAGCGTTACAGGTGGGCGTAATACAATTTCCACGCCCACTCCAGCATGCCAGGAATATACTCGCGCACGCTGCTGTTTAACGAACGAACAATAAAATTAAATTGAATTTTTCGCTTTTAACGCCAAACGCACAAAGGCCAATAACTGCGTTAGGGAAGCAGAGGGCGGGTGGCTGAGGTCTAGGTGCGTGTGTGATGCTGCTGATAGACTTTGTACCCGCGACTACCCAGCACTAAGCCAATTATATGCTGCACTTTGGACAATAAATTTAATTCAATAAATTTGCCACCTCCTGCAGTGGGCTGCAGCTGCATCTGGTTCCCGCTGTAGTTTTATCCTCATGCGTTATTGTTTTCGTCATGGAATTTAATTTTGTCTTCCCAAATGCTGTTGACATTTACCTCAAAGTTCTTGCTTTATGGTTGAGAGTACAAAGCAACGGAAATTGTGCGTTCAAAGCAGCGCAAAATAAGTGAAAAATATTTCATCTTTGTAATCCGCTCAAAGTGAGCACCATGATTTATTAAATTTATCATCGTGATCTGTGCAGTAGCCAAGCCACAGCATTTTGAAACGAATCTCTGAGTGGGTTATACAAAGATTTTATTTTGGGCTTGTCAATTTTTAAATGAAAAAGTGCATTTATTGCAGTTTTCAAAAAGCTTTAGGTGCCTAAGTCAAGTTTGGCATCTTAGAATTTTGACGCCAATCTTTGTTCAAATGTGAATTTAATTCGATGAAACCAGGCACCATCAACTACGCTATGCCTTTGCTCACAGCCGGTTGTAATCAGAGATTTATACAGAGAAAATTAGTTTCAGAATTTTAGGAGCTACTTACCTTAAAGTAAACATTTAACTGAAAAGCCCTTGTTCGAACCCCGCTCCAACCTGTGCGCCACACTAGTCGTACTTTCCGAAATAGACAGGCTTAAAAAAGTCCCATATAAGAGTGTGGATAAAACGCATCTCTTCGTTAGAAATGGACTCGTTTCGTCAAAATTAGGTCTTAGTTTACCGACCAAAAGTATATTCGATATTAAATTCAAATTTGACAACTTTTAAAATGATACAGCGAATTCGTTGACGAAATTTCGATTCGGTATACGCGTCGTCAGTGTTGGGCACTAATCAATTAAATTTTCAATCAATTGATTAATCAACTTAAAATTTTAACCAATTAAATCAATTGCAATGGAAATTATTTGCAATTAAATATTAGTTGCAGTTTTGTAACTTACAACTTACAACTAAATCAATTGCAAATGAATTTTTCAATTGTTCTAGACTACAGTTAAAACTAACAATTAAGTAAGCTGTGTGATTTTTAGTTCAAAGTTTGTACAGTAAAATAATTTTGTTCAGAAAAACAGCATAAGTTGAAAAAGAGACTAAATCAGCACAATAAATACTGAAATAAAATGGACCAGAACGTTTAAATGCATGAAGACAATTCCTTGGATTATGCTCTGGGCACTGCAGAAAATATTGTACCTTACTCGGAGAGCGATGCAGCAGGTATGTAGCTCCTTACCATCATCGCAACCTCGACTGCTTCTACTGGACGGAACTTATTTTAAATTCTTAGAGCACGAATCAACAGGCAATATTTTTACGGCTTTATGAAACACCAAAGTAAGAGGCTATTTAAACTGTACATCGAACTTTTTAAGCCATTTGAAGAGAAAACACAGAAATGACTGCTTGACAAGGAATACATTAAAAAGAAGGCGGAAGAGAAGAAACATCCCGGCCATACAACCAAGAACAAAGCAAGTGTGAACCAGAAATCTGTTGAGATAAAAATATCACAAGATCAAAATCATTCATTCAATGATCTCGTTACGTGCTGTTGAAGATCCATATTTTCAAAATTTGTTCGACATTAGCACTCCATATGCGGAAAATGCTGCTATTGCAGCTTTATCATATCCACGCTTTAAGAATAAGTGGTTGACATGTTTAGAGCCAGCGGATCACTCTAAGCTTTTAAAAGTTTTTAAAACGAGCATATCAAAGAACATAACTGCAAATGAATCGACAATGGCAACAAGAAAAAAACAAGAAAGAAAGTCGGTCAAGCCCGACTATAACATACTCTGCACCCTTAATGTCGCAGCTCGCATTTGGTCACGAGTCAAACGGCCAGTTATCACACAACGCACAACGCAGTGCGCTCTCTAAGTCTCTCTCTCTCTCTCTCTTTCTCTCTCACTCTCTCTCTCTCTCACTAAGATTGCTTCTGCTGAAAGCAATGCTTAGGTTATGGGTATGAGTATCGTTCATCCGATCTTTATCATTCCTTCAGCAAATCGATAAATAATTTTGAGTACTAGATATCTCTAAAAAGTACGAACCATCTATCATCAAAACTGTAGGAGATATGACGTTTTTTCCAAATTGCGGGGGCGCGAGGGGGCGTGGCAAAAATTGAAAATAAACTTGATCTGCCTGCAAGTATAAGAAATATATGTCCCATACATGTCAAACCTCTATCTCTTACCATCTCTGAGATCTCTTCGTTCATACGGACGGACGGACGGACAGACGGACAGACGGACATGGCTATATCGACTCGGCTGTTGATGCTGATCAAGAATATATATACTTTATAGGGTCGGAAACGATTCCTTCTCCCTGTTACATACTTTTGCACAAACTTAATATACTCTGTGTACCTTTGGTACAGAGTATAATAATAATTTTTTCAATTTTGATTCTGACTCTGACGAGGTAGTAACCAAAGTGAACCGACTGCCCTCTGATGCTCCTTTGACTAAGGCACTACTTTTGATGCTTTAGTTTTTTGCAGAAGAAAGTCAGGAACTGGAGCTGCTTCGAAACGTTTTTGTATAATACAACACGCCATTACCATCGTCGGCAGCCGTTGAAATAATAATAATAAAAGATTTAAAAAAAAAAACATACAAATCTTACTATTCAATTGCAGGGTTTGGAGTTTCTCGCTCAGAACCGCTGATCGTGAGCCGGGAGCACTGAACGGCTTTCAGCTCGTGAGCCACAGCACTCGGCTCTAAGCAGTGAGCCATAATACTCTGAGCTGTTTGCGACTGAACACATATCAACACACATGTCTGAATTGAACTCACTCATAACAAATGTTTGCAAATATTATTGAATAAAGCTTATAAAATATGTACATCTGGCAGGTTCTTTTTTTGAATTAACAGTGAATATGGTGGAACTGAAACATTCTTCATGCTCTATCTATGTTCTTCAGCATTGGTCATCCATGGTTCGGGGTTCACTATGTGGTTGTTGCCTTGAAAATCAGTTTCTTAAGCATTTAGCGGTCTTATTACCATGGACATCCCTTAGCTGTGAATTGTGCTAATACATTGATTTTGGTATGATTTTCCACTTAATTGGCATTAGCGTTTTTCATTAACTCTATTTTTTATCCCCTATGGTATTTTTTTCGCGATTTAATAAGTCGTCAGTCACGGTAAATAGATTTAAAAAACTCGTGAACCACTAAGTCTGTGGTTCCCAGCTTAGAACCGAGAGCTGTGGCTCACAAACTGTGCCTTTCAGCTCAGAGCCAAGAGCTGAGTGTCATGATAGAGCTGGCTCTCGAGAGTTGCGAGCAAAGGGCGATTTCGAACCCTGTTCAATTGTTAGTTTTCAATCAAATTTAGTAAATAGATTAACAATTAATCATTTGTTAATTGTAGAAACTGACGATTAACAATTAATTATTGTTAGTCGTAAGGTATTGCAATTACAATTAATTAATTTTTAACTGCGATAGGTGCGACTAACAATTAATTAATTGTTAATTTTTTAATTGTTAATCAATTAAAATTTGCCCAACATTGCGCGTCGTATACCCAATATTTATGGAAACTTTGAAGGCTTTTCGCAGAGGTTAAAACTCAAATTTTTTATTTTATACTCTGTACCGAAGGTACATAGAGTATATTAAGTCCGTATGAACGAAGAGATCTCAGAGATGGTAAGAGATAGAGGTTTGACATGTATGGGACATATATTTCTTATACTTGCAGGCAGATCAAGTTTATTTTCAATTTTTGCCACGCCCCCTCCCGCCCCCGCAATTTGGAAAAAACTTCATATCTCCTACAGTTTTGGAGATAGATCGTTCGTTCCTTCTAGAGATACCTTGTAAACAAAATTTATCGATTTGCTGAAGGAATGATAAAGATCGGATGAACGATACTCAAGTTATGGGCAAAAACGGCCAGTTAACAGTTAACGGGTACAGAGTATGTTATAGTCGGGCTTGACCGACTTTCTTTCTTGTTTTTATTATGTCCACTCTAAAATTAATGATTTTTGAAGTTATCTGTTAAGTTTTCGCATGGTACCTTATCGGCGTACACCCTAATGTGCATACATGTTTTCAATTCTCACATTGGAGAAACTCGACGGGTTTCGGTGTGCAATGTGCGATTGTTGTAATAAACTTTGAAGTCTAGGAGAGCATGGGTGTAAATTTATTCTGACTGCAAGTCGAAAGGGGATATAATTTTGTTGAACCACCTTATTAACTTAAAACGAGAGCGTAAGTTAAAGTCGGCTCTAACCGACTTCGATATACCCGTTACTCATGGAAACAAATGTTTATTATCCTTCCTGTATGCCTGAGGTGGGTCAGCCGAAAAGTATGCAATATTTTTTAACTCGGCTATTTATTATCGGCCAGATATTAATAGACATTTGTCAATTACTAAATGCAACATAAATGACTCCAAATTCATCACGATAAACAGATCAGACAACAAAACTTTTGAAAACGTCATCAAGCCCGACTATTACATACTCTGCACCCTTAATGTCGCAGCTCGAATTTGGTCACGAGTCAAACGGCCAGTTAACACACAACGCACAACGCAGTGCGCTCTCTAAGTCTCTCTCTCTCTCTCTCTCTCTCTCTCTCTCTCTCTCTCTCTCTCTCTCTCTCTCTCTCTCTCTCTCTCTCTCTCTCTCTCACTAGATATCTCTAGAAAGTACGAACCATCTATCATCAAAACTGTAGGAGATATGACGTTTTTTCCAAATTGCGGGGGCGTGGCAAAAATTGAAAATAAACTTGATCTGCGTGCAGACAATAGGAGTCTACATTTCAAATTTGGTTGCTCTAGCTCTTCTAGTCTCTGAGATCTAGGTCTTCATACAGACAGACGGACGGACGGACGGACGGACAGACGGACAGACGGACAGACGGACATGGCTATATCGAATCGGCTGTTGATGCTGACCAAGAATATATATACTTTATATGGTCGGAAATGATTCCTTCTGGCTGTTACATACATTTGCACGACTTTAGTATACCCTTTTACTCTACGAGTAACGGGTATAAATAGTGCCTCTGTCCACTATTTGGCAGTTAAAAGGGAGAGAGGGCGAACATTTTCAAATCTAAGAAGGAAAAAAGAAGTTAAGACGGCCTTAAAGTTCAAAATAGTCAACATCACAGATAACATTACTTTTAAATTCAATTTTTTAAAAAATAGCCCATTGAATACAGAATTTTTTTCTTGCCCTCTTTGAAACGTTGAACTCGAAAATCAAATTCAAAAATTTTTGTATGTTTCTTGTGATTTATGTTCTCCTGTTTTGCGCACTTACAGATTTTGGTATCCCTGATTATTGACAAAAACTAATTGTTAAGGAATCTAACGCTCAACATATCAGTCCATTTTCATATAACGGTCAACTCATTCATTGCGATATATCCCTGCCGTTTGTCCACAAGTATTGTAAACTGACCCCACCAACTGAGCACATGTTGCAGCTGTAGAATTTATGATTTCTATTATGCAAGTGGAGGACTCGACACCAGTCTGCCTCACATGACATTTCCAAAGCCATTGTGTTGGTAGTGGTTTCTTGTTGTTGTTGTTGCTGTTGACTTAATGGCAGACGACATTGTGAACATAATGCTGACATAATAATATTTCTGTTCCCCGGCAATGATCTGCATATCAAAGCCCCCATCCTTACCCCGTTTATCTATCTCGACTATGACTCGCAGCTGACGAAGCGACTCAGAACGAATGGTAGCTGGGATTGTGACTGTGCCATTTGTCTGGGCCATTACTCACAGTGGCAATCTGCACACGAAATGTGGGCGGTGGCAACACACCCACAACTGCCAGTCACTCACATTACAGTAGATTCAATAAATTCCATAGGAAAATGCATTTTTATGCGAAAATATTTACTGCACGAAATGAGCAGACGAATGGTTGAACGAGCGATGGAGAGGATGGGAGGTAAAGTTAACCCAGTTGATTTGACCACCAGGCAAGCATGCACAATTAATTAGAATTTTAAATTTCAAACTGGCAACGAGTCAATATCCTGCAGAGTTTTTGTAACCTTCAACATTTCACACCTGCGGCCCATCAAAAGGAGAGCGCAATATATGAATATTAAAATTTCAAACCAGTTAAAAAGTCGGTGTAGCCCGACTTTAATTTACCCTGGAACATAAACATTCGAATTAAAAATCATGGGGAGGATTCAGGGACCTTCAAAAGTTGGCGATCCTATAAGACACACATTCCAGCTGGCTGACTTAGATAACATGTTCCAGTTAGCCTTATTGATAATTATTAATATTATTATAAAGCTGGAAGGCGAATGACGTTGGAAAATCCAGCAGGAAGGGATGACTGAGACTGAGATGGGAAGGCATTGATAAGCGCGAAATAACGGCGGCCAAAGAAGGTGAGAGACTTGGTTTAGTGGTACAAAATGCCACTCTTGCCCTCTTGTTACTTACACTCTTGTTAATAGCTCCACCGTCTTTCATCTGTTGGTTACCAAAGTTCGTGCTGATAAGATTGATATTGCAAGTCTGAACAATTTACCCCAAACTGTGAAAGATATAATGCTATTCTCTAATGTATGAGGAGGTTCCTTTACAAAACAAAATCTTAACGCACTGCGCGCGCTTATAGCAACCCGTCTAAGATTTTGCTTGATTTGAATCTGCCTAAAAACGTACACATGCCTATCGCATAAGTAAGACCACTTATAATTCTCAAGCTTGAATTCCATGATCCCATGTATATAAAAGGGGCAACTGAAATTTGCGCAACTAAAAGTGTTTGCAGTTTGAAATCAAAGGAACGAACCGTTTATACTAAGCAACGTTTTCTCATGTTGCTGTTTTTGCAAATCTAGGTGGATTTACTACATTTACTTTGCTCATGTTCAAGTCTAACCATCTAGGTGGATTTCGTTGCCATCAACTTTATCCTCATTGATTTCAAAACCATGTACATGTTAATGCACATTATGTATTATTATGTTTGCGTTTATATGGTCACACTGAGAAATATTTGAAAAATAAAAACCAACTGCTGCTTAAAACAGTTAAGTCTGAATTCTTAATAAGTAAACCAAAAGTTGAAAATATTGGATGTGCCTTTTGTATACAAGACAACGGCAGACATTGCTGAAGAGACAGATGCGCACACTAATTACTCTAGTTTAATGCTTAAGCTAAGTGAAAAGAAGCTTGGCGCTGGCCCTACTGGAGGTGATGTTTGAGCAAATTTTACAATTACAAGTTCAAAGGCAAAAAAATTGGCAAATTTTTGATTAAAATAGTCATGATTGAAGATTTTACAGGATTTAAAACTAAAACTATGGTTTAATACGCAAATAAATTGATCAAATATGGCCGGAAAGTTCCCCAATTTGGCCTATAAAGCTAAATTTTCATCAAAATTTGTCAAAAACTTTTACCAATGTGGACTTAGCTTTAGACCTATTGCTTAATTTCCCAACATAGTAACAAGTTTTGGCGAAAGAAGATCCTTGTCCTCCTCTGTAAAATGTTTGCTTCCTTTTTTTTTTTAAATTGGCACCAATAGACATAAAAATAAACAGGCGAGTGCAGAGGTGCTGCCTACCTTCTATTAGTGCCTTTTCAGTCCTGCCGGTGTGACCGGTAGATTGATAATCAACCTACATGAGACAACCAATTAGAGGAAAACCACCTAGTTGCAAAATCTAGGTGGATTTTCATTTCCGCAAAAACAGAAAAATGACAAAACGGCCATAAATGACTTTTATCTTGTTTGTTTATACATTTAAATTGGTAAAATCAACAAGAAAAATTGTTTAAGCAGCCTTTATCATATTTCTCTAAAGAGTCGGTTGTAAAAATTCTCTAAAGAGAAAATGGATAACTATCAAATAACCACATTAACATTAATGATTAATTAATGATCCACAACCAAAAAGAAAAGACATTGTAAAAAGCGTTCCACGTGAAGTCGAAATCGGCTTTTGCGTCGCTGTAAAAGTAGAGAAATGGCGCAGCATGCCTTACGTGAGCTCCAGTACGAGGACTACGAAACCTTCAGAAATTTAAATCACATGAACAACTCAACTTTTCACAAAGTTTTGCTGTTTCAGCCTTCTTATGACACTGCGATTTTTTGCTACCGGAGACTAATGCGTCTAATGCGTCCCTATCAGTTGCAATCAGAATGTTCCAACCGAAAATTTCAAAAATTGTGCCACAAGTCATTAATGCAATTACCGACTTAAAATCAATTTATATAAAGGTAGATCATCCTTTTACAGCATATAAAGTCAATCGCTTCTAAAATGTACTTTAATTTTCTAGATGCCTCAACCACAGCAGGAATGACGAACCGTTGCGCAAAATTTAGACGAAATGTGGAACTTTACTTTTTGACTCGGTGCGCTAGGTTTGTGCTATTAAGGTATAGATTTTCAAAATTCCACTTTTCAGCATGTTTTCCTTAGATGGCAAACATATTGCATTTCGAGCTAGAAGGAATTACGGAGCATTTTATTACAATTATAAAGGATTCCACACAGCGGCAGATCCAGCGTAGAGTTTTATTTATATTGATATTGACTGCAATAGACGAGCAAACGACGCCGCCGGCAATTCCACGCTATGCACAGGCATTGAATATAATCTTCTTAATTTCCCGGATGATAAAGTTTTACCTGGTGGTACAAGGAATGTGCCATTTGCCGATGATGCATTCAAATTTACCACTCGAATGACAGATGTAATCATCTTTCAGAGTTCTCAATTTAGAGTAATCGATAAATAAAATCGAGTATATCGAATAAAAGTTTTGTATATTTTTTGGGAAATGGCAACGCCACAAAATTGACAGCGTGGTCTCAACACAGCTACTTTTATTAAATAGAACCGGTTCTATTTCATCATATTTGTCTAAAGAGAGGGCAAAAGTTTCTCGTCAGATTTATATGTTTGCCTATTACACTATAATATCGTGTCTTTAGAGAGACTTTTTAGAGATATATGACAAGTGTAAAGACTGCTTAAGTCAACAATTTTTAGCCAAAAACGTAAAAATTTTGATTTTACAATTTTGGTTATCTCCGATATCTGACCTTTTATACAGATTTTTTATCGACTCGTCTGTTGAATTTGCTGCAGATAGCCTATGGGGATTTCGTGTGAGGTGGGCATATCGCTGATAAAGAGGCTATGTAGCTTAGGGCCTAATATGTTGCCTTGTCTGTTTGCCTATTGAATGTACTGTTGTGGAGATGTGGGGATTAAGCGATTCCCTATGTTTGTAAAGCTTGGGTTTTATCCCAGACTACCTATATACAAATAAAAAACGACTGTTGGAGCGGTATCCGTCCAGCGTGATCTTCGCAGCGTGATCTTCGCTCCTCTTGTTCAGTGGTGGCAGATCTGAGTCTGATGCCGAAACGAAACTTCGGAATACACGTTTTGACTGCGGCAGTGTGAAGAATTTTCTTTTCTTTTTAAATCGTTTTCATTCTAAATCTAGCGAAATTGAGCACATTCGTTCAGAAATGAAGAGTAGTCGCTGTTTTTTCTACAAGAGCCCACAAAAACAAACTAAAATTAATGAACCTTAACCTTTTGTTCGTTAGTTCAGTTAAGTTTCTTCTTCGAAATCAAGCCTATTCGTTGACAAAAGTAGAGAAATCTCGGTTTTTCTAGAAATGTTTATATCTGCACATTTTATGAACGGCTAAGACTTGCTTTAAAAACATTTTGTGCTCGCAATAGAAACGAAAAAAAAATGAATGTGTTTTTTAAAAAAAAAGTGTTGTTTCTGATTGTCTGTTTTTTTATTTTTTATTTTAACCTTCCTTCTCTGGCGTTTCAATTCAGGACCTCATTACAAAAAAGTCGCTATCTCAACGCTCACGACTGTCGACCGGGCGAGAAATGTTGAGGTGAATCGTAGTAAAGAAGGCACAAGGCAAAGCGCTCAGCAACCAAGAAGGCTAGGAATGCGAAATCGTGAATTCGTAAATGCACAATTTTTCTCTATGCACGATTTTCGTACTTTGTTTTTGATTTGTGCCAGTTTCAGTAAGATAGGTTATCGCGAGGTTTGAGTAAAGAAAAGGTCCGCTTCAAGGACCTGTTCCTAAAAGCATCTAGCTTATGGTTTTGGTTAGAGCCTTGGGTAATCACATTTTCGTTAGCTTGTTCCATTCGGGAAGTCCCAATCAATAGACCCGAAAAAGCTGAACCGCACCGGTTCTAAGAGTCTTGGAGCAGTTGGCAACTTAAACACTATCAGCAGCAACAATAAAGTTGTGTAAGACTGCAGCTTTGGAACTGGCACCTAGTTGTTCTTTAGTGAACCTTGTTGAAGCTTGAAATTTTTCCTCAAGATTGATGCTAAAGGTTTCAGCTTGATCCTGAGGTTGACTGACCCGGCACCGGAGCACAAAAATGAGCCTTAGCAGGCAAGTAAAAGTGCTTCTCAACTAAATTTCTTAAATGTTGAAGAACTGAAAATAAACTCTCACCTTATACTCGCCAAGGGGTTTAAAAACGAACCTTCAACACTCAAACTCAGAGTAAAATGATTTGCTTTCAGTGTGTTTCTCCGGATTATTTAAACTTATTCCACCCTTTTTCCGTCTTCGTTACAGGGTATACAAATTTTCAACAGTTTCCATTAAGCTTCAGAGTGCAAATAAAATTCAAATTGAAATGCCGCAGGGTGCATGCTTGATTAAAGTAAAGCTAAAAAGTTAATTACATACATAGATTGCATGGCGTTCAAGTAGAACGCAATTTTTAACCTTAAGGGATTAGTTTCAATATATTGAAGATAATTAGAAACTGAAATATGCGTTAAAAATGCCAAATAAGATTAGACAAAATTTAATTCAAGCATGTGGGTGGCTGATATGCTTGTGATATCAGACCTATGATGATGTTGATGACGACAACATCATAAAGGCTGGGAAAGAGGCAGGAGGTGGCGGGTGTCATAAACAACAGTCAAGTTGCACATGCACTGGAGCTGAACTATCCTGGTTGCATAGACATGCCAGGCCCAAGCTATAGCGTCACACAAAGCGAAAAAGTCAGGCCAACAACACAGTTTGATGGGTGGAGAGGAGCTTGTGCATATTTTAAACTCCCACAGGAAAAATTCCACAAGACAGCTACGGAAGTGGAGCGAGCGTGTAAGCGTACAGATAGTGGGAGAGGGAGAGGGTGGGTGGAGGATGCATGACCAAACAATGTTGAAGCTTTGATGAACCTCAACAACAACGAGAACAATACACGAGAAAATATGACAAAATATGGCAGAGAACGAGACAGAGAAGTGTCTCTATCTGTGCCTTAACCACAGCCAAGGGGCCATATGAGTGTTAAAAAATGTGCACTATGGATGAATTGAAATTGCAAGGAGTTTTCCCTGCATGTCTCTGTGTGTGTGTGTGTGTTGGTCGACTCATTGCTTTCAGCAAATGGAGATGAATGCGTTGTCGGTGCCGCTGGGAAGCAAACTACGTATACATTGGCATATTTTATGCATGCTTTTACCACAAAATACACACACCTACCAGCTGGCTGGGGGACAAGTTTGTGAGGTTTTCCAGCAAGTTCAATTAGTTAAAAGTGAGATGCATTAATAGCAAGTCTGCAAACCTCTAAAACTCTGCAGAAAGTTTGGTCCGAAGCAGACTAGCCGAAATGTTAAATTAGTATGAACAAAGCTCTCATTAATGCAGTAAGATCAAGTTTATGTTTTCTTTTTGCCACACCCCTTGTCTCAATCGCAGTTTGAAAAAAAGAAGCCCCACCATTTTGTTGATTTTGGTATCCATTTGGACTGGATAGTTTTAACATCGTAAAACGGATATTGATAATGTACATTTAATGTTAAATTGATCTTAGATTTTCATCCAAAGGAGCTGAAAACCATCCGAAGGATATGAAAAATGGATATAATAATATAAATAAATATATACCCATTCCAAGTGTAGTTATTGTAGATTGTAACCATCAAATAAACAATAAACTGAAAATAAAAACGGAGGAAAAAACTAAATCTTTAGAATAGAATGACAACTTTCAAAAAAATCATCTTCACCACAGTCGTTAATGCGCCGATTAAGAACTGCACAATGATTTTTTTTAAGTATTTCATAAATTTTGGTTAGATCTTCAAAAGAAACATTTTTTCTCAAACTGAGTTTGCCGCGTTCGGGCTCTACTTTGTTATAACCACCTATATGTTTGTTTCATGGTCCGGCTGGAAGGACCTTATCGGGTGTGTCCAAAAAATCTCTACAGGTTTTCGTATAAGCGTTAGCATTTCATATTAAAGCTGTTTGACTTTATATGTAAAGGGGCACAAATATGCCGGGCTACTAGATTAGATGACGAAAGCTAAGAGATTTAAACCCGCCTGCTCAAAGCCAAGGAGATTTAATGCGTACGGTTTCCCTTCCATATAATCTAGTAGCCGGTCTTATTCTTTTCACTTCACAAATAAAGTAGTCCAAGTTAAGTTCGAAGTGCAATCGTTTATACGAAAATCTCTAGAGATTTCCAGGACACCCCTGTATAAGCCCGATTCTATGACGGATTAAAATCTTGATTAATTGCATTTCGGAATTCCTATTAAATTAATTGCATATGAATCATAGAGCTTTTAGCAGGCTATGAATTTTTGTTAATTTTGCATTTTTTGTTCTTTATTGCATATCTATTAAATATGTCTTGAGTGACCCCAACAAATTTTTCCAAATGGAAATTTTGCCCAAAAAAGTATGCAACACTTTCTAAATTTGTTAAATTGTCAAACAGTTTGTGACACAGATTTATGTGTGGATTCCCCGGGGGTTAGATGGTTTCCTGCTGTGCCAAAATAAACTTGTTATCGTTTTAATTGATTAATTAAAGACATTTTTTTTTTTTTTATTTTATTCGTAGCAAGATTAAGCCAAAGGCACACACAAAAAGTTTTTCGTACAAACATTTTTGGCTTTTTGTTTTATTTAAAACTTTACATACATATTTTTGTGTGAGTTTGACGTACGAGTTGAATTCTCATGTTGCTCACTTGTCATATTGTCAATGGGCGAAAGCACAGACGGATGCAAGCAAGAGAGTCAGCCGTCAAGTCTGATATGTCATTACTTATATGGGCACTTGAAAAAGTTTAAAGTGGATTGTGCACTTACAGAAGATAACGTTCCATTGCCTGGCACTCTTCTGTCTCTGTCTTTACATATAATCAGATTAATAACGGTAAACACTTTGGGCTTCTGGTTAGCTGATTGAACTGCCTCAGTATACAGGAGACGAACTGTCATTTGCTGCACAAACACACACGGAAAAACAGGTAGATTCAATTTCATGTTGAAGTTGAATTATTGTAAACGGAAATCGATGCTGTCAACTCATTACAACGACACTTGCCCTCTGCTCGCTCTGTTCTGCTGTCACTGCTGACGGTGATTAGTCGATGGCAAAATGACTAAGTTAAGCAAGTTGATTGATTTACACACACACACACACACACACTGCAGTTAAAACCAACGGCAGGCAGTTAACTAAGCTGAAAAATGAGCTTGGAATATATCAATTAAATACGAAAACAGACTCAGAGACAGACTGTGCAAAAGTTGAAATAAACTGAATATAGTGCATTTTAAAATGAAGTACATTTTGTAAGCTGAGACAAGGTTGGCAGGGCTAAAGCAGTTGTAACCGGCCAGATCAACTTGTAGATTCATGATAAACGACTTGATGGCTACAAATCATACGATTTTATGTCTATTTTTCTGTTTAACTATTCGAATGAAATTTTTTTATTGTTCTTATTGGCTACGTAGGTATTTTCGATTTTTTTACTTTACCTAGTTTTAAATCTTCATCGTCAAAAAGTAAGGGATAAAGTACATTTATTTTAACGCGAATTTAATTTCAAATCATATGCAATTAGCCTGGTTGGGTAGATTATCTAACTTAAAGGTGATTAATAATGATCATTATGCCAATTTGAGTTTTTTCGGTGTGACTATTCAGAAAACACTTAGTTTTGAGCTAATAACAGTGTTGAATCTTAATACGTTTTAAATCGAACAAGTACGTTAAACCACAAGCATTTAAATCCAGCTTTATACACTCTACAACCCTAATTCTATTGAAGGGCCATTTACAGCGAGAGTTTCCTATCATCTTTTAAATAGTCCAATTGAACATTTTACCTTTTAAGATTATTGCCATTGATTAAATATGTAGAATGTATCCGGCTGCACCTAGGCAGAGGCGCTTGTAAAGTTGACGAAAACGTTGAATTTAACGATTGTTAATTTTTAAAATTTACTTATGTCGAAAATTCCAATAGTGGGATTTCTAGCCTTAATTGTATCAAAGATAAAAATAAAAAATTTGTGTTTGTCTTCAAATCTGAAAAATATCCCTGTACAGTTTTTGGGAAGCTCGGTACACAGAACTGTTCTACTGATTCCTGAGAATCTTTTGATTCGATCAGGCCAAGTTTGTTTAAAGTTCGAGGATACCTCATAATATCGAATAGATAATTCAAGTCCTAAACATTTTCGGTGGTAAATAAAACATGCTTTAAAAAGTGCCTGTTTCGTTTCAGTCACTGCTAATTGGTCTTTTTTCATATAAGGAAGCTTTCTATTGTGGGCCGTTTGTTGAAAAATACAAAAACCACGTAAGAAATTATATTAAGCGACTTGCCTATTGACTGTCTTATAAAATAACGTTAAAAACGGATTTGTCATCAACCTAACCGAGGATTTGAATATTTCATAAACCAAGTTTAAAAATTTTGGATCTCGAGTTTAAAGCTTTCGTAGCGATCCACCTTCAAATAGACCCTATTGAATAAATCGCATATATGCTGCAAGTGACTAGCTCCTCTTCCAGCATTTGAATAGCATTCATTATACCCTTGTAGAGGGCAATAGCATTCATTTTAATTTGTTTTAGATCCGCGCAATTTATTACACAATCTTACATCATCGGGTCATGCTAAGATCTATCAAATCTGATCTTCCCTCTTCAGGAGTGCTTTATTTAATCTATTCTTTGGTGCCTCGGCACTTGTGTTCAAACGCCAGCAGATAGCAACATTTTTATGTTCGCTATGTGTTGTGTTCAAGAGCAAGCAGATAAGTTTCACTATTTAAATGTCTTTGAACAACCATTTTAATTCTGGATACGATTGGTAAGGTGTTAGAGAAGCTTTAGAGTCAGAGAGCAATGTAGAGTTAAGATTTTGCGGTTTCATAAAGGCGAAGTACATGTGGTCGCAATGGATCGCAGTGTCATTAAGGGCACGAGCTGCGAACGAGGATATAGACCTGATGTGAAAAATCCAGCAATAAATCAGTCCATAATAAGATCAAAATTTCATTGGTAGATTTATTACGTACTTAAAGGCAACTTGTAGAACCAAATAAAAAAATAGCTACAGGGCGCTATAAATAATGAAATGCGGCAGTAGAGGTTGTCTTCCGATATTAAAGTCGACATGAGGGGGTTTTGAAGATGGTAAATTGCCTTGCTGGACGGTGTCAAAGTACTCGGTTTCTTCTATTAAATCGCGGTGTTTACAATTTTGAAAGTAATAATATGCGTTGTGGAGGATATTCAAAATAATGGTAGGCGGTGTTAGCAATACCAAAAAGTGGCGTTAGGCGGTGTTTAAGTTACTAAAAATGAGAGCGGTTCAATTATACAAAGGAGGTGTTTCCAATATTGAAATAGGTAGTATTCGTTGTTGAATTCATATAAAGTAATGTCAGTCGCTGCTGAATTTATTGAAAAGAGATGTAAGGCGGTATTCAAGGTACCCAAAATGGCAAGTGGGCGGTTTTTATCTAAAAAGGCGGTGTTAACGATATCGAAAGTCATAGTATTCGTTGTTGAATTTATTTAAAATAATGGTAGGCTTCCTTGAAAATGCTAAAAGGAGGTGTAAGGCGGTGTTTAAGGTACTAAATACGGCTAGAGGGCGGTTTTTATCTAAAATGGCGGTGTTTACGATATCGAAAGTGATAGTATTCGTTGTTAAATTTATTGAAAATAATGGTAGGCTTCCTTGAAAATGCTAAAAGGAGGTGTAAGGTGGTGTTTAAGGTGCTAAATACGGCTGGAGGGCTGTTTTTATCCAAAAAGGCGTTGTTAACGATATCCAAAGACGTAGTATTTGTTGTTGAATTTGTTCAAAATAATGGTATGCTTCCTTGAAAATGCTAAAAGGAGGTGTAAGGCGGTCTTAAAGGTGCTAAATACGGCTAGAGGGTGCTTTTTATCTAAAAAGGCGGTGTTACCGATATCGAAAGTCATAGTATTCGCTGTTGAATTTATTAAAAATAATGATAGGCTTCCTTTAAAATGCTAAAAGGAGGTGTAAGGTGGTGTTTAAGGTGCTAAATACGGCAAGAGGGCGGTTTTTATCTAAAAAAGCGGTGTTACCGATATCGAAAATCATAGTATTCGTTGTTGAATTTATTCAAAATAATGGTAGGCTTTGAAAATTCTAAAAAGATGTGTAAAACGGTGTTTAAGGCGGTGTTTCTTATTAAAAAGCGGTATTTACAATATTGAAAATTAATAGATAGGTAATGGTAGTTGGTGTTGAAGATACTAAATTTCTGGTTTCTGGCTAGTGGAAAGAAAAAACCATTATCAAATCGATAGTGTTATGATAAAAAACCAGAACATGTATCAAAAATACTTAATCAAGTTGGTCGGCATTGTGAAATATCCCAACACAATATTAAACGAAGCTAGATGATGCTATTGTACACATTAATAACTGCAGTAGGCAGGCCAGGAAGATACTCAAACGTGTTGGTTGACGGTTTTGGGTAAAGCGAATATATTTGCAAAGCTTTAAAGCAGCTAAAATTTGCATATCTGAAATTTCGATAATTATTTTTCCAACTTGCCATCGGCCACATTTTGTGCTGCCAATATTTCTATATTATCGATTACTCTAACAGCCCAAGAATAAATTATGCTAAATTATGCATTATTGGTATCATGCAAAATAAAGCCATAGCTTGTTTTATAACCTACATTTAGTAGGTGATGCCGTGTGCCTGCACAGTGGTTCTATCAGAGGCCAAAAGTAAAAAAAAATTAAATTCAATATATCGCAAAAAAATGGGTGAATTATATCTCTCGAAAGAACTACTTATTCGACAAAGTATTTAATTTCTTTTTATTCCAATCGATCCAGTTCCAATAAGCGCCAAAAGAGCGTAAAATTAATCAGTTCAATTTTTCTGTGTAAAATGCTTCAGAGAACGTGTTGCAAAAAAGTGAAAAAGCGAGACATAATCGATTTTATCAATATGAATATTGAAAACAAAGGTAATTACTTATTTTATTTATAGGTAAAATAATTTTTATTTTGTGTGTTTATATTGTAAAATATTTGTTTTGTCAGCCCCTTCATTTGTGATTTCTCGTCCATAAAAATAATTTTCAGGTAAAGCGTGGTGCGGAGACGCTGACAATTTTGTCAGAGCCTGTCTAACTCAGGAAATCCACTGTTGAAAATTGTCAGAGCGCATTGTCAGAGCGAGTACTGAGCAACCAACAATTCGCTCTGACAATGTGCATGAAGTTGCCAACTCGATTTTTTGAAAACAGCTGATAAATTTTTGAAGGGGGGGTCTGGAAATTATGGAACATGTTTGAGAATTGAGCACAAAATTTAAAAAATTAAATCAAAGAAGACCAAAACATAAAACTACAATTATTTGCACAACTGAGAGGTGGACAAACAAGTGGAACTAATCATAGTGGTCGATTCGCAACCAATTGTATGGAATCTGCATTTAGAGAGCTGCATCGCTTGTGGCGGAGAATTCTTCCCTGTATGCTTCTCCCGGTATGCCATTTGCCCAATGTCTCCACAGCAACGGCCCAACTGCCAACGGCCCTACTGCCAACGGCCAAGCTGCCCTAATCCCTTGAATTTTCCACAGCCCATTATAGTAGTGGCTTCCTCGGCGCTCTGTAGTAGCTTCCGTTGCTACAGTTGCCTACCAACCACCTATAAGTCCGTATTCACCTAGTTTTTCCTCCTCTAATACGCCCGGGGAGAATGATCCGTCTCCAGTCTATGGAGCTTGCTGTGGCTATGAATATTACCTCTGGTTTAATGAGCGGCCCAGCCGTTTTAATCTCCCGATGCGTGTTGGGTTGTCGTTATAGCAGTATGTCTCAGTGGCCAAGTTCTGCTTGCTAAAGGCCACGGTTTCTACCTCCCCATACAAAATGCTTCCATGAAATAGACCATGGCATTAGCACAGATAGCTGAACACACAACAGTTGATTTCTGGCTGTTGCCTGGTCACACTACATTGTCAGAGCGGCTCTGGAAATTATCAAACAATTTCCGCTCCGACAAAATTGTCAGCGTCTCCGTACCACGCTTAAGCTTTTAGTTCTGATACCACCAGATTCCCCCTGGGGAACTTTTTGTGTAATATTAGTCAATGAATTTAGATTCTAAAAAGTTATATTAAGCTGCCGATTTGCGCCGAGCTTTGTTCTAGAAGCGTGGCCCTTGCTTAGAGCTACGTTTTTTACCGTTGTGTTCAGGTTTTGTTGTTAAAGTGTTGTATAACTGTTTAATAAAAAAAAGAGACTTCCGATGTATCAGCTGAAAAGAAAAGTACTTCAAAGAAAAAAAAAGTCTGTTAAAGCCAACAGAGTTATGTCTTTAAACAAGAAAGAAAGTCGGTCAAGCCCGACTATAACATACTCTGTACCCTTAACGTCGCAGCTCGCATTTGCTCACGAGTTATACTCGCTCATCTCTAAGTTTCACTCTCTCTCTCTCTTTCTCTCTCTCTCACTAAGATTGCCGTTCAATAGAATGCTGTGGTGATGGGTGGGGGGTGGTGGGTGTTTACTGGCCGTTTTTTGCTCATAACTTGAGTATTGTTCATCCGATCTTTATCATTCCTTCAGCAAATCGATAAATAATTTTGTTTGTTTGTACAAGGTATCTCTAGAAGGTACGAACGATCTATCTCCAAAACTGTAGGAGATATGAAGTTTTTTCCAAATTACGGGGGCGGGAGGGGGCGTGGCAAAAATTGAAAATAAACTTGATCTGCCTGCAAGTATAAGAAATATATGCCCCATACATGTCAAACCTCTATCTCTTACCATCTCTGAGATCTCTTCGTTCATACGGACGGACAGACGGACAGACGGACGGACGAACAGACGGACATGGCTATATCGAATCGGCTGTTGATGCTGATCAAGAATATATATACTTTATAGGGTCGGAAACGATTCCTTCTCCCTGTTACATACTTTTGCACAAACTTAATATACTCTATGTACCTTCGGTACAGAGTATAAAAAATTCTCGTTAAACATAGTTTGCTTCTGACTATGGTTGATGGGAAAGTCTGCAACGCGTTAAGCGAATCATTTTGGAGCAAAACCAACAGAGATGAACAAATGGGAAAGATGCTTAGACAAAGAAGTACACGAAAAATATTTTAAATTCTTATATACGTTTCTTGGATTACTTTTTGCACATATAAGTTCATATAAGTTAGACATAAGACTGTGGCAAGTTAAAGATCTTGAGCAAAAGTTGAAAAATTAAACTGAATTTCGCCAAAAATGGGTATTATAGTGGACGAGCCCAGAAATGGAGGCAGGGTATCGTCCAACGACGAAAATGTTGTTCGAATGCAAGTTTGCCTGACGACATCACTGGACTTAGTGAACATTTGATTCAACGTTGTGCAACGTTATTGCTTGCTATGGCATTGGGATATAAAATTCAACATCTTTACAAACACCGACATAACGAACACACTACTTTTGCGTTCAGATCCCTTCATAACAGGGCAGAGACAACTTGGCAAGAAGGAAAAATCTACGTAACTGGAATCTGTTTACGACTTACTTGATGACACACTATGATCCTAATTATAATTATGATTTTATTGTTAGCATTAATTTCACAAATACTTTGATATTTTGTTATTTCGAGAGCCTTGGTGATCCATTAAAAGTATGTTTGTTCATACTTCCATACAAGCGGAACCAGTGTGGCCTGGCCAAAAAACCAAAACATCAAATAAACGCTTAATTCATTGTGGACGTTGGCGACCTCAAAATAACGCACAACTAAGTAAATCCCGTAAATGTATATTTAGTTAAAATATTTAATATTTTTAAACCCAACAACATTATGGACATTAACAATTGACTGGGCCATTGAGGCGTATGTGTGTTATTGATATTATCTCTTTTCGCTTTTATGTGTGTGTGTTTGTGTGTGTGAGTGGCCGCTGATGGGACTTTTACCTCAATGACAAATCGCTGGTGGTTTGAGTCAATTGATAATTTTAATTAAGCGCTAATATTTTAATTTATTATTATGATGTCAGTCGAGTGGCTCCCTGTGTGTGTGTCTGTGTGTGAGTCCCATGTGTCTGGTTTATATGTGACAGATATTACACGGCGTATGAGTGACGTGACGTGGCCATGTCACCGGAATCTATCGGGGAGGTAGGAATTTAATTTTATGAATTATTGATGCATATTCCCCCCTAGCACTTTTTTACCTTTGTCTATGAGCCAATTAAGTCTGCAGGCGGTTTTTATATTGCATTTTATGTTGTTGTGCCGCTGAACATGATGATTTATAATTACACTCGCCTGGCTGACTGTTGTAATGCGGTTGATTTATGCGGTCGCTCAACTCGGGATTAGTTTTACTTATTTGCACACCATTGTGTGTGTGTGTGGGTGTGTGTGTGTATTTGTGTGAGAGCGCGCCGATGGCTGCGATTTCTGCTGCAGTTCATTTTAATTAAACCACTGACAAGTCATGTAGCAATTATTGACTCATTTGTAAAGTTTTAATATACACAATTTACCCAAATATTGATGATCGTATCGACTTACCTGCAATGAAAAGAAGAGAAACATTTTTGGTTAGTATTTTATAAAAATACGATAAATATTTACATATATTTTAACGAGGAGAAAAATTACATTTGAAATAAAGTTTAAAGTCATGTTGAAAAAATATAAAATTTGCGTGCTTTCCGGAGCTCAGAAAAAATTACTTGCACTAGTAGAAATGGGCAATTTTAAGGAATCTTTGTCATTTTGACAGCAACAATTTACTCTAGCCCGGTGTTGTGGACACGGCCATCGTCTGAAAGAACAGTTTAGAACAGCGTTGGTCAACGAGAGCGAGGCGAACAAGTGAGTGTGTATTGGTGTGCGAAAATAAAGCGCCGTAACCCAGCTTCGATCTGACCACATCAGAGGCTAGCCAGCGACACCGGTGCTTTAACATATAGAACCCAAGGACATGGAGAATGAGTATTAGAGAACAAATTTGCGCTGCCTCTCAATTTTGGTGGTGCTAAACGATAGTGCCAAAAAAGATACTTTACAGAGCCAGTAGGAAAACACAGTGGTTAGAGCGAGACGGACATATTCCCAAGTGTATCCAAAGAGCGTAAGTGAGAGCGAACAGCTGACCTAATGTATCCAGAGAGCGAAAATGAGAGCGAACAGCTGACTAATTTCGGACAGAAGCGGTGTCGACTGCGCAATCGTTCAGTCTAGATATCTTAGTCTATGCCAAGGAAAAATGGACCAAAACTTTGTGAGACCGTTTATGCTAAAAAAATATCAAATGCGATGGGGGATGTTCTTCCATTTAGACACTCTCCAGATTTCACAAATAATAATATGATTGTTTATTTTAACGAATATTAAACTTAAAAGTGAATTAAAATGTACGTCCGACTTCTTTGGCTGTCTGCAATCGACTCTCTCACTTAAGTGTACATACAAATAATAATTGAAATGGAAATGATACACAGGGCTGCAAACTTAACTTAAATGAACATAGCCCTTAGCACCTATATTCCTATTCCAACATTAATAGTACCCCACGTAATATCCCAACTTTGGATATAAATTTGGATATAAAACAAAACAGATTTTCAGTAAATAAAGTACAAACCGTTCTAGTGCAAAACAATCTTTTGGCCCAGGTAAAGTAAAAATAACTTAACAAGAAACTTAAAAAATCGACTTCAGTCGTTTTTCTGAAACGAAATAATATTAAGAAGGTCCGGTCCATGGTTCGTTTCGATGGACCCAAAACACCCGAACCGTTGGAACGGTTTGCAACCCAGGTCGAAACACAGAAAAAATGATTAGCTTAAATCAAGCTTAAAATTGTTTTTTGGTCGAGAACGAGGCGTATTGGTTTAGACAAAAGTTTTGAAACTAGCCTAAAATTCGTATATCCATGGTGTTGTGAGTATTGTTTTTTCAAAATTTGCCAATTTCAAGCTTCTCAAGACAAGAATTTTAGTAGTTTTTATACCCTTGCAAATGATGTTTTTGAAATGTCAGAGTTTAAGAACGCTTACAAAAAAACCCCAAATTTTTCTTACATCTGATTTCTACCAAATTTCGCGAATCGACCGATCGGTCCTATGGCAACCATAAGATATAGTCACCCGATGTTGATCAACTTTATCAAATTAGCTTAAAAGCGTTTAATAATAATCATAACCGACCTTGAGAACGATTTACTAGAAAACAAAAAGTTTTTTTCACTAAGATCCATTTTCCTACCGATCGGTCCTATGGCAGGTATAAGATATAGTCAACCGACTTTGGTCAAAGTTTGCAAATCTGTTTTAAAGCATATGATATTTATAATGGCCGAGTTTAAGGACGCTAACATTGAAAACAAGAAAGTTTTTCTCACTTAGACCCATTTTTCGACCTATGGTTCCTATGGCAGCAATAAGATATAGTTATCCGACTTGGTCGGTTCCGTGCAGTAAAAAGAAGACTCTGTCGATAGCTTTAAAACTGAGAAACTAGTTTGCTTAGAAACAGACATATAGACAGACGGACGGACAAAGCTCAATCGACTGAGCTCGTAGCCCCAATAAAGAATATATACAGTTTATGGGGTCGGAAATTAATATTTCTATGTGTTGCAAACTTCTGGGCAAAATTGTAATACCCTTTGCAAGGGTTCCATGGATTCATGTCTGTACTACCAGCAGGCCAATCATCCAAAGAAATTAAGTTCGGTACATGGTTTTTTAGCCATTTTTGAGTCGTTTTTGCATGCGGAGTCTTGTTGAATGGTCCACGACTTGTTTGGAAATAATGTCGTGTTGAGAGGCTTCACAATCTTTTCCAAAACGTCGGATTGATACACTTTCGCCAAAGTTTTGACTCTTTTTTCACAAAAATAGAGCTTGGGGGCCCCACCTAACCACAACATAAGCCTGATGGTGACCTCTCTGAAATATCGGAATGAGTTTGTAAGCTTGTTTTGAAGACACAGCTCTATCGTTCTGTTTGTTGAGCGATTCCTCTATGGTGAAAATTTCCTCGTCGGTAAACAGAATTCGGCTGGCGATTCAATGCTTTCGATTTTGTCTTACGTTTTTGTTGCAATGCTGTTCTGAGCAAGTGGCTGATGTGTCTCTTGTATGCACTGAGTCCCTAGTCAAGTTTAATGATGCGCGACATGCTGCCTTTGCTGATATTCAGCTAACGAGCTATGATTTTCTGTTTACGCAGTGGATTTCAACGAATTCGATCTTTCACGGCTTTGACGGCTTGTGGCGTTCGCACAGTGCGCGGACGGCCGGATTTCGTGCGGTCTTTTATTCCATCGGCATCCTCAAATAACTTTACGGTACGATACACAATGTTACGCTTGATTTCCAGTGGGCGTATTATCCGAAAGAAGGAGAAATTGCAAGTATATTTCTCCCGTTGCGCAGACCACAATATGGGAAAAAAATACCATAATAGAGAAATTGCTAACCTTTCGGATAGCCAAGCAGCACTCAATGCGCTTAGCAGCAACAAGTTCACCTCTAAGCTAGTCTTAGAGACAAAGAACAAATTGGACCAACTACGTAGCAGGAACAACCTGTCCCTACGCTGGATACCGGGACACAAAAACATCCCCGGAAACGAAATGGTTGACGAACTGCAATGGTAGGACCAGAACCCTACTGTGGCATAGGCCAACACACCATTAGGGAGCTCGTTAGAAAGGAAGAGAATACGCTAAGAACAGCCTCCTGGGTAACAACCTGAAAAGGTTCCAGAAATTAATCCAACAAGGAAAGAATGCCCTCAGGATTCTGACAGGGCTCTACACGGGCCACTGTAGGCTGCGGGGTCACCTGTACAAGCTGGGAATAGCAAACACCCCACTATGTAGATACTGTGAAGAGAAGGAGGAGTCCTCAGAACATATACTAGACCACTGCGATGCTCTAGCGATGCGCAGATTCAGTAGATTTGGGGAACACAGCTTACCCCCAACAATATAAGTAACCTAGAACCCAAAAAAATCCTGACATTCGTACAGGAAATAGGGCTGCTAAGAGAGTTGTTCCATGATTGCAAACAACTGACCCCAAAAACATTTGATGCAGTCAAGTTGGAGTCGATGCGTTCAATGGTTCTGGAGAACGAGTGTGTTTAATACGTGTACCCAAACAATTGCGACTATTACGTAGAGGCCACGAATAACTAAAATACTCAAGATTGATTTTATGAAGCGGAAAGTTTTTAGAATTTATTTTCTCTTAAAGCTTGGTACTGAGATACCCGCAAAATACTCGCGAAATCAAAAACTCCATATCAAAAAAAAAAGATTCGCACGGATTTCGCTGGTTGCTGTATTGTGAGTTAGTCTGGAAATGGTTATATCGATAACACACCGCTGTCACGCTATAGTCACGCGATGAGTGTATAATCCGAAGGATTGAAATATATGTTAAGCAAATGTTACATCTGGCTAGCTCGAGGTCTATGGTTGAATATAATTCTTTATAAACAACACAGATCGCTGTTTCGAGAATAACCAAATTCTCTCATCAGCGGACTTGTCTTTGCTGTTCACACTTCAATCAAATATCCAGTTATTATTTAAGCCTCTTTCAGTCGGCGAATAAAGACATAGGAATTAAATTTAGGCTATGGATTTTTTTAAAATTTTTTTTTTATATTTTTCGGAATCAAATGTACATAGATAGATACACAAGTGTGTGGTGCGGTGTTTTAAAATGAGTAATATATGAACAACTTTTCATTGAAGGAGAAGGTGGCCCTAAATAATTTAATAAAAGAGAAACCTGTGCTGTGGAAGCTCACCCATAAACAGCTTTATGATATCGACTTGACAAAAATCATATCGGAAAGTATACATAGGTGCTGCCCTTGGAAAGGAAGTTAATTCCCGACTAGCATTTGGAAGATTATTAGGTGATTCCTCACCTTGGTGAGTCTTTTTCGAGCCCATTTGATGATTAAAAATAGATTAGTTTCATGTGCGATTTAAGGAAGACTCGAAAATGACTCATGCATTTGCTCAAAATGTGTTTTATAAAAAAACGACTCGAAAAGGACTCTCAAATTAGTCGAAACTGATCAGAAAAACGGGTTAAAAAGACTCTTCACGAAGAGTCGCGGATAGGGTACCATTTTTGCCCGGCAAAAGTATCATTTATGATTAGGGCGCATTTATGGCGCATATGGGCGCATTTATGACTAATTTAATCAGACTGAGGACTCGAAAAAGACTCGAGTGTTATCAGAATTTCATAAAATGCTTGCTGGGTAATAACCCACAATCGTTTGTTTTTTCTAGGAGACCATTGCAACGCGACGTCGTTAAAGGACAGCTTACGCTGCCGGAGTGGAAACGATAGAGTGGGAGTGGAGCTATATGTCTTGTTTTGCCAGATTTGTCGGTGCAAAGAAGGTGTGCGTATGCCATGCATATAAAAAACAACGTTTTAATTCTCTTTTACAGATCTTATAGTTCCTCGTTCGAGATGGCTGATGAGAAGCAACTTTGAGCCAGCACAAAGTGATTTAATTGTGGACGACGCATTGTACATCGTGGTTCTATCACCAGTAGACTAATCTAACCACTATAGTGCACAGTTGCTTTTGCATATTAAAATTGCTTTAACATTTTTCAACGACATTTATAAAGTTATAATGTCAGATCGAGGTCATGAAAGTCATGTTTTCTTATAAAAAGAATATCCTAAATTTGATTTCACAAACGGTCAATGAAAATCGCAGACTTCTCTCTGGTGAATACATTTGGTCCTTGTGTTAAATTTAATATTTGGGTCTCCACTTTTCTGCCAATCTAAGCACCACTCTCACACTACACTATGCTACAAAAGCAAGGCGCCGAGTAAATAAGTAAGCCAAAGGAACGGAGATAGGTGGATGTATGGAGCATGGCTTAGAGGGAAAATCAATGACACAATAAATATTTGTGCAACGCTTAAGCCTCAAGTGTTTAAGGCTGGGCGCAACAAGAAGACTATTGTATGTAAGTATTTATGTAGATAGATAGATATGAGTTGCAAAAAAAGAAAAAACAGATATAGCAGCAGCCCCCTAAGAAACACACACACACAACTGGCAGACAGTAAGCCATCTTTGCTTATTTGAAGTTTATTTCTCTTTTAGTCTGGCATTATATATGTATTTTATGAAAGTTTTCTTTTTTCGACTGTCTTGCTAAAATTTAAGTGTGCCAGAGGAGCACACACACACACACACACACACATATATAAGTGTATGTATGCCGCGCATGTTTATTGCACTTTAGGGAATATCACACTCAACCCAACTCAAAGTGTCTCAACCCGCTTCGGTTCAGGGCTTAATGTGGCAGAAAAATGTTGCTAAATTTACGCCCAGCCAAGATTCATCTCTCTTTCTCTCTCTCTCTCTCTCTCTCTCTGTGTATGTGTGTCGTCGAGTAAATTGAAAAATGTCGAGCCAGTATTTTCTGGCAAATGAAAAAGAAATGAGCGTGAGCACCGATTAAATTATCTTCCATCCAGTTGATTGGTTGAAAAATGGCAACATCAAATATCATTGCATTGTTGCGAAAAGTTACAAAATAAAAGGGGAAACATTACAAATCAGAGCCAACAAATTCAAGTAATAACTCTACAGTCGTCTCATTGTATTCAGATTTTTATGGCTCATCATGCGCAGTGCGCAGTTCAGTTGTTGGTTCCGTTTTTATATGCTTATCATTTTATGGGTGTCTCAATGTTTGTTTTCTTTTTTTTTTTATACCAAAAAACTCCCTCCTCCTCCTCCCGATTTGCTGCCAAAACTATCAAACTCGAAAAATCTGAATGTTGTTTATGTGATTTATGAGCCCAGGGTTTATGTATAAAACATGTGAAAAGCGTTTCAACAATGTGGCAAATAAAAATGCACACGAAATGCAAACAGTTCCCAAACTGCGGCTACAGTTTCTGGTGAACTGACGAATATTTCGTTTTAAATGAAAACTGTGGCCAGGGGAATTGTTGCTGCATGTTCCACAATTAAATTGAAGGCCTTAGTGCTCAAAATGGAGGGGAGTTTGAAAAGTTAGAGAGTTTTTAAAGAGGAGATAATTTTGATATTCTTTTTAAAAAAAAACTTATTTTAGGGAAAGCACTACACTCCTTTTAGAAGCTGCATTTCAAATGTTAACTGATCGTCGGTCCCTACGCATGCTAATTTGGAGACGTGTTATGATAGCTTTATTAATGTTGTTTTGAATAGCATTGAAAATGCTCACAAAATGAAGCATGGCTCGTACCTTGGTACGCCAAGGGGTTAAACAAATTGGAGGAAACAGCGTGGAGGAAAAGGCCACCAAAGCAACGAATACCTTATCGGGAATTATGGCGAATATCGGTGGACCTCGACAGCGTAGCAGATGGCTGATCTGCAACGTAGTCAGGTCGATCATAATGTACGCAGCACCGATATGGGCCCCTGCAATGACCGTACCATCGTACAGCCGAGGATGCGAAAGCGCGTTCAGGAGGTGTGCCCTCCGAGTCACCTGCCGTTTCCGGACTGTATCGGAGGACGCGGCGCTAGTGTTAGCAGGAATGGTGCCGCTTGACCTGTTAGCGATGGAATGTAGTGAAGCAGATGAGCATCGACGAGAGAGGACGATGACGCAATGGCAGGTGAGATGGAGTACAACCACCAAGCTGGACAAGAAGACTAATTGCGGACATAAAGCCGTGGGTGGGTAGACAGCAGGGACAAACCGACTTTTACCTATCACAGCTACTGACCGGACATGGATGCTTCAAATCTTATCTCTATAGATTTAAGCATGATACAGATCCGTTTTGTACACACTGTACGCGGACCATAGAAAACGTAGAACATATATTCTTTGTCTGTCCGAGATTCGCTGCCGAACGGGAAAAGCTATGCCTAGGTATTGGGAGGCCATTCACAGTCACTGACTTGATGGACATCCTACTCAGCTCGCAAAACAATTGGAATGCAATATGCACCATGGCTGCAGAGTTTTTAAAATCCTTGCGTCACGCTGAACGACAGCGCAATTCGACTTCAACCCCAAGATAGGAATCTAGTGGCGGCCTTCGTGCCATCTCCCCCCTATGAAGCAATACTTAGCGGTGGTTCCGCAAGAGGGAAACGGAGAGTAGGGGTGGTTTTAGTGGGTGAGGAACTCCAAGTTCCACTCTTTAAGTCTTACAAAAAAAAAAAAAAAAACAACACAAGTGATTATCTATGTTTTCTACCATCGAATGCGATTCTATGTGATCCTCCATTAAAAAATTGTGCATAACTTGTGTAGCATATTTTGGAGTTCTATTTTTTTTGTTGAAACAAAACTTGGAAGCGAATTGCCAATATTCCAAACGCATTCTCCACCACCCTCCGATTTGGTGAAAGCATAAACAAAAATTGTTGACGGCTTAATATTTGGTTTGTTTTGGTGAAAGGTTTTATCAAGTATTCCGTGAGAGCAAAGGCGTCATCTGCTACGAATACAAACGGAAGCACTACAGACGTTTCCGGCAATTTGCAAGGAGCACAAATTTGCACTTGGTTAGCTTCAATTGCATATTTAAGTTCAGAGTGCAGCCAAACTTCTGCATCACCCACGTGTCCATTAGATTCCACATCAACATATATGAATTTATAATTTGCATCAGCAATAGCCATTAAAATTATAGAGTTGTCACCTTTGTAATTGAACTTTGCATAACGCTTGTGCAATGCTTGCCATCGAAAGCACCAATGCAGTTTGGAAATCCCCATAATTCATTAAAATCTTTGGAAATCTTTTCCCATGCTGTGCTTGTAGATTGTAGATGGTAATGCCAAGCACGTTTTGTTCATCGCGGAAGAAATAATGGGGATTGTCTCCTTTAAAATTTTGGAAATGGTCAAGTGGTAGATACGAAAAGGCAATTGCAGCGACGTTTGACTTTCACCTGTAGCCAAGTAACGTAATATTACATTGGCCTTTCTGCAGCTCCGCATCACAGTGTCCTGCTTCCTGTCCATGCGAAGCACAGTCTTGCGTATTCTCGCGTCCTCGTCCATGAACTCCGGCTGCAATTTATGACTGAAGCCTTCTTGATCGCGATGCATCAGCCAAATCGCCGAAAATTTTTTATTAATATGTTAGCCGCGCATAATTTTTAGACATGCTGAATATAGCAGCAAATGGTTTTCAGTATTGTCCATTTCGATGGATGAAAAACAAATTAATGACGGAATAATTAGTTGTGAAGTACAATTTAATGCATTAATCCATCGGTCGATGGCAATTGAAATCGATATATTTTTTTTGGCCTTTTTTTAGTATTCAGTATTTTTTCTAGCATATTTATCGATATTAATTATCGATTTTAATGCATTAAAAGCACATTAATATCATCATATAGCTGCGTCTATCATACCCACAAAAATTCAATGTCAGCTGAAATGAATGTGCAACATTACAAAATTAATCGAGTCGAGACCAACAAATTCTTAAAGGGTATGATGGTAGTACAAAAACCTTTGCTGGGTTTGGTCTGGTTAGCTGCTGTTTTCTTTTTATTGCACTTTAAAGATTTTAGCTTCTGATTTGGATTCGCAACTCCATATCTCGTGAACTATTTGGAATTTTGCTTCGACGTCTTAGGAAGTTGTTGCTCTTGGCTTGGCTTACAAAACATTCTTAAGTAGCAAGTCAAAAAAGACACATCTTTATACTCAAAATTACAAAAATTTCGTAAAATCATCATGTTTTCCCTCAATTTGTAATATTTTTCAACTTTGTCTTGAAAACTGTAACGAATTAGACTATGCAATACAGAACAAAAACTTAGCTTAGACTTAAATAAACAAACGATTGGAACATGCCAACTTCATTCGATTGGTCCTTCATTTAGTTACGAGCCCTTAATCATGTAGAATATTAACCAATACTCGAAAAATGGCAACCTGAGAAATCGAGTTTTTAAAAAACCCTTTTTTCCATTTTTTAGTTTGTGACGATTTTTGAAATTGTTTATAAAATTAACAAAAATTTTATTTGCAAGTCCGAAAATCACGTTTTGGTGGGAGTGTCGAGATCTAATTTCGGATTTTTTCTTTATTTAAATCAAAAATGGTCAATTTTAAATCCTTTCGGATTCAAAAAGAATGACCCATATATCAAATGTCTAAAATCGATCAGGAACTAATCCAAAGTCATTTTGGAGTTTTTTGAACTCGACAAGGTCAACATCTTCCATTCCATCGAGTATGAGCTTTGGTTCACTGTAATCAAATACGTATGATGGAATAGTAAATCAATTTGCTGCCTTTTTTAACATAAATTTTGAGCCAATTCCATACCGTTCCTTTGATTCTTAATGTCGGCATCATTCCCATATCGGAAGATGACGTTTTGGAAGCAACCAATGATTTATAAATGATTACTCATTTAAGCCAGACAGTGATGGAAACACTTCTTTTCTTCTTAAGAATTGCAATGGCGAGCTCTGGAGCCTCTAACTATGATTTCTTCAAAATCCCTTGCACTTGGAGCATTTTTAAATAAATGGAAGGTAGCCTCAGTTATTTCTAGGCCAGTTATTCGTAGGCCAATTGCAAAGCTTAGCAATATATTTAAGCTCTTTGAACGTGTAGTCTAAAAGCATTTTAATTTTCTTGTAAATTTTTACATAGAAATCACCAATCAGCATGGTTTTTTTCCTGGCCGTTCCACGGTAACGAATCTAACAGTAATTAGCAATATTTGCATTTCTGCATTTGAAAATCGTTGCCAAGTCGATGCAATCTACACAAATTTCTTTAAAGCATTTGACAAAGTTTGTCATAATTTCCTTTTATCTAAGCTCTCTAAGCTTGGCTTTTTTTCTTGCATCCTGAATTGGATTGAATCTTATCTTCATAGCCGACCGTTCTAGTCCGTATGTAGCAACATCTGGCCTCCCTCCAGGGAGTGTACTGGGTCCGTTGCTATTTACGTTATTCATTAATGACATCGGTTGCCTAATTAATTCCCAATTTTGAGATCTAATGTGATCTGAATTCTGTTGCCGACTGATGCGTGCGAAATTTACTGCCTCTTAACTTTTCAAAGTTCTTCTATGTAGCATTTGGAAAACGCGATCTGCCGATTCTAACCTCGTATTCCATTGCTCATCACGCTTTGAGTAGACAATATGAAGCCTTGGATTTAGGGGTGGTGTTTGACTCCAAATTTCAGTTTTCTGGGCATCTAAACTTTATCCTCCCCAAAGCTTATTCAAAGCTCGACTTTGTAAAGCGCAACTCTAAACAGTTTAATAATCCTTATACAGGGCTAAGTCTGTACTCTGCCTTAGTGCGTTCTAGGATTGAATATGCTGAAATACTTCTGCTACGATTACTCAAATTTTCACTTGCCAATTTCAATTTTTTAGAACCTTTGCCACCGTATTTGAGTTGATGTCGCCACATGCATATTTCTACCATTGAGGATAGGACGACAATTGCTTCCATTGTGAAGCAATGTTGCATCGTTGTGGCGCCCCACGAACTGTGTGCAGTAACACCCATAGCTACTGTGGCTATATTAACTGCTGGTAGTTGACAGTCTCAGTAATGCTTGGCAAATTGAAAATGTCACTGACTCAACAAACTGTCCTCGTATGTATAATTTTAATTATAGCCTTTTTTCTTTTAGTTACATTCTTATCCAATCAATGGCAGTTCTAAGAAAGTTTTCCAATCTTGCAGCAACAAATAGCCAACAATTGCTGTTTATACACAACGGACTCTCAATTCAATCAATATGGCACAGAATTGGTCCATTCACACGCCCATTTGGCCAGGCCCAGTTCAGTTCACTTTGTCCAACTTTTGCTAACAAAAAATTAATTTAAAAACTTATTTCAATATCAAATTCTGCCCCAAGCAGAGCCTACGAGAGTGAGTGAGAGCGAAAAGGCGAGCACAAAGCGTGTAACGTTTTAATAAGATTAAAATGAAAATGTTGTAACAGTTTTCTCTACTCTCGGCTTTTAGCAATGGCAGCAGAAAGTAAAAAAGAAAACTGTGTGAAAATTTCTGCTCAGCTTAAGCAAGAGGCGTAGGAGTTTTTTTTTTTTTATTGTGTGCCGCTTTTTTGTGGCTTTTGATTTTCAATTACAGGTCCTGAAACCTTAAAGTCAATTTAATTTCATTTACAAATTATGGCTGACTGTGTTTCCCTTTATAAGGCACAAAGTTCAATGAACAACAATAACTTAATTGGTACGCAAAAGTAAATTTTTTGTTAATATAAATAACACAGTGTTTCAAAACAAACAAATTTGCACATACTTTTCACAAGACCCAGTCCATATTGTTGGGCTTGCCGAGTACAGCATTTCCTCATACATGGTATTTTCCAATCACCCCCAAAATCTGAAGCTATGGGCCACAAACCGCTTTTTGATTTTTAACCTCAATTAAATTGATTTGAATCGCGCATGGACCGTCTGAGAGAAATCTAACACATTATCATTAAGGGTTTAACTGATTTAACGTGATGGCTGAGAAATGCGGCTTACAGATCTTTTTTTTCGAAATTTTTACTTTAGCCACCACTGGTTTAACAATTTTATCTTATGCGATTTTGCCTTAAAGTTTAATATGAAAGCCCATTTAATTCTCCGTTGAACAAATGTTGTCCCAATGAATTTGGATACCGTTTGATGAAGTTATTCGCCTATTTCTGAGTACACCTTGGCAATCTAGTATTGTTTTTTAGTCTGTTTACATATTAGTGTCAGCCCTAACATAAGTGCCCCTATAAGTATGCGCTGTTTTGTTTGGCGCCAGATTTCAATAATCGTTATTAAATACTCACGATTTCTGGGCAAATATTAAGGGTCTCCGAATACTGTTTCCTAGTATAAAGATAAACTGAGCTATTATGGCTAGCTGTGGGCAGTAAGTGGCTATTATTATTGGTTTATGAGTTGAAATTTGCAGATAAAACAAAAGATCCATGCACAGTATAGACTTGTGAAAAGCTGATTGCTCTCTTGGAGCAAGCCTTGGTAAGCTTTTGGCTCTTGTCGGTGTAAATCAGGGGCCACAAGGCAAAACACACTTGCTCATTTTGTCGTTGCGTTTGTGCGTTTAGCCACTGACACGAAGTTTGATATTTAAGAAATTGCTTTTCAAGTCCACAAATAAGGACCAATGATAACTGCATTACCATGATTGTAATAATACTGAAACGCGATAAAATATTATGGATGACCAACGATGTAGAACAGAGATATGCACGAGTGCACTGCCACTGCAAGTGTACTACAACCACTGCAAAAAATGTGTGCGGTGTTTACAACACTCATGGCATATTTGTGCTTCGGGTACCGAGTGCAAATTATACCCGCGCTACTCGTGCGACTCAAATTTTTTACTTGCACTAGCTGAGAGCGGGTTTTGATTGAAAAATTTTTGGTTACGCGCTTTGTATATATCTCTCTCTCATTTGTCTTTCTCTCTTGAGATAACTACAACAACTTAACAGAGTTTAAAGTTGCTTTTGCAAAGAAGAGAGCGAGAGCAATAAAAGTTATGCGAACCCATGATTTATTTGGATGCAAGGCATACTTAACTTCTTAGATGTCAGTCTGTGAACACATAGAAAAACTAACATAGAAACACACTTTGCTGCGTCGACAACTTTTCACTCAGACATTTGTCAGCTGTTCGCTGTCATTTTGGCTCTTTGAGTTATTTTTTGACTCTCTGAGTTTTTTTTTTGACTATGTCCATCTCCCTCTAACCACCGTGTTTTCCTATGTCGACAATAATTTTGAGTTCCTGATTTTGTTGACTCTATTAAGTATCTCCTTGTCACAATGGAGTTAACATCACTCAAAAAAGAGCGGCGTTTCAAAGTGTGCTTCTATGTTAGTTCTTCTATGGTGAACAACAGTTGCGAGCGACGCATCTCCGCGGACGAATTTTTTGTGTTCTGCTTCTTAGTTCGCTCTCTCGCTCTCTTTTGTTTTTAATAAGAAGTTGTGAGAGAGCGAGTGCCGCTACCTAGTTAAGTATACCTTGCTTGGGTGTATGATGTATGTGTGTGAGTGGCAGTCGTAGGCAAAATCAACAAGCGAGGCCGCTCAAAGGAGAAACGACCACTTTAAAGACGATCAACCAGACACTCATTCACAAACATATCAATAACAGAACGAGTGTGTATTTGACTCGACTGCAAAAGTTCGAGTGTCAGTCACTCCCCATACGCTTTTAAAGTGAGCATTGATGCAGTCAAAAAAACAGGCACTCTTGCAGATCTCTGATGCAGAATATAGAAATCACTCTAACGAGAGGGGAAAGCATGCGAATCGAATATAGCAACAATGGGCAATGCAAAGCCCGCTCGAAATAAAATACTCGGTGGACTCAGTGCATAAGAAATTGCCTCGCTTAGAGGCGCGAATACGCACAAGCTGATGTGGCAACAAGTGCAATTGGCTCGCTTCGAAGTGAGTCAAAACAACTTAATCCATGCGTGTCGGCGTCAGCCCGTACAAGCAGACGGCGCAGCAAGGGCAGTGTGGGCGACCGAGACTCGCGGATAAGGGTGGTTTTTACTGTTGGACTGCTCCCAAACTAAAATTTCGTACCGAGCTTAACTTATTTTAATTTTTTTTTTTTTTTAATTCCTTTATTGTTACATTAAAAAACTACTATAAACATACAAGCTTTTTGGAACAACATAATACAAAAAGTTAGACAGAAACATCTTAAACCTGCGGGACGGCCGCAAGGCCTTGATTTGCAGATTTGATGCCCCGACTTTTCCCTGGTTCTACGTTGCACATCCAGTCTCCGTAGCTTAGCCATAATGGTGGCTGCCAACTCGCACGTTGCCTCCCAGTTTTCCTTCGAAATTAACATGTATGGGACTAAATTATCTTCGGCTATATCACAGCCAATCACCCTGGATAGTTCCGCCCTTTCAGCCTGAAACCTTTTACATAAGAACAAGACGTGCCTGGCGTCCTCCACAGGGCCTTCTTCGCAGCATGTGCACTCCTCGCTGTCATCATGGCTGACTCTTTTCAGGTAGCTTCTAAAACAGCCGTGCCCACTAAGAAGCTGAGTTAGGTGAAAGTTCTCCTCGCCGTGTTTTCTAGACAGCTATGGCAATAACTTCGGTATTAGGCTATGGGTCCAGCGACCCTAAGTGGATAGGTCCCAACGGTGCTGCCACTTCTCAATGCTCCGCTGCCTCGCTTCCTGCGGATGTATAACCCGGTTTACGTACGACCCCGTCGTACATACATGGCGTTCCATAGAACAGGTCCCAGAACGGAGCCTTGTGGAACACCTGCTGACACCTCATGAGTTTTATTTTCTTCTGCCGTGGAATACGTAAGAACTCTGCCACTGAAGTATGATCTTATTATTGCCAGAAGGTAATGCGGAACACCAAATTCACCTAAAGCTCTTAATATTCGGTTCCAATCAGCGCTGTTAAACGCGTTTTTCACGTCTAGGGTGACCACCAGACAGTACTCCTTGGATTCTCGTTTGCAGCTTGAGCCCTTAATAGCACTGCTTGCAATTGTGACCACTTTGTCAATCGCATTAACCGTTGACTTTGCCTTTCTAAAACCGAACTGGTTTGGCGAAAGCCCAGCAGCTGCACTGATGGCCTCGTCGAATCTTTGACTTAAGAGCTTCACCAGTACCTTACCGACCGTATCGAGAATGCAGATAGGTCTATAGGACGGTGCATCGCTTGGTTGACCTCTTGATTTAGGAAGGAGTACCAATAGTTGATTCTTCCAAATGGATGGAAAAATTCCTTCTCGCAGGAAAATGTTCACAAACTCTGCTGGATACAATGTCATGGCTAGCCTCAGAGTACGGTTCGGAACACCATCCGGGCCAGGTGCCTTACTGGGCTGGAGGTTCATGGACGCCGCTAGTATTTCTGCTTCCGTGATAGCCTCTATTGTATTTGGATCAAAAATACAAGGTTGCATTGGTGATTCAGAGAAGCGAGTCGGAAAGAGATTTTCGACAATCTTTTTCAGCTTATACGGGTCACTTGGTGTGGCCTGTTTATTGGCATAGAGTCATTTACAGATCCCCAAGGATCATGGTCTGCGGAGTCATATAGTTAAAGGAAGCACTCCCGCTTACTCGCTCTGATCTCGTCTTTCTTAAGCCTAACTAATCGTTATGTGTATTCGGATACCCTTAATGTTTTCCCGGAAATCGTGAAAAATGTTTATTAATTTTTGCATTTTAAGTATTTAAAAAAGATTATTTAAAAGATTATTACACTTGCAGGGGCTGACACTAATATGCAAACAGACTAAAAAACAATACTAGATCGCCAAGGTGAACTCAGGAAAATGCGAATTGCTTTGTCAAACGCAATAAGTCTTCTAGTTTCACTTAGAATCGGACATACTTCTATGAAGTGGCAGCTGTACTCCCTCACATTCAGGTTGCACAAAGTGCAATTGGCTTCTGTACCCCTTGTGTATGTGCACTAAATAGTGCGGAAGTTTTTTTCTCCCAAATAATAGATCAGTTGCCTGTAGATCACTCTATGCTCGTTTGCTCTTGCCTATCGAATGCAATATGTGAGCGTGCCTCTTCCCACAAATCACAGTTGCTGATGCTGACTCCAACGCCGTGTTCCTCGGCAAGCCTGCTCCAGACAGGGCAAAGGTCTGCTTAATGTTTGGCGGTATATATAATTTGGAGTACATTGCCTTTGTGTTTGCCAATTAAATGGAAAGAGGCAAGAAATATTATTGATTATTTGCAATTGTAAATGGCCAACTGCATGAATAAATTTCATTTGAATAACTAAATGTAAACTTTGACTGGAATTTGTGTGGCAAAGAACATTGTTTGCCAATGGCAAATATATTAATAAATTTCATATTGGTTGGCTTGAAAGTTTGATTTAAATGCTGTTTTGATTGTTGATTGACTTTAACAATTGAATTAACCATTCATTTGGTAATTAAATAAAATCAACAAAATATACTAAATACAATCGCTCGGCAAATCTCCAACAAGTAAAGATTACCAAATATCGCTGGCAACAGCAAGTATGGAGGAGTAGCTGAGCGCCACATGGCTGCAAAGTATTACGACATAAAATGGAGAAAGTAATGCAAGCATTTCGACAAGGGCGTCAGCGAAGAACTGCAAAAAAAATGGCTGAAAATCATTCAACGAGCTGAGCAACATAAAAGCTGAGTGTTTGGGTGGAACCCTACGGGTAAGGACAGCTAATGCTTTGCAGTTGTTGTTGCTGCTGCTGCACTTTTACCGCACTCCTCCACAGCATGTGCACACTTTTGGCATAATACAACAAAATTGATTTGCAGCATGCATCATTATCAACATCGTCGTCAGCGTCAGCTTCAACGTCTCCGTGCACTTACTTAGAGAACAGCCAACAGTCTCGAGAGTCTTTTCGTACTCCTTCTTCTCCTGCACGCACACACACACACACACTATGGCCCCATTCAATGCAATGGTGCTCATTCATTCAACATTTTGCAACTCATAAGAAGCAGCAATTGAAGCATCATTAGCTGCAAGTTTTCAAATCCCTTCCAGACATTGGGGCGTATGAGTAATGTATGCATGCCATTTACATTGATTTGTGGTGGAACTCTGCGCTGAAGTAACATATATATATATACCAAATATGCATAGATTCATTCCTTTACATGGAACAAATACACTCAGCAAAAAAGTTAATTAAGTGCGAAAAATTCCCCATTTAAATACTAATTTTTCAATCGCCAAATATTTCACTTGAGACCGTTTCAAAATATTTTAAGCACATTTTCTTTGTTTGTTTCTCTTTGAACAAGTACTTTTATTCCGTATATATGTAAGTACAAATCATTTTGAATAATTTTATAGATGGTCCTTATGAAACATCTTTTGATTTTTATGCACTATAATTTCCGTTTAACTTAACCGATTTTAAGTAGGTATGCAAAGAAGTCCTTCAAATGCAAAGAAATTTGCTGCAATAATTTTCCCATTTGAAAAATTCAGTAAAAATCGAAAAAATTAAGAAAACGAATCTTTGTTTCTCTGATTAAAGTTAATAAAAATACAGAAAAATTACAAAAACGCTTCCTTCAAGTAGAAGCACAAATTTATACAAACAAAATTGGTTTCGTTCATTAGACAAAAATGAAACAAATAATTTTTGCCTAGCATAATATACAATATTTATAGTGAAATACTGAACCGAAATCGTGCTGCAAACCCAAATTATATTTGTGTCCAGATCGTGGGTTCGAAACAAAATTGACAAATGTTTATGGTTCGAAAATTGGAGACTTGGGGCCTTAAGGCTAAGGTGGGCTCAGTTCAAGTTTTCCCAACTAAAATATACTTTCAGATGTTCCTTATATATGCTTCTTCAAACGTTAGATCTCATTCGTTTTAGATTTAAGTTTGTAAGTAAGTATTGTATATTTTCGAGTATTGTTTGTTTAAAATTGTGTTAGAAAACGCCCGTTGAACTAAGAGACTAGAGTCAAAGGCTTTTGAATTATTAATTATAATTATACAACAATCATGCTGAGACCTACTTATATCCATTTTGCCGATTTGAGGTCAGCTCTAATGTACACCTACAAAACGACATAAAATCCATTCTGTTGTTTTTCTCAGTGTGAGTATGTGTAAATGTTAGGCTGATTCAAGCTTTAGCCGCTTTAGTAAAGCAAAGAGGATGATTTTTAAGCCTTCAATTAAGTGGAGGAGTAGAAAATAAGTTGAAATTTAACAAAAAATGTTGATGTTTAAAGCACAAAAAACCTGTTTGACAGCCCCACACAAAATATATTCAATATGCAGAGTTGGAAAAACGTATATCCTAACCAATAAATACATGCTCTATACATGGGTTAGCTAAGCTTTGTTTGTTGTTGTACTGGCTGTCTCTCGGCTCGTTGTTCCATGACGTTATCACGTACGCTAATGCGACAAAAGCGCAACGACGAGCAAAATGTTTTGAAAATTTACTTAGCTTGGCGCTCCTCCTTGTGCCCTACGTTCCAGTTCCAGTCTTTCTCCGTTTGCTGTGGCTTCGACAGCTGGCGAGCACACATATGAGCATATATACATACGTTTTACATATTCTATTTTTTTACTCAAGGCTCTGTTTTATTTGCATTCCTTGTGTACCACATCCGGTGTCGTTTCCGGGCGCCTCTTTAAGCGCAAAATACTTTTCCGCTGCTCGAGTGGGGCCAAACTGCAAATAATATTTGGAACGCGTGCTTTTTGGCCAGGTTAAACGTTTGCCAGAGAGCAACAACAACAACAACTCAGCCACAAATGTACAATGCAGGCACGGCTTCAGCTCAGGTGTGTGGGCTGTGGTTGTGGGAGCAGGCGTGGCCTGGCCGTCACCATCGATGTGATGTGTTTATACATTTTTTGGGGAAATGACAGAAATTGAATAAAATTTATACGTTTTTCGCCACGCGCCTCCAGCTCCACAGGGTCATGTGAAACCGCACAGGAAACCTCAACAAAAAGAAAAAAAAAAAACAGAAAATAATTTTTGTTTTCTTTTCCGAGGTTGAGGTTTGGATTCCTGACGCTTGTCGCATTTTGGCTATGAAATATGTGCAAAGGTCGTACACTAATTCGCTGCGTGCAAACAAAACTACAAGAAAACTGGGGGAAATTTTGTGATCAATTTTGTTTTTTTTTTTTAAATTGGGACACTAAAATAATAGCTCAAGCTACACCCAAAAAAAAGTAATCACCAAAATAACACTTTAGTCATCAATTTGAAACTATTGAGTATCAAAATCTATTTAATACTCCAAGTATCAAGTTGATATTTTCGAAAAAATTATTGGTTGACACTTTTTTGTATTAATTTTTCAGTATCAATTTGATATTTCAATTGTCAAACTCTTAGTATCGTTTTGATACTAGCTTTTATCAATTAAATCTTTTTTCTTATCAAGTTTGTAGTACCAATTTAGTTCTCTACAAATTGATATTGAAATTGAAACATACAATTTTAAAAACTTTTTATTATTAATTGCATCTCTCAGAAAACGTATTTTATTCACCCTAATGAAATGAATTCGTCAGCTGTGGGCACGTCACTATGGGAAATATTGTTCTCTCACTCTGCAGGCTCCTTGTCCACGCGGATGTGGTTTAAGCAAAAGTCACTGTAATAATGTGCCTCATGCTGAAACCCATACATGCAAATCTTTACGCATTCGCAAAGAACCTGAGTGAAATAACGCCTGTTCGGCAGCTGTCTTCGTTTCGAACCTCTCGCTTTGGGCGTCATCTTGCAAAGCGCAGAAACAGCCACAGCGGCATTGCGGCGTGGTATATGTCCTGTATTAAGAATTACATTTGTTATTTACAAATGTTTGCAAAAATCGAGCACAGCTACATTTATACATGCTTATGTTTAGCTTTAAGCTTAGTACTCAGACAAACTAAATCGATTCCGACGGGTGTCAACCCCATGAAGGGTGTCGGAAAGCTTTCATGAAATTCCGACAGTCCTCTTACTCTCGGTCGAACTCACACAAACTAAAATTTCCATTCCTGAGCGTCGGAAAACTAAAGCGACGCTAACTTGACAGGCGCCTACTTAATTGACTGGCAGACACAGGCCGATTCAATTCCGACTTTCAGAAGCAGAAAAAATAGTTTGTATTTTTTCCGACACCTACCCATCAAAATATAATTTACCATGTCTGGCGCAAAAAAACAAAATAAAAACAGATTTTCGCAATTCGACACTGACGAAAAGATTGCGCTAATTCTGGCAGTACATATACATCTCATCCTGTGGAACTTGGACCCATTCATAAAAAGCATTTCGATGCAGTTTTTTTTAAAAAAAAGCAGGGGAAGCTGTGGCTGCAGAGGTCAGAAAAGATGGTGAGTTTTACCAAGAATTACGTGAAATATTGTAAAATATAATAAATATATATTTCAGCTGATGATTGCCTGGAAGTCTCTGCGGGACAGCTACCGCCAGAAGGTGGTGTCGCCTTGACGCAGCCAAAAGTGGGTGTCGACTGGCAGTTTGCCCAGTACATGCTGAGGTCTTAGTCACATTTTGCCATTTTTTTATAAGTAAATATATTTTAATAATTAAATTATAATTATAATTATAATTAAATATCAATTAATCACAATGCAGTGTGACCGATTCACATTATGTGGTAATTTGATGAACGGTGGTATTTTGGCGTTGAACGGTCACACTGCACCTTACGCTACCCCCTATCGGAAATAGTTGTCAATTCCGCTAGCGGATGATTTAGTTTGTCTGAGCACTAAGCTTAAATAAAGAAGTCCGTGCTCCATATTATATATAGATCCATTAATTTATCTTCAGCACGTAGTCTGGGATATTGTCCTCCATAGCAGTTACTTTAAGCTAAGTATAAGTATATCGAACTTACATAATACTTTTGCGTATCAAGTTAATATTCTAAGAATCAAATTAAAACCCAAAATATCAATTTGATACTCTATAGATTTATATTGATAAAACAAATGATACTAGTTTCAGTTTCAATTTGAGACAACGTGTAGGTCCCCCACGATAACAAAACTTGTACATATTGTTCAAACAAAATTAGCCTTGGCCTGTAAATCTGCTAAATTAATAAATCAAGTAGGCCGATTTGTTTGAGCAAACAATAGAAGTATTTTTTAAACAACACAACAGAAAAGGCATATGCATGGATAGCCACAAAAATAAATGTATAATGCAGCGATGCCCAAAGATAGGAAATCAATGATCGTATGCATGCAGGGCGCAAGGTATACAAAACGACACACATGCAAACGATTTCGTGTGTATGCGTCTCGTAGAACAAAAACCGGGTTTGTTCTCTTCTTTGATTGGTGTTTGCGCTCGCAAGCAAACTTACCAACAACAATTTCATGTGATTTTGTTGTTGCCTTACCCAATTTCTTTGCTTTTCTTTGTGAGTATTGGTGAGTGCTTTGCCGTATACTGCTTTTGGGCATGCCTGGTATAATGATTTTATGCTTCGGAGATGCCAATTAATTAAGCTGCAGCGTGTTGGCTAGGCTATGGCTTTTACGCCGCGAAAGCGAAGGTTGCTTTGTTAAGCCCATCAATTTTGATCAGTTGGTAATTTGTAGAAATCAATGTATTATATAAAATTTAACAGTATTTTTCAGTTGTGTCTTTGTTGGTCCAAGTCCAATGATGATGAGTCGATTGAGTGTGACCGCACTCGCATACTGACCGTGTGCAGTATATTGTTCGAACTTCGCCCATTACCATTAGCGAGATTGTAGACAATAAACCCTTGTTTTTAAGTTTATCAGATTCCTTCGAAGAGAATGGCTAAAAATAGCTGAGTTTTGGAGTTTTCCGTCAAATTTGCTTAAATGGGGGCCTGGTCTCTAACTGCTTCAACATTCCTAACTTTATTAGGTGGAATTATATTCATCTTGTATTGTAGTGTGTGTGTTGAGCTAAGCTCGGAATAATGGAAAATCTACTACAACATTATTGGTCCTTTTAGAGGTCAAGAGATTTAGTTTTTTTTTAGAAATAGGACGGTTCATTAGTGTTTATTATTTTATGAAATAATATTAATGCTCTTAAGTTTGTGAATTTTGTAAGTATAATTAGAGATGCTGTCAGTTTCTCTTTTTTTAAACACATACCTAGCAACGTGATTATATAGTATTTTCAGTCTCTGTTTACTTTCACCGCTATTTGCCGAAGACTTTTAAAACCGTTTGCCCAAAGAAGCATATCTTAAAGCTTGGTACGGAGACACCCGTGAATCACCCGCGAAATCAAAAACTCCATATAAGAAAAATGATTTCTCACGGATTGGGTGGTTGCCGTTTCGCGAGTTGGTTTGGAGTTCACTCGCGAAATAGTCATATCGTTATCACAGCGCTGCCCGCCGATGTCAACGTGTCACGCGATAGTCACCCGATAGTCACGCGATGAGTGATTATTTCGAAGGTGTGAAATATATGTAAGCCATATTTATCGTTGTCACGCCACACAAGTGTGTGACGGTGTGCCCACAAATACATACAAGTGTGTGGCGCGTTGTTTAAAAAATGATTTAATAAATAAGATTATTAAAATTATTTAATAAAAGAGAAAATTGTGCTGTGGCAGCATTATGATAGCGGCTTGACAAAAACTATCTGGGAAAGTGACGGTGCTGCCCTTGAAAAGGATGGTAAATATAGTAATTATTGAGTTTAATTATGTAATTAGTAATTGTAATATAGCTCCTTTTACGAGATGGCTGATGATAAGGAACTTTGGCCCAGCTCTAAGTGATTCGTTTATGGACGACGGCGGTGCTGTATTTCGAACGGATGAGCTGCACAACATTGCAATGGTTGGACTTGGGACTTCTTTGTTTCCACAAATCGTAGACGGCATCTCCTAATCTATGCCTTTGCATTATAAGTAAATAATAAAGAGATGCCATCCCAAACAGTCGGTTCAGCCGCTTCCCTACTCGTGTCCATTTGTCTATTCAAAATAAAGGTCACGTGGTGCCTAGGTGCTTTTGCTATTGTAGCAACTATTTTATCATTGGAGGCCACAATAACTATTCGCTGTTAATTAATTTTAATTTGCCCGCCCAGTTAAATTTGTAAACAAAACAACTAGGGATGAGCGCCTTATTTCGCAATTGGTATCGTCAAAATAATGTGCAGGGATTTCGCACACATCAAATTCTTCTCTGTAAGGTCCAATTTCTCAATGTCCGGTTAGTCAAACTTACCGGCAGGATAGCCAAATTTGCATGTCTCATGCTGTCTTTGGCGAGAACCGAGTGGCAAAGATAACTGCTGCCTCATGATGGGGTCTAATTTTAACCTGCCGGCAAGTTGCAATAGAATTATCGATATTTTTATCGATCGACAAACAGCTGTGTCCAAAATTTGTATTGTTTACTTTGTCAATTGCCAAAACAAAATGTTTATAAATAAACAAATTTCCTACATCCACGCAATAGAAATGGAAGATTCAGGCGGTAAGACAAGAAGACACAGGCGCGGCGATGTGGATCTTTCTGTTCAGCAGAATAGCAGCCGCCGCATTCATGGCAAATGTTTCGACAGCCACGCCGGCATATCCGAAATGGCACCAATGGCAAAGCAGCCAAACTCACTGCTCGCCGTCTGCAAAATCGAAGGACTCACCTGGCCAATGGCACCACCAATTGCCTCATGCGATGTGGTATACCGATAGTGATCTAACCGCTGATACGTGTGCACCATAATGAAAATAGTAGCCATACGCACGGCCAGCACCAGGAACGGTATTACCACAATGGCCAACATGGTGGTGGTTATATTCACATAGTCCCAGACGGAACAACGAATAAATAATGCGAGAGCGTACAGGGAGAGTATTTATTATGTTACTGATCTGGATGATGCCAAATTTGTTCAACGATTCAGGTTAACAAACTCAGCATGTCAAATAATTCCAGCTCCGGCATGAGGGCAAACTGATCTCCAAGCCCAGACCTTCTGCTTCCAGGTCTCCGCATCCCTTTTTTTGTTCTCCAAAATGCATTTGTTTGACTAAAAAAGTCTACAAGCAAATGTTCCTCTGCCGCAGAAAAGTTCTTCGCTTTTGGTCTTTTCGGTGTTTCACATTGATTCATCATCGCAAGCAATTTTATTTAATTATTTTGCCAAATAATTACTAGCGACAACAATAGCATTAAAAAAAGCCAAAACAAACACAGCTGTTTCGTGACAGTCTCAGGTCACACTTTTGCAGCGATAGCATTTAATCGTTATCGGGTGAACCTGCCGGTAAGTCTCGTTGAGAAAACCAAAAGACTTAACCTCTGGTAATTCCGGCCGGCAAATTTGACCGGCCGGTACCTAACCGCAACTTTTGAGAAATTGGGCCTAAGTGCTAAAAATTTTTCGGGGGCCACGCGAACCATTGTGTTGTTCAGACCAGAGGTCCAACAGATGACTTGTGGGTCTCTTGGGTCCAATTGCAATTACAATAGAAGTATTCACTTTCTGCAATTTATTGTGTTATTATTGATAACTTAATAAAATGTATAAATTAATTCCAAATGTCAAATGTTTGCCATTTGGTGCCTTTAAGTAGTGATGACCATCGAATAAGAACTATCTATCAATCGAATGGCAAACGAGTAATGCAATGAATACATTTTCTCAAAATTCACTTTTTTGGCATCTCAAGTGCCCATATAAAATTGTATAGGGGAAAATGTAGATTTTGCCCAAAATGCGAAAATGCAAAATGCAGTAGTGAGGACAGTGCAGGAGGAGCTGGTGGCTAATGTGAAGCAGTTCCAGTTTTCTGTAGGTCGCCCTGGGTATTTGTCGTAGCCGTGACCGTAGCCGTTGTACGCCATAGCTGAATATACTGGGGCAGCAGACTGATGTCCTCCTTAAGGGTGCTGTAGAATTCACGCATTATGCTTCTGATTAGATGGCTTTTGCAATTGTACCCATTCTTTTTAAATGGCGATTAAGAAAATTTTCCAAAAGCATTTCATCCTCACTAGCCAAGTTTTCAACTATATCCACAACCTACTGCATCTTCGTAGTCCCGTAAAGAATGTTATTTTCAATTTTGTAGACAAATGTTCAAAATTTATTACCGAAATTCCAATTTAATTTAAAGTAAACAAAAAACTGCTGATTGACGTTCGCTCAATGTAAACACCTAAAGGGTCATGGCCCCAGAAAAAGTCGTACGACCGCAGTGTTAGACTGCCTTCGCACTGTACGACACATGAGACATGATAAACATGATAATCTAGTAGTTCTGCTTTTTGTTATGTTTTTTATTCGATTAGCTTGTCAAATTCATAGAGTTTCATGAGGAAATGGAGGCTTACTAGATTATCATGCCTCATGTGTCGAACAGTGTGAAGGCAGCCTAAATTCGGTATTAGGCAACAAACTAAATAGTTTTTTTATTGTATTTTTTTTTTCGTGGTCTTGTCGTTTCCTTTGATTGTACAATTTGCTTGCAAGATCAAACTTGCAGACACGCAAAGCGGACGGGTGTTCCCACTTGTTCCCTTTAGGCAAATATTTGTTTTAGTTTATTGGTGCACAAACATAGCCAAAGGCTACCTGGCTAATGTTTGCGCGCAAAACTATTTGGTGTTCCCACTTAAGGCATACAAAATGGGCAAATTTTTATAAATATTTGCGTGTGGGACCTTAGATTTAGGCTAGGTGAAGTGGAGGTGGCCTTGGCTTGGCCAAAGCAGATAAAATATTTTCGCTAGCTATGTTTAGACAAACTATTGAAACAGCTGCCAGCGAATATTGTTCCAAATCATTTGTTTTATAAGGAGTTCTTGATTCCCTTAGCCTAAATCTTAAATATTTTTCATCCTACTCAAAATTGGTTTTACAATTACGATTACTTTTAAAAGTCTTTACTTATTTTAAAAGCAGTTGTACAAAAATTGTAAATTGTAATCTATTTTCATATTACTGCTCCTTAGTCCTTAGACAATTTTCGCCTAATTGCCAATCTTTATGCTTAAAATATTCTTATAAATTCGTGCCTTTTGTCATCCACCAGACACCATCTAAAGTGGCGGACCAATTTCTCCTTTGGACAGACAATGCAATTTTATGGTTGTCGTTCGTTTATTGTTGCCCAAAAATATGCAATTTTATTTTGTTGTTTTATGAAACGCTGCTGGCTCTAGCAAAAGCAAAATTTTAGTACACACAAAAGGCATTCAGTTGTCCATGTCATGGTGCGGTGGGCATGTCATTGCTAGGTGGTAGCTAAGCTTGCCCCAGTTGGTGCATGGCCAGCGCACGCCATAAATGCTTAAATCAAATTAATGCAAGGAGAGACGAACGACAATTCGTTGCCAAAAAGGCAAACTTTGTGCAAAATGCTCTTTTGACAATGACAACAAATCAAGGGACCATGGCCAGGTGCTCGGTATTTTTCAATTAAAGGACAACTTGAGCTGTAATCAGTGCTGGTGGTCGGAACTTTAATCAGTAATCAGTTGCCAGGCTCCGCCGAGCTATAATTAATACTTACATCAAAGGCGTCGCTGATGTTGGCGTTTTAATTTCAATTATTGCGGTTCTTACGCCTTTGTAGTTAAAGCTCAAGTAAAGCTGGACCCTTGTCCGGAACCTAAGCGTCTTGTGTAGATGATGTGGGAGGTAAACAGGACTTCCAGGCATTGTTGCCAAAAGAAATGCCAACAACTTAACAGTTGGAGACGGCGACAATCCTTTCGAGTGCAACAGTGAGGCAAGGTGGAAAAGAACTAGGATTTGTTTTTGCTTTTTATTTTTATTTTTATAGTTGTTTTAATCTAAATTCTTAATGAATCACTTGCATTTTTCTTGTGTTTTTCTTGAGCTTTATTCCTTCAGATAGTTTTTAATTATTTTTGTTTGGAATGGAATAAGCCGAACCACTTGATAACTTCTCCGGGTTAAGAATCAATTTGACTCAATTTTTCTAAGTGAATGCAAGGGGCAAAAATCTTTTTACAGTTTGGCATTTTACATGTTTCAGAGTTTCCATTGTTTCTATTCTGAGGTCATTATTCGGTCAAAAAGTATTAAAACCACAGAATACCTTAATGCAAGCAAACGGAAATCGTAAATCCAGAATCGTTAATCGGAATTATATGAATAATATCCGTAATGGTTTTTTGCAAAAGGATAGCCGCGCGTATAGCATTCACGATTAGCGACAACTTCATATGTGTTCTCTATACTTTTTCTTTCCGATCGAAGATTTTGTTGTTGGCTGCGAATGAACTCGTGTACATTAGACAGCCACAAGCACAATCAAAAATCGGTTTTCTCTTTCTGTTTCTTGTGGTTTCTGTTGCTCCACAAATATTTTCTTCATTTGTAATGGTGTCAACGCATATATATAACGTATATATATAGATTTTATCGTGATTTTATGACACTCAATGTTGTACCAAAAATATTTTCTGTAAAACGATTTAACAGTGACCATCTAAAGCACATGATACAATAAAATTAATGAACCCCAGGGCTGAAAATCCTACAATCAACCAGGGCCACACAGTATCGATAGAAATTACGAACTGTATCAGCAATCGTTATACCGAATTGCAAGGTTGAATCAACGAACTAAAGTCAACTGAGAATTTAAAAGCTGCGCAATGCGTCACCTTTAATATTAACATCATCTCTAAAACTTTCTGGACAACTACTTATCAAATGTGTGATCAGATGCGTCAAAAACCAAAATACCAAATAAATATTACCGCTTAAAATGTGTTTATTTATCGACAACCTCAGCCAGGCCCGGCGGCTCAGAACAAGTGCTTGGGTTACCCCCACGGAAATACCCTAAACATTAGAGCACCATGAATTTGATTCGACCTGACCGCATCAAAGGCTAGACAGTGACTGAAAGGCTTTTTGCTCTCTTTTCCTCAGCTTCGGCAAGCGTTCGGCTCGTGTATGTGTAAATAGCAAAATGTCTTCGCCCCTAGGGGGATTCGGTGACCATTTATAGCTTCGTTTGTTCCCCGCCCGCCCGTGCCCTGAAGCTTCAAAACGAAAAATAAACGAGCCAGTACAAGGAGCGGTATCTACCATATTTGGTGTCTTCAATATAACCGGTCGGAACTGTCCCGGTGGGATGACTACAGCATATAGCTGCCATAGGAACGATCGGTCGAAAAACTAGGTTTAGTGAGAAAAACTTTTTTGTTTTCAATGCAAACATCTCCAAACCTCGTATTTGTCAGTTTTCTATGCTTTCACATAATTCCATCAAGTTTTATGAAAATTGGCAAACCATATAGGATAGCTGCCATACAAAAGTTAGGTCTGAAAAAAAGTCATAGTAGGAAGAACCTTTTTTGTTTTCAATGCTATCGCTCCAAAATTTGTTACTGATATACATGATATACAATACACATAAAACAAAATTACTTAAATTTCTTCTAGACGCAGGTGCAGATATCTGCTTGATAAAAGAGAGTAAACTGATTAATCCAACAGAAATAAACACAGCAAAGTAAACTAGCTTAAATGGGATATGTCAGGAAAGTGTTCAATCAATAGGAGAAATTGCGTTAAACTTAGAAATCGAAAACATTTCCATACAGCACAAGTTCCTAGTAGTCAAAGATGACTTTCCGATTCCATGTGATGGATCCTAGCCTAGACAGAGTAAAATTATTAGACTAAGAACAAAATTGTAATAAAATTAAGATCTCTTATCATCAAAAAAAATAAAAAAGGATATATTTAGGGCAACAGAGCGTAACCCTTTGGGTACGTGAATCCCAGCCTATGCTGAGATGTCTAATTCTGTATAAATTAAAGAATACATTTGCAAAAAAGAACAATAAATTATTCTTTTTTTTACGAAAAAAAGGAGATGTAGGATAACTTATGACAGCCACTATGCATTAGAACAAAGCTCACTATTTAACTAATAAAGCATCGTTAGCCAAAAGCTCTACTCTAAAGCAAAACTTCTTATCTAAGCTTTGGCCCATACAAGTAAAAGCAAGTAAAATATACTCCTAAGTACCGTAATTAAGCCTAGCATAAGATTAGCATTAAGATCTCTTCTAACACATGTAAGCATACCTAGTCTATAAGAATCAATGTAAACAGATTGGTATAAATACTGGGGCATTGCGCCCTTAATAAACACTCAAGGTTAAAACCTCAAACCGCCTCCTACAATGATATTATAAGCTACCTCACAATTCTGCCTAGTTTGATCCGAATTGGATGACTATAGCATATAGCTGCCATTGAAACGATTGGTCAAAAAAGTAGATCCAGTGAGAAAAAGTTTATTGTTTTCAATGGTAGAGTCTTTATACTTTCCAGTTATGATTAATATTAAATATTTAAAAACAATTTAGTCGAGTTTCTTTAAAATCGTATGGGTATATAGTATAGTATAGCTGCCATATAACAAACTGGCAGGCCTAAGTTTGAGAAGCTTTTTCATGGCAAGTTACTTCACAGCTGCCGCCAATAGCTGGTGACGGTGACAGGATGTGTTAAAGTTTTTCTAAAGGAAGACAAAAAACTTATTTATTAGATGCTCCGAGGCGGGATAGAACCCACACCTCCCCACACGATGCACCGCACCCGGCCACAACATTGGGAACATTGCTTTGTAATAATACCAGAATGAATAACAGCCGTCGGAACTGCTGTCGACAACTCACCTTAACGGAAAACATGTGTACTTTTATACCACCCTCGTAGTTTATGATAATTTAACAGTGATTAATTTCTCAAATTACCTGTGATTGACTTAATTATATAAAACTTTATATGTTCAATTAAATTTTCTATTGCATTGCTTGGTCACTTAATTGGCTTGCTTTATGCAATTCATGAGTTAAGTGGTATTTGTCTTATTGTTGTTTAATTAATTTTTGGCGCATAGAATAAAAATCAACTAGAGAAAATGTTTAAGATATTGCTTTGGATAAGTTGTATTCAATTTATTAAAATTGAATTAGGTTTTCGTATTTTACTGCATTTCTTAAAGGCGCAGCGGCCACTGTCCGTGAGCGTGAATCTCCAGCAACAGCAACATCAGTGCATTTCGAATGCAAATGTGTTTGTGGTGTAAATGCAATTTTACAAAATATTATATAAGCCATGCAGCAGACGGGCACAGCATCACAGAGACATAGTCTGCACATTGTGCATAAAATTTACCGGATTTACATTTGAAAAACGCACAAAAAGCGACAACAGCAGTGGGAGGATGAAGATGAGGATGTTGGTGTTAGTTTGCAAATGCGGTTTTAACGTTGCGCCAAGACATGGGCCAAGCCAAGTGCAATTTGGCTAAGTGTGCTGGGACGAGGGCTGTGAATGAACATGCATGCATTCATCTGTGTGTGTGTGTGCCTGTGTGTGTTTATGGCAATCAGTGCCAAGTGCAGAACGGCTTAGGCCTAGACCACACACATATACACACTTTGGACTGCATAAATCTACGCCTGTCTGAGGCTCTTTTTATTACGAGCTTTCGGCATTTAAATAAATTTCAAAGCTTTGGCCTGAGCTGATTTACGTAGGCGGGGGGCGTACAGGGGCACGCCCATTTAGCGTTAAATGTGCATAGTTTTGTCTGCGGCAGCAAACTAACCACATGAAAGTCGCTTTCGGGTAACTAATATAGAGAGAGACGCAGCATGAGACAGAGTCGGAGATGTGCAACATGACAAGCTGAAGTTGAGTGGCACACACATGCAGACACACACGTGAACCCAGCCTAAGCCGCAGCCAGGCTGGGGACCCTAACTGAGTTAGGCAACAGAACACAAACACAAGGAATAGACACAACTGCCGAAAGTATGGTGCACGAGGGCAGCAGCAAGAGGAAGCCGACAAGAAATGTAAAGAATGCCACTGACAATGTACAAAGTGCAAAACTAATTTTACAGAGTGTAGCAGTTCCAACAACAACAGCAACAACATCACCAACAACTACAGCAACAGCCGTACTTGCAACATGTTGTATGACTCTGCCCTGGACATGCCCCGAGACAGGCCCAAAGTGAAATCTATCATACGCCATGTTGTCCCGCTAAAGGCCTGGTGTGACACTCTTTTCGCTCTCCCCGTGGGCAGTGTGTGGGGTTGTTGAAATGGCTGCAAAAATCATTCTGTTTATGTGGATTAAGCCATTCAAGTCAAATCGCTTTGATTTGTTTCAACTATCTCAGAGTGCAGAACTCTTCAGATTTGACCAAACTCGTTAAATTTTCAACAATCATAGCAAACTCCATTTAGTAAAAGGAAAAGAGACTTTTACAAAATGAAAGACAAATAGGAGAAAAATTATGTCTTTATTATTGAAAAACAACGATTAGAAAACTTAATTTTTGACTTCGAAATTGATCTTTCATCTTTGATCTTTATTCCGTGTACTGCGGCAGCAAACGAACTTGCATATTTGCGATTGATTCAATTTTTTCAGTCGGAAAAGTGTGGTTGTGTTTGATCATGAAAGTGATTTTCTGTGCTTACCGATTCACACAGCCATAAGTTCGTCTGTGCGTCTGTGAGAAAAGCACAAGTGACTTCGACCATCGGTGTCTATTGACTATGACTGGAGAAAATAGAACCCGAAAGACGGTCGATCCAGGACTCTCTTAAACCAAATATGAAAGGATTGACTTGAATACGGATCTTTCAATCCTGGAATTCTTGTATTGGTTCCGTCTTTATTTCGGTTGAGCTTGATACAATCAAGAAGATCCGATATTGATTTAAGCTCTATAACGCAGGCTAACAAAATGACCAAATTTGTGAGGTGCAGCCCTGTTGATTTGAAATGAAGTTTATGTTCACTGATTCCAAAACTGGTTTCGGTTTAGCTCCACCATTTGGCACTCTTGGATTTGTGGTGATCACACTAGACATATATATTTAGATTTATGAGCTATTTTCGAAAGAGCTAATATCAAAGCATCTTTAAACGAGAAGGCCAAGCTAACTTCGTCTGTGCCGAAGTTTTTATACCCTTGCAAATGCTGTTTTTCAAATGTCAGAGTTTAAGAACGCTTACATAAAAATCAAAAATTTTTCTAACTAAAGCCCGATTTCGACCGAATTTCGCGAATCTTTTTGAAAACATATCAAAATAAAAAAATCGCCGAGTTTAAGAACGATAAAATTTAATACAAAAAAGTTATTCTCACTAAGACTCATTTTCCGACCGATCGGTCCTATGGCAGCCTTTAGATATAGTCATCCGATTTCGACCAAATTTGCGAATATATTTGAAAGCATACAGAATTAATAATCAGTGAGTTTAAAGAAGCTAACATTCAAAAAAAAAAAATTCTTACTAAGAACTATTTTCGACCGATCGGTCCTATGGCAACCATAAGATATAGTCACCCGATGTCGATCAACTTTCTCAAATTAGTTTGAAAGCGTGTAATATTAAGAATCACCGACCTTAAGAACGCTAACATTGAAAACAAAAAAAATTTTTATGGCATTTATAGTTTATTTGGCAAAGTAACAGACTGCTTAAGACGGAAATACATATTTCACCTTATGGGAGGAGAACTAGATTCCCTCTGAAAATTTGTATGGGAATTGTGAAAAGGCTATTTGATTCAACGTAGAATTCATCATCTACATGTAAACATATAACAATTTATGCTGAATCAAGTAGCCTTTTTCCAGTTCCTATACAGATTTAGAGTGACAATCTAGTTTTCCTCCCATAAATTTCAATTTTTAGTATTTAAGTATTTTCGACTTAAACAGGCTATAGCTCTGCCAAACAAGCTGTTATACGTGCAACGAAATTCTAATAATTAGAACATTTTTTGGTCAATAAGCCTATGGTTATTCCAATTGAAATTCGATAATCACACTAGCTTAAAGGGGGTGTTTTATTTTGAAAAAATTGCCATTAAACTAGAATTGTCTGACATTAGAGTCCCAAATTTTATTGTTTTCGTTTCTGTTTTAAAAAGATGTATTGGATATGTGCTCTGTCGTAAATATCTTATAAATCCAGATATTTATGGCGCGTGTGGCCCCCATGAATTCTGGAGTGCGAAAAGTTCCACAAAGCTATCAGGGGTGCCACAGAATTCACTAGCGATTTGGCTTCTATTTTCGCCATGCCACAGAACTTCGAGTGATTTCATTTTTTAAGCTTGTACACAAACCCTTTCGAACTTGACTGCGTAGGGTAGACAGCCCTCAAGGGCATATTAGAATAAGCCTTGTCATGCGATTTTATTAATATTTTTATATTAAAGTATTTAGTTAGTTCTTTTTTAAACAAAATTATCTTAATTTTCTTCAACGGAGTTGAATGTTTTTTAATTCAAACAGCAAGAATTGTAATTTGCCGCCCGCCTAATTAAAAATGATATCTTGAAGCTCTAGCTGCTGTGTGGTAACACGAGCACAGCAAACGAAAAGAAAAATAATGCTCCTGCTGCTTGAAAAGTACCTTGGGCCCAGCTTCATTTAATTGAAGCAATCGGAGGAAAGGTTGGCAAAATTCATGGTCAGTTTGTTCCAGGCTGCAGCCAACTGACGCCTTTTATGAAATTGCGGACTAAGTCCTTATGCTCCTTCATAAGAGCCAAGAAAATTTCGCTCTGGACATCTGGTCGATGCTTTCCCTATTATAATTTATTGATATAATAAACAATTCGAAAGAATAATAAAATTAACCAACATTTGAGCGGTTTCTCGTCATTATTTTGGTTTTAGCGCTGCCACTTTTTTGAACTCAAATTGGCAGAAATCGATTTACAAATTACAAAATAAATAAGCAAAATATCAAGGCAAAAGTTATTGCTAATCAATTTAATTTTTTTTATCTTTATTTCAGCACAAAAATCGCTATTTTATACACCTTAAAATTTAATTCGATTAATTTCGAAATTCAAAAGTTAAAAGGTGGCACCACTGAAATACGAGCGACTTGGCAAATTGCAGTGAATGATAAATTTAACTAGCGATTTATAAAAATGCTAATTTAATAAACGTAAAATGCCAAATGTTTAATTTTTTGATGCAGATTATTCACAAATTAAACACCCCTTATGAATCAATAAGGATTATTTTAATCAAAATGCTTATTTAAGCAAATCGCCGGCTCAAGGGTGCGCGATTTTCAAATCACACGAAAACAGGAGAAATCAAATTCGAGCGAGTTTCGAGCGGAAGTGATTTATGTGTCACCCCTGTATATCTTGGAAACAAGAGCTGATAGGTCAAAACCAATGATGCAGTGTGGTTCAGTGCAATCCATATTAACATTATCTGATCGAAATGGGCCTGCAACAAAAACACTGTAAGGCTGTGTAATCATACTTGAGTTGAACTCGATATCGGCTTGATACAATGGATTGAATCGAGCACTATACTCGAACAGCATGCAATCCGAAAAAGTATTGCTTGAAAAATGCCTTAAATTGACTTTAGCTCAATATTCAAACTCATTTCGATCTACTCTACTCTATTACAGTTTCGAGCTTTATTATATTTAAGTAAAGAAATGGCTAATTCTGAGCTCATAAAAACAACTCGCGCAAAAACACCAAGAAGACTGGTCGTCTGTATAGCTGTTTCAAAAACGCTCAAGTTCCATCTTCAGCAGTTTGACCCACTGACTGCAAATGTCAGAAGTGCTTTAACTGGTGGGGATTTCAAATAACAAACGCTTAGTTAACTGATAACACTGTGCAACACTAAAAAAATTATCGAGTCGATACTAAAAAATTCTGAAAGGGTATAATGGTAGTACAAAAACCCTCGCTGGGTTTGGTCTGGTTAGCTGCTGTTTTCTTCTTATTGCACTTTGAAGTTTTCAGTTTCTTTCTTTGAAGTTTCGGAACCCCATATCTCGTAAACTATTTGGAATTTCGCTTTGACGTCTTTGAGGAAGCTGTTGCTCTTGGCCTGGTTTACAAAACATTTTTAAGTAGCAAGTCAAAAAACTCACATGTTTATACTCAAAATTACAAAAATTTCTTAAAATCATTATTTTTTCCCCTTATTTTGTACTATTTTTCAACTTTGTCTTGAAAACTGTAACGAATTTGACTAAGCAATGCAGGACAAAAACGTAGCTTGGACTTAAATAAACAAACGATTGGAACATACCAACTTCATGCGATTTGGCGTTGTCTGTTGTTGTCAGTTTTTGCCCTTGTGCTGCCTTTGGAATTTCCAAACTTTCATAGCAATGCTGGCATGAGACGGCCTCTGCTGATTTGCAAAAGATAGACGGGAGGTTCTAGAATCAGCTGTTCAGTCTACCATCCTCAATTGTGGTGTCTTAAAAGTTATAAACAAACATAAGTTCTCTAGCCACTGCGATTTCCTATGCGGACAATAAGAATCTCAATATCTGTAATCCCTAAATAGAAGAGTAATAAAATTTATACATATAAATCTGTAGGCCCGACTGACTGACAAAGAATCAACGCACAGCCAATGCCGCTTACCCTAGAGATCTAAAACTTGGCATAGACTTTCGTTTAGTTATGAAGGCGGGCATTTTTTTTAAAATTTGGTACAATAGAGGTGATAATGCCAAAAAAAAGTACGTGTATGGGTGTTATGTGTTTTTTGCACAAAGTCAAAACGTGAGAGAGTGACCGTGAGAGAGAGGGAGCGGGAGACTGAGAGCGAGAGGAAACGCAAACGTCACACTCAGAAACGTAGGATGTGTGTGTGTACAACAAAAAAGACGCACAAAAGGGAGTGAAGAAGGTGAACGAGGGGTGAAGAGTGAAAGAGGGGGAAAAGAGTGAGGGAGGGAGCAGGAGACCGAGAGCAAACGTCACACACAGATATGTATGATGTGTGTGTGTGCAACAAAAATCAAAGCGGTTACAGATTTACATACATATATATTCTTGACTCTCTTTTTTGTTTTGATCTTGGTTCAACGAGACGGGATTTATGTCGCAGTTTTATCAAAAAATATTGTCTCTTTAAAATTCGAGAAAGACTTAAGACTCTATACGCTCCCAATTATGGACAAACAGTGCTAATGCTGCTGTGTGAAATGAGAAATGCACAATCCTCATATATTTACTAGAAATGGGCGCAGGACAGAAATATCGCTAGACCCGAAGTTCACAAAGTTGCTGTGCTGGAGAGGTATATTTTCAGCATCCACTTGACAGGAAGGGATTAAGGAAGGGAGTTTCTGAGCGCCTTGAAAATTTGGTTGGGTCCCTAAGGACGGGATGGGATAAAATTGAATTGGTTCGGTATCGGTTTGCAGACTTGGTCATTTCGCTCTTATGTTTCATTCTGATATTTCAACTAAGAGGTGTCTCTAAGTAGTGATTGCAAAGGCGCAATATCGCTCATCACAGCTAAGCACTTTTAATCTTTGGCTTTCACCTCAATTCAGAATTTGCAGGCCTTTCACCCAATCAATTGATTACTTTGTGTTCCATTTGATTTTCATTTTGTTTCTCTCAACTTGTCACTTAATTGCTTCGATTTGTAAGTATACCTTAAGCCGATTATTGCTGACCACAAATTGTTAAAAGCTTTCTCTGAGCTCAGTGTGTGTGAGATGAAGGTGGTTTTGCACTTTTCAATTGCGTATTAATCCAAAACATGTAAACATACAGATGACACCGACGCATGGTGAAGCTTAACTTGATAGGATGCTTGTACAGGCAACCGTCAATAGTATAAAAAAAAATGTAATCAAGCACGTAACTTGCACAAATTTTCTGCACTTTTGCCAAACCAAAGGCGGCTAAGCCCCGCAAGCCAAACACAAACATACACAAACTCATGTGCTGAGAATTGAAGACACGCACGCATGGGTGCTGCCAAGCCAGGATACTCCCCCACTCACGGATGAGGTGCCATCAAAAAGATTGCAGAATCTTTTCTATGAACGTTCTCTTTGCGGCATCAAAATACAAAAAGTCAAAAGAAAAGTTAAAGTCTTTAAAATTTCTGCCTTTGGCTAAAGTGATGGAGCGTGTGTCGTAATCCAAGTAAAGGGAGAATTTGACAAATAAAAAAGGAAAAAAAAAGAACACAACTCAATGGATTGAACAGCAGACAACCTGTGAATGAGTCTACCCGCTGTGTGCGCTTTCCCAAATTAAATTGATCCCGGGCCAAGACGACAAAATAAAAAGAATATCAAAGGCAAGGCAAGTGCACAGACATGATATGAAATTATTTGTCAACGCCGATTTCAACAACTTTTCGTTTTCATTTCTGGCATGAGCCCTGCTCTGCATTTCGGGTTTCTTTTGCATGCCAAACAAGGCACAGACATGCAATGACTGCCATCCAAGTGGAGTGCAAAAGTTTGTGATGGCCTGGAAATGTGTTATTAGCCTGATTTTCAGAAAGGGAAACTGCCGAAGATGTTGAACAAGATAAGAAAAGAGGGCAAAAGTGGATGGTAAGCTGCAGGCCAATAATTCTCATATGGGGTCGCCAAATCATTTAATTTTGCATATATTGAGTACCCATTGTTGTTTGAAATCCAATTTCCATTTCTCTTTTGGCCCCTTTAAAATTGAACCAACGTTGGCAAAGCAAAATCAATAGACTCTGCCGCTCGCCGTGCAACTTTTGCTCATCCAGCGCCACCGTTGTCGCTCATTAATTTCGTCTATTTACCAAAAAGTTTTTGCTGGCGCCATCGCGCTTCAAGTTTTTTTTTAAGTGCTTTGCGGTTTATCATTTTTGAAATGCAGCTGGCCAAGAGATCTGCTACTGGAACTCTTCCGTTCTCGGCCTCAAACAGAACTGTGAGCAAACAGGAAATAACGGTAGCGCAGCTTCATTTCCGCTTTTATTAAAACATACTTTTCACGTTGTTCCTCGCGCGTCTGTTCGTACCCGCCACATCTTTTGCCAGGCTGCGGGCATCTTTATACACTTACTGTGAAAGGGAGTTGGTTGATTATAGTCAACAAGGGAAACGAAATATGGGAGTTGTGTTTTCAAATTACAAAGCTCTTGATGCAGAAACTATTTTTGGGCTTTTAGATTTGTATTAAAACGCTTAAAAATGATTCAATTACAAGAGCAATTAGGCTGCTGTTTTCAAGGCTTGCTTAAACGAGGCCTCTAGGGACATGCGAGGTAAGTAATTTAGCTTACTTCATCCCATATTTCGTCAACATGATATATAAATCTAGTGTGACCAGACTTACGAAAAAGTTACGCCGAAAATTGATAATTAAAAAAAAGCTGACTATTGACTGAGACGTCAGTTTCCTTTTTCGTTTTTTTTATCTTATATTTTAATTTCGGTTGACAGCTGATGCCTCTGTGTTAGGTAGCCTATTTACATGGACTCTACAAATGTGCTGTTAAGCGTTACATTAACTGTTAAACGTAACATTAATTCTTAGCTGCAATCATGCAAAATGTAATATTTTCATCGATCAATCAAACCATTCTTTCCGTTTTTTCAACCGAGACCTTGCTATCTAGAAAATTTCTGGAGTCATCCTTTAGCCTTGGGCCCGACAATTTTCCAAGTTGTGTGCTTAAGTATTGCTTCTCTTTTGAAATGCTTTCTCTTTTAAAGGTATTTAATCTCTCCCTTGCACTTGGTAATTTCCCTAGTTTTTGGAAGGAATCTTATATAATGAATATTCTCAAAAAGTAATGAAACAGGCCAGTTCTTAATTCCTGTGTTATTAATGTTATTTGAAAGGCGACATTCTTTTCTACGGTAACTAGATCCGGCTTAAGAGAAATCATTCGTAAACAAAACTGCTTTGAGCTAGTAACCACAGATTTCCTTGCCACCTACCATACAAATTTGTAACCAAAGTGGAATGGAGAACAGACCTGTAAATCAAATGTTAACAAGAGCGTAAGTTAAAACAGGCCCTGACCGAATTCAATATACACGTTACTCATAGGATTAAATGTTTGACAGCCCTCCCTAATGTTAATTAACAGAACATTAACATTACTGTTAACACATTAACAGCTTATGCAGTTTATGCTGACCCCAAATATAAGACAAATGTATAGATTATAGATCATTGATGTTGGGAATATAAATGTGAGTTTAAAATATGAAATCGATGAATTAAAAATTGTGGAAATTATACATTTTTCTACCCGTTACCCGTAGAGTAAAAAGTATACACTAAAGTCTTGTAAATCGAGTTTGTTTCAAATTTTACCGCCCCTGTTATGTTAATTTTGCTAACGTAGGGGTTGGTCCTGAAAATAGCAAGAGATTTTGGCCTCGGTTGGTTTGCAAAACGCTCGAAAAATCCGTTGGTGTCATAGAACTTCAAGAGATCGCATTTTCTTATTTCAAAATATATACTGGGGGTTATTGCTGGCTCCAGGTCAATGTTTTTAACGTGCTTCATTATACAATAATAAAGCCCGATTTTTGGTTTTCCAATATATTTCGAACCGCTTCGGGATTTGTCTTCAGGGAAAAAGCACAGCGTCCGCTTTGTCAGCTGTGGAGTTGAGAACTGGAGTTGAGAACTGAAAATATAGCTACAAGGCTTGTGTCCCATATAATGGGCCATATCTACAACAGAGTTGCATCTATTGCAAAAAAATTTGGACATTTATGATACTTATGAAGTAATTTGATGTTTAATTTAAATTTTTTAATTATGTTATTTGTTTTGTGATGCATTTTTTTAAATTAAAATGCAATTTAAGACATATTCTCCAATAATAAAATGCTAAGTTTAAAAATGTTTTCGCGCCAGCCATGAAATATAACTCGGCAACCCTTGTCGGTACACAGCTGACGCCACCATAGATAGATGGCGCCAACTGAGGTTTAGTGGGAAGTTGAGTTTCAATTGATACTGCAGCATTCGTTAGGTTTTGCGAACAATTATTGAAACGCAAATTGTAATATTTAAACAAATTAAATATTTAATCCATTTGATGTCCAAACAATGTTCAAAATTAGTTTAGCTTATTCAAATATTTTGAGTGTTGAAAATTGCTAGTTCTTCTAACAAAACACAACCAACCGAAAGAGATTTTTGGGACACCGAGAATTGGTTTTGGGTTTGACCTCCGATAAAGGTATTTTTGTTGGTTTTTGTCGTTTGAATGTTCGCACATATATATGTGTATATAAAAAGGGCTTAGAAAATCGTTATCACATTTTCAATTCAATCTCAATTCTTCCATCTTTAAATGTGAATCCAAGAAACCAAACATTTTTGTTCTTAGAACGAAAACATATTGCTAAATTGTACAATCATCAAATGGCTCTAATAATTGAATAATTGTATCAGTAATTCCTTACCACAATTTGCCACAAGGAGTAAGAAAACATAATAAAGTGACAAATGTTAAAACGGTAAACGACTTAATTGCTCCATTTGAAGGAGTTCAAAGGTTTCCTTGAAATTCTAATGTTTTAAAGCTTTGGGAAATTAAAAATGTGACATTTGTGGTAACAGTTATTCAGCCAAAGAGTCAGTATTGATGAAACTATCTTAAACTAAGCTCTAGGCGTTTACACATAAAATTTGTAATTTTCAACCAAAATTATCATCTTCAACCTTGGTTCAGCGACCTTCGGAGCCTCAAAAGTAACCCGCATGTTTGCAACCTGCTAAAAAATGGTTGGTAACAATATCCACGAATAAGGAAAATGCAAAAGCAAGAGCTACGCAGTATGCCCGTTGAACTTTGATTTAATTTTTGAACTTTATTTGGTCACACTGAACTTTATGAGAATGCCAAATAAATAAAAGACTCCTTCGAGTCATAGATTGGTCTTAAATAAAATGTTATTTGCATATTAAGTATGCATCTGCATTTATTTATTTTTGCTTTCAGCATTTAAGTGTATCCCCGCTTCTTTGTAGCTTAGACAAACATTTCCCTTAGATTTTATCTGCCTTCGTCGCTGTTTTTGTTGTTCTTGTCGCTTCCGCCAGCAGCCCGCTATTCTCTATGCCTGAAACTTGTACTTTTTTGTGTTTTTGCTTGTTTTTTTTTTTGCCTGGCACTTTTGTGGCTGGCGCTTTAAAAGCAGGCAGCGGATAGTGACCCCACCTTCTCTGCCAGCTGCACAGATGTGCACCGCAACTAGTTGAAAGTAGCCGAAAGGTAATTAATTTTGTAGCTGCAAGTTGAGGACTCACTGTATCTGGGCAAACTTGGTCGGCAGCAAACCGCGCTACCAGAACCAGGTGATGCAACCACCAGCTTTTGACAGTCCACGGCGCAAATGGATTTTCCATTTACTTTAGTCTTCATTTACAAGTAAAACATATTTCACGCAAGTTTCTTTTCATTTGTTTGCCTTCGCTTTCGCTCTACGAGTGTGTCTATTAATTTTCGTGAATGCAGGCAAGTGGCCCCGCCTCGTTGGGCGTTGACAAATGGCTTTAAGGGAAATTTCTGCTTCAGCAGCATGTCTAATGGAACGTTTATTTGACCTTGCGTTGATTATGCATTTTGAATAAAGTGCCTCAGGACACAGACACTGCACCAGCTTTTGCACTATTCACCTGTACTGTGTTTGGCAGCTTAAGCTTAAAGTCAAAGATTGTGACACCAAAAGCCACTCAAAAGACCAAAACCAAACAAGTCAAATGAAAATGAAACGAAGTTATCGGGATACCATTTCCATTGCCTGTCTATCCAGTTGACAAGTGTTTTGGTGCTGGGACGGCAACGCCTTCTAAGCGCACGACAACAAAGCTGCAATGAAGAAGGGGCAGAAACATCAAAACAAAAGCAAAAAAAAAAGGAACAACCCCAGATGTGTCGAAGTATTCCTACCCTGGCAAATGTTCATGATGACCCTATTTTTATTTTTTTTCGGCTTTTATCTCCGCATTTAAGCAAATATTAAATGACAATCAATAAGTTTAAAGTGAGGTTTTATTATTAAAATGCTGTCTTCATAGACAAAAAAGGGTTTGACAGTTAACACTGTCCAAAGTTAAGGTTGATGAAGCTAAATTTGAGCTACGTATTTACATATGTACAGCGGAAAGAACGCAAATTCTCAGATTCTTTAAGCATATGAAAAATTACAAGACTAGGCGAAACAAAAATTGTTACGACTTCTTTTCTTAACGCTCCAGAGCAGCGATGTCCAAAATTTGAAAAGGCAGCCACGCGTGGTTGGCTAGCCAAGTTCTGCCGGTGTCGCAGCCGACACATATATAGAGAGAGAGAATATGTGTATTCTATAAATAGAATGCTCGGCAGCTTGTTCTCTTACGATGCGCGTGTTCGGCTTTGTGTTCTCTCACAAGACATTTGTATGTTTGTTTGTTGCTCATGTTGAAACGTCAACATGCTTACTTCGTGTTTCGCAGCTACGCACACATGCTCAATGCTTGCTTGTGTGAGTTTGGACACCACTGCTCTAGAGCCAAAGGCTCGCTTTCACATTTCTGTGTAGCTTCCTTTTTCGTCTGGTCTAACTGGAACAACCACAAGTCGTGTTGAAAAGTTGTAAATTTCGGACCAAATACTATTTTTGAAAATAATGTTGTACAAATATAATTTGGATGCAGCCTTGCTTTGAATTCAAAAAAAAACCAATGAAATCGGTTCCAAACTTTTGAATGGACTTGCAAGATAACCTGTCTAGGTTCGGTTTTAGGATTATTTGGCAAATAAAAAAATTATTAGATATGTTACAAAATGGATTAATTCAAGAGGCATCGACAAAAGCTTAAGTTATCATCACTCTCTAACTTGACATAATTTGATGATGCTACGCAAGCAGAAGCAAATTTGGAAGATGTTTATGAGAAAGAGTTTCCCCATCAACGACTATTAATAGATCTGTAAACATGTCAGTTGCAATTAAGGCTGCAAGCCGGTTCTCAGGCGAACCGCGCAGAACCGTTTCGGTAAGCGTTTCTTGCTTAACCAAACCTTCTAAATTTAGTTATACTGATTTCAATATTTTCCCCGGACTAAAACTGGTCCTTATCCCGTTTTTTACAAGTTCAAACGAGATTCAAAGCCAAGTGGGAATATTTGGTATTAGGGCTGGCAATATGGAGTTGGTTATTTTCATGTTTTAAAACAGGTTCCGAACCAGTTTTAAATGATTCATAAGAGCTTAGATTCATAGTAATATTGACGTTTTTCTGGATTAAGACCGGGATACCGATCCAAAGTTATCGTGTTCAAAAGTGGTTTAAAGATAAATCTCAGAAACTATTTAAGAAATTTTGCTGTATTGCTGAAATGAAGTTAGACATTTTACTAGTTAAACACTAGTTTAAAAGTGGTTCAGAGCCTTAACTAACAAATTTTTAAGTGTATGAGCTGAAATATACATTTTACTGGTTTAATAACGGTTCCGAAAAAGTTGAACCAAGTTGAACCAAATCAAATGTGGAATCGATTCTCAGCTGGTTCAAAATAAATTATAAAATTTAAAATAGAGGAGTCGAAATTTTTTTAGAATTTTGTGCAACAAACAAATCAACACAATTCCTGGGACCCGAGTAAAGCCGGCTAATTAGCTAGATTAACATAAATATTGGGATTTTTTAAAATTTATTTTTATATTTGTGTTTTCAAAGCGCTCCAAAGCTGAAGTGAAAATGGAGCGAGTTTTGAATCACGTTAGTCCCGCAACACTCCATTTCCATTTTAAATAAGAAAGAAAGTCGGTCAAGCCCGACTGTAACATACTCTATACCAGCTTAGGCTGCCGCTCGCATTTGCTATCCGCTATCGTGCAATATTTTTGTTATACACTCAGTTGTTATACACTAAGATTCTCTCCCTCTCGCACTCTGTCTTAGCTTGACTATTTTGAATTGAATGCTGTGGTGGCTGGTGGGGGTAGTAACTGGCCTTTTTTTTGCTTATTGCTTGAGTACCGTTCATCCGATCTTTATCTTCCCTTCAGCAAATCGATAGATAGAAAGGTTCAACTAGATACCTTTAGAAGGTACGAACCATTTATCATTAAAACTGTAGGAGATATGACGTTTTTTCCAAATTGCGGAGGCGGGAGGGGGCGTGGCAAAAATTGAAAATAAACTTGATCTGCCTGCAGGTATATTGAGTTTTTGTCCCATACATGTCAAAGCTCTATTTACACATTTACAATTCTATATCGACTAGGCTGTTGATGCTGATCATGAATATATATACTTTATAGGGTCCTTCTCCCTGTTACATACTTTTGCACAAACTTAATATACTCTATGTTCCTTTGGTACAGAGTATATAAGTTAACGAAGAATAGAGGAGTACCTACAGAGTCCATGCGGGAGTATCTGAATGAGCATTTTGGGACGCCAAAATCACTCATTTAAGGAGGCCATTCGGCAAGCTTCATGAATATTTATTGAAGAAACGGTCCATTCTTATTGTAGCGAGTTATCGGAAAGTAAAGAAAAATATTGCTTTAAAGCAGTGGTGTCTAAAATACCAAAAGCCTATCACAAGGGATTGGAACTCATAATTCTGCCGGAGTCGCAACCGACACACGTATAGAGAAAGAGGGAATACATGTGGTGTATAAATAGCATGCTCGGCGGCTTGCTCCCTTACGATGAGTGTATTCGGCTTTTTGTTCTCTCACGAGGCATTTGTTCATTTGCTTGTTGCTCATGTCGAAACATGTCAACATGTTTACTTCGTGATTCGCTGCTACTCACACAAGCGCAATGCTCTTGATTGCGTTAGCTTGGCATAGCACAAAACCAGTTCTCACTAGTCAAAAGGGTAACCACGAGAAACAATCAATATGATTTATAAGGGTAGAGCTGGCAATATAATCGATTATTTAATCGTTAAATTAATAAATCGATGCCAGAACTTTGACTTTTTCGCCACCTCTATTTAAGGGTTCTTTGAGCCGGATATTAGTGATGTTTATGAATAAAAGATGGGCGCAAGTTCAATCCACCTTTAACAGGATGTAAAAGTTGAAACAATTTGTTTGAGTGAGCCGATTCGTGAGAGTTAGCAATCGCAGGGTAAAGTGTAATCAAATTTTCAAAATTCTCTTAAGTTAAAAATTGACTGCCTTACGTTTTTCTAACAATACAAGACAAACAAACTCTGTTCTTTGCCCGTTAAGAGTTTTTCTTTAAATTTTAGGTAGCGGTAATCCATAGAGTTTAATATAAAACTTTATCGCTCCAAGTAATTTCCATTTCCATATCTAAAGCAAATATTTCATACTGTGCTTTGTAAGACTAATATACCCTTTTTACCAAGTACTGTCACACACAGTCACACAAAGTCCAAGCACCCACAACGGAGTCCAAAAGCATTTCTACTCCGTGTCAGTTAAAACAGAAAGCGATCCAGTATCTAAGCTGGTACCAATGCCAGAAGTTAGCTAGTATGACCAAGTGAAGGAAAGTAAAAGAAAATTTTTAATCAAACAACAGTCTTGTGGAGGCAAACCAAAGTGAAGCCATAGAATTGTTTTGCAATTGCCTTACACGTAGACGTGTCTCTCCTCTGGTTAAACGACATTATCCAAACCAGAACCTAAGATGTGTCGAGTGTGTCAAAGGACATTATCAGTGTCTGCTCCCTGTGACCCTTGGCTGGAATTCCAGCTGCTTAGCTGCACTGCAAGGCTTCATAATTTTCACCACAGGTGGCATGTGGCTTAGCTGCGCTGTGGCAGCGGGAAACATAACTTCTGGGCGAATTTCTTGACAATTTTCCTGTATTGCCTAACGTTCAATGGTAATTAAGCAGCTGCCACGTGCAGCAATCATGCCAGCTTCAGCTCACATAAAAGCACACACCCACACACTTGGACAGAAAGCTATTAAGCATCAGCTGGGCAAGGACTGGCTGTTGCTAAAACTTTCTGCCTAAGCTGCTACAAATCCCCTGAAAGCTTCACCTGTCTACACCTGGCCGAAGCAATCACAACTGGAAAGCATACAAAAATGAAATTACCGAATTATGCCAGGTAGAGAGCAGATTTTCCCCCAAACTCCAGCAAAGGATTTACCGCCGAGTTTTATGCTAATTATGCGCTAAGCTTTCAACTTTCAAAGAGTTTTTCAAACAAAATGTTTACTCAAAAACAGATTAACCCCGACGACTGCAGGAAATGAAAATCTCTCAAAAAAAAAAACAACAACAACAAGAGCAGACGTTGACTTTGCCACCGCAATTTTTCTGCGTATAATTCACGTACCGTAGACGCCAACACTTCCGTGTCTGGGTCTGTGCCTTCTCAACTGAAACTCCAGCGGAAATCCAACGGCAACAAAACAAAATCAAAGACATGCCTGGGCAGTTTTTGTTGCTGACTGAGCACGAAGCAAGCATATGGCAAAAAGTTTAAGCAAGCAATATTCTTGTTTTGTATCTATTTCTTTGCACAATATTTTCCATTTCAATACAATTCGCATACCGGGGGAAAATATGAAAAATTGCAACATATTTCCTTTTTTTTGCCCAACTTTTATTTGGTTTGCTTCATTGCTTGGCCGAGGCATTTTGCGGTCGAGCGACTCAAAGCTCGAAAGCAAAAAGAAAACTGCACACAAAGGCAAAATGTGGATTGTAAAAGTTTCCTCACGTGACTTTCGTCAATCTAACTAAAAAGGGGGGACCAATAAGCGCAAGTCGATTTGTCCATTGAATGACTAGTGGTTATGCTGAAATGCAAAAGAAGATAATGTTTCACTTACCTCCTTCATCTGTCATCACCAGTATGGTTGTCTCAGGGCCAAGACCTTCGGGATTGAAAACCTGCACGGTAACTTTGTATTGCGTGTAGGTTTGTAGATTTTGTATTTCGTGGCTCTGTAAGAGAAATAAATTTTTATAAGATTTATGTAAACTCTGTTGCTCTGCATTATGCAATCTGGAAGCGGAAATTGTGCCATGTGCAAATATGAAAGGAAATTGAGTTGCTATGTCAGATAAGACACACACACACACACGTCATTAAAGGCTCCCTCTCGCCGCGGCCAGTGCGGCTTATTAAAAGTTAACCCAAAGGTCAAAAGCACTGCGAAACCATAAAACAAGCCACAGACTAAGGCCAGCAGTACCTACATCACACACAGGCACTCACTGGTCACTGTGGCTGACTTCTGCCGCTGCGGCCACCTACAACATGAGCACAAGTTATGTAGCATACATTAGTGCGCTTACAGCTTCTGCGGTGGCGGCTGTTAGGCTGTGCTTAGGGTAACGGATTGACTGCCATGCCAACAGCTTAAGTGGCTATTTGGGCTTTTCAGACGGCGCCAGTTACCATTTCAAATGCCATATCCTTTGCTGCCTTGTTCGAGGCTTTAGTTTGTTAATGCGGCCATATAATTCATTCATTTTATTTAGTCGCTAGTAAATGAGCTAGAAAATTTACAACTACTGTCCCTACATTTTTATTTTGGTCAGCCAAAATAAAAAAAACTTAATTCTGGCCCAAGGCCAGGGCAGTTAAATCAATTTAATGTAATTGATAAAGCAAAGCTTGTGCGTAAACGCTGTCGCGATAAGACAACACAACACTGCAAATGCAGATAAAACTACAAAGGTTATCAGAGATACCTGTTATTTTAAGAAAATTGAAATTTGCCCTTAACGTCTTTATAAAAAGCGGTACAGAATTTTGGTTTCTGTTCTGGTAGAAGAATGTTTTGGCAGTTAGGGTATTCACTAGTCCTCGTTAAATGGTAAACTCGGAAAGTTTAAAATACAACAACATTAGAAAAATATTAACAACCTTTTGCTGATGAGCTTATGTTCGGTCGTAAACTTGTTAAGTATAAAAACTTGAAGTGTATAAAGTATCGACTAAAAATACTAAGTACTATACTGCCTTTACACTGTTTAATACATAAGACATGATAGTCTAGTAGTCCTGATTTTTGGGAAAAATATCAATGCTATTGCTTTCAAACTTGTTACTGGGCAATATTATATGATTACACACAATTCTGCCAAGTTTGACCGAAATCGGATGACCATAGCATATAGCTGCCATAGGAACGATCGGTCGAAAAAGTAGTTCTAATGAGAAAAACTTTTATGTTTTCAATGGTAGCGTCTTTTTACATTCCAGTTATGAATATTATCGATTCCCACACAGTTTTGGGGAATTTGGTCAAAATGGGATGAATATATCGTATAGCTGCCATATAAAAGACCATATATTGCTGAGTTTGGGAAATAATTCAGCTAAGAAAGTTCGACGAAAATCATTAAAAACCTTAAATTAGATAAATTATACAAGCAGCAAGGGTATATAAAGAAAATGTTAAAAAAAAATTTAGATATTGTATATCCAAATGATTACCGATTAGCTTGAAACTTGGTAGAATTATGGAATATAGATTTATATTTACACAAATAAATATAATGATTTTCAAAATCATTTACAATTTGCGAATTTTTCTAGAAAATGTGTGAAACAAAGTTGATTTTGTATAGAAACAACTAAAACGAGACTAAAGGCAGTTTTACACTTGTATCTCTAAATAGACGATTGTCAAAATTCTCTAAAGAGAAACTCTTATTAAATTGAAAAGAGAGTCTCTTTAGAGATATACGATAAGTGTATGGGCTACTTAAGCTTACTAAATATATTTATCAAAAAATTTTTTCAAATCTGAATACATATATAATTAGCAATCAACGAGTTTACAAAAACCCGTTTTCCGACCGATGGTTCCTATGGCAGCTATAAGATTTAGTCATCCGATCCGGTCGGTTCCGACATATGAATAGCGTGCAGATGCAAAGATGCAGCTCGATAGCTATGAAACAGACAGACATACTAAATCGACTCAGCTCGTCGCCCTGGTCAAAAATATATATAGTTTAAATGAATATTTCACTGCGTGGCAATCTTCTGAGCAAAACTATAATAGCCTTTGCAAGGGTATAAAAATAAGTTTGATAACAATTTTGCACCGTACAATTATTTCTGTGAACAATAAAAGTACATCCAGGTGTGAAAAATTTTAATTGAATTAGAAATGTACTTAATTCCATTCCATTCTAATTTTGAAAAACCACCTGAGTATTCTATTACATATATTTTGACCATAAAGCATCACCTTATCGTTATTAATATGGCTTACAGATGCTTGAAAGGAAACATTATATACGAAGTTTTCCGTCTGTCTGTCCGTCTGTATGAACGCTCAGATCTCAGAGATGGTAAGAGATAGAGGTGTGACCTGTATGGGACATATACTTCTTATATTTGGAGGCAGATAAAGTTTATTTTCAATTTTCGCCACGCCCCCTGCCGCCCTCGAAATTTCGAAAAAAGGTCGCATCTCCCACAGTTTTGAAGATAGATGGTTCGTACCTTCAATAGATAGTTAGAAATTAGCATTTTTTTATCGATTTGCCGATAAAGATCGGATGAACTATACTCAATCTATGACTAAAAGAATGTTTGCAGACGCAGCTCCACATTAGTGGCACCTCCTATTGGTCACAGTAGTGGCGACATCTGTTGGTGAAGCTTTGACCAGAAGAAAGTTTAGCTGCGCTGCAACTGCTGGTGGTACAGGGTATATTACAGTCAAGCTTGACCGTTTTACTATAGCCGAAGTCACAAAAGATGTTAAATCAAATGCTCTTTCCACACACAAACGATAATAAAAATTAAAAAAAAACAAGAAAGAAAGTCGGTCAAGCCCGACTATAACATACTCTGTACCCTTGCACTCGCATTTGCTCTGGAGTCAAACGGCCAGTTAACACCCCGAGCACAACGCGGTGCGCTTTCTAAGTTTCTCTCTCAATCTCTCTTTCTCTCTCGCACTAAGATTGCCTGTGTTGAACGGTTAGGGTATGTTGCTGTGGTTATTGGTGGATGGTGTTAACTGGCCGTTTTTTGCCCATAACTCGAGTATCGTTCATCAGATCTTTATCATTCCTTCAGCAAATCGATAAATAATTTTGTTTACAAGGTATCTCTAGAAGGAACAAACGATGTATCTTCAAAACTGTAGGAGTTCTGAAGTTTTTTCCAAATTGCGGGGGCGGGAGGGGGCGTGGCAAAAATTGAAAATAAACTTGATCTGCCTGCAAGTATAAGAAATATATGTCCCATACATGTCAAACCTCTATCTCTAACCATCTCTGAGATCTCTTCGTTCATACGGACGGACAGACGGACATGGCTATATCGACTCGGCTGTTGATGCTGATCAAGAATATATATACTTTATAGGGTCGGAAACGATTCCTTCTCCCTGTTACATACTTTTGCACAAACTTAATATATTCTATGTACCTTCGGTACAGAGTATAAAAATAATATGTCAGCTCCAGGGTTCGAGTACACGACTTCCCGTACATGAGTTATGCATACCGTGCTCAATGCCACTGTGGCTTCTGAAATTCGTTGTACATATTAAAGGTTAAGTCTAAAGTAACAGCAAAATACGCAGCCTGTCAAAAACAGCTGGATTACTATAACAATTACTGTGGTGAATTACAAGGGGTCGCTCAGTAGCTCGTGTGTGGTAAATTTACCAATTATCATTATACGAGGGCTAGTGAATACCCTTAACTTAACTATTCAAACGATTCAGATCTTTGCAATCGGCCAAAAAATCTTAAAATCAAAAGTGTCCTGAAATTCTGAAGAATGTACGGTCTGGTGGTTAAAGCTCACTGGGGAGATAAGCACAAACATTACCAAAAACAGCGCATGAAAGGTTTTTATCATTTGTAGTACAATGTTAGATAG